>CP092866.1:9153784-9807319 GCA_030710605.1 Cordylochernes scorpioides | reverse complement strand
CCTAAAATATAAAACCACCAATGCAATGGAAACTTCAGTCTTGGATGCACAAGACATTAGAACAATATGAAATATAAAAATAAAAAAGACAAATCCTGACCAGGAGCACATATGTTTTTCAGAATGCAGAGCGCCATCTGGTGGAACAGAAATCAACTAAACATTGATTTAGCCTGTTCCCTGATATTTGGCCAACCCAATTTCTCGATAAATCTAGAAAAGCCATCCACGAACGCTCTCAGCGCTGTTGGCGCTCGTCTGCCCTGAATGATCAACAAACCTAAAATGTAAAACCATTAATGTTAATCAAACTTTCAGTCTTTTAGACACAGGATATTTGAAAAATATGAAACACACTTTGTATATGTGTGTCTGTCTAACCTAAAATCTATAAAATCATAAAGCCTAAGTAATCTTGACAGTTAAGAACATTTTTACACATTCTGAGAAACATGTTTCTAGAGTGATCAACTAGCGTCAAATATAAAGATGATAAATGCTATCTCCTATTGTCATCGTCTTGTGGCAGGTCATTTGGACCATTTGAAACATCTTTGAAAATAAAAGTCGCTTCTTCCGTCAAAATAAGGTCGCCTCTCCCTTCAAAATAGACACTAGAACTAAGCGCCATTTATTGACCGTCTCCGCAAACTAGCGGCCTCTGGTCAGTGACAAAGCCACAGCACCAGCATTGTCAAACTGAGAAGCGTCCACCTAGAGACAATGGTTTCGGGCTAATAGCTCTCGTCAGTCTAGTGCGGACTTTATTCCATGAGATCCAAATGGTATTAAAATGAAATATTCACAATCTGCTAAAAGAAGTGTTCAGCTGGTATAGTGGCTAAGCCAAATCTCTATGGCCAAAATAGAGATAGTTTTTTTTTTGGGAGGAAATCTATATATATAAAAATCAATGTTTGTATGTCCGGTATACAAATTCGCAGTAGTTCACTAATTCAAACCAGAATTTCCATACATAGGTAAAAAAAATACGGGGAAGACGATAGGCTATTTTAAAAAATATATAAATCAATTATTAAAACTATATATTCAAATTATTCTACTTAGCTCACGAACAGCGCCCTCTATAAAAGATTAGATTAAATTATGCTGATGCAAACAAATAGATAATGCTAATAACAAACAATTATAAAAAAAATCTTATCTAAATATATATCACTCGGGTAGATATACACACGGGTCAATCCCGGGGCGAAGCCCGGGTCACCCGTCTAGTTCTTCTATATAAAAAAGGTCGCCTCTCCCATCAAATTGACGCTAAAACTAATCCTCATCTATTGACCATCTCCAAAAACTAGTGAACTCAGGTTGGTGACAAAGCCACCACACCAGCTTTGGCAAGTCCCCAGGATTCTCCAGGTGAACGCTACTCAGTTTGCTGATATTGGTGTTGTGACTTTGTCACTGACCTGTGTCTGCCAGTTTGCGGAGATGGTCAATAGATAGCGATTTGTTTCAGCATCAATTTCACAAGAGGGCGACTTTTGTCTTATACCTACATTATTCAACAACAACAACACAAAAAGCCTTTATTCAGGGTCACTGACCCTATACAGGATGCACCAAGGTATGCATAAGAACAAAGCAGTGAGACAAAGGAAATAACGATATATACAGAAGAAAAAGAAGAAAAAAAAACAAGAAAGAGAAAGAGGGAAGCAAGAAAAACAACACAAAAAGAGTAGCAGTAAGAAAGTGAGGAGTGAGTGTCACTTGGCCTTCTTCTGAGATATGGACTTGTGGAAACCATAAAACGCCGTAGCAATATACTTATTCTGGGTCATATTGTCAATTATTGATGGAGGTGAAGCACAGAGTTGCCCAGTTTTGAAAATAAGGGTTCTTCTTTCTTCTTTCAGAGCATAGCAATCAAAAATATAGTGAGTGATTTCATTTTTTAGTTTTGAATTACAGAAGGTACAAATCGGGTCCTCGCCGCTACCTACATTATTCAACTAACATTTAATGGACTTTAAATGTTTTAAAATCTTAAAATATTCTTTGTCTCTGACATTACAGGGTATTTTGTAAAGCATGTTCCAATTTACAAATTAATTTATAAATAAATCAGTGTGAGGTTAAAACTAACACTTGGTTATTTTACCTAAGTTTTTAAAATTATTTTAAAGAACCTTTATATGCTTGACCACTTTAATGGCATTAATATGTTCGGTATTGACATTTTATTTAGAGAATAATAGAGGATCGAGCCCAAATATAATTTATTTACAAGCAAATATGTCTGTTATCATAAAATAAATGAAGCTTCCAGGGTTAAGTTTCTTGTGCAACTTTTCATTTTCAAGCTTACGGACTTGTCAGTCCTTCAACAGGATTATCATGTTAACAACTTAATAATAAATACAATTTTCATATATACATTATTATATACATTAAAGAACGAAAGCAAAAAAAAAAAAGATAAAAAGATCAGGTGTTGAAATCAATATTAAAAATGGCATATCCTGACCAAGAACACATGTGCTTTACAGAAGGCAAAGCGCCATCTGTATATATATACTTGGAAATTACAAACAAATTAGGCATATCTTAACATGAGCGTTTTTTAGATGGTAGAGCGCCATCTAGCGAAACAGAAATCAACTATAAGTTGATTTAACCTGTTCCCTGACTGATTGAAAATTAGTAATAAAAGTATAAAGACGAATTTCAATAGTTATTTATAAAAAAAAATAGGGAAACTTTCGAGTGTTAGTTCTTTCTCAGACCTGAGGAAGAATCAACGCTCGAAAGCTTGTTGAGTTTTAATGAAGACACATACCGCAATTCGTATTATTACCTTTATAACCAATATGGGGGTAAATCAGTAGGTAAACGGTAAACGAGTGATATGAACCGTCGGTTTTCGACAGTCATGGGCCGGGATCGAATCCCGCATTGGACTCTTTTTTTCTTTCTAATAACAAATATTTGAATCAATGGCTCCCGATTCTTGAAAAAGTTCAATCCACGAGTGAGTGCAAGTAATCAAACAAGACTCTGTAGCACACTTGTAAGTTTAAAAATTGAACTGCTTTCTACATATGTAGACTTGTGGTGTACTTGCAGTACAAGCAGTTGTCAGCTACTACTCTCCATGAATATCATGGCCTGTGTACTAGAGATAAATAAATAACCAATGTTCTTTGATGACATTAGAAGCTGCTTTAAAAAAAATGTAAATAACTATTTGACCACCAATTTAGAAGTCAAATATCGAGTGAAGTATTTTCTTACTGTAAAATTGGTCTTTTTTTACTCACCTTGAACATACACAAGTCACATTAAGTCCATGATAATAATGGTGATTTGACTGTTTTAATGTATGGTGTCACCACTTGTCCATTCATGTAGAAAGTAGATTGTCATTTTTACTTACAAGGAGCCAGATCCCCATTTGGTTACTTGAACTCATTTGTTGTGTTGGTCAAGGGACCAGGGATAAATTACTTTATTGATTTAGGCTAAACCCGGAAGCCGGTCAAGTAAAAACAATTTTTTTTTTTGCTTATTCCTAGTATACGTGGTACAGGCCATGATAATCATGGTGGGTAGAAGTAGGCGACTGCTTTTACTGTAAGTGTACCACATGTCTACGCATGTGAAAAACAGTTCGACTTTGCACTTACAAATATACCAGAGCCCCGTTTAGGTACTTGCACACGCTGGTGGGGTTGGAGCTTTGCAAGAATCGGGGGCCATTGGAGCATTTTTTTTTTCAGAAAAAAAGTGCCCAATACGGGAATCGAACCCGAGTCGTAGCGGTTGAAAACCAACGGTTTAGACCATCCTTCCACCGACCCCCCGGTAAAATAAATAATAAGATAAATAAACTTGTAGCTTCAAAAGGTTTTGATTCGTTGGTATTTTTATCTTCAACCGAATGATCTTTCCCATCTGCTATACCTGAAATCGTAAATGAAATTAATTCTGGTAGATCCATGGAATCACAAATATATAAATAAAGATTGACCTTCATCGGACAAAATAAGAGAAAGTAATTTAGAAAATATGTTAATGTGAGCAATAGTTACCCAAAAATTATTTGAAAAAGTAAAAATCAATATTAGGTAAAAGGTTTCTTTTAATTTAAATTTGCAAGCTTTCGAGAGAAATATACTGCTCTTCAACGTACTAATACTCTATGTACAATCTCTTAATAATATTTTGTATAAAGATTATTAAGAGATTGTACATAGAGTATTAGTCCGTTGAAGAACAGTATATTTCTCTCGAAAGCTTGCAATTTTAAATTTAAAAAACTTTTTATCTAATATTGATTTTTACTTTTTCAAAAAAATATAGGTTAATGTTGGGAAAAAATGAAGATGTAGAAGGAAGTGAAGAAATCTTGGTTTTGAGACATTCACAATCATGAACAAAACTTAAGAAAGTTGGACTTTTTATCATGTATTATATCGGCATTCAGACAATGTCTCATAATAGTAAAGTTAGTTGAAGAGCCCCTTATTAGTTTATATTAGAAATCTTAGATATAATCTCTTCTAGAAATTCTATAATTTAAAACTATTTATCTAATTCGTTTTCGTGTATGTGATTATTATAATAAACATCTTGCTTATCAATGTATAGTATAACATATATATGTGGATTTCTATTGGTCAAATATTGCTGTAAACGAAAATTTTGAAAATCGAAATAAATCGTCTGCTCTAAATTTAAAAAGGCGGGAAAAACAACTTTTTAAAATGTGACCTTACATAATCAAACTTTGCACACAACTCTTTTGTCAAGGCTAACCGATGTACTTTTTATGTGATCTAATTTGATCTAATTATTACATAATTAACACTTTAGACCTCTGTTTATTACACAGGTATATAATTTGTTGTATAAGTAGGTATGGAGTATTTGGGTCGATGATTAAAAAAGAAAAGGAAGTTGGGTCGCTTGGTAAAAAAATATTTGACACCAACGAATTGTTGGTTCTTTTTGAAATATATTCACCTGATAATTATAGTTTGATATGCTATCATATAGTTAAAATATTCCATATTCAATGACGCATATAGAAAAATCGTCTAAAACAGTATTAAAAGTCTACACTATAAAAAGTGTGGCCTGTTTGATTAAAATGGTGAAACCGCTAGGAAGATTCATCATTGATGAACCAAGCCCTTATAAGTCCTATTTAAAAAAAAAAAAAAAATTGAACTTGTAATATATAATATTAAAAATAAAGAAGGCATCTCCTGACCACGAGCACATGTGCTTTTTAGATGGCAGAGCGCCATCTAGTGGAACAAAAATAAACTAAACGTTTATTCAGCTTGCTCCGAGATATTTGGCCAACCCAATTTCTTGATAAATCAAGAAAAGCTATCCACGAACGCGTTTCGCGCTGTTGGCGCTCGTCAGCGTGGATAATATGTATATATGGTTTTGACCAAGGACTTGGTTGTTGTTATGTGATGTAATTAATATATAGCGTGAGATATTCATGTTTTTAGTTCTTATGATAATTCTGTAATAATAAAATATTATGCAAATATATAACAATAGCATACAATCTATTTTAATAGAAACTACACTACCTAAGATTGTTGAATATTAGGTAGAAGAGTACATAACAGGGCTTAATGGTGTTATTTCTTATATGTATACAGATGGTGAGTTATATATTGAATTATTCATTATTTTATTAAAATAATATCCAATTTTTTTAAATTAATAAATATTTATTCTTCAAAAGTGTTTTGGATAATTTCTGAAATGTTTCAGAAGTATTAATGTTTAATATATTTAACGAAAAAAAGTTATCAATTATTTATGTAATGTGTATTTAAAAGAGATTTTTGTACGAATTTTGTAAGTTTCATATATCAAAATTCAAAACTATTATAGACGGTATGATTCTTTTTAAAAATAAACAATTTATACTGTCCTTACTAGAAATTGTTTATTTTTAAATAGAATCATACGCGTCTATAATAGTTTCGTATTTTGATAACAGATGACGCGCTAATGCTTCATAATCAAGTTTCATATAGGATTTTTCTATTTTTATAATATTCACTCACACATCCAAATCTGTGTATCCTTAAACAATAGCCATTGCAGTATGTGTATAAGAGTCGATAGATATAATGGTTGAGAGCTGGGTTTGGTAGACGAGTGGTGTAAAACCGGGATCGAATCCCGTATTTAGCTTCTTTTTTTTTTTTTTTCACTGAACAAAATATTTTGCCTAAATGGCTCCCCATTCTTGAAATATCCAACCCCATCAGTGAGTTCAAACAACCAAACAGGGCTCCAGTACATTTGTATGTACAAAGTCTAACTTCTTTCTACATGTGTAGAAATGTGGTGCATTTACAGTAAAATCAGTCACCAACTACTACTCATAATGAGTATTATGTCTTTTACTCTGTGTACTAGGGATTGATTATCTCGTGTGTCTTCAATAAAGGTCACTATAATATCTTTCAGAATTATTGTCTGAATCCCGATATACATACTAAAAGGTGGTAACTTCAGGTGTCGTTTTACAATCACAAGCCGCAGTGTTTTATATTGTATTATAAGTTACTTTATGTATCATTTACGAACGGAAAAATACGTCCAGGGTAGCCTAGTGGACATGGCATCTGCCCGGTAAGCGGAACATTGAGGGTTCGATTCCCATCCCTGGACACTTTTATTTTTCCGTTCATCATTACTTTTCATAATTCATCCTTTCATACCTCGTCCAAAAAGGTTAGAAATAGTTGATATTTCACCTAGAAATGAAAAAAAAATGATTTTTCGTTTGAAAAGAAACTCATGCGGTGTAACTTCAGATGTCGTTTTACAATCACAGGCCGCAGTGTATTATATTGTATACTAAAAGGTACAACTTTCTCATGTTTTATCCATGAGTGGATGTATAAAACAGTAAAAGGTTTGATGTCTTTTAACAAGAGAAGTTCTATTAGGTTGTTCATAGTGTATGATGTCCATGATAATAATCATCATCAAATAATTCTATTGTTTATAAAATATGGTACAGATTAAGTCTATACTTAGTAGGTCCTTTTGATGTTCAGAGCATCTCAGCTCCAATATAATTAATAAACACTCATAGACAAAACTTAAAAAGTAGTATCTTTTACCAGTATATCTGGATTCAGACAATAACTCTGAAAGATATTACAGGGGCCTTTATTGAAGACACACGCAATAACCAAGTGTGAACACAATTACCTCTTTCTTCTTCTTAAAAATAATAAAAAAGGACGACCGGCGATATCAAAGACCTTCCACACCTTTAGTTTTACTCATAAGTTTAAATGCTTTGAAACGTTTTTATTTATTAATTTCAAACGGCTAACTACTCTAGAATATCCCTTTAAAATTAGTATATCATTTATCAATACATATAAATACATTGCTCGAAGCATATTATATATTTATAAATGTATGTAATTCTACTGTCCTCTAAGCTTTCTAAAATACCCATTCAAAGAGTCTATCAACAGTATCACTATAAAAGGAAGTTCCAAAAATGCAATATAACAGCGGTGTGGTAGATTAAACTGGCGAAACCGCTGAGAGGGTTCACCACTGATGAGCCAGGCCCTCTCATTAATTTTTCCATTGCAGTAAGGGCAGTAGAAATTGTTTAATATCAAAAAGAATCTTACGCCTTTAAAATAGTTTCGAATTTTGATAACAGATGGCGCGCTAGTGCAACATATAAACATAGTTGGATTTTATTTTTTACCGGGAGGATATTGATCTAAAGAGACAAGGGTCGCCTCTCCCGTCAAAATAGACGTCAAAACTAGACGCCATCTATCTATAGTTACATATAAACAATTCATCTTCGCATACGATTTCGAATTTTTTCCTGTGGAAAGCAGGGATGCTTGAAAGCTCAACAATGAGTATTAATATATAATTGGAGCTAAGATAGTATAATTTTAAGACAACAACGCGCCATCTATATTTGACAAATGTAACTATCATGAACGAATGTTTTTTAAATTATAATATCAATAGAAAGAATCCGTTGGATTGTTTTTGAAGACAAAACTCTCAGATTTATAAAATTAAACTTTAAACATTTTTTAGATATAGAGAGAGTTAATTAGCTCGTATTTAAGTCAACAAAAGAATCATCTAATTTACATACATCGTTCTAACCAGATTCAACTTGTGCAAAACAGACGACAAAGCAAAAATAAACAAATTAATGGTAGAGGGTAAGTTCCTATTTTTTTTACAAGCTTTCACGGATCCCTGTACAGAGAACCAAGAAGAGTTATTGAACTTCTTTATTAACACGACCTCCAAGATCTTGTCTGATTTAGACTAATAAAAGGATAAGTAAAAAAACAAAACAAGTTTTAACCCTCGAAGAATAATCATTTTCTTGCTTCAGAATCGCAGGATATAATTGTTGGAAGAGACCAAAGGTAAGTGTGACATGTCATCTCTAGTTTCTTGTATTCTCGCAATAGCCTGTTGAAGGAGGTCATAGTCCGAAAGTTCGAAGGATTTTCAAATAAAGAAACTCATCGTGTTTACCTTTGGTCTCAACTCCGCCTTTGCCGTTCCAAGCCCGGATGAAAAAGGAGGAGGGGGAGCAGTAACAAGCTCACTAAAAAACCTGGGTTCAGGTGGCCCGGCTGATAGTACCCTGTAAGGGCTCCTAATCCAGGGATACAGGATGAGCAGTGTTTGTACTCCATGTTAGGAGCGGCTGCACATGGCGTCTGTTCCTCATGTCAGAGGTGGCCATTTATTTTAGAGCTAAGTCGGCCTGCCACTGAGTAGTGTTCCCAGTCTTAATGACAAAGGCAGATGGATTCTACTTCACCCAGTCATGATGGTTGTCAACAGACACCATCAAAAGTCTCAAGCTTTACAAGCTTGACACCCTAATATGATTGAGTGGAGATAAGAAAGAAGAAGAAGACCTTTGGTCTCTTTCAATAAATGTTTCTTTTACCGACAACACAAACTCCTACTATCTTTACTGCGATAAAAAAGTAAGAATATTCCAAACTGGCTAGCTAAGTCCTCCCACTATTTTTTCCTTGCAGTAAGGACAGTAAATATTTTTGTGTAAAGGAAACATTTGTGTTTGTTGGTTTTATTTTTAAAATAAAATAATATACAGTAGACTCTCCTATAACGCGAGTTTTTACAAGGCGATAAAAAAAAACGCGACAAATTTATTTATACAAGGCGAATTTTCGTATAACGCGTTATAAAATAAAATGCGGAAATTTCCATATTGACAACTGTATAATACATTTAATTTTTATGCACACCCGTTTTTCATTTTTTTTTACGAACTAGTGTTGTATACTTTGTCAATTTAATTGCACATGTGTTTCTGTAAGTAGAATTTTTTAAATAGTGTTAAATTGAGTTTTAAAGCTTAAAATAATATTTTACGCATATAAGGTATTAAATTAGAATTTACATGTAAATATTTTGCAAATATAAAAAATTACGAAACTTGCTCCCCAGGCATGATGAATAAAGTTGGAAAAAAAGAAAAATTGAAAAGGAGATATAGGAAAAATAATTATATACTAAGACAGAACTAAATGTTATATTATTTTATATGCAAATGTATATTTAAAAAAAAAAACAAATTACGTAGTGAATAAACTTTAATTTGTTTTTATATACATTTGCATATAAAATAATATAACATTTAATTTTGTTTTAGTATATAATTATTTTCCTATATACATCATTTTATACAATACATTTTGTACATGATATTTGTCACTAAAAATTTACCCTAACAACATTCGCGTTATACAAGTTTTATTTCGTACAACGCGAATTCCTATAACGCGATTTCATACAACACGGAACACATTAATCGCGTTATAGAAGAGTTTACTGTAGATGGACGCTAGATTCATATATATGTCATGAAAACTCCAACAAATGAAAATAATGCGCCATCTATCAGAATAAACATTAACTAAGCACATATACTGCCGAGGGTGAACAACGCAACGTGATTGACTTTTCCTTTTTTTTTTCTAAATTGTTTTGAGTTACTATTTCTGGAATAAATATCAATTAATATTTTTAGCTATACCTATATCGAAAGAAGTCGTTTTGCTATTTGAATTTCTCATTTGAGCGGTTAGATAACTTCTTTTACATAATTCCCATCCCTGGACACTTTTATTTTTCCGTTCATCATTACTCTTCATAATTCACCCTTTCATACCTCATCCAAAAAGGTTAGAAATAGTTAATATTTCACCTTGAAATAAATTTTGATTTTTCATTGAAAAGAAACTCATGCGGTGTAACTTCAAGTGTTGTTTTACATAATTCTATTGCCTAATCTCTTCTTCTTTTTTACCCTCTCATCTTTCTCTCTCGTACAAACCCATCAATATGAATTTAAATTTGCAGGGAGAATAATAATATTCTATTAAAATAAAGGTTACCTCTCCCGTTAAAATATACGCCAAACCTAGACATCATCTATTGAACGTCTCCTCAAATTAATGGAATCCTCAAAACCAGGGCGGAAAGTGAATGGTGACATGCTGGGTATTGTCAAAAATGAACCCAGTAACAATATCGACATAAGTGGCTGTGGCAATTTTTTCCATTTTGAACTCCTTCTCAAAAATTGTTTACTTTTGTTCACAGGATATTTAAAAATATTCTTGTATTTCAATGATCTAGCACTCGCCTGTTCAGTGATTCGCTAACCATGACGTATACACAAAGGAACGTGTGGCCATTGGACATGTATCGGACCAGGAGGCTGTTGTTGGGTGCTGCGCTGCCTGGAGTATAGGAGCTCCATCTATTATTTCTTCCTGTGGTGAATCTGTATAAGACCGGTTGTCTTAATAAAGCTTTGTGTGTGTATATATTTCAAAGATTGGTATACTGGCACAATATCATTATATATTGAGATATATGTAAATTAGGTAGGGTTGGTGGACCAATGGGACAAACCGTCGATTTTCGAAAGCCACGATCCGGGATCGAATCCCGTGTTTGACATTTTTTCTAAATAAAAAAATAGCATCAATGGCTCCCGTTTCTTGCAGAAGTCCCATCCCAATAATGAATGCAAATAATCGAAATAGTGTAAAGTGTAAAGTTGAGAGTGTAAAAGTTTAACTGTTTTCTATATTTTTGAAAAAAAGATCAATCCATAATTAAATCTTTAATTAAAAAGGCATATATTGGATCAAAATATAATTTATTTTACCAATATTTCAGTTGGCTGAACGCCAACCTTTGTTATAACACCTTGATAAAGGTTGGCGTTTAGCCAACTGAAATATTGGTAAAATAAATTATATTTTGATCCAATATATGCCTTTTTTCTATATGTGTCGACAGGTAGTGAACTTGCAGTAAAAGCAGGCGCTAACCTCCCACAATGATTATCATGGCCAGTACCACGTGTATTTGTACAATCACTATTTACCTTTATTTCATACCTCTCTTTATTTCATTTAATTTAGTCGTATAATTTAGTATCTTTGATGTTTTCTTGCTAGTCTTTTTATTGACGCCACGATATTATTTTAAAATTATAAAAGCATACGTCGACTCTCCCGTCTAAATAAACGTCAAAACTAGACGCCATTTATTGAACGTCACCGCAAACTAGCGGCCTCGGGTCAGTACCAAGGCTGGTGTTGTGGCTTTGTCACCGACCCGTGGCCGCTAGTTTGTGGTGACAGTCAATAGATGGTGTCTAGTTTTGACGTTTTTTTAGATGTGAGAGTCGACATATGCTTTTATATATCAATTTCATCCCGGCAAAATTTCCATCTTAAAAATTTATTTAAACATTTTCATTTAACATCAAAAAATTAATTAAAAAGCTACATTTTTTATAATTCTGTGTGGAATTCTGTAATAACTTTGAACAAAAAGAGCGTTTTCGACAAAAAAAATCTAGACAAATGCAATTTAAAAAATAAAAATAATTTCTTTGGCATATAAGCAAAACATATTTACGCGGAATATATATATATATATGTTATAAATAAAAATAAATGCGATTTGATGCTTGAATTTTAGATCATAGTGAAGATTAGATATGGAATTATTTGCTGGTTCTTTTTTAGGACTAAATGGAATTGGTGATGCAGTCGTGGCTAAAATCTTGAAAATATAATAACAAAAATGGTTTTGATCAGAGATTGTTTTATTTGAGCTAAAGTATAATATATAAGAACATAATTTGACAAAAGTACTGCCTGGCTTGAGGCGTAAGAATAAAAAAATGAAAAGCTTATTTACATAATGTACAAATGTTTTGAGCCGACCAACGGGGCAGAACAACAATTGAGTATTTATAGAGAAAGCGTGACCTCTGGCGGTCGATTTAACATAGTATTTGAATTGATGAAATATAATTTTAAATAAAATAATACTTTAATATAACATAATTTTAAATAAAATATTTCAATATAACATATATATATAGGTGATGATTTGTGCAAACAGTCGAGATGGAAGTGGTCAGGACGTCTTCAGAAAGCAGAGATCCAGGAGCAAGGACCTATGGGCTGAGAAGATAGGGAAAGTCCGAGGTCCAGTGAATGCTATATTGACTTCATTGGAGAGATCTGCCCACTACCCATTGAATCCAGAGTATTGTAAACTATTCCGCCAGGGTGCACAGTGTACTCTGAGTTCCCAGGATTTAACAACCTTTGTGTAAGAGGGCAACATATTGCGTCAGACAACGTGACCTAAGAGGACACTAAATTACTCCTCAATTCAATAGAATAATTCCTTGTTGTTGTCGTTGTCCATTGAAGAGCCTCAGATGTCTCCATACATCTCTATCACAGCAGTCACAATATTCTCTATTTTGGTATTTTGAAGATTTTTTGTTGTTGTTGTGTCTAATGAAGAGCCTCAGATGTCTCCATACATCTCTATCACAGCAGTCGTAATGTTCTCTATCTTGGTATTTTGAAAGTTTGTTGTTGTTTTTGTTGTTGTGTCCAATGAAGAGCCACAGATGTCTTCATTCAGTTGAGGAAACTGAGGATGTCATCAATATTTTATTGTAAGTATTTGTTAACAATTTCAAATATTCGTCAGGTAAATCTTTAATTGCTTCATTCGGTATGTTATCCAATCCTGTCGCTTCATTTTTCCTTAATTTGGATATTTCCGTTTGTAAGCGAAATTTCACCATCTAGATCCGGATCGAAATAAGCTGGTGCTGAAGATAGATAAACAATCATTATCGGTGGGAAAGACAGCAGCCCACGGTAAACAGCCTGCCAATCAGACATCAGAATATTGCCTTTGATGATCGCTCTCTGCTTAAAACTTGTATTATCTTCCAAAATTGAGAAGTGTTTCCAACATGGCAAAGAGCCTTCTGTATATCTTCAAATCATTGGTTCTTTTTTTATCTGATTAGTGATATTCTTTCTTGCTTGCAATACACAAATCTTTGTTATATGTGTTATTCTGTGTTAAATAGAGTTTAAGGTTGTCTTTCGTATTCTTCTCAGCATTCCCCGTCAAACCACGGTAACACCACCAGAACTTGTTATCATCTCTGCCCTTGACATTGCCGTTAGAACTTCACTTGTAAGCATTTCGACCTGTGAGTCAATTGTGAAGTCTTCCACTAATAAATTAGTTGAATCCTTCAAGCTGCTTTTGTAAGATGTAGCCTTGTCAGCTGTCCAGGAATACTTGCCAACAGAACGAAACTTCGTATCATCTTTTGACTTTATATTGTTTAGACCATCAAATTTTATAACAAGTAGCATATGATCTGAATAAGACATGCATTCAATAGTAAGATCAACAATCATCTCAAGTAGTGCAGACGAAACAATAGAAGCTCTAGAACTTCATATGATTATCATGGCCTGTACCAAGTGTAATAGAAATTTTTTGAAAAATATTTATTAAAATAAAAAAAATCGAGCGAATGAAAAGCTTGACTGTCGTCTAAAAATGTATTATTTAAAAAATTTTAGTGGTGTGTGTGTCTCTTTTGTAAAGAATTTTTAGACATGGAATATTTGTTTGCCAATGTCCAATCCCACCAGTGAGAGCAAATAACTAAACGGAGCTCTGATATATTTGTAAATGTAAAAGTAGAACTGCGTTTTCCAAATATATGGACATGTAATGCACTTAGAGTAAAAGCCGTCTACAATATCTACCCAATGATTATTATACCCTGTATCACATGTACTAGGGATAATTTTAAAGAACCATCTACACTCATGGACAAAACTTAAGGAAGTTGTACCTTTCAGAATGTATATCGGGATTCAGACAATAACTCTGAAAGATATTACAGTGAACTTTATTGAAGACACACAAGATGACCAAGTGTGTATACACTCATGGACAAAACTTAAGGAAGTTGTACCTTTCAGCATGTATATCGGGATTCAGACAATAACTCTGAAAGATATTACAGTGAACTTTATTGAAGACACACAAGATAACCAAGTGTGTATACACTCATGGACAAAACTTAAGGAAGTTGTACCTTTTAGTATGTATATTGGTATTCAGATAATAACTCTGAAAGATATTACAGTGACCTTTATTGAAGACCCATATCGTATGATTACCATATTTATTATTTATTACACACATTAATTAAGACACCAGTCATATACAGATTCTCCTCTCTCATTGCCGGTTTACAACGATACCCTCACGATGTCAATTCCAAGCTTCTTAGACGGTTCAAATTTATTATCCTATGAAGCACTAGCGCGCCATCTGTTATGAAAATTCGAAACTATTATAGACGCTTATGATTCTTTTAAAAATTAAACAATTTCTACTGTCCTTACTGCAATGGAAAAATTAAACTGACGAATTCGCTGAGGGGGTTCACCACTAATGAGCCAGGCTCTCCCATTAATTTTTTCATTACAGTAAGGGCATTAGAAATTGTTTAATTTTTAAAAGAATCATACGCGTCTATAATAGTTTCGAATTTTTAAATGTAATACTTTGTCAATTTCAGCTAGGGCATCATCTGTTGTAAAATATGGACTTTAACTGGACATGGTAAATGGTTGGTTTACTTCATGTTTTTCTCTTGAACACTCTCGTCCAATCTGTTGTATTGAAGAAACATTTATCACTATTACACTACATGTGTTATATAGTGCAGATGTCGGTAACCTGCAGCTCGTGAGTCACATGCGACTCTTTGAATTTGAAGCTGTGGTTCTTTATATTGCCACGTGGAAAATTAGGGAAGACAAAAACTTCAGGAGGAGACAACAATTTATTTCAGGGAAGGACAAACTATGAATTGTAAACAAAAGATAAGCCACGAGGGAAATTTACAGAGTCGCAAGATATAAACATAAAAATGACCACTCTGTTAATAAAAAATAATAAAATTAATAAATACTATGTTACATAAATAAAATTAATAAATACTATGTTACAATATAGTTCCATATGTAAATATTTATTTATGCAAGTACTATTTATTGTTGGCAAGAAATTTTTTTTTGAATCTTTAAAATTTTGATATTTTTATATTCATCGTCATATCTTCAAATATTTGAAATCCAATGTCTTTTTCGCGATAAACTCGTAAACTACTGAACCAATTGGTACCAAATTTTGCATGCCGCTTTTTATAAATCTGAGGAAATTTTTCGGCTACATTTTGATTAGTATTTTTGGATATTAATTTTTTTCATTTTTTTGAAGAACCTTTTTTTTTTTACTTGGAGTAAATACGAGGCGAAGTAACAACACCAGGCCAATTAAGCGACCAATAAGCGTTCTGCATTTTTTTTTCAAGTTGCTTGCGTACTTTTTTGAGATATCTTTTTATACGAGTGTTACTTTTTTTGCAAGTATTGAGAGAGAAATTTACCGTAACTAAGTAACAATGTATGTAGCTTGACATGTTTGGCAGGTTTACAAAATTCCCTGCCAAACAGGTCAAGCTACTTACATTGGAGAAACAGGTAAATCACTTATAGATCGTATTAATCAACATAAAGCAGCTGTAAAAAAACTACAAACCATTATCCTTCCTAGTTGACCACTCCCTAAATTATAGCCATGTACCAGATTTCAAACAAGCATCAATTATATACAAAAATATTACAGAAAAGCATTGTAGACTGTTTTTAAAAAGTTGGGCTTCTGCCGAAGATAAACAAAGTATAAACAGAAAAATTTATTTTCCAGAAATTTATAAATAATTCATATCCTAATTGTTTGTAAATAACTATGTATATACTTTTAATTTACTCATTTATTTTCCTTCAAAATGTTATCGTTAATTTAGAATTAATATATACTAGCGGATGTACCCGGCTTCGCCCGGGTTTTACCCGAGTAAAGGTTTGTCTAATGAACATTTGTTAAAACAATTCTCTATAAACTTATAAAAAAAAATAATAGATATATTTTGATAATTTGAAACTCGTAAATTTGAATCTCTCGATAAAGTGAACATTTTTTCCCGGTCCCTTGAAAAATACTCGATAAGTTGAATAAAATCAATATTAATTGGTTCCCTCGGTAATTGGAAGTTAAAGGAATAGTTTCTTGCCTTGGAATTGTATCATTATTCTTGTCTCAAATAAATTACCGTGTCATCCTGAATTTTGTCTTTCCTAATTTTTACATTACAAAATCATCGTTTTATCTAGTGAACATTTTTTCCCGGTCCCTTGAAAAATACTCGATAAGTTGAATAAAATCAATATTAATTGGTTCCCTCGGTAATTGGAAGTTAAAGGAATAGTATCTTTGCCTTGGAATTGTATCATTATTATTGTCTCAAATAAATTGCCGCGATATCCTGAATTTTGTCTTTCCTAATTTTCTACATTACAAAATCATCATTTTATCTATTCTCCCAATATATATGTTGTAGATAAATGATAAAACTAACTTTGACTTTTGCGCAATTAATATGTAGAAAATCTTACTTTTGATAAATAATCTTTAAGATAATAAACTTAGTGATAAGAAAATTAATAGATAAAAAAACATGTTATCATCGTCGCAATGGGGGCGCTGCTCTTGAGTTAAATCTACAAATCTGCAAATAACTCTAAGGATATTCAAGATATTCAAGAAATTATTTTTCAAAAACCTTCCCGGGGATATAGCTAATAATATCCCAAAATTTCACGGCGATTGGATGTATGGTTTTTGAATCTATAGAGTACAGACAGACAGACATTCAATTTTATATATATAGATATATATACACAATTATTTACAATTATACTGTTGTATATAAATCTCTCTCTCTTTCACGTACAATGTGTGGACAAAATAATAATAATGGCGTTGATCTGTAATATTATATATAATTGTTAGCTGTATATATATATTGACTGTAATATTTAAATCAAAGATACAATTCTTTCATTGGCCTTGTAGAACGAGAGTGATGTACGGGTGCTCGCATGTTTTAGTGAAAAACACAAACATCCTCGATAAAGAGAGGCGAGTTGCTCCTCGAAATATTGGAATAATAAATTATTATTATAATAAAATAATTATAAATCCAATATATGCATCTCTTTTGAATATAATTTTAATTATGGATTACTCAATTTTCAATATATATATAGGTATATACAGGTTGAATTTTGTATGAATTTGCCAAAACGGGCGTTGTGGTTCATTCTTCATCTCCAGCAGTAAAGTGACAGAAATCTCCGATATCAACTTTTCAAGCAAACCAGTAAAGTTTTTTACTAGGGTGAGGAACATGATGCATTTTTCTGATGCGTAATTAAAGGGAGAGATGCCCCTCAAACTCAATTAAAATATAAAAATTCTCTAAAATTTATAAAAAAAATCATTTTTATACATAATAATTTTAAAAATATATAATTTTTATTATATATTATTATCATAATTTTGATATTTTAGTTTAAAATATAAACGGAATTTCTAAACATTTTCAAAAATGTACGATAGATGGCAGCAGAGAGCAAGCTAGAGCCAAGAATATATAATTCTGAAAATAGACGTGGTTTAAAAATACAGAAGACAACAATGAAAAAGTTACCAAAGTTCGTACCCTGTCACATTTAAAAAATAAAAAAAGAACTCATTCAAGTTGGTTTCACAATTTAAAAAGAAAATCAATTCGTATTTTATACTTGAATGATTACTTGCAACTACTGCCATCTATGAACAAAATATTATACTATTTTAGAAAATTATCCTTCAAAATTATATTTTAAAAAGCTATATTCACTAATTTAGTTACCATTTTAGCTATGTATTTTTAAAAATTAAAAACAAATTTATTTTAATTAAAAAAAATATTTTTGAATTGAAATAAAAGGTAGAGATGTAGAATACTTTAAATTATGAACAATAGATGGCGCTGAGAGGCTTGCCATTCTAAAATAAATCGTGTTTTAATGAGTATTTAGAAATTTGTATATTTTATATATAATTATATATTACTCATAGCATATTATATAAGCATTTCACATTTTATATTTATAATTATTAAAGTGTAAAAATTATTTTATTATTTATGAACTAAAAGTGGCACCTCTCCCTATAAAAATGCAAAAAAAAAAAAATATTGCATTTGGTTATCACACCAGTACGATGAGTCACAACACCTGTTTTGGAAAATTCAGGTAAATATAACCATTATACTGTAGCAAAGCTACTAGGGACAAACTTCCAAGACTCCGAGGTAATTCTTGGCAGAAGCATGTCATTCCATATCAGAAAAACAACAAGATTTACAAGCTATGGGTCACAGCTCCCATAGGAAAGGAACTATGTATCAAATTAATTATTATTATATGAACATATTGTCGCGGCTTGACCCTACCGGTTCTTCGCGACGACGCCGCTTCTTCCTTCGTGGATCACCTATCCGGGCTCCCGTTGCTCTTCCCTGCAGGCCACCCAAAGACGTCCTGAGATCCACCTCTCCAGTGGAACTCCCTTCCTCTGGCAGTATCTCTCGGCCTTACCACTCGTGGGGGGACACGAGAGACTTACCAGAAGAGTAGCAGCAGCAGCCTGGCGATGGCAATGGCGAGAGTAACGACAGAAGGCGGCACGGAGACTTTAAACACTGACTGTATTGTCATCCACTACTAAACATTACATTTAAATGAGATAATAAACAATGGGTATTTATATTATATTACACCCTGGGGCCAACATAAAAGTGTATTTACAATCATTTTCCCCAGGAAACAGGACCACAGCAGTCGGCGACTCCCACATCAGTTAGAGAAGCGAAACAGGCGAAAGCGCCATCTATTGGCGGAGGTTGTAATCATTTGGAGGCCTTACACGCGACAATATTGTCGCGGAGATAAAGTAATGTCAAGCGGCTCAGCGGCTCCAACCATGAGAGGCCCCATGGGACGCCTGTCACTATAATTAATTTTGATATTTAGATTTTTAGACTCACTTTATACTTCATTCATTGCCTCTCTGGTATTTTATAAATACGTGGTGTCGCTGGAGACCCGCTGGCGATTGTCCACCAAACTCTGCAGCGGTGGCAGAGGCGCCATATTCATTGTACATAGTATCATGTATTTATGTAATTATCTTTTTAAAATAGTGCAGACTGTGCACTTTTGCATGTTTTGCAAGATGTCAATAAAATTATTTTAATTATCATAATTGTCTTTTATTTTATAACTTTTAATTTGTTCTTGCATCAACTAAATTATAAAGCTATACAACCAGTTTAACCGCATAAGTTTCTTTTTATTTATGAAAAATCATTTTTAATTTCAAAGAGAAATAATTTAATATCTCTAACTTTTGGATGACGTATGAAAAGGTTGAATATATGAAGAGTGATGGTCTATATATGAATGGATGACGTATGGAGTCCATATATAGACCATCACTCTTCATATATTCAACCTTTTCATACGTCATCCAAAAGTTAGAGATATTAAATTATTTCTCTTTCAAATTAAAAATGATTTTTCATAAATAAAAAGAAACTTATGCGGTTAAACTGGTTGTATAGCTTTATAATTATACGCCGCAGTCATTTATAAGTATCAACTAAATTGCTGTGCAATCCTGAAGTTTGTCTTTCCTAATTCTCTATCTGACAATACCATGGTTTTGGTCTTTGGCTCTCATCAGTACAGGGGCGGCTTCATTTCATAGCATCTTATAAGAGGAGTTATGGAATTGGTCAAATTTGCCAAAAAGGTGTTTAACCTGGCGGTGTGGCAGTGCCGGATTTTCAGACCAGAATACAACTTGAAGTTTCGGGAGGATGGCATTTATGTACCTAGAGAGGGAACTCTCCCTTTGTTGATGTTGTCGTGTCCAATGAAGAGCCTCAGATGTCTCAGCACATCTCTATCACAGCAGTCACAATGTTCTCTATCTTGGTATTTTGAAGGTTTGTTGTTGTTGTCGTGTCCAATGAAGAGCCTCAGATGTCTCAGCACATCTCTATCACAGAGTCACAATGTTCTCTATCTTGGTATTTTGAAGGTTTGTTGTTGTTGTCGTGTCCAATGAAGTGCCTCAGATGTCTCCGCACATCTCTATCACAGCAGTCACAATGTTCTCTATCTTGGGTGTGTACAACTGCTGTTCTGGGTCCATGTCTATTTTCTGTTGTTGTGTCTAATGAAGAGCCTCAGATGTCTCCATACATCTCTATCACAGCAGTCGTTCTCTATCTTGGGTGTGTAAAGCTGCTGTTCTGGGTCCATGTCAATTTTCTGTTGTTGTGTCCAATGAAGAGCCTCAGATGTCCCCATACATCTCTATCACAGCAGTCGTTCTCTATCTTGGGTGTGTAAATCTGCTGTTCTGGGTCCTTGTCAATTTTCTGTTGTTGTTGTGTCCAATGAAGAGTCTCAGATGTCTCCATACATCTCTATCACAGCAGTCGTTCTCTATCTTGGGTGTGTAAAACTGCTGCTCTGGGTCCACGTCAATTTTCTGTTGTTATCGTGTACAATAAAGAGCCTCAGAAGTCTCCATACATCTCTATCACAGAAGTGGCAATGTCCTTTATCTTGGGTGTGTAAAGCTGCTGTTCTGGGTCCATGTCAATTTTCTGTTGTTATCGTGTCCAATAAAGAGCCTCAGATGTTTATATACATCTCTATCACAGCAGTCGCAATGTCCTTTATCTTGGGTGTGTAAAGCTGCTGTTCTGGGTCCTTGTCAATTTTCTGTTGTTGTTGTGTCCAATGAAGAGTCTCAGATGTCTCCATACATCTCTATCACAGCAGTCGTTCTCTATCTTGGGTGTGTAAAACTGCTGTTCTAGGTCCATGTCAATTTTTGTTGTTGTTGACTTGTCCAATAAAGAGCCTCAGATGTCTCCATGCATCTCTATCACAGCAGTCGCAATGTTCTCTATCTTGGGTGTGTAAAGCTGCTGTTCTAGGTCCATGTCAATTTTTGTTGTTGTTGACTTGTCCAATAAAGAGCCTCAGATGTCTCCATGCATCTCTATCACAGCAGTCGCAATGTCCTTTATTTTGGGTGTGTAAAGCTGCTGTTCTGGGTCCATGTCAATTTTCTGTTGTTGTTGTTGTGTCCAATGAAGAACATCAGATGTCTCCATACATCTCTATCACAGCAGTCGCAATGTCCTCTATCTTGGGTGTGTAAAACTTCTGTTCTGGGTCCATGTCAATTTTTGTTGTTGTTGTCGTGTCCAATAAAGAACCTCAGATGTCTCCATACATCTCTATCACAGCAGTCGCAATGTCCTCTATCTTGGGTATGTAAAGCTACTGTTCTGGGTTCATGTCAATTTTCTGTTGTTGTTGTCGTGTCCAATAAAGAGCCTCAGATGTCCCCATACATCTCTATCACAGCAGTCGTTCTCTATCTTGGGTGTGTAAAGCTGCTGTTCTGGGTCCATATCAATTTTCTGTTGTTGTGTCTAATGAAGAGCCTCAGATGTCCCCATACATCTCTATCACAGCAGTCGTTCTCTATCTTGGGTGTGTAAAGCTGCTGTTCTGGGTCCATATCAATTTTCTGTTGTTGTGTCTAATGAAGAGCCTCAGATGTCCCCATACATCTCTATCACAGCAGTCGTTCTCTATCTTGGGTGTGTAAAGCTGCTGTTCTGGGTCCATTTCAATTTTCTGTTATTGTTGTCGTGTCCAATAAAGAGCCTCAGATGTCTCCATACATCTCTATCACAGCAGTTGCAATGTTCTCTATCTTGGGTGTGTAAATCTGCTGTTCTGGGTCCATTCCAATTTTCTGTTGTTGTTGTTGTGTTCAATAAAGAGTCTCAGATGTCCCCATGCATCTCTATCACAGCAGTCGCAATGCCCATTATCTTGGGTGTGTAAAGCTGCTGTTCTGGGTCCATGTCAATTTTCTGAAAAGCTGCGGCCATTGCTGGGCATGAGAATATGTGGGTTGGTGTTAGTTCAACACCAGGACAATTGTTGCATGTTCTGAAGGTTCTTGTGCCATCTGGATGTATTGTCATTTCTTTATAGTGATTTGTTCTGAGTCTTGTAATTGTGTTTGTGATATTCTTCTCTCGGCATTTATGCCGCATATCTGACCTTTTCTAATATTTTGTTGGATATTACTTGGATTTTGCCAAAGCATCAAATAATGAAATTTGTTCTTTTTTTGGCTCAATTTTAAAAATGTTTTAAATTAATGCAGTTTCCACTTTTTTGTTGTACACCTGGGTACTTCATTATATCACTTGAGATAAAAATTCTATCCAAGCAAGATATATCAAGTGATATTATATAAGGGATTTATTATTTTTGGAATTAAAGTCTAAGTTATAATGCATCAAAGTGGGTATTCATTATATTCCTACAAGGCCGTAGTCATCGTTCGGAGGAGATTAATTGAATCGCCGAATGCCGTGGTCTATTTGGATGAGGAAAGCGAAGACTAGAACGCGGCTGATTCCACACTCGCCTGTTCAGTGATACGCTAACCATGACGTATGCACAAAGGAACGTATGGCCATTGGACATGTGTCGGACCAGGAGGCTGTTGTTGGGTTCTGCGTTGCCTGGAGTATAGGAGCTCCATCTATTATTTCTTCCTGTGGTCAATCTGTATAAGACCGCTGGTCTTAATAAAGCTTTGTGTGGGTGTATTTATTATAGTTTATATACAGAGATTATTAATTATTTTATATTTATATTATTTATATTTTGCTACTCTGGAAATTTCTCTTATTGTGCTCTTCGTGTATTTTAGAAATTTTAATTTAGGCCTGTGCCTTAAATAAATTGCTGATGGCTTGCGCCATCTGTCGGTAAAAAATAAGTATACACTATACACTGCGGCCTATGATTGTAAAACAACACTTGAAGTTACACCGCATGAGTTTCTTTTCAACGAAAAATAAATATTTTATTTCAAGGTGAAATATCGACTATTTCTATCCTTTTTGGATGAGGTATGAAAGGGTGAATTATGAAGAATAATGAGGAACGGAAAAATAAAAGTGTTCAGGTATGGGAATCGAACCCACAATGTTCCGCTTACCGGGCAGATGCCATGTCCACTAGGCTACCCTGGATGTATTTTTCCCTTCGTAAATGTGATACATAAAGTAACTTATAATACAATATAATATACTGCGGCCTGTGATTGTAAAACAACACTTGAAGTGTTACACTGCATGAGTTTCTTTTCAACGAAAAATAAATATTTTATTTCAAGGTGAAATATCGACTATTTCTATCCTTTTTGGATGAGGTATGAAAGGGTGAATTATGAAGAGTAATGAGGAACGGAAAAAATAAAAGTATCCAGGGATGGGAATCGAGCTCACAATGTTCCGCTTACCGGGCAGATGCCATGTCCACTAGGAATAATTTTTTAAAAACCAACAAAATAATTGATATTTATTCTGACAGATGACGCAAACCATCAGCAACTTTGAGTTGCATAATAAGGAGATTCCTTTTTCCTAATTTATCCACCTTATCCAATTACAATTTCACATTTTTACTATTTTTTAAACTTATATATAGTTACGTCTTCCTTCCCTACAGGTTTTGTTTCGACTCTAGACTGATCCATTATATTATACCCAAGTTAGTTGACATTGTGACTTCTGTGATAGAGATGCATAGAGACATCTGAGGCCCTTCATTGGAAACGACAACAACAACAGAAATTTGACATGGACCCAGAACAGCAGCTTTACACACCCAAGATAGTGGACATTGTGACTTCTGTGATAGAGATGTATGGAGACATCTGAGGCTCTTCATTGGAATCGACAACAACAACAGAAATTTGACATGGACCCAGAACAGCAGCTTCACACACCCAAGATGAAGAACATTGCTACTGCTGTAATAGAGATGCATGGAGACATCTGAGGCTCTTCATTGGACACGACAACAACAACAGAAAATTGACATGGACCCAGAGCAGCAGATTCACACACCCAAGATAAAGAACATTGCAACTGATGTGATAGAGATGCATGGAGACATCTGAGGCTCTTCATTGGAAACGACAACAACAACAGAAATTTGACAGCAGCTTCACACACCCAAGATAGAGGACATTAAACTGTTGTGATAGAGATACATGGAGACATCTGAGGCTCTTCATTGGAAACGACAAGAACAACAGAAATTTGACATGGACCCAGAACAGCAGCTTTACACACCCAAGATAGAGGACATTGCGACTACTGTGATAGAGATGCACGGGGACATCTGAGGCTCTTTATTGGACACGACAACAACAACTGATCTATTGCTGCATTGTAAAAAAAGACCAGAGCTGGTAGTTATAAAACAATTCTAACAAGAAAAGTATTTATACAAATTTCGCTAAATATTTAAATACAACTGAGAGATATATAAACACACTGTTTACAAATAAAATGATGACGTCACGATGATGACAGTGATGATGATTTGCAGTGTAGGACACCACATTCTGTGACAATATTCTTGTGACACTTTTCTTGTTATAACCAATAAAAACATTAAGAAGCAAATGTTTCTTTTCACAAATAAATCAAACAACTACTGTCCTTACTGCGATGAAAATATATTGGGAGGGCTTTGCTCATCTGTGGTGAACATTCCTAGCGGTTTCGCCAATTTAATCTACCAGACGGCTACCAGAGCTCTAATACTGTATTGGACGATTCTGCTTTTATATGCTAAAGGGTGGAATCTTAGAAATTGTATTCAAGCAAACTATGGACATTGATTTATTTGTGAAAAGAAACATTCGCCTATTAATGTTTTCCTTAGTTATATATAGATGGCGCGTTATCGCTTTGTATTTTCATGTAATGTTTATTAAAGAGAGAAAGTTCAAGCTGTATAAGAATTGAGAGATTTGAAATCCTGTGTTATTTTGTAACATTATCGTAATAATAATGTAGATTTTCTTATTTACTTCTATACTTGACATTTTTACAACTAAGGTGTGACAATTAGGTACAGTTAGAAAGTTCGGAAAAAAGGATCTTTACAATTTGTCAGGTGGATAAGTAAACTCAAAATTGTCTTTTAAAACACAAAAATGACCATCCAGAAAAAAATCCTAAACTGAGAAATTTATAAATGGATTAATGTAGTTTGGGAAAAGAGAACGCGTCTGATTCCACACTAGCCTGTTCAGTGATTCGCTAACCATGACGTATGCACGAAGGAACGTATGGCCATTGAACATGTATCGGACCTGGAGGCTGTTGTTGGGTGATGCGCTACCTGGAGTATAGGAGCTCCATCTATTATTTCTTCCTATGGTGAATCTGTATAAGACCGTTGTCTTAATAAAGCTTTGTGTGTGTGAGTTTCAGAAAAGTAGAATCATCTACAATATATATAAATAATAAACGCCAGCTTGGATATCAGGCGGCGTTTTATTCATTTATTTATGTTCTCCTGTTGAAGGGCAGAGATGCCTGAAATTTTGAGATTTCTTTAATAAAATAAAAAAGAAACTCATCTCCAGAAACTTTTAAAATTATTTTTAATAAACAAAACGGTTTCCGAAGATGCGTTTCTTGTTTTATTTTATATTCTTCTCAAGCTTTCGGGTATCACAAACCTTTCTAAAGAAGTATATGGTCTTCTGAAGAAAGGTTAGTCTTCTTCTTTCTTATCTCCACTCAATCATATTAGGATATCAAGTTGTGACCCTTGATGGTGTCTGTTTGACAACTATCATGACTGGGTGAAGTAGAATGCGTCTGCCTTTGTCGTTAAGACTGGAAGCACTACTCAGTGGCAGACCGACTTAGCTCCAAAATAAATGGCCGCCTCTGACATGAGGAACAGATTCCATGTGAAGCCGCTCCTAACATGGAGTATAAACGCTGCTCATCCTGTATCCCTGGATCAGGAGCCCTTACAGGGTACTATCAGCCAGGCCAGCTGAGCCCAGGTTTTTTAGCGAGCTTGTTACTGCTCCCTCTCCTCCTTTTTCATCCGGGCTTGGGAGCAGCAAAGGAGGAATTAGAAAGGTTAGTCTTCTTCTTCTTTCTTATCTCTACTCAATCACACTAAGGTATCAAGCTTGTAAAGCTTGAGACTTTTGATGGTGTCTGACGAGGAAAAGTAGAGCTTATCAATAGATGAGCCAATACAGTCAATAATGTGTTTTGGGGTTGCAGGTCGAGAATTGCACTTAGTACATAGTGGAAAAACCTTGCAACCATTCTGGAGAGTCAATGTCCGTAGATGACCAGACTTAAGTCTGGAAATAAAAGACTGTTGTTCTCTTTGGAGGACAGAACGGTGCTTGTCCATCTTGCTCTGTACCAGTCATGTGCAGCATTAGATTTCCATTCCAGCAGGCATTGGGTCTTGATGGTACGGAGGAGGTCTCTTTCGTCTTGTTGGGTGGTAGATTCTCTTGCTTCAGGTAGGCCAAGAGCTTCAACCTTTGCCAGAGAGTCTTCCAGAAAGGTTAGTGATACCTGAAATATGAAGATGAATATCAGAATTATAATCCTCTGTACATATAAAATAAAAGGATTTATAAGCGCGAATGTTTATTTTATACATAAAACGAACTTCCACTGTCCTTACTGCGATGAAAAAATATATTGGGAGGGCTTGGCTCATCAGTGGTGAACCCTCCCAGCGGTTTCGCCAATTTTATCCACCAGACCGCTTCTCAGAGCTCTAATACTGTATTGGATCATTCTGTTTTTATATGCTACACTGAAGGATGGAATCTTAGAAATGGTTTTCAAGTAAACTATGGACATAAGCTTATAGGACAGTAGAATTACATTCAAATATTTGCCTCGAGCAATGCTCTTCAGCAAACTATAAAGACAAGGCCAGTTAGGAATAAATTAACACAAAGCAATAACGCGCCATCTATACATATAAAATAAAAGGATTTATAAGCGCAATATTTGAATGTAATTCTACTGTCCTATAAGCTTATGTCCATAGTTTACTTGAAACCCAATTCTAAGATTCCATGCTTCAGTGTAGCATATAAAAGCAGAATGATCCAATACAGTATTAGAGCTCTGAGAAGCGGTCTGGTGGATTAAATTGGCGAAACCGCTGGGAGGGTTCACCACTGATGAGCCAAGCCCTCCCAATATATTTTTTCATCGCAGTAAGGACAGTGGAAGTTCGTTTTATGTATAAAATAAACATTCGCGCTTATAAATCCTTTTATTTTATATGTATAGATGGCGCGTTATTGCTTTGTGTTAATAATCCTCTGTATCAATTAATCAAATATAAATCTCCAAGGATATGTTTCTTTGTTACACTTTTAACGAGTTTACAAGTTTTCGGGGTTTAAATGACCCTTCTACAGGTAAACTATTTTAGAAAGGTTTAGAAGATTAATACAAAATAAAACAGTAAACTCATCTTCTCTCAGAAACAGTTTTGTTTATTATTGATGTAGTTTGAAACGTAATAAGAATAATGAACTGAATTGAAGAAAGAATCATTATCCTGAAAAAGAAAAGAATGAATTAATATTGTTACATGGATGACAAGGCCAAGATACCAGAGTAAAGTTGGGGAAAGAGGGGTGGACTCTAGCGGCCCCCGCTGCCATGTGGCAGGCACTAAAAACAGCATTCCTGTGTGGAGGAGGACAGAGTCTGGTTATATCTGCGGCAAGGAGAAGACGTGGCGACTTGCCTCCGGGCGTGTGGATGATCCTACAAGGCGGTGCCAGGAGACACTGACATCGGAGCGACCTACAAGGCGGTGTGGACCAGGTTGCATGTGTACAGTGTGGAGCGGAACGCTTCACAAGAAGACATCCACGGCGCCATGGATTCTTCTGACGGGGAGGTTGAGGCAAGTCCCACTGTTCCCACTATTTCTTCTGTAAATTGAGATAAAATAAAGCGCTAACTTTAGGTGCAATCCCTTCGAAATAACGTGTGTATCTTTGTGGCATCCTGAGTAAGCAAAGTAAGCGAATAGCGTCTGGGTACGACGTAACAATATAATTAGATAAGAGATTTAAATTGATAAAGGATTTCAAAATTAAGACAAATGCGAAACACTATGATGATAAAAATGATATAAATGAGACTTACCGCAAAGTTTTTAAATGAATATTGTAGCAAAGTATTTATTATTTTATTAACAGAGTATCATTTTTTATGTTTATATTTTGTTACTTTGTAGACTTCTCTCATTCCTTATCTTTTGTTTAACATTCATAGTTTGTTCTTGTCTTAAATAAATTGCTGTGTCATCCTGAAGTTTGTCTTTCCTAATTTTCCATGTGTCAATATAATATTATATTGGGAACGTTTTCTGGGTTTTACCTTTATATGCCTTTTCTTCTTATTTGTTTAACATATCATCATAAAATTAAAACATTAAGATGCGAATATTTCCTCCACAAATAAATCAAACCTCTACTGTCCTTACTGCGATGAAAAAATATTCGGAGAGCTTGGCTTATGAATGGTGAAACCTCCCAGCGGTTTCACCAATTTAAGCTTCACCGCTTCTTTAGAGCTCTTATACTGTATTGGATGATTCTGCTTATATATGCTATACTGAAGGGTAGGATCTTAGAAATTGTATTTAAACAAACTATGGATATAAGCTTTTAGGAAAGTAGAATTACATATGATTGATTGATATTTGAAAGAAACATTCACGTCTCATTTGTTTTCATTTTCTGTAGATAGATGGCGCGTTATTGAAGCAGAGCTTTATTTCTCGACCAATTGGCCATTAAGACATGGTCCTCTAGTCCTACCATAAGGCCGCCCCAAGAAGACTGATGCACTGTGGCAATGAATCGAGCAATCAGTAAACCACCAGAACAACAACATAAGTGAGTATCCCCGGGTCCAGGGAGGTAGAGGAAGAGATTTCTCAAAAATTTGACATGTTGAAGAAAATTTTAAAGGGGGGAAAATGCCTGTTTCTTTTCTTCCGGGATAATTGGCTATTTCAGGCATGGTCTTCTAACCCCCATCATGGCATCAGAACGCGACTTCCAGTAGCAAGGGATCCTAAGATCTAACATCAGAGAAAGGGGAAAAATGCGTGTTATTGCTTTGTATTGACATATCATCATAGCTTTCATTCAATTTGACTACGGATTGAGAGAGTTTAACCCGTTAACTTGAAAGTTTACTCCCACCTACTTCACTGAAAACTAACAAAGGTTTTTTAAAATTATCATTTGACATATTGGACGCAATTTTCCAGCTTGGGATACTTACTCCTAAATACATTTTATCACCCTATATACAATTTATTTTTATACAATTCAATAACAAGACTAAAAACAAAATTAAAACTGAAAGGTTGGTTTTCTTAAACAGAAACACAGCAATTTATTTAAGGCAAGAACAAACTATGAATGATAAACAAAATATAAGCAATGAGGGAAGTTTACAGAGTAGTAAAAAAAAGAATACTCTATTAATAAAATAATAAATACTTTTTTTGTTACAATATCAATTGACTTAAGTAGAAAAAAAATTTTTTTTTGCCTAAATTCAATAGGGAGGGAGATATTTATCAAAATATACGTATTACTGACAAAATAAATTTTAAAATAAGAATGTGAATATTTCATATAAAGATATGTTGCACATCCCAAAAAAACAAATGAATTTACAAAAATTATTGAATTTTACATAGATGTCAACAAATTCGCACATTTCTTCGATAAAATGATTGCTTCAATAGCCGTGAAAAAGATTGGGAATTCTATTATAAGTTGGAAGAAATATTTCCTGTGTATGTTAAATCCACCGAGTAGACTGAATTATGCAAATTTCAATCATTACAGCAACCAGCTCCGTTTAGCCTTAGGGCACCTCTTAGCCGAGAGAATCGGGAAATTTCGCCCAGTTTTTGTATACACGACCTCCACACAATAGAACCAACTTCCTTTATATTTTTTTTCTTCATTTTCATGAATTATTTGGGAAAATCATCTATGAATACCATTATCTTCGATACATTTTAAATATTTAATCGGTTCTTTTATATAAAAGTCGTTTAAAATGATTCTTTTTTTTTTTATTCCTAACTTCATTTGAAAGAAAAAAAACCTAGCTAGTTGTATTCCAATTTTCATAGAAATGATTGCAAATTATTTCCAACAAAAGACATTTTTGACGAAATTGTTTAATGGTTATGAAAATCCAAGGTTGCCAGATGTATTTTACGATTTGAAAAAAAAAAAATCTTTTGATATCCCAGGAATGGTCGATAAGTGGCGGTCATCATTTTTATTAAGGCTATTTGTGACTTTTTTTTATCTATATACTCTTAAGTATAAATCCAGGGTTACTGCGTGAATTATCTTTTATTACTTTTTTCTATTGTTTTTTTCATTCGCATAAAAAGACTAGGTAACCTCCCATCAGTTCTATTTTAGATAAATTATCCAATCAATAAAAAAATCGAAATCTTTCTATATATTATGTTTATTAAATATTTCATTTATATCTTAACAATTTGACGATAAATTCTTGTTAATAGGGATATACAAAACATATCTTTATATGAAATATTCACACTCTTATTTTAAAATTTATTTTGTCAATGATACGTATATTTTGATAAATATCATCCTCCCCATTGAATTTAGGTAAAACTTTTTTGTTTTCAACTTGAGTCTATTAAGATTATGTGGCGCTGAGTAGTATTGCTAAAAAGTGAACTTTTTATTCATTTCATACTAAATCATACTATTATCCCCGATGATATACAACACTACAAAAGAATCTTAAATGAAAAAAATATATATTTTATTCAACTTTCCAACATCACAAGTTTTTGGATAATGCTTTTTCCTCAACCGGTACATAGGTTTCAATCCTCAAGGAAAGGCTAATAATTTGCATAATTATATTTTTGCCATATAGTTAAATTAAGGTATTGAGGAAATGTCTGTATTTGTGAGGAAATCTATTTCTTATTTATATTTCCTCAATAATTTCATTCAAATTTACCGCAAAACAATATTTATATAAATTTTACTATATAAGTATAATTTACGCTGTTCATATATGTAGACATTTTGAAAATAAAGCAATCCATAGATAAATATTTAATTAAAAAGGCATATACTGGATCAAAATATAATTTATTTTACCAATATTTCAGTTGGCTGAACGCCTCCCTTTATCAAGGTATTATAAGTGTTGACACACTTTAATATGTTAATATACCTTGATAAAGGTTGGCGTTCAGCCAACTGAAATATTGGTAAAATAAATGATATTTTGATCTAATATATGCCTTTTTAATTAAATATGTAGACATGTGATGCACTTAGAGTAAAAGCAGTCGCCTACTTCTACCCACCATGATTATCGTGGCTTGTACCACGTGTACTAGGGATAAAAAATCTATATAAGCCGCTTCTAGTAGCATGAAATCAATGCATCGCCTATTGAAGAATAAGCATGTCAGAAAGCCTGTAGTGTTGATGATTGGAGAATAATAGAAACTCTTCTATTTCCAATATTTTCGTTTCAATGATACTTTAGAATGTCCTGGATAGAGAGAGAGAGAGAGAGAGATTGAGATTAAAACTGATTTATTACAAAGTCCATATAAGATTATATAAGGTTAATTACTAATTTGAATAAATACGAATATAAATAAGATTATATAATGATAAATGAAAAAACAATAGAAAAAAATAAAAGATAAGTGGGTCAGGTCTTGATATTAAAAAAAAAAGAAGGCATCGCCTGACCACGAGCACATGTGCTTTTTAGATGGCAGAGCGCAATCTATTGGAGCAAAAATAAACTAAACGTTTATTTAGCTTGCTCCGTGATATTTGGCCAACCCAATTTCTTGATAAATCAAGAAAAGCCATCCACGAACGCGTTTCGCGCTGTTGGCGCTCGTCAGCGTGGAGAAGGCTGTAACCATTGCGACCAAAAATAATTTTTTGACCCAATGGCTTCCCGAGAAATCAAGAAATGGGTTTTCAAGGCCAAATTTGCGTAAAAAGCACATGTGCTTGTAGTCAGGAGATGCCTTCTTTATTTTTAATAATGATAAATGTAGGAATAAATAGATATAAATAGATAAAAATAATTGATAAATATACATATATATGAAAAAACAATAGAAAAAATAAAAGATAAGTGGGTCAGGTGTTGATATTAAAAATAAAGAAGGCATCGCCTGACCACGAGCACATGTGCTTTTTAGATGGCAGAGCGCAATCTATTGGAGCAAAAATAAACTAAACGTTTATTTAGCTTGTTCCGTGATATTTGGCCAACCCAATTTCTTGATAAATCAAGAAGTTACAAAAGAAGTGGCTACAGCTTACTCCACGCTGACGAGCGCCAACAGCGCGAAACGCGTTCGTGGATGGCTTTTCTTGATTTATCAAGAAATTGGGTTGGCCAAATTAACAGAGCAAGCTAAATAAACGTTTATTTTATTTTTGCTCCACTAGATGGCGCTCTGCTATCTAAAAAGCACATGTGCTCGTGGTCAGGAGATGCCTTCTTTATTTTTCATATTTATATGTTATATGAAAATATTATTTTATTTTAAATTATAATTTCATAGATTCAAATACTCTGCTAAATCGACCGCCAGAGGCCACTCTTCCCCTATAAAAACTCGTTGTTGTTTTATCCCAATGGCCGGCTCAAAACATTTGTACATTATGTAAATAATCTTTTGTTTTTCCTTATTCTACTCGCCTTAAGCCAGGCATTACTTTTATCAAATTATGTCTTTTTTTATACATTCCTTAGCTCAATTAGAGCAACCTCTGATCAAAACCATTATTATTTTTATTTCAAATTTTCAATTATATAATTTTTAATAATTATGCATATTTCAAGATAATATATATCAGTGGCAAGGATAAAATACTCAGGAGATAAGTTTCTTCATTGATTTATTAAGACATCAAGCTTTCGGGCACAGCGTGGCCCTTCTACAGGATCAATTGTATAAGAAAAAAGATACACTATATACACGAAGAATAAATTTGCATATGTATTATTAGAAATTAGTTGTAAAATTTTTGAAATAATCGGTGATACTTAGGATTTTGTTTAAAAGAACATCGAGACTTAAGCAAATTAATAAAATTTGTTAAGAAGATAAATATACGAATATTAAAAGGTATTAAGATAAAAGCGTAATAAGACTAAAAGGACGTTCCCACGGTTCGACGGAAACTGTGCTAAAACTATGAATATTTACAAGGTAAAACAGTTTAAAAGGAAATTAAAATAAATGAACAAAACAGGGAATTCATGAGGTACATCATTGGCTATTCATGTACTAAGCTTAAATACGGCTCAGGTACATCAATATGTCTGTTTATACTGTTAAACCTCAGAGATAGCAAGGCCTCGACAACCAATCTTTTGTGTTTATGTGGTATATTAGAGTAATGTGATTTTGGATCGGTTGTGTTGAAACTGTGTCCTGTCTGTGAAATGTGCTGGACAATAAGTGATTTCGGATCGTTTTGTCTAATGTTTCTGTCGTGTTCCTGTATTCTGTCTTTAATGTAACGGCCAGTTTCACCTACATAAACACTTTCGCAATCGTTGCATTTTATGGAATAAACAGCATTGTTTCTTTGAACAGTGTTCCGAGGCGTGTTGTTTTTGGTGATTGGGTTCCTTAAGATAGTGCCTATACTGGGAGTGTTGGAAAAGTAAGTGCGGACACCGAAGTTCTTTAATTCTCTAGCTATTTTTATGCTTTGCAAGGAATACGGTATTGTGCAGATGGATTTATAGTTGTCATATATCTTGGTGCGGGATGGATTATAGAAATGCCTTAAAATAAAGTTTTTAGGATAACCAGAGGACATTAAATTTGAAATTATGTTATTTGTTTCCTTCTGCTTTGACTCTCCAGTGAAACAGTGGGTATATATTCTCTTGGACAAGGTTCTCACTGTATTGATTTTATGGCTTAATGGGCAGAAAGATGAAAAATTTATGGTAAATAATTAATATTGTCGAATTACCGTTTATTATTTGATAGGCCAGAGATTGGGAAATCAAATCAGGGTCGAATTATCGCAAGGTGTCGAATTATCGGTATTGTCGAATTACTGTTTGTAATTTCATAGGTTCTGTAAATCAAAACATGGTCGAATTAACGAATTTATACTTAGAAAGTATTTTTACTTATCCTTACTTGAAATGCTGCTTCTAGGAAATCGGAATATACCCATTGCGATTTTTAAGCCACCATCTATACTTTTAAAGTCTCTGCAGGCCCTTTGGGTAAACCCTGGGCGTTGCCCGGGTCACTCGGCTAGTATATATATATATGTGTGAAAAAATAGTACAAATGTGATATTATTGTACTGGGATAAGGAGATGCCTTTTTCTTAATATATACAGGGTGATTCAAAAAAATGTATACACACTTTGAACTTCCATAGAAAATTTATTTACCGTTCTACAAAGTTAAATTTCAGGAAAATAGAAAACTGGAAGTCCAATATAAATGAAACATAAATAACAAATGTTAATACTGTTCAAATTGTTGACCTGCAGCATCAACACAATTCTGAGTACGAGTCACCACAGATTCTGTACATCGTATCAAAACGTCCAATGAGAATTCTCTACACACTGCTTGAATCTCATTCCAAAAAATGTCTAGGTTACGTGGTTTACGTTTGTACACCCCTTCTTTTACTGTGCCCCACAAGAAGAAATCCAGCGGTGTAAGGTCTGGAGAGCGTGCTGGAATGCGCGCCGACCGTGACGTCGCCGCCGTCACCGCGCGGTGGTTGATTGAAAACTGATGCTGCAGGTCACCAATTTGAACAGTATTAACATTTGTTATTTATGTTTCATTTATTTTGGACTTTCAGTTTTCTATTTTCCTGAAATTTAACTTTGTAGAACGGTAAATAAATTTTCTATGGAAGTTCAAAGTGTGTATACATTTTTTTTGAATCACCCTGTATATATATATATATTATTTTATATATATTTATATATATATATATATATATATATATATATATATAAATATATATAAAATATAATAATTCTTTAAGGATAAATAAAAAAAAAGAGTTAACAAAAAATCCAAGGATTGTTCATTGTTGCAGTTGAGATTTGACTAGTGTCCGAGATGGATGTCCTTAGGCGCGTTTTTCCTAGGCTATGCCTAGCTTATTTCACGGTTGTAATTCTGTCCTGTTGCTTTTTGGTGGTGTATCCACTCTTATGTTTATTTGCAATGTTGGTTAAAGCTGTTGTATTCGTTGCACCTTTGGTTTGGCCTTGTGCCATTTTTTATTTCAGGTATTCTGATTATATTGAATATCCACATATTATTTGTAGGATTGTTTCATTTTGCTTTGCCAGGCTAAGGGACCTTTAAGGCCTTAAGGTTATAGGGCTTTTAAGATTGGCATTTTTAAATCAAAATTCTATTTTCATTGGCATTTTTCTTATTCAAAATTTTTTTTATCAGGTCCCTAAGCCCGGCAATACAGAAAGAGACAATCCTATAATATAAAATGTGGCATATTCCAATATAATTCTGAATATCTGGAATAGAGAGTGGTACAGGATCTGACCCTAGGTACTACTAATACAGCAGAGTTAACTAATGTTGCAGTAAGCATAATTGTTTGATATACTACCATTAAGTAACTTGGCAGAATTATAACCTGAAATGAGTTAGACATGGTCTAGAAAAACCGTCTTTGGGCATTTCATCTCTTTCACTAGTCTGTCTCAACACAGTTCGGATGGCCATGATCCCTTCCTGATGCCAGGCTCTCAACCTTGGGTCCCTTGAAGTCCTCTGATCATTTAAAACTGAAGTCTTATCCCTGCCTGTTGGAAACCTTCAAATCTCCTGTAGGGAATCCCAAGAAGGAATTGTTCTAATGATGGAGAATATCCTACTCATCATTTGCTCAGATCAACGAGCCTCATGGAATAAAATCTCATTCCTTGATATCAGTGAACCTTGATCCTCCAGCTGAAGACTTCTTACATCCAGCCTGTTGACATCCACAAGATATCTCTTGGATTTAAAACAAAATTTCTTGAACCAACACTCAACCATCTGAGCCCTAAATCATCTTTCTGTTGTTGTCTGGAAATAGAAACTCCTGCTCCTTTCTCTCAGAATGTACCTGGCATCCTACAAGCTGGCTTCAATGGGACTAACCCAAGCTACTGGAAATGGCCATCTTCAATCCTCTTCAATACCATCCCCCTCTCTGATCATATACCTGGCCTCCTACAAGCTCACTTTAAAGGGACCAACAACCTGAGATACTGGAAATGGCCATCTTCAATCCTCTTCAATACCATCCCCCTCTCTGATCATATACCTGGCCTCCTACAAGCTCACTTCAAAGGGATCAACAACCTGAGATACTGGAAATGGCCATCCTCAATCCTCTTCAATACCATCCCCCTCTCTGATCATATACCTGGCCTCCTACAAGCTCACTTCAAAGGGATCAACAACCTGAGATACTGGAAATGACCATCTTCAATCCTCTTCAATACCATCCCCCTCTCTGATCATATACCTGGCCTCCTACAAGCTCACTTTAAAGGGACCAACAACCTGAGATACTGGAAATGACCATCTTCAATCCTCTTCAATACCATCCCCCTCTCTGATCATATACCTGGCCTCCTACAAGCTCACTTCAAAGGGATCAACAACCTGAGATACTGGAAATGACCATCTTCAATACTCTTCAAAACCACCCCCCTCTCAGCATGTACCTGGCACTCTCTCCTACGAAGTAATTCAATGAGACCAAACCAAGCTACTGGAAATGGCCATCTTTAATCCTCTTTAAAATCTTCCTGATCTCGATTGATCATCTGTAATGGCAGAGGAAGAATAAAATCAATTATTGTAATACAAGTTTTCTATAAAATTCCATTACAACTCCTATACATTTATTCACCCATAGTTGGTTCTGTATGACAACCAGTGATTTGAATAGGCCCTTCTCAATTTTACAAGAGGCTTTCTTTAATGGCCAGCACATTTATCAGGACTTGTGGACTAAGTAGAGGATAGATACTCCAACGTTCCCATATATATTATTATTAAATAACGATAAAACACAATTTGTATTATAGATTATAGATACAAGAAAATAAGACCTAATCCAAATAATTTAATAGCTTTTTGTCTGATGATGGTAACAATGCTGTTGCCGAAATGCCACACGCTGTTAAATTATTTGGATTAGATCTTATTTTCTTGTATCTATTATTAGATAAGTTATAACTTTCACTAATGGCCCAGTGAAACTACTGCCATGAGATTTAACCCTGGAATATCTTCATAAACTGATACATCCAACTGGATATGTCTCACCATGTTCACCACAAAGTGCTTCATTTACTTATCACAAACTTACAACTAGACATCCATACAATTTGACCCATCATTTTACACTTTTATATTTGGAAAATAAAATATTTTGCATTGAAAGAATTTATCATAACTTATCATCACTGAATGACTGATCATGACAGTCTCCGATGAGAGACCGGGAGTTGCTGTGTTTTTTGAGGAGATTTTCTTTCTTGGGAGATTGTATATTCAGCACAACATCTTAATTTATCCACCTTATCCCAGTACAATTTCACATTTATAAAAAAGGCATCTCCTTATCGCCCAAAAGATACAACATTTTGGCTTGCATTAGATGCACTAAACAGGACCTTTGGGAAAGGCCGCTGCTTATCATAAAACAGCTCGAGGAGCATGAACTCATGGAATTTGTGTAATCTTTACACAAGGGGATAAGAAACAACAACAAAGATACAACTTCCTTAAGTTTTGTCTATGTGTGTATATATATGTCTATGTGCCTTAATAAAGGCCTGTGTGTGTGTTTCCAGTGGATAGATGGGTGGCATTATTTAAAAAAAAAGGGATTATTTACCTTCCCTCCAGTCCAGCTTGTTCCTGGAGTCCAGGATAGGCCGGGTGACTCTCAATGATATGATCCACCTGGACACATACCAGAATTCATACTGTGAGATGTGGCAAATTCTTTGGTGAGTCTTTGACACCATAGCTGCTGTCAAACATCAGAAATAGACAGCATCAAACAACACTAACAAGATTTAGAACAGGCCATCTCAAGCCATTGAAGATAGAAAACAATAACAAAATCTACCCCACTTGCCCAAAATGTAGCTTGGCACCTGCAGCTCCAGAACACATTTTGGCTTGCATTATATGCACTAAACAGGACCTTTGGGAGAGGCCACTGCTAATCATAAAACAGCTCGAGGAGCATGAACTCATGGAATTCGTGTAATCTTTACACAAGGGGATAAGAAACAACAACAACATAGCTGCTGTCAGCCCTTGTTGGCCTTTCTCGCAAATATTTCCTCCCCATCTTTTATTGTCCTGTGGGTATCACAAGGCTTTACTTCTCATTATGAGCTTTATCAAACCTCTATTTTCTCTAATTGATTAATGATTAGGTACAATTTTTTTGGGGGGATTATAAATTAGAATGTGTAATGCAGGATTGGATCCCAGGTTGTATAAAACAGCCAATGTATACCCCACCACTAGCAACCAAGAAGTACTGTAGTTACCAGAGCTCCAGCTGCACTCTGTCCAGCCTCCATGATCCACAGGTCCGGCAACAGGGCACTCCAGTACGGACCCCACACTCCAGGGGACACCACCTCCTTGTCACTCACCTGGTGGACAGCAGCGCTGGTTAGAGATGATATAACAAGATGTCTTTTATTCGAACAATTATATTTCAATGCACTAGCGTGCCATCTGTTATCAAAAATTACAAAACTATTTTAGACGCGTAATATTCTTTTTAAAATAAAAAAATTTCTACTGCCCTTACTGCAATGGAAAAATTTATTTTAAAAAGAATATTACGCGTCTAAAAAAGTTTTGTAATTTGATAACAAGGTGTGATAAATAGACAGTGTAGGTATTGGTGCAATCTACCATGGATAAAGTTATAATTCTATAATATAATTACTGTTTCAATACTATGATAAGGCACAATTTGGATTATAACACAAGGTAATAAGACCAAATCCAAATAAATAAAAAGTGTGTGACGTTTCGGTAACAATGCTGCTACTGAAATGTCACACACTATTTATTTATTTGGATTTGGTCTTATTACCTTGTGTTTGTCTCAATACTACTAAATATTGCTTTTTTAAGAAAAGAAACATCTTGTTCTCGATTGCTTGCATATAAATGATAAGGTTCGATTTGGATTATTCTATATGCAGTTACGAGCGTCATTCCTCATCGGCCTCTGTCACGGTTTGCTTTTTTTTTTTGGAATGGCGCGGCGCCCTCCTATTGGTCGGCTACGATCACGCCACCTTTGCCCCCCCCCCCCCCCCATTTCTGTAACTATTGCGTTGGAGCGGGTCGCTCCTTAAATAAATGCATATATTAGTTAATAACCAAATGGAATCCTCTCTTTCTTTTTCCCAGTAAGAGACGCCTACGGAAGCCAACAGTACATAGACAGATAAAGCACATAGGCTATAGTTATTAACTAACATATGCATTTATTTAAGGGGCCAAATTATAATTGTAACAAATAGTATTTGAATCAAAACATTCAATCGGGTAAAACACGGGCGTTGCCCGGGTCATTCGGCTAGTTATAAAATTTTAATTTTAAACTAAAATATAATTTTCTTTTCACTATTTAAACATAATCACGTTCTATTAAACTCTTTAGAGTTTCTTATTTGTTATGCTTATATTTTGATGAATTTTCAGACATTAGTTTACTGTACTGTTATAAAGTTGATGGGCTAATGCTTTATTATTGTTTTACCTCTCATTTTGATATCGTTTGTTTTGTTTTTTGTATTGTTGCAGTTAACAACGTAGTTATTCCTACATTTTCATTAATTTTTGTGTAGAGATTGTTGAAATGAAGTTCTTTGAGAATTGCTTCAGCTGAACAAAGATGGGCTATTAGGTAGACGATGATCAAAATATCCATCATTCAACTGATACACTCATTTCAGCATGTATATCGGGATTTAGACAATTACTCTGAAAGATATTACAGTGACCTTTATTGAAGACATACACCCATGGACAAAACTTAAGGAATTTATACCTTTCAGCATGTATATCGGGATTTAGACAATTACTCTGAAAGATATTACAGTGACCTTTATTGAAGACATACACTCATGGACAAAACTTAAGGAATTTGTACCTTTTAGCATGTATATCGGGATTTAGACAATTACTCTGAAAGATATTACAGTGATATTTATTGAAGACATACACTCATGAACAAAACTTAAGGAATTTGTACCTTTTAGCATGTATATCGGGATTTAGACAATAACTCTGAAATATATTACAATGACCTTTATTGAAGACATACATTCATGGACAAAACTTAAGGAATTGTACCTTTCAGCATGTATATTGGGATTGAGACAATAACTCTGAAAGATATTACACTGGCCTTTATTGAAGACATACACCCATGGACAAAACTTAAGGAATTTGTACCTTTTAGCATGTATATCGGGATTTTCTAGCGAAGTTTCCTTGAAGAATTCAGCCGACTCAGTCATGTCGAAAAATTGGAAAATTTTAATAGTGAAATCAATTTTTTTTTATAAAAGATAGATAAGAATTGATATATTTTATCATTTCAAATATGAAGAGACTATTCGAAATTATTATAGACGTGTATGATTCTTTTTAAAAATTATACAATTTTCTACTGTCCTTACTGCAAAGAAAAATTAATGGGAGGGCCTGGATCATCAGTGGTGAATTTTCATTGCAGTAAGGGTAGTAGAAATTTGTTTAATTTTATAAAGAATCATACACGTCTATAATAGTTTCGAATTCTCATAACGAGGGGGGAGAAGTCCGACCACACCAGTTCCCCTGGACCCTTGGAATATTTGACCTAATTCTGGTTCAAGGTGACTAACGTGGCAACGGCACTCATTTTCTATTGAAGAACACCAGAGCAGCAGCTTTACACACCCAAGATAGTGGACATTGCTGCTGCTGTGATGGAGATGTATGGAGACATCTGAGGCTCTTCTTTGGAGACGACAACAAACATAAAATTGACATGGACCCAGAGCAGCAGCTTTACACACCCAAGATAGTGGACATTGTTGCTGCTGTGATGGAGATGCATGGATACATCTGAGGCTCTTCTTTGGACACGACAACAACAGAAAATTGACAAGGATCCAGAGCAGCAGCTTTACACACCCAAGAAAGTGGACATTGCTGCTGCTGTGATAGAGATGTATGCAGACATCTGAGGCTCTTCATTGGACACGACAACAACATAAAATTGACATGGACCCAGAGCAGCAGCTTTACACACCCAAGATAGTGGAAATTGCTGCTACTGTGATGGAGATGCATGGAGACATCTGAGGCTCTTCTTTGGACACGACAACAAACAGAAAATTGACATGGACCCAGAGCAGCAGCTTTACACACCCAAGATAGTGGACATTGCTGCTGCTGTGATGGAGATGCATGGAGACATCTGAGGCTCTTCTTTGGACACGACAACAACAACAGAAAATTGACATGGACCCAGAGCAACAGCTTTACACACCCAAGATAGTGGACATTGCTGCTGCTGTGATGGAGATGTATGGAGACATCTGAGGCTCTTCTTTGGACACGACAACAACAACAGAAAATTGACATGGACCCAGAGCAACAGCTTTACACACCCAAGATAGTGGACATTGCTGCTGCTGTGATGGATATGCATGGAGACATCTGAGGCTCTTCTTTGGACACGACAACAACAACAGAAAATTGATATGGACCCAGAGCAACAGCTTTACACACCCAAGATAGTGGACATTGCTGCTGCTGTGATGGAGATGTATGGAGACACTGAGGCTCTTCTTTGGACACGACAACAACAACAATTCTCATAACTGATAGCGCATTAATGTATCATGAAGAGACTTTATTCCAAAACCATATAGACCTATTTATTTTGAAGTTTCAATCATTTTAAAGCCTCTACAAATCAATCAAGATCATACTGATGTTAAAATAGAGCTTATTTCTCTTCATTGGGGTAAATATTATTTCCTTGAAAAGAACAATATGGAAGTTCTCCAAACAGTAGCAAATAAGAAGATAGATGAATACATAATTAATGATAATAAAAGTGGTTGTTCTAGAGGAAACCTCAGCCTTGTGTGAAGGCCATTTCTAATTAAAGATTCTATACGGAGTACTCCACACAAAGAGGCAATAATCTTTTATGAGAAATAAATAACATTGTAAAAATTAATTACATTTAAGTACCATTCATCTTTCATGATATAGGATTCTCACAAATACTTCCTTCTTTACCTACTTTGGAACAGTATGATGACTATATCTGGAAAGGTCATAGTATATACTGGATAGTGCAGTATTTTCTGGGGAACTTTGAAGAAACAAATGAATGATTGATAAATTATGTTGATAACTATGGATTATTGTTCTCTAGGACTGTAGAAATATAGATTAATTCATATAATGTATCAAACAATGTTCTTACGCAAAATCACAAATAAGCTTGTTATAGGCGCTATGTTAATGGTGGTATTTTTTAAATTCAAGTTCTCCCAATGATTTGCATTGCTGAAAATTCATTAAGAAATTATTTTTCAAAACAGAAATAAAAACTTTATTGATACCTTTTAGTCTTATACAGATTCTCCAAGCACAGAAATGTAGGGTACTTAAGAAATAATAGTAATAGTACTAGTAATTAGCAATGTTGTTTACAATGTATCAAATAAGGGGAAAGAAAAAGGAAGGGCTTAGCATAAACTTATATACAATCAACTAAGAATAAGCTGTTCTTTCTATTAAAGAAAAACAATTAATATAGTTGAGAGAAAGAGACAGAAATATACATAATTATCAGACATCTATATAGTTTTATACATGGATGGATCAAGGGTAGAAGGCTGTCTAAAGTCGGAATATAAAGTCTTAGAAGTTACTTAATTAGTTCATTTATCCAGTTGTTCAGTAGAAGCCACCGGATTCATTAAGTTATTTCGAAAATCAATCGAAGCTTTATAAAATTTAAAATATTAAAAAGTAAAGATTCGGTCAATCAGTGCAGTGTTTAGCCAGATGTTTTTAAAAATAAAAAAGTTAGATACAAAGTTGTCCCAAAAGTTCGTAAAGAGTTGGAAAAAAATTGAAATACCAATAGTATCCGCAGTTATGTATAACTAGACGAAAGGCCCGGGCAACGCCCGGGGTTTACCCGAGTGCGAATATATTTAAAAAACGTTGTCTTGGGTGGCCGCTATAGACAGGGTGGTCTGTATAGACAGGTGGATGTATCACACAGCTGATAATAGGGTTGCCTAGAGTGACCGCTATAGACAGGGTGGTCTGTATAGACAGGTGGATGTATCACACAGCTGTAGAGTGGTCGCTATAGACAGGGTGGTCTGTATAGACAGGTGTATGTATCACACTGCTGATAACAGGGTTGCCTAAAGTGACCGCTATAGACAGGGTGGTCTGTATAGACAGGTGGATGTATCACACAGCTGATAACAGGGTTGTCTAGGGTGGTCGCTATAGACAGGGTGGTCTGTATAGACAGGTGAATGTAACACACTGATGATAACAGGGTTGCCTAAAGTGACCGCTATAGACAGGGTGGTCTGTATAGACAGGTGAATGTAACACACTGATGATAACAGGGTTGCCTAAAGTGACCGCTATAGACAGGGTGGTCTGTATAGACAGGTGGGTGGACGCTATAGACAGGGTGGTCTGTATAGACAGGTGAATGTAACACACTGATGATAACAGGGTTGCCTAAAGTGGCCGCTGTAGACAGGGTGGTCTGTATAGACAGGTGGATGTATCACACAGCTGATAACAGGGTTGTCTTGGGTGGTCTCTATAGACAGGGTGGTCTGTATAGACAGGTGTATTTATCACACTGATGATAACGGGTTGTCTAGAGTGGCCGCTATAGACAGGGTGGTCTGTATAGACAGTTGGATGTATCACTCAGCTGATAACAGGGTTGCCTAGGGTGACCGCTATGACAGGGTGGTCTGTATAGACAGGTGGATGTATCACTCAGCTGATAACAGGGTTGCCTAGGGTGACCGCTATGACAGGGTGGTCTGTATAGACAGGTGGATGTATCACACAGCTGATAACAGGGTTGCCTAGGGTGACCGCTATGACAGGGTGGTCTGTATAGACAGGTGGATGTATCACACAGCAGATAACAGGGTTGCCTAGGGTGACCGCTATGACAGGGTGGTCTGTATAGACAGGTGGATGTATCACTCAGCTGATAACAGGGTCGCCTAGGGTGACCGCTACGACAGGGTGGTCTGTATAGACAGGTGGATGTATCACACAGCAGATAACAGGTTTGCCTAGGGTGACCGCTATGACAGGGTGGTCTGTATAGACAGGTGGATGTATCACTCAGCTGATAACAGGGTTGCCTAGGGTGACCGCTGTGGCAGGGTGGTCCGTATAGACAGGTGGATGTATCACTCGGCTGATAACAGGGTTGCCTAGGGTGACCGCTATGACAGGGAGGTCTGTATAGACAGGTGGATGTATCACACAGCTGATAACAGGGTTGCCTAGGGTGACCGCTATGACAGGGTGGTCTGTATAGACAGGTGGATGTATCACTCAGCTGTTAACAGGGTTGCCTAGGGTGACCGCTATGACAGGGTGGTCTGTATAGACAGGTGGATGTATCACACAGCTGATAACAGGGTTGCCTAGGGTGACCGCTATGACAGGGTGGTCTGTATAGACAGGTGGATGTATCACACAGCTGATAACAGGGTTGCCTAGGGTGACCGCTATGACAGGGTGGTCTGTATAGACAGGTGGATGTATCACACAGCTGATAACAGGGTTGTCTAGGGTGGTCTCTATAGACAGGGTGGTCTGTATAGACAGGTGTATTTATCACACTGATGATAACAGGGTTGTCTAGAGTGGCCGCTATAGACAGGGTGGTCTGTATAGACAGTTGGATGTATCACTCAGCTGATAACAGGGTTGCCTAGGGTGACCGCTATGACAGGGTGGTCTGTATAGACAGGTGGATGTATCACACAGCTGATAACAGGGTTGCCTAGGGTGACCGCTATGACAGGGTGGTCTGTATAGACAGGTGGATGTATCACACAGCTGATAACAGGGTTGCCTAGGGTGACCGCTATGACAGGGTGGTCTGTATAGACAGGTGGATGTATCACACAGCTGATAACAGGGTTGCCTAGGGTGACCGCTATGACAGGGTGGTCTGTATAGACAGGTGGATGTATCACACAGCTGATAACAGGGTTGCCTAGGGTGACCGCTATGACAGGGTGGTCTGTATAGACAGGTGGATGTATCACACAGCAGATAACAGGGTTGCCTAGGGTGACCGCTATGACAGGGTGGTCTGTATAGACAGGTGGATGTATCACACAGCAGATAACAGGTTGCCTAGGGTGACCGCTATGACAGGGTGGTCTGTATAGACAGGTGGATGTATCACACAGCTGATAACAGGGTTGCCTAGGGTGACCGCTATAACAGGGTGGTCTGTATAGACAGGTGGATGTATCACTCAGCTGATAACAGGGTTGTCTAGAGTGGCCGCTATAGACAGGGTGGTCTGTATAGACAGGTGGATGTATCACACAGCTGATAATAGGGTTGCCTAGAGTGGCCGCTATTGACAGGGTGGTCTGTATAGACAGGTGGATGTATCACACAGCTGTAGAGTGGTCGCTATAGACAGGGTGGTCTGCATAGACAGGTGTATGTATCACACTGCTGATAACAGGGTTGCCTTGGGTGACCGCTATAGGCAGGGTGGTCTGTATAGACAGGTGGATGTATCACACAGCCAATAACAGGGTTGTCTAGGGTGGTCGTTATAGACAGGGTGGTCTGTATAGACAGGTGGATGTATCACACAGCTGATAACAGGGTTGTCTAGAGTGGTCGCTATAGACAGGGTGGTCTGTTTAGACAGGTGGATGTATCACACAGCTGATAACAGGGTTGTCTAGAGTGGTCGCTATAGACAGGGTGGTCTGTATAGACAGGTGGATGTATCACACTGATGATAACAGGGTTGTCTAGGGTGGTCGCTATAGACAGGGTGGTCTGTATAGACAGGTGGATGTATCACACAGCTGATAACAGGGTTGTCTAGAGTGGTCGCTATAGACAGGGTGGTCTGTTTAGACAGGTGGATGTATCACACAGCTGATATCAGGGTTGTCTAGGGTGGTCGCTATAGACAGGGTGGTCTGTATAGACAGGTGGATGTATCACACAGCTGATAACAGGGTTGTCTAGAGTGGTCGCTATAGACAGGGTGGTCTGTATAGACAGGTGGATGTATCACACAGCTGATAACAGGGTTGCCTAGGGTGACCGCTATGACAGGGTGGTCTGTATAGACAGGTGGATGTATCACACAGCTGATAACAGGGTTGCCTAGGGTGACCGCTATGACAGGGTGGTCTGTATAGACAGGTGGATGTATCACACAGCAGATAACAGGGTTGCCTAGGGTGACCGCTATGACAGGGTGGTCTGTATAGACAGGTGGATGTATCACACAGCAGATAACAGGTTGCCTAGGGTGACCGCTATGACAGGGTGGTCTGTATAGACAGGTGGATGTATCACACAGCTGATAACAGGGTTGCCTAGGGTGACCGCTATAACAGGGTGGTCTGTATAGACAGGTGGATGTATCACTCAGCTGATAACAGGGTTGTCTAGAGTGGCCGCTATAGACAGGGTGGTCTGTATAGACAGGTGGATGTATCACACAGCTGATAATAGGGTTGCCTAGAGTGGCCGCTATTGACAGGGTGGTCTGTATAGACAGGTGGATGTATCACACAGCTGTAGAGTGGTCGCTATAGACAGGGTGGTCTGCATAGACAGGTGTATGTATCACACTGCTGATAACAGGGTTGCCTTGGGTGACCGCTATAGGCAGGGTGGTCTGTATAGACAGGTGGATGTATCACACAGCCAATAACAGGGTTGTCTAGGGTGGTCGTTATAGACAGGGTGGTCTGTATAGACAGGTGGATGTATCACACAGCTGATAACAGGGTTGTCTAGAGTGGTCGCTATAGACAGGGTGGTCTGTTTAGACAGGTGGATGTATCACACAGCTGATAACAGGGTTGTCTAGAGTGGTCGCTATAGACAGGGTGGTCTGTATAGACAGGTGGATGTATCACACTGATGATAACAGGGTTGTCTAGGGTGGTCGCTATAGACAGGGTGGTCTGTATAGACAGGTGGATGTATCACACAGCTGATAACAGGGTTGTCTAGAGTGGTCGCTATAGACAGGGTGGTCTGTTTAGACAGGTGGATGTATCACACAGCTGATATCAGGGTTGTCTAGGGTGGTCGCTATAGACAGGGTGGTCTGTATAGACAGGTGGATGTATCACACAGCTGATAACAGGGTTGTCTAGAGTGGTCGCTATAGACAGGGTGGTCTGTTTAGACAGGTGGATGTATCACACAGCTGATAACAGGGTTGTCTAGGGTGGTCGCTATAGACAGGGTGGTCTGTATAGACAGGTGGATGTATCACACAGCTGATAACAGGGTTGTCTAGAGTGGTCGCTATAGACAGGTGTATGTATCACACAGCTGATAACAGGGTTATCTAGAATGGCCGCTATATACAGGGTGGTCTGTATAGACAGGTGGATGTATCACACAGCTGATAACAGGGTTGTCTAGGGTGGTCGCTATAGACAGGGTGGTCTGTATAGACAGGTGGATGTATCACACAGCTGATAATAGGGTTGCCTAGAGTGGCCGCTATTGACAGGGTGGTCTGTATAGACAGGTGGATGTATCACACAGCTGTAGAGTGGTCGCTATAGACAGGGTGGTCTGCATAGACAGGTGTATGTATCACACTGCTGATAACAGGGTTGCCTTGGGTGACCGCTATAGGCAGGGTGGTCTGTATAGACAGGTGGATGTATCACACAGCCAATAACAAGGTTGTCTAGGGTGGTCGCTATAGACAGGGTGGTCTGTATAGACAGGTGGATGTATCACACAGCTGATAACAGGGTTGTCTAGAGTGGTCGCTATAGACAGGGTGGTCTGTTTAGACAGGTGGATGTATCACACAGCTGATAACAGGGTTGTCTAGAGTGGTCGCTATAGACAGGGTGGTCTGTATAGACAGGTGGATGTATCACACTGATGATAACAGGGTTGTCTAGGGTGGTCGCTATAGACAGGGTGGTCTGTATAGACAGGTGGATGTATCACACAGCTGATAACAGGGTTGTCTAGAGTGGTCGCTATAGACAGGGTGGTCTGTTTAGACAGGTGGATGTATCACACAGCTGATATCAGGGTTGTCTAGGGTGGTCGCTATAGACAGGGTGGTCTGTATAGACAGGTGGATGTATCACACAGCTGATAACAGGGTTGTCTAGAGTGGTCGCTATAGACAGGGTGGTCTGTTTAGACAGGTGGATGTATCACACAGCTGATAACAGGGTTGTCTAGGGTGGTCGCTATAGACAGGGTGGTCTGTATAGACAGGTGGATGTATCACACAGCTGATAACAGGGTTGTCTAGAGTGGTCGCTATAGACAGGTGTATGTATCACACAGCTGATAACAGGGTTATCTAGAATGGCCGCTATATACAGGGTGGTCTGTATAGACAGGTGGATGTATCACACAGCTGATAACAGGGTTGTCTAGGGTGGTCGCTATAGACAGGGTGGTCTGTATAGACAGGTGGATGTATCACACGGCTGATAACAGGGTTGTCTAGAGTGGTCGCTATAGACAGGGTGGTCTGTATAGACAGGTGTATGTATCACACAGCTGATAACAGCGTTTTCTAAGGTGACCGCTATAGACAGGGTGGTCTGTATAGACAGGTGGATGTAACACACTGCTGATAACAGGGTTGTCTAGAATGGCCGCTATAGACAGGTGTATGTATCACACAGCTGATAACAGGGTTGTCTAGAGGGGGGGGGGGGGGGGCGGGCAGGGAGGTCACGTGTTTGCTGGCAGCCAATGGGCGGGCATTCTATCCGCGAGCTTCAGACAGACAGACAGACAGACAGAATAAGGCAAATATATAAGTAGATGTCTTTGTATTGTATATAAAGTAATTGTATTATGTATTATTATGTTTGCGCCGTAATAATATTATTCGCCAAATAATAAGAAAAGCAACGTTTTAAGAAAAAGACGAACTTTTGAGATAACCTTATAGTTCATATTTAAAAAAAAATCAAAGGCTATGCTATAACTTATTTCAGGGTCTATAAGCATGTCACTTTATCTGCCAAAGAGACACCTCTCTACCAAACCTTTGTCACCGGTCAAAGGAGTTGAGAAGATTCAAACACTCCCATCTTGTAAAGGTGAAAACCTCAGGCTTTCCAGGCTGTCCTCCTATTGTAACGAAATATTTATTTTTATCCACAGATTATTAATTTTGATATTATGTTTTGATTCTCTGTATACTTCCCTTATTGCTTCCCTTGTATTGAAAAAAAAAAGAATTTCCTTAATCTTTGTCCACGGGTGTATATACACAAGTATATTATTTCGATATTTATTTTTTCACTTTCTAGGTCTTGATTGGAAGTTTTATCATTTTATATTATTTACATTTAGAGTATCTCTTAACTCTACTGGTTGCTACAATTTCTGCAATTTAGGATCAACAATTTTATCGACCACAACTTGGTTGAATGTGCCGTTCACTAATATTTTAGTATCTCTCTATTTTGATCCAATCCCTCTCTCGAGAAATTCCTTATTCTTCGACAATACCTTTTGTATATATAGACCTCATTATTTTTTTCCCTTTAATATTTTAATATATTTAACTTATTCTGATTGCTTGCACAATTTCCCCCACCTACTTTGTATTTTTTAAATGATTTCAACTGTGATATTATACCACTATGCGGCGCTGTGTTTGTGTATACAAAAATGTAATGCCTTGATAAAGGTTTGGCGTTCAGCCAACCGAAATATTGGCAAAATAAATCTTTTATTAAATCCAACATATGTCTTTTTATTATCTAATATATAGATTTCTATTTAGCTATATTGTAAAATATACTTCATAGAATTACATAATATACGCGTATTTAGAAACAATTTCTTACTGCGTATTCTGCAATAATACAAAGGGGATCAATAAATAAGGGGAATTATCTTATTTCTTAAAAATTAAAAAATCAAAAATAATTTAAACCGCAGAATATTAAAATATAACATCGAGAGACTATTTGAGGTGTTTTGTTCTTTTTTCCCACGCGCGGCGCGAGACTTATAAATAAACTAAAATGGAAGCTCCCTTGAAGGATTGCACCACGCTTGAACAACGTGCAGTTATTCGTTTCTTGAATGCAGAAGGTATTCAAACATCTTAAATATGCCAAAGAATGAAAAATATCTATGGTGAGTCTTGTTTGTCTAAAAAAATATTTATAAATGGTTTAACGAGTTCAAAATTGGACGAATTACATGTACCGATATTGAGCGACCTGGACGACCAAGTGTTACAGCGACGCCAAGCACGATAAAAGCGGTTGAAAACTTAATTTTGGAGAATAGAAAAATATCCATTTTTACCATAGCCGACAATTTGAATATAAGCTATGGAACTGTGCACACCATTATTAAGGAACAATTGCAATTTAGAAAAATATGCTGCAGATGGATTCCACATTTCCTTAATTTGGACCAAAAACTTAACCGTATTCGGGTTTCAAAGGCTCTGTTAAAGCGGTATGAAGAGGAAGGTGATCATTACCTTGACCAAATTGTAACTGGAGATGAGAGTTGGTGTTATCATTATGATTCTTCGACAAAACGTGCATCTATGGAATGGAAACGAGGCGACTCTCCAAGACAAAAAAAAAAATCAGGTCTCAACGTTCGGCCGGTAAAGTTTTGTTAACAATTTTTTGGGATGTTGATGGACCAATTTGTCTTGATATTTTATTCTCAAGGCAACGTATGAACAGCGACCTTTATTGTGACATTCTTGTAAATAAGCTAAAGCCCGGTATAAGAAACAAAAGAAGAGGGAAGCTTAGTAAAGGTGTTCTCTTCCTTCATGATAATGCAAGGCCGCATACATCATGTAAAACTGTATCTACAATCATTAAATTAGGTTTTGAAGTTTTATAGAACAACCTGCATATAGTCCAGACCTAGCCCCCTCTGGCTATTTCCTTTATGGACTACTAAGAAGGAGTTAAAGGGAAAGCGATTTGACTCGGATGAAGATGTCCAGAAAGTGGTGCAAGATTTTTTTCACACGCTTCCTAAGAGTGCCTATAAAGAGGGTATTTACAAGTTGCCAAAACGATGGAGACGATGTATATAGAAAGCCAAGGTGATTATTTTGAATAAATCAAGTCCTAATTTTTAATATCGTTCTTATATTTTTTTATAAATTATAATTCACCTTATTTATTGATCCCACCTTGTAAATAAGGAAAGGGCCTGGTTCATCAGTGGTGAAATACCTTCATCAAGACTTCCCCTTTTAGTGTCGGCTATAGAATCAAAACAGTTATTTACAATATAAGAGGAGTATGGTAGATTAAACTAGCGAAACCGCTTAGAGGGTTTACTACTGATGAGTCAGGCCTTTCCAATATTGAATTAATGCAGTAAGGGCAATAGAAAATTGTTTATGTAAGAAAAACAAACATACGCGCTCAAATAGTTTATGTAATTTACCGTTTTATTAAATTAGAAAATGTTTACAGAATCACCTGTTACGATTTATTAAGAAGAAGGTTCTAATAAACCAAGAAGCTCTACTAACCAGCTTTCGACGAATACCTTGATCACGTGACGAAGCAGAAAGAGAGATATAATAAAGTCCAATTAACACTAGGAAAGGCAACAAACAACTCTTGATTTCCATATGAAAATATGCATATATAATTTGCATAATTATAGGCTGAATCAAGGTTTAAACTAATTAGTTTTAGAACTCGTTTTTAGACTTTGAAGTTTTTAAACAGACACATTTCTCTGTTTTTTAATTTTAAAAATAAAAACTCCAAGACACAGTTCCAAAGAATTCTTTAAAATAAATGGGGATTTCAGTGTTGTCTTTTTATTTTAAATGTATAATCTCATCTAAAAATAGAATCTCCTAATGCCTTAATTATTTTCCAGAGAAGAAGTTTTGCTCTTTTCAATGGCTATAAGGTAATAAGTCAAAATCCAAAAAAAAAAATAAATAGTGTGTGACGTTTCGGTAACAACGCTGTTACCAAAATGTTATTTATTTGGATTTGGTCTTATTACCTTGTAGTTCTAATCTATAATCCAAATTGTGCCTTATCACTCTTTTTAATGGCCTTATTGTATTGTAGAACTAAGCCTATTGCATGCAGCCTTGCAGAAAATTGACATGGACCAGAACATCAACTTTACACACCCAAGATAGTGAACTTTGCTGCTGTTTTGATATATATGCATGGAGACATCTGAGGCTCTTCATTGGACACGACAACAACAACAACAGAATCTTGACATGAACCCAGAGCAGCAGCTTTACACACCCAAGATAGAGAACATTGCTGTGATAGAGATGTATGGAGACATTTGAGGCTCTTCATTGGACACAACAACAACATCCTTACCTGTTACAGCTACCTTTCGAAATTCTTTGATCTTTATGTTTTTTTTTTTTTTTTAAATCACCTATTTTTCTTGCAACTAAAAGTTTCTGATGGCTTACGCCATCTGTCCGAATAAATTTAAATCAATATTTGATTTTTAAAATATTCCAGAATATTAGCTCAATACCCTTTCTTAAATAATCAAGAAAAGTGCCAACCACGTCCCTATTCCGACAGATGGCACACACCATCAACAAATTTTAATCGCCTAAATAGGAGTTGCTTTTTTCTTTATTTATCTACTTTACCCCAGTACAACTACCCCGGTTTGAACTACTTTTTCATATACCCTCATGGGAGAAACTTAAAGAAGTTGTACCTTTTAGCATGTATATCGGGATTCAGACAACAACTCTGAAAGATATTTGATACACCGTGATCTTTATTGAAGACACACGAGATAACCAAGTGGGAACAAAATTGCCTATGTATCTTTAAAAAATAAATAAATAAACAAACAAACAAAAAAAAAAAACAGATGACCGACCATATCAAATATATATTTAAGTTTGTCAATGAGTGTACTTTAGGAATATTTCCAAAACAGGATACTTTTTGCTCTCCTTATAAAAATTACTTCATTAAATGAAACTTTTTAGTTATTCCTTTAAAAGCTTATAACATCAATGCAGTTTGATGGCTAGCCTCCTCTTTGTTCTAAAAATCTTCATATTAAAAAATAACTATCCATTTTTTCGTTCTAAATTTTTGAAAAAAAATCTTTTTTTTACACATTTCAATATTCTATAGAATTGCTTGATCAGTGATTCAATATACTAAGGTGTTGATGGGACCAAGTTAGCATGTATGATTGTTATTCCAGCGAACCTTTCTACCTTTCTCTTTGTACCCTAACTTTCTGTATATTTCACTTATTTGTCAGTTTCTCAATTGACCATTGAGTTGCTCATTTATTAAAACTTGAACATGACGTCCCATGACCAATACATGTGGTGAGAAGACCGGAGACCCATCAGTGAGATGGGAAGATACCAGGACCAAGACATGTGGTGAGAAGACCGGGGAGACCATCAGTGAGATGGGAAGATCCCAGGACCAAGACATGTGGTGAGAAGACCGGGGAGACCATCAGTGAGATGGGAAGATACCAGGACCAAGACATGTGGTGAGAAGACCGGGAAGTATATTAGTGAGATGGGAAGATCCCAGGACCAAGACATGTGGTTAGAAGACCCGGGGAGACCATCAGTGAGATGGGAAGATCTCAGGACCAAGACATGAGGTGAGAAGACCGGGGAGACCATCAGTGAGATGGGATGATCCCAGGACATGTGGTGAGAAGACCGGGAAGTATATTAGTGAGATGGGAAGATCCCATGACCAAGACATGAGGTGAGAAGACCGGAGACCCATCAGTGAGATGGGAAGATACCAGGACCAAGACATGAGGTGAGAAGACCGGGGAGACCATCAGTGAGATGGGATGATCCCAGGACCAAGACATGTGGTGAGAAGACCGGAAAGTTTATTAGTGAGATGGGAAGATCCCAGGACCAAGACATGTGGTGAGAAGATCGGGGAGACCATCAGTGAGATGGGAAGATCCCAGGACATGTGGTGAGAAGATCTGGAAGTATATTAGTGAGATGGGAAGATCCCAGGACCAAGACATGAGGTGAGAAGATCGGGGAGACCATCAGTGAGATGGGAAGATCACAGGACCAAGACATGTGGTGAGAAGACCGGGGAGACCATCAGTGAGATGGGAAGATCCCAGGACATGTAGTGAGAAGACCGTGAAGTATATTAGTGAGATGGGAAGATCCCAGGACCAAGACATGTGGTGAGAAGACCGGGGAGCCATCAGTGAGATGAAAAGATCCCAGGACCAAGACATGTGGTGAGAAGATCAGGGAGGCCATCAGTGAGATGGGAAGATCCCATGACCAAGACATGTGGTGAGAAAACCGGGGAGACCATCAGTGAGATGGGAAGATCCCAGGACCAAGACATGTGGTGAGAAGCCCGGGGAGACCATCAGTGAGATGGGAAGATCCCAGGACCAAGACATGTGGTGAGAAGCCCGGGGAGACCATCAGTGAGATGGGAAGATCCCAGGACCAAGACATGTGGTGAGAAGCCCGGGGAGACCATCAGTGAGATGAGAAGATCCCATGACCAAGACATATAATGAGAAGATCGGGGAGACCATCAGTGAGATGGGAAGATCCCAGGACCAAGACATGTGGTGAAAAGACCGGGAAGACCATCAGTGAGATGGGAAGATCCCAGGACCAAGACATGAGGTGAGAAGATCGGGGAGACCATCAGTGAGATGGGAAGATCACAGGACCAAGACATGTGGTGAGAAGACCGGGGAGACCATCAGTGAGATGGGAAGATCCCAGGACCAAGACATGTGGTGAGAAAACCGGGGAGACCATCAGTGAGATGGGAAGATCCCATGACCAAGACATGTGGTGAGAAGACCCGGGACACCATCAGTGAGATGGGAAGATCCCAGGACAAAGACGTGATGAGAAGACCGGGGACACCATCAGTGAGATGGGAAGATCCCAGGACCAAGACATGTGGTGAGAAGACCGGGGAGATCATCAGTGAGATGAGAAGATCCCAGGACCAAGACATGTGGTGAGAAGAACTGGGACACCATCAGTGAGATGGGAAGATCCCAGGACCAAGACATGGGGTGAGAAGACCGGGGAGACCATCAGTGAGATGGGAAGATCCCAGGACCAAGACATGTGGTTAGAAGACCCGGGGAGACCAACAGTGAGATGGGAAGATCCCATGACCAAGACATATAATGAGAAGATCGGGGAGACCATCAGTGAGATGGGAAGATCCCATGACCAAGACATGTGGTGAGAAAACCGGGGAGACCATCAGTGAGATGGGAAGATCCCAGGACCAAGACATGTGGTGAGAAGCCCGGGGAGACCATCAGTGAGATGAGAAGATCCCATGACCAAGACATATAATGAGAAGATCGGGGAGACCATCAGTGAGATGGGAAGATCCCAGGACCAAGACATGTGGTGAAAAGACCGGGAAGACCATCAGTGAGATGGGAAGATCCCAGGACCAAGACATGAGGTGAGAAGATCGGGGAGACCATCAGTGAGAAGGGAAGATCACAGGACCAAGACATGTGGTGAGAAGACCGGGGAGACCATCAGTGAGATGGGAAGATCCCAGGACCAAGACATGTGGTGAGAAAACCGGGGAGACCATCAGTGAGATGGGAAGATCCCATGACCAAGACATGTGGTGAGAAGACCCGGGACACCATCAGTGAGATGGGAAGATCCCAGGACAAAGACGTGATGAGAAGACCGGGGACACCATCAGTGAGATGGGAAGATCCCAGGACCAAGACATGTGGTGAGAAGACCGGGGAGATCATCAGTGAGATGAGAAGATCCCAGGACCAAGACATGTGGTGAGAAGAACTGGGACACCATCAGTGAGATGGGAAGATCCCAGGACCAAGACATGGGGTGAGAAGACCGGGGAGACCATCAGTGAGATGGGAAGATCCCAGGACCAAGACATGTGGTTAGAAGACCCGGGGAGACCAACAGTGAGATGGGAAGATCCCAGGGCCAAGGCATGTGGTGAGAAGTCCGGGGAGACCATCAGTGAGATGGGAAGATACCAGGACCATGACATGTAATGAGAAGACCGGGGACACCATCAGTGAGATGGGAAGACCCCTGGACAAAGACATATAATGAGAAGACCGGGGACACCATCAGTGATATGGGGCTAACTACAAGTAACTTTCCGTTATATAATCATAAACTTTCCCATTACAATGAACGTAAATACAAAATATGTTTTTTTTTCAATCAACAAATAAAATATTTTTGATTCTAATTCTATGACTATTTTCTCATTTCTTCGAAGTCTTTTAACATTCTACAAAAGTGCGATGAAACAAATTAAATTTCCATTTTGAACTCTAAGTTGCGAAAGTTGGAAAAAGTAATTGAATCAGGTGTTCATATCCTCTACCATCTTGCAACACAATATAATTTACATAGCTTCAGTATATGCAACAGTGTTTCAAAGTAAATTTATGGAATTATTCTAAATAATGGCATAATGGTATGTATTGCCGATTTTTCACAGTTCGGGAATCGAACCCTGTATTAGGCACTTTTTTTCAGAAAAATGCTTCAAACATCTACGTTATTCTTACTTATTTTCGATTTTTTCTGCTTCCTGATGAAATATATTCCTTATCATGCGATGGGTTTGACGGTATTTCCCCTAATGTAATTCTTGTGACATTACAAAAGTCCATTTACATAGTGTCGTCAAATCCCATCACCAAGACTTCAAGTACAGAAATGCTATATAAGTAAAATGAACAATACAATAATTATAGCCTCGAGCTAGTGGAATCGCTGGGAATTTTCAGCCCCGTTGAGAACCAAGCTTTCACAATTCTTTTTAATCTTCAATCTACTAATTTTTTAGAAAATTTCCATTTGAGAGTGTTGAATAATTCAACCCTTAAATTTTTTGACCAGTTGGTAATCACACGCACATGTTTCATGCTCTAAAAAAAAGATAAATAAACACACACTCATTGACAACATTTAAGAAAGTTATACCTTTTCGGATATATGTCTGGATTCAGACAATAACTCTGAAAGAATTTTGGTATACAGTGACTCTATTGAATACACACGAGATAACCAAGTGTGGACAAAATTGTCTTATTTTCCTTAAAAATAAAAATAAAATAAATAAAAAACATACTTCCGGCGACATCAAAGACATTCCACTTCCTTAAATTTTGTCCATGAGTGTGTATATGATATGAATTATATCAAACTTGTGTACTTAGCGTTTATTCTTGGGTTGATACCAGGATTTTTATTCAATGAATAAAACACCTTTTATACTATTTTCTTTTACTGTGATGAAAAATGAAAGAGACAAATGAAGAATGGAACTTATTTATTATATCGTTTATATTAGAATATTTAAGAAGTTAAAGATAAACACGTGGTTAACCTAAACATATCAAAATTGTAGAAAAACCCTGACGAAGATTGACGTACAGCCTAGCGAAATAGTGGATTTTTGTAATAAACTAAATGTTTTATTTTATTTTTATTCAAAATATGCCTATTAATTAAATATAAATATATAAATAAATGATATAAGTTGTGATGAGATATGTATGAATAAGAATAAATATATAAAAATAAATATTGATCCATAAATAATATATTCGTTGTCATCATTGGTGATGCTCTCTGCGGGAAAGATTGCCACCTATGGATTGTAAGAGTTCTTTCCCACAGAATGGATAAATCAACGCTGTGTGAGAGAGAAATATGAACGACAACTACCCCGGCTGTTCAGCAATATAGCATAGAGACTCAGTCATGTTCTGTGCAAATTACAGAGCTTAACCGGTTGATCCATCATTAGACATTTTTTTTATAATTAATAAAAAAAAAAGCTCTAATGGCCTCCGATTCTTGCAAAAGTCCAACCCCACCACAGAATTCAAGTAACCAAACGGGGGCTCTGGCACATTTGTAAGTGCAAAAGTCGAACTGCTTTTCATATATGTAGTGCACTTGCAGTAAAATAAGTCGCCAACTTCTATCCACCATGATTATCATGGCCTGTATCATACGTGTACTAGGGATAATTAAAAAAAAAAAAAAACAGTTGAATAGAAGTTTCAGGCTGGCAGAGAATCTTGGAAGCCAAACAAGGACGCACGATCGCATTGAGCCAGTAGGTGCAGCAAAGCTGTTTGCATCCTAAATCTCCCGAAGCAAAACAGCTAAACAGGGAGATAATCCACTATCTGTGGTTTTCCAGACAGTGAGGGAAAGCTGGATTTATATCAGGATGTCCGAGTGTAAGGTTTGTCACAACATAGCCTGTGCTGATGTAAATGACGATCTCTCCGTGGCATATCTTGAGAAGACATTTAACAAAACGGTTTGGAATGGATATAAATCTTCTTAGCAATCAGGTCAAATAGACCTGAGTAACACAACACTTTATTACGGGTATTACTATTTACAATCGAACTTCAGTTCATTATCTTGCGTTGTTCTCACCTTTTAAAGAACTTGGAGTTCAAGCAGTTGGTGTTGCCAACAATGTCCAAGGAATTGACCTGAAAAAGACCTGAGTAGACACTTGAGTCCAAGCAGCTAGATCAACAGACAAAATGAAGAACTCTGTCAGAGCTAGGATGATTTACGCTATTAAGGATGAACATGCTGGTTCAGAAGTTCAGATATTTTTATGAGCAGATGCCTTTATATAATAACTCTGAAAGATATTTGATACACAGTGATCTTTATTGAAGACACACGAGATAACCAAGTGTGAACAAAATTGCTTCTATCTCATTCAAAAAAAAAATGTCGCCGGTTATCTTTTTTTTTTTAAGGAGACAGAGGCAATTTTGTCCCCACTTGGTTATCTCGTGTGTCATCAATAACGATCACTGTGTATCAAATATCTTTCAGAGTTATTGTCTGAATCCCGCTATATATACTAAAAAAGGTACAACTTCCTTTGACTATTATTGTAAAAAGTTTTACTTCAAACTCAACATAACAAAATCCGTCCAAAATTTGGAAGGATTACACGGGCGATGCAAGTGTAACCCTTCCAAATTTTGGGTGGATGTTGTTTATGTTGAAAACTTTTTACTTCAAACTCTTAAAATTTCTTTTTTTTTTTTTTCAAGATATAAAATTTAGAATAAATATACAAAAATCGATTTACTGAAATTTTTCGAATTTTTAAAAATGTTTCTCTTTACATATCGATAAAAATATTTATATAATAAAATGCAAAATCATACAGGTAAAAGTGAAAAAAATCTTTTAAAACTTTTGTAACTTCGTAAACATGAACAATAAAATCGCCGCAATCATATAACATAATTAAATATATAAACAAATATTAGATAAATAACAAAGATAAAACCATAAAACCAAAAGATTTAAAAAGTAAAAAAAGTGAAAAAAAAAAATTGTTAAAAATAGTTCAATTTTAAATCGATAGATGGCGTTGACTCGAAAGTGGCGGTAGCGAGTAGGCGTGGTCGAGCTGTCAATCACGCGAGAAGGGGGCGTGGCCTGCTCACTGAAATGAGGTGGCGCTTGTCAGGGAAGCACGTGTTTTGAGGCTATGTCCTATTCGCAGTTCGGCTATACGTACTCCGCTTCTTCTCAAGTAAGTTACTTTTATTCTCACACCATTCTTCACACTAACATTTATCATTTCTATTGATATTTAACTTGATTTTCAATTGGTTATTGACATTTGCGCACTTTGTCATTCAAAAGTTGAATGTTGACATCTAAACAGTCAACCCGTTCTCTTCCTTTTAAAGCAAGATATTTTATTCTCACACAATTATCATAATGGTCACACCAGTTTTATATTATAAGTGTTAAATTTTGTTTATCACATCTAATTCTTGCTGTTTATTGCGTTTCAAATGCTATGCGCTATACAAGAGGTCCGTTCTTTTGCATATATTCATTTTATTCTCACACCGTTTAATTCACCAAAAATTTTAGTATAATGATCAATATCGATATTGATAGGTTTATTGACGTTTGCATACTCTTCGATAATAATTTGCATATATATATTTATTTGCATATAGTCCGTTCTTAATCTTCAAAGTAAGTGAATTTCACATCATATTCACATTTACCACATTACTACATAACTACTATATATCATTAACAGTGTGTATCACAAATATTTATCGTTTTGTATACCTTTCTTGAGGATTTTAACAATTTGAATGATTATTAGTAAGCATATCACATCTCTATTTTGCTTCCATGTGAGGGAGGTACTCTCCAAGACACTCTCGAAAGAAAACAAGACCATTCTCTGCGAATTCCTCAACATGGCAATTGAACATGCTGGGGAAGAAAACTTCATTATAACCAAAGGTCTATCCAAATTCAGGATGGCTTGTAACCCTTGATTTGACGTCACTTCGGAGAAGGCTTCGAGTTTGATGTAAATATTTGTATAAATTCTATAGTTTATAGCTATAATTTTATTGGAACTTTTTTGTATCATTGTTGACTAGAAGTCAATAAAGTTTGTTTTTCATTCATTCATTCTATTTTCCTTTGTAGTGGTGGTGTCTTGTCCATGGAGCAGATCAGATCGGTCCATGCACCCTGATCACAATACCAGCCAACAAAGATGCTTTGTCCATATAGATGTCCTTTTCTTGATTGATGTCTGCCATATAGAGGGCTACAAGGATGGCTGGGCAACTGTATATATGGTCCGGAGTTGTTGATCTATTTTTCTTTCAATCCACTTTAAATCCTTCATTTTCAATCATAGATTACTACGCTGAGAGAAATTATGACGAAGGGTTTTTCTAACCTAAAGGGAACGTTTTATATTTCATTTTGTGGTTTAAAATATCCCCTTCAAAATCCAAGTTCTTTTCCTAAAATGAGTCTATTGAAAACAACCATATTTGAAATGCTTTCAAACATTCCCCTTTACCAAGTTACCTATATTGGTAAGAGCTATGTAAATAAATAAAAAATGAATAAACACGTCTCTGTTAGATATAACCTCTTCTTTACAATTTGCATATATGTTGTTCACGAATATATGTTAATTAAAAAAAACGGTTTGCCTATCAGTTGCCAAATGATTGATAATAAAAATTCCCATTTGATGGGAAAATTTGTTTGAAATTGATTTTAGAGAGATAAATAATATATAGTTTTATAAATATAAAGCTTTGTTTGACCTAAAAGTGTGTATTATATGCCGTTTTCAAATTAAAGCACTTTTTGAAACACTATCAAGTGTCAAATCACCAATTTTTGATTTTCATTAAGTAATATTCTATATTCAGACCACCTTAACCATCTTTAAAATAGTTTTATAATAGGTTTGTTGAATCTTTATAATCATATAGTGAAAATATGGCATCACAAATTACATTGAAATCTATATATAATCGTATTTATATTTAGAATATATTTATAAAATTATATTTAATCAAATATAAATGAGAGGTATAATTCGTAGGGATGTGAAAAGATTCCATACACAAAATAAACAACATTTATCCGTACAAGTGTATCACCAATAGGTCATTACACAACATGAATCCAAAACAAACAACATTTATCCGTACATATTTCCACCAATAGGTCATTAAAAACATGAATTCAAAACAAACAACATTTATCCGTACAAGTGTAGCACCAATAGGTCATTACACAACATGAATCCAAAACAAACAACATTTATCCGTACATATTTCCACCAATAGGTCATTAAAAACATGAATTCAAAACAAACAACATTTATCCGTACAAGTGTAGCACCAATAGGTCATTAAAAACATGAATTCAAAACAAACAACATTTATCCGTACAAGTGCATCATCAATAGGTAATTACACAACATGAGTCTAAAACAAACAACATTTATCCGTACAAGTGTATCGCCAATAGGTAATTACACAACATGAGTCTAAAACAAACAACATTTATCCATACAAGTGTATCACCAATAGGTCATTACACAACATGTATTCAAATGAAACAACATTTATCCGTACAAGTATATCACCAATAGGTCATTACACAACATGAATCCAAAATAAACAACATTTATCCGTACAAGTGTATCACCAATAGGTTATTACACAACATGAATCCAAAAGAAACAACATTTATCCGTACAAGTGTATCACCAATAGTTCATTACACAACATGAATTCAAAAGAAACAACATTTATCCGTACAAGTGTATCACCAATAGTTCATTACACAACATGAATCCAAAAGAAACAACATTTATCCGTACAAGTGTATCACCAATAGATCATTACACAACATGAATCCAAAATAAACAACATTTATCCTTACAAGTGTATCACCAATAGGTCATTACACAACATGAATTCAAAAGGAACAACATTTACCCTTACAAGTGTATCACCAATTGGTCATTACACAACATTAATTCAAAAGAAACAACATTTATCCGTACAAGTGTATCACCAACAGGTCATTACAAAACATGAATCCAAAACAAACAACATTTATCCGTACAAGTGTATCACCAATAGGTCATTACACAACATTAATTTAAAAAAAAACAACATTTATCCGTACAAGTGTATCATCAATAGTCATTAAACAACATGAATCCAAAATAAACAACATTTATCCGTACAAGTGTATCACCAATAGATCATTACACAACATGAATTCAAAAGAAACAACATTTATCCGTACAAGTGTATCACCAATAGGTCATTACACAACATGAATCCAAAATAAACAACATTTATCCGTACAAGTGTATCACCAACAGGTCATTACACAACATTAATTCAAAAGAAACAACATTTATCCGTACAAGTGTATCACCAATAGTCATTAAACAACAAGAATCCAAAATAAATAACATTTATCCGTACAAGTGTATCACCAATAGATCATTACACAACATGAATTCAAAAGAAACAACATTTATCCGTACAAGTGTATCACCAATAGGTCATTACACAACATGAATCCAAAATAAACAACATTTATCCGTACGAGTGTATCACCAATAGGCCATTACACAACATGAATCCAAAAGAAACAACATTTATCCGTACAAGTGTATCACCAATAGATCATTACACAACATGAATTCAAAAGAAACAACATTTATCCGTACAAGTGTATCACCAATAGTCATTAAACAACATGAATCCAAAATAAATAACATTTATCCGTACAAGTGTATCACCAATAGATCATTACACAACATGAATTCAAAAGAAACAACATTTATCCGTACAAGTGTATCACCAATAGGTCATTACACAACATGAATCCAAAATAAACAACATTTATCCGTACAAGTGTATCACCAATAGGCCATTACACAACATGATTCCAAAAGAAACAACATTTATCCGTACAAGTGTATCACCAATAGATCATTACACAACATGAATCCAAAATAAACAACATTTATCCGTACAAGTGTATCACCAATAGTTCATTACACAACATGAATCCAAAACAAACAACATTTATCCGTACAAGTGTATCACCAACAGGTCATTACACAACATTAATTCAAAAGAAACAACATTTATCCGTACAAGTATATCACCAATAGGTCATTACACAACATGAATCCAAAAGAAACAACATTTATCCGTACAAGTGTATCACCAATAGATCATTACACAACATGAATCCAAAACAAGCAACATATATCCGTACAAGTGTATCACCAATAGGTCATTACACAACTTGAATCAAAAATAAACAACATTTATCCGTACAAGTGTATCGGTCATTACACAACATGAATCCAAAACAAACAACATTTATCCGTACAAGTGTATCACCAACAGGTCATTACACAACATGAATCCAATAGAAACAACATTTATCCGTACAAGTGTATCACCAATAGGTCTTTACACAACATGAATCTGAAACAAACAACATTTATCCGTACAAGTGTATCACCAATAGGCCATTACACAACACGAATCCAAAACAAACAACATTTATCCGTACAAGTGTATCACCAATAGGTCATTACACAACATGAATCCAAAACAAACAACATTTATCTGTACAAGTGTATCACCAATAGGTCATTACACAACATGAATCCAAAGCAAACAACATTTATCCGTACAAGTGAATCACCAATAGGTCATTACACAACATGAATCCAAAAGAAACAACATTTATCCGTACAAATGTATCACCAATAGGTCATTACACAACATGAATCCAAAATAAACATTTATCCGTACAAGTGTATCACCAATAGGTTATTACACAACATAAATCCAAAACAAACAACATTTATCCGTACAATTGTATCACCAATAGATCATTACACAACATGTATTCAAAAGAAACAACATTTATCCGTACAAATGTATCACCAATAGGTCATTGCACAACATGAATCCAAAACAAACAACATATATCCGTACAAGTATATCACCAATAGGTTATTACACAACATAAATCCAAAACAAACAACATTTATCCGTACAATTGTATCACCAATAGATCATTACACAACATGTATTCAAAAGAAACAACATTTATCCGTACAAATGTATCACCAATAGGTCATTGCACAACATGAATCCAAAACAAACAACATATATCCGTACAAGTGTATCACCAATAGGTTATTACACAACATAAATCCAAAACAAACAACATTTATCCGTACAATTGTATCACCAATAGATCATTACACAACATGTATTCAAAAGAAACAACATTTATCCGTACAATTGTATCACCAATAGGTCATTACACAACATGAATCCAGAAAAAAACAACATTTATCCGTACAAGTATATCACCAATAGGTCATTACACAACATGAATCCAAAACAAACAACATTTATCCGTACAAGTGTATCACCAATAGGTCATTACACCACATGAAACTAAAAGAAACAACATTTATCCGTACAAGTATATCACCAATAGGTCATTACACAACATGAATCCAAAAGAAACAATATATATCCGTACAAGTGTATCCCCAATAGGTCATTACACAACATGAATCCAAAATAAACAACATTTATCCTTACAAGTGTATCACCAATGTGTCATTACACAACATGAATCCAAAATAAACAACATTCATCGGTACACAAGTGCATTACTAATAGGTCATTAAACAACATGAATTCAATGGAAGTAATATTTATTCGTACAAGCCAATAGATGATTACACAACATGATTTCATATTAAACAACATTTATCTGTACAAGTGTATCACCAATAGACAACAGAGAGAGCCATTAACCAGAAACCATGGTCTTTAGGTGGACGTTTCTTAGATTGCCAAAGCTGGTGTTGTGGCTTTGTTGCCAACCCGAAGACGCTAGTTCGCGGTCATTAGATAGCGTCTAGTTTTGATGGGAGAGGAGACTGTTCCTTTTATAGATGATTTGCTTCAGTTTTATCTCTTTAAGCGGACACACACACAAACACAACTCACATTTTTATAGCCTATTCAAATGTTGGTAATGAATTACACACTGATATTCATAAAATATTAACCTGTTTAAGAAAAATTAAGGTGAAAACATCAGGCTTCTGGGAATTAAGTTTTCAAAAAACAAAACTTTAAGACCATCATTTGAAGCCTTAAAGTTAAATTTTCATCTCTTAAAGTTTGACAACAATTAAAATCAGATTTCGAAACAGCAAACAAAGATTTTTAAACATCCCAAGCCACAGATTTTACAATATTAAAAATAAAACCTAAAACTATATTCAAACATATTGTATCGCAAAAAAACCATAACGTTCAAGAAATGTGTGTGTTCAAGAATTCACAAGATAAATTTAGTAAAAATAAAATGAGTTTTGAAACATCAACATGATAATTTTCAACACATCTATAAACTTTTTGAAATCAATAAATACATATAAATAATTGTATAAAAGTTTAACCTAATTTTTACCAATTAATATTTCGTAAACACAGTTCTCAAAACTAAATTTTTAACAATTCTAAAGTGTTATAAAAACTTCAATACCAAATAAACAATTCGAATTTTTATTGGGAAATAATTAGATTTTCAGAAAAATACTCTCTTCAAATGGCTTATCAATGATATATCATGATAGAAGAAGGAACAAGATTTTCTCTTATATCTCGATAAGACAGTGGACAGAAAGCTAGCTTGTTTCCCCAATATAAATGTATTTATCATTGGGTATATAACCGCCTGTGGAGACAAATACAGTAAACTCTCCTATAACGCGATTAATGTGCTCTGTGTTGTATGAAATCGCGTTATAGGAATTCGCGTTGTACGAAATAAAACTGTATAACGCGAATGTTGTTAGGGTAAATTGTTAGTGACAAATATCATGTATTTTATTTTATAACGCGTTTTATACGAAAATTCGCGTTTTATAAATAAATTTGTCGCAATTTTTTTTTTATCGCGTTGTACGAAATCGCGTTGTAAAAACTCGCGTTATAGGAGAGTCTACTGTAATAATAAACACGAATCGTGACACTCACGTTCGCCTTATGATTTCGTGTATTTAAAATATATACTTATTTTAATTATTTTATTGAGAATTTATTTTATAAAATATTTAACAAATTTAAGTACCATTAAATTTTGTTTAACTAACATCAAAATTAATTATCTAACAATATAAAGCAAGAGTTTTACACTTATGGACAAAACTTAAGGAAGTTCTAGTATGCATATATATTTTATTATTTATTTATTTCCAAAAGGAGAACGTTCGAATTTACACATGTATGGGAAATCCGCCGTTATATAAGCAAATAAGGAGAGGTTTATGCTTAAAATATGAAACTTTTCTAAATTTTTTCTATGAGTGTATATATTTAAATTTTTACATGAAAAATTAAAATAAGAGAGAGAGAGGGAGATTGAAACTACTTTATTACAATGTCCATATAAGATTATATAAGGTTAAATACAGAATAAATATAAATATGAATAAATATGATTATATAATGATAAATATATGAATAAATAGGTATAAATAATTAATAAAAATACATATATATATAAAGTTATTTCTCTTTAAAATAAATTTATATTTTTCGTTCAAAAGAAACACATGCGAGATAATTATATAATGTCTTCATTGGTGATGCCCACCGCGGGAAAGAGTCCGCCACCGATGGACTGCGAGAGTTTGAGATTGAAACTTATTTATTACATAGTTCATATAAGGTTATATAAGTTTAATTACAGAAAGAGAGAGACCAAAAAAAGCTCTGAACAACTTTTTAAAAAACAATCTTTATAACAACAAAACTATATATATATAAACGTAATAACCTCAAACTTTTTTTTTATCAAGAAAAACTTTTTCTCATTAAAATGTTTCACATCGAAATCAAGATTTGCTACAACAAATCCTAGCATACAGGATCTTTTTTACATATACTATCAAAACTACCTCATAAGAACAATAGACATTGTCTAACCATTAAATATATTTTAAAACAATTTTTAATCTCTAAAAAACGATTTTACAACTATAAATTAAGCTCTAGCGAGCTTCAATCAATGTTATACACATCGTGGATACTGTTTAGAATGAATTTATTATCTAAAAATCGTATTTCACATTGAAATATGTCTCAACAATGATAGAACTAGATTTTAGAACTTCAAAACACGCGCGGGCTTCAACACAACATTCAATCAAGATAATAGAATTTCAAATATAGTTTCTACAATATTAATACAGAAATTTTGTATTTGAAAAAGTGAATAGGTTATACAAACAGGAATTCACAGCAGTATAGCCGATTTCTACAATATCATATTCAACAATATCTAGCTTAGTTAAGTGATTACATTCTATTTGAAATATTTCATCACTTAGTTAAATTTACTATTTTATCTTCAAATAGACCCGCAAAAGACTTCTAATTACTCGATTTTTATAATGTAATAGCGAAACTTTGTCGCCGAGTGTAGTGTGTTGCGGAGGTAAACCCCGATATGGCTGTATCACGTAGAAAACTTTCCCTGTAATGCTTCAAGAAATTGAAGACTACAGAAATAACTTTGGGACGAGTTTTTAAAACCTTGTAAAAGAGACAGGTTCATTGTAACAGCTAGTAGCGTGCTCTCCTCTAGCCATGAGCTCTTCTGCCGCTACAGGCAGCATCTCCTTTTATAAAGACAAAAAATACAAACGGAAGCCGGTTCAAAATCACATTAATAGGTACCGCTCAACAAGAGCAACCTAGTTCATGATAATTGAAACAGTGAATAATATGTGAAGGTTATTCACATATTAAACAAAATGATAACGCGGGATTCAATCATGGTTCATGACTGTCGGGAATCGAGGGTATTACCCATTCGTCCACCTATACATATATAAACAAAAATAAATATACAAAAATATATATTTACATATATACAAGAAAGCAAAAAGTATATTTTTACCAATATGAGAAATATTTTCCAACATAGTGAATTATTTCATATTCAACAACATTAGAACAAGATTTTACAAAATATTTGTACAATATTTTAATAATAAAACATTCTAAACTTCCTCAAAACTACCCTCAACAAAATTTAAAATAAACTTCTATAGCATTAAAGTTAACTTTGACAATTTAAAAAAAGTTTCACAACAATAAAAAAAAAATCGATGTATAACTTTATTTCGTGCCAATTTAAAACTTCTAAAGAATCAATTAAAAGTTTCTTTAAAACGTTTTTTTTAAGAAGATAAAATATATCTTCATTTATCTCAATTTAAATCGAATTAAATATTAGTAATTTAATAAAATTTTGAAATACAAAAAATTGTCTAAACTAAATAAATGTTTTTGTGTTTCTAGTTTATATGTATTTACATATTATAAAATGTAATTAATAAAACTATTCTACTTTAATTATTATTTTGCAAATTTTATGCCTATTTAATTGATAAATTATGAAACAATATCTTTCAATTTGCGCACTATAAAAATATATATATATATAATAATAAAAATTTAGAATGTGTAAATTATTGGAATTAATTGGAAATCCTCCGGATTTGGAACTGTAATTTTTATTATTTTTTTTTTATTGTTACAAAAGCATGAAGTCCAAAGGACTTTTGTGCTGTGCTAGTATTATTTACATATATATGATTAATTATTTACACGATGGATTAGTAGTGTTTTGTAAATTATTTTACAAATAGTTCTAAACTTAACAAAGTTCTCATAAGAGATAGAGTATATACACAAAGAGAATTTGGTAATGTTTCAAAGTATCTACATACAATTTGATTAGTCAGAGGGCAAGTTAAAAGAAGATGCTCTGGTGATTCAACATCTAATCTGGAACTGTAAAAAAGATTTCCCTTCTACCGACCTTTACATTGTGACTAATTTTCATCTGAATAGCTCAAATATGTAGATATACCTTCATGGACGAACTTTAAAAGGTTGTACCTTTTAGTATGTTTATTAGGATTCTGAAAATAACTCTGAAAGATATTACAGTGACCTTTATTCAAGACATACGAGATAACCATGTGTGAACAAAATTGTCTCTGTGTCCTTCCATCTCATATGGATAACATTCCTTAATGCACTATGAATTGATGATGTTTATTTCTTCAAGACGATTATATCACAGAGTGCCATTTGCATTTTTGATTTGCTTGAAGCCTTAGAAACAATGTCAAATATTTTATCTGAATATATAGTTATTTGGATATTAAATACCGTTTGTTCAAATCTAGAAATTCCAAAATAAAGAAACGCATCATGTCTGAAATCTTTTGTATATTCTTTTGATTTATTATTTATGCTTTAATATTTGAATGTTTATTACTATTTATCTGTGAATGTTATATGTAGTTCTCTCTTAGAATTTATATATACATATTTACAAACAAATATTGTAATTAAAATTTGAAGTAAAACCAAGTTTTAAATCGTTATTTACTTCAACAACTTTGTTTTTCTTGATGTCAGAATCTGACCTATTAGAACGCCATTATAAAATAGGAAACTGTTCAGCCATAAATTTCTCCAAAGAATACAATTCTTAGTTCTTATTGCGATGAGAAGTAAGATTTGTATTCTTTGGTGAAGAAGGGTTATATTCTTCAATGGTAAACCTTACTAGAGGTTTTACTAATTTAATTTTCCAAACCACTCTAATTTGGTATCCTGTTTTTTTTTTTTTTAAATATATCCAGAACCTTAAAGAATTTCTTAATGAAGGTGTTTATGAAAATTGTGAATATAAATTTTGTGGGACATTAGTAATACATTCATGGATAAAACTTAAGAAAATTTCATATTTTAATGTCACCAATCGTCTGTTTTTCCTTTTTGAAGAAGACAGAGGAAATTCTGTTCATACTTGTTTATCGCGTGTCTTCAATAAAGGCTACTGTATAGCAAATATATTTCAGAGTTATTTTCTGAATCCCGATATACATGCTAGAAGGTACAACTTCCTTAAGTTTTTGTCTATGAGTGAATATATAAATATATGCATCTGACAATGCTCTTTCGAAAGCAATTACAAAGAATCTAATTTATATATTAATAAAATATAAGGTATTATTGTGCTATCTGTAAATAACATATTTATTTTTACATGCTGGATGCTTCTCTATTCTAATGACTAGAAAATGGTCCGGAAATATCGCTGGGTATCGTCTGAATTGTAATAAGAAGAAGTCAAGGGAGGGCTAAGAACTTTCTGTAGAAAGAGTGTAGATATGTATTGATTTGCATATATGTAATGATATTGAAACTACTTCTGTGGAAGGGCTGACAGGGCCGAAAGCTAGAGAATAAAATTTTAACAAGAGACTTAGCCCTGGAGACTTTTTTTTCTTTATAATATTGAAACTATACAAACGCCAAATCGATTTCCCAAACTTCCCTAAATATATATGCAAATAAAACTCTTCAGAATTTAATATAAACCTCATTCGTGAAACATGTGTAACTTCTGTGAAAAAGTAGAAATGATAAGAGAAATAGGCCAAGGTTCTGTGCGATTTATTGAAGAATAGTAAAAGAAATAAATTACAAGTTTTATAACGATATATATAGAGAAATACCAAACACCATTTCTACAGATTGTCTTATATTTTGAATTGATCACATTATTTAGTTTTGTTACTTATGGATGTGTCCTCTATTGATTCTTGTGTGCGTATCCATTTTGTTTTCATTTCTATCGATAAAATTTGTAACAAATAATTTCTTCAGTTTGAAATAACAAGTAATCTATATTTATAATTCTTTTAAAAAAGAGTTTTCTTATGATTGATTTTAGAAATATTCAGATATAGTTAGTTGAATAAAGGATTGTGTCTTATTAGAAACAGCTTGATGTGATTTTCCTTTCACACACAATGATAAAATGAATGGTTTAATCTTGACTCACCCTCTAAAAAAAGCCAATAAATAACGACAGCTTCACGCTTGAAGAAAAATTGACTGGCTTGAAATGCACTCTATGAAAAAGAGCCAGATAATGACTAGCTCAAAATCGACCTGAATTCAAGGTTAAAAATGAGGGTAAATGGAACCTAAACTTGAATTTATGTTCTCAAAAAGAAGCCACATAAGAATTAGTGTAAACTTGAACTTTATGAAAGAAAAGTCCATTTAAGACTTACACACTTACATAGAAGCCAAATATAATGGTTTACTTAAATTTATCTTGCGTGTAAATAAAGAAGCCTAATAAAAACAGAAATTAAATTTGCATTCTAAGAATCCAGAAAGATTCTGGATTTAACTCAATGTAAACTATCACAAAGAAGACAAATAATTATTCACTTAAATTTAACTTGATAAAAATGAAAGAAGCCAAATAAAAACAGATAATAAATTGGCGTTCTAAGAAGCCAATTAAAGCTTGGCTCAAACTCAATGTGAAATTTCACAAGAAGCCAAATATCGGGTAACTTAAATTTAACTTAAGAAAAATGAAAGAAGCCAAATAAAAACGGAAATTGAATTTGCGTTCTGAGAAGTCAGATAAAAAGGTTGGCTTGAACTCATTGCAAATTTCACAAAGAAGCCAAATAATGATTCATATAAATTTAACTTCCGAGAAATAAATGAAAAACCAAATAGAAACAGATTGAATTTGCTTTCTAAGAAGCCAGATAAATTCTGGCTTGGACTTATTGTGAACTCTTACAAAGAAGCCAAATATAATGGTTTACTTAAATTTAACTTAAGAAAAATGAAAGAAGCCAAATAAAAACAGAAGTTGAATTTTCGTTCAAGAAGCTAGATAAAGTTTGGCTTAAACTCTCTCTCAATGGGAACTCTTACAAAGAAATCTAAATAATGGCTTCCATTTAACACTTATGTTCTAATAAAAATAATTCAAACAAAAAGGCTGGTCCTTTTCTATTTGCTGTTTAGAAATATAAAAGCCGAAAAGGAATACTCTCTAGAAAAAGGAAAATATTACCAGTTTACAGTGAATAAATAGCCTTCAAATTTTATTCATTGTTGTAAATATAATAAACAAGGATTCTCTTTTTTGAGCGGCACCTAGTAAAGTTATTTTGGAGCAAAAATGTTAAAATATACCTCAGAAGATTTATATATACCCTAAATAGAAATATAATAAAGTAACATACACTCATTAACAAAACTTAAGAAAGTTGTACCTTTTAGCATGTATATTGGGATTCAGACAATACCTCTGAAATATATTACAGTGACCTTTATTAAAGACCCGTGATAACCAAGTGTGAACAATATTGCCTCTGTCTCTTCAAGAAGAATAAAAAACAGATGAGTGGCGACATTAAAATACGAAACTTCCTTATGTTTTGACCATTAGTGTACATTTATAAAGAAATATTTATTCGAGTTCTTAAGGAATTCCTAGGCAATCTGTTTGTGGGGATATAAAAATTATGCGATGGTATTTTTAATGGATATCGTGACACGGAAAATAATCAATCGTTTTAATTTGCATCAAATTCATATTTTCTTAAAAGTGTTAAAAATACTTTCTAAAATTATCGTAGAAAATGTATTAATTTGGAATTTTATAACGGGGATTCTTAGAGGAGATTGATTTTTCAATTATAAAATAATAATATATAACAATAAATAGAGATGACAATTGAATTTATAAATAAAATTATACAACGTAGATTGTTGCAAATGTATAACCCCTTAGTTCACAGTATCTCATTTTTCAATTTATATTATGTATAAACGTTTTTCCCTGATTTATACTATTATTAAATAAATAAAGCTTCCAGGGCTAATTTTCTTGTTCAACTTTTTTATATTCAAGCATTCGGACTTGTCAGTCCTTCAACAGGAGTATCACGTTAATAAATTGATGATAAATACTTTTTTATATTGAGACGTTACAAAAAAACAATTTTCAATTGTACATAAATTCCTTTAAGGTGTTACTTTAATTTTTCATATGTTTATTTTCAATTTCTTTTTCTCATTCATTAAAAGTCAATGATGTACATGCAAAATTAGTAAAAACTCAATAAAAACGATATGTAAATAGAGATATAAAAACAAATGGATTGTAAACAAAGGCGGAATAAAATGAGTTGAGGTAAAATGTCTATTCCATTAACAAACATTTCACTTTTAAAATAATGAACTTTAAAATTAAAGTTTTACAAAACAGAAAATTTGCGTTTTAAAATAAAAACGTGGCAATATATATAAATTATTATTTTCATTCATGGAATTATATACAAGCAGTACTTATTTTAAAGAATACTTATTAAGTACACACAATATGCCTGCATATGAGAGAATCATTATAACTTTGCCCTTACAAGAGGCTTTCAGAAATCTCTTCATTACAATTCCATAATAGAATATAAAGCCTTAACTACACTCCTCTTCGAATACTATGCACGAAACCCAAAATTTTGAATAAAAAAACCGGTTTATTGAATATGACTTTTAAATAATATGCAAATAAGAAAATAGACCAATAGGGAATAAGGTAATAATTTAATATGCAAATCAACCTCCCATATGAAACGCACCACTCATTTCGTCCGGTTGTTTTGTCAACCAATGCGTCATTATTCGAATTTTTATTCACAGAATGTATTAGTCATGGCTCATGGAAGACGCTCGAGTGAATCAGTACGTTAGTGAACAGTAGAAGACAGGAGTCTGGGGCAATACATTACCATGTTAGCCATCTTATTTTCAATAAATCCTTCTGCAATATAAAGACTATATCGTGTTTGAAATTGTAGAAAATTATTTTAATTACTTAATTAACTATATTATTATTATTTTTTTTTAATTAATTATCCCTAGTACACGTGGTACAGGCCATGATAATCATGGTGGGTAGTTAGCGACTGCTTTTACTGTAAGCGCACCACATGTCTACACATGTGAAAAGCAGTTCGACTTTGCACTTACAAATGTGCCAGAGCCCTGTTTGGTTACTTGCACTCGCTGGTGGGGTTGGACTTTTGCAAGAATCGGGGGTCATTGGAGCATTTAAAAAAAAAAAAATTACAGAAAAAAGTGTGCAATGCGGGAATCGAACCCGGGTCCTAGGGGTCGAAAACCAAACGGTTTAACCAGCCTTCCACCTACCCCCCCTACTATATTATGATACATTAGTGCGCCATCTACTGCCATTAAAGCCCTCCCATTAATTTTTCCCTTGCAGTAAGGGAAGTAGAAATTTGTTTAATTTTTAAAAGAATCATACGCGTCTATAATAGTTTACAATTTTGTTAACTACTCCGTTAAAGGTTTATTTTATAATTTATTTAAATTAGCAATATTTCGAGTTTAAGAACATTTCTACAGGTATTTCTTCCGAATATATACATTTGAAATAAATATTTATATTTTGAAAGGAATACGTGTAGTAGAGTTCTTAAACTCGAACGCTTGCTAATTCGAATAAATAAATAAAAAGAAACCTTCTGCGGAGTAGTTTATTAAGTAATTAAAATAAAAATTCTAGAACCGATTTTTTAAAAATCTGGAAAAGGCCTGTCTCAAGTCGGCCGACACTTAAAACTTCTATTGAAGATCGTTATATAATATTTGAGACAAAATGGAACTGCCATTCAATACCATCAACAATTCAAACTTATAAAGCAATTCTAACTTAACGTATCTTGTAATATATCAGCGTGAAATATTCTGTGAAGATTGTTTGCTTCTGTAATTCACAAGTTGTTATCATCATAGTTGTTTTGAGTATATATAATTTGCATTATTTTCTTCTTTATTGCATTCATTTAATTTAATATTTTTGTGTTTATTTCTTTTGATTGAATATTCAAATTTTCAATGGTGAAAAAGGTACGACAAAAATAAAAGTTTTCTTTCTTCGTTTCACTAAAGTTATTGCATATCTTAAATCTAAAGACTAACCTTACTAACACCTAACTTACCTCACTAAATGTAAACACGCTAATTCAACCAGTACGTATCATCCATCCACTACGCCCTTATATTTCCAAAAAAATTTGACACAATGCATTATTCTGATGTATAACAAAACAAACAAACAAAAAGCCTTTATTGAGGACCTCTCGTCCTATATAGGATTCGCCAGTTTACAGAGTAAGAGAAGAGAACAAAGAATACAGAGAGAAACCTATATGTAGTAGGTATAGTATAGTATTTTCTACACTGTGACTATATACAACAGCAACAACAAGCCTTTTATTGGAATCAAAGTCCCATACAGGATTCGTCATTCTAATCCTGACATAGATTATTTACATATAGTTATTTACATCAATTAGTGTTCTGAGGTATAACTAAAGGAAGAGATGTCTCTTTTAGGTACATGAATATCATCCTTCTGCAACTTTATGTTACATATTTACATATCGTTTTGAAAATAGAGCAATCCATAAATAAATCTTTAATTAAAAAGGTATATATTGGATCAAAATAACACAATAGTTCATAAATTTATTAAATTTAATTTAAAGTCTCGAGATATCATTCAAACAGCACGTATTGTATATTATCAAAAATATTTGAGTTTTCAAACAGAAATAATGTAGTATATTTTTCTCTCAGTATATAGTAGGTATTTAAAATATGTATATAATAACGTGTATATAAAAATGTATCTATCATTATATTGTTAAAGTGATAATCCTGTTGAAGGATTGACAAGTCCGAAAGCTTGAAAATAAAAAGTTGTACAAGAAACTTAACCCTGGAAGCTTCATTTATTTTATAACGGTTATTTAAGGCAAGGGGTTACTGTTGGGCAACTTATAATCATGATTATATTTGTTATATTTATAATTGCAAGTAATTGGTAAGATAAAATTTGAATTATATATTAGAAATATTATACTTACATCTCCATGCCACTGGTGATATCAAAGACTTTAAACTTCCTTAAGTTTTATCCATGACTGTATATCTTAATTGCGATTATTCTAAACAACTTTAGTGCATATACGTATATATATATTTTTGAAAATAGAGCAATCCATAAATAAATCTTTAATTAAAAAGGCATATATTGTGGATCAAAATATTATTTATTTTACTAACAATTCAGTTGGCTGAACGACAACCTTTATCAAAGTGTTATAACATTATAAAGTGTGTCAACAACAAAACTCAGCGCCATATAACGTCAAATGCAAATAATATATGCAAATAATAACAGCAAATGCTGTTGACGTTATGTGGCGCTGAGTTTTGTTGTTGACACACTTTAAAATGTTATAACACCTTGATAAAGGTTGGCGTTCAGCCAACTGAAATATTGATAAAATAAATAATATTTTGACCCAATATATGCTTTTTTATTTAAAAACGTATATATATATATATAGAGAAGACAGTTTATATATTAAAATCGAGATAGGAAGTCTAGAAATGGTCAGGAACTAAGAAAACGAATATCCTTCTATTTGCTATAGAAGAAGAAGAAACATAAGTTCTCCTATGTTTCATCTTCTATGGCCAGGAGCTATCGAGGGAATAACGCTATCTTGTTACAGCTGCTCCAGGTGTACGTAACGCCAACAGAGATAAGCTACGTATAATTAGAGGAGCCACGGGGCCCCTACTCTTTGTTTTTTTAGGGATTGGGAGTGGTAAATATGTTTGTTATCATCTTAAACGACGTTTATGATATACAAGAGATTATTTCTAATTGGAAACTTGTTGCAACTAAAATATGTGAGTGCCAATTAAGATAGCGTGTCCCAATTATAGAATGTTTGAAGTAAAAGATGTGAGAATAGGTTTTTAATAGATGATTACCTTAATTAGATGTTTATTCAGTATCGGTAACGCATATAGATAATTGACTTAATTTTATTGACAACTTGCCAATACATGCAAAAGTGCACAATCTGCACTATTTCAAAAAGATAATTATATATATATTAAAAATAACGAAAGCATTATATTACATATATATAATAAAAAGGGCATATCCTGACCAGGCTCACATAAGCATTTCTAGATAGCAGAGCGCCATCTAGTGGAGAACAAAAATAAACTAAACCTTATATATATATATATATATATATATATATATATATATATATATATATATATTTAATTAAAAAGACATATATTGGATCAAAAAATCATTTATTTTACCAATATAAACACCAAAAGTGCTTTAAAATGTTATAACACCTTGATAAAGGTTGGCGTTCAGCCAACTGAAATATTGGTAAAATAAATGATTTTTTGATCCAATATATGACTTTTTAATTAAAGATTTATCTATGGATTGCTCTATTTTCAAATATATATATATATATATATATCGTCTTTTGTCGCTCAAGACAAAATAGATAGGTATCCAAGATTGATATCAGGTCCGATCCTGATTTCTTTCGGAAAATAATTCTGAGGTTTCACGATGTAACAGGATAAGGAGAAGTATAGGAAATTGGTGGTGGATGGGACCTAAGGATGTACAAGGTTTTTAGGTCGTTTATTTGATATTAAATCTTTTTTCAAAGCTTTCTCTCGCAGTTATTTAATTACTGCTCAAGTTTTATTCATGACCGCTTCACTATTGTATTATACTGAATTACTTATATACCCTGCATTAGCTATTGAATACGGGTATATTGATGTTTGGACATAATTACTTTGTACATTGGACTATGGACATATCTATACCTAAGTATATATAATAGAGATGAAGGAAACGTACACTAAATGTATTTAGGTGTTTATCTATTTATAAATGAATGCATCCAATTTATTTAATATACAATTTGACAATTAAAATAATTTTATTGATATCTTGTCAATACATGCAAAGTTGCACAGTCTGCACTATTTAAAAAGATAATTATATACATATGCATAAAGCTATGTACAATGAATATGGCGCCTCTGCCAGCGCTGCAGAGTTTGGTGGAGAATCACCAGCGGGTCTCCAGCGACACCACGTATTTCGCGATCTACGAAAAATACGTAGATCGCGTACTTCGCCGCTGAGAAGATGGTGATGGCGTGGTTTAGTAGATATAAGAAGAGTTTTATAAAATAATATATGAAGATACACTAATTGTATTTCAAGTGTTTATCGACACATAAATATCTATAGACAGTTTTAAGTAGATTATGGAAGAAGGATGCATGTAGATGGATGTATTTCTAGTGTTAGCTACATATAAGTTATTGTAGATGTCAGTAGATTTCAGATGTGTCGAAAGCATGTAGATCAATGTATATCTAGTGTTGATCGCAATATGAATGTCTATAGACAGTGGTAAGTAGATTCTAGATGTAGAATATATGTAGTTAGTTGTATTTCTGGTATTAGCTACAGATAAGTTCTTGTAGACAATGCTAAGTAGATTTCAAATATAGGAAGCATGTAGATTTATGTATATCTAGTGTTTATCGACATATGAATGTCTATAGACAGTGGTAAGTAGATTCTAGATGTAGAATGCATGTAGTTAGATGTATTTCTGATATTAGCTACATATAAGTTCTTGTAGACAATGCTAAGTAGATGTTAGATATAGGAAGCATGTAGAGCGGTGTATATCTAGTGTTTATCGACATATGAATGTCTACAAACAGTACTAAGTAGATTCTAGATGTATAATACATGTAGTTAGATGTATTTCTGGTATTATCTACAGATAAGTTCTTGTAGACAATGCTAAGTAGATGTCAGACGTTGGAAGCATGTAGCTCGATGGATCAGATGATGTCGACAGATCTGGTGAAGAATAGACTCAACGTCAGCCAACTGAATAATAAACGAAAACATTTCCCTGAATGCCAACTAGGGTTGGAAGATTGCCATCCATTGTCACATTTATGTAAGACACATTTAACTCTCACATTGCTGAGCTTTATTTTTACATGATTTGTATTTCCCTGTGTGTTTTTTACATTGAATGTAGTTTCTTCTGATTATGTAAATTTAACACATACGAATTCATTCAGACGACAAACAATCATTACACTCATGGACACAACTTAAGGAAGCATGTATATCAGGATTCAGACAATAACTCTAAAATATATTTGATACACAGTGACTGTCATTGAAGACACACGAGATAACCAAATATGAACGAATTTGCCTGTGTCTCATTAAAAAAAAATAAATAAAAATCAGGCGACCGGCGCCATAAAAAAAAAAGACTTTACAATTCCTAAAGTTTTGTCCATGAATGCATATATATCGTCAAAACAAGAAGAAAAAACCAAAATAATTCTTGAATTAAACTTTATGCGCATCACAAGTTTTCGGACAAATATGTGGTTCAATAGGTGTTTGGAATATCGAGCCAAAATCAAAAAGAGACTATATGTACAGCAGCCATAATGCCATAATGTACAGCAGCCATATTGTATATATAAGCCCCTTCTTGTTTGTATCACGAGTCCTGTTGAAGAATAAAAAGTACGAAAGCTTGTAAAGTTGGAGGTTCAGTAAACGAAACGCCTCTCTATGTTTTCTTGTTTTAATGCCAAAAGAAAAAGTCATAAAAATTGTCGAATTATTCATTTAAATATATATTTTTTTTCCAGAAGGATATTGATCTAAAGAGACAAAGGTCGCCTCTCCCGTCAAAATAGACGTCAAAACTAGACGCCATCTATTGACCGTCGCCGCAAACTAGTGGCCTCGGGTCGGTAACAAAGCCACAACACCAGCTTTGGCAAATTGAAAAGCGTCCACCTAGAGACCAAACTATATATATATATATACAATGAAATTACTAGGGTAAAGAGCAAGTGCAACGTTCTTATGTTCAATTAAAGGGAGAGGTATCTCTTTTGTTACATAACTGTAATGTTTACAAGAAATTGTTAGGACATTCATTCATGATGCGTTTGTTGTTTACTGAATGTTATCATGATAAGGGCATAATAATATTAACCTAAAAGAAACTAAGATATTAGATTATGAGAAAAATTATTTTAAGAGACAATTTAAGGAAGCCTTTTTCATTCAAAGGATATCTGCTACAATTAACAGAATGGAAGAAAGAGGAAATATAAATTATATTTATAGATATGCTTTTAATTATATTAAAAAAAAAAAAAAAAAAAAAAGTGTTTTTTTTTTCAACACTCAATTCTAAGAATAATATTCTGTGTTTATCAAAAACTATCTTCTTCTTATCTGCTATCTTGTGTACACACTTGATAACAGTAACTATTTAAAACATGCTGTGGTAAAATTTCTCATTCAGTACTTTTGTCTGAAGATGGTAACAACGCTGTTACCGAAACGTCACGCACTATTTATTTATTTGGATTTGGTCTTATTACCTTGTGAATGTTATAATATTGTCTCATTTTCATGTTAAATTTGCATCTAAAATATGTTAAGAGAGTACGTGTGAATAGCCAACGTTTTTATCACAGTTATGAAATGCTGCTACTTAGAGAATATTGCAAAAACGGTAAACTTAGAGAATATTGCAAAAACGGTAAACTTAGAGAATATTGCAAAAACGGTAAACTTAGATAATATTGCAAAAACGGTAAACTTAGAGAATATTGCAAAAACGGTAAACTTATAGAATATTGCAAAAACGGTAAACTTAGAGAATATTGCAAAAACGGTAAACTTAGATAATATTGCAAAAACGGTAAACTTAGAGAATATTGCAAAAACGGTAAACTTAGAGAATATTGCAAAAACGGTAAACTTAGAGAATATTGCAAAAACGGTAAACTTAGAGAATATTGCAAAAACGGTAAACTTAGATAATATTGCAAAAACGGTAAACTTAGATAATATTGCAAAAACGGTGGAACAAATGACAAAAAAACAAAAACAATAAACACGCTCAGAACAAAGGTCGCAATATTTTGAATATTCAATAACTTAATTTGAATAGAAGCAAGGTTATCCGTCAGATATTTCAACAACATTTAATATAATACAATATAATGCGGCTTGTGATTGTAAAACGACATTCGAAAATTATCCCGCATGAGTTTCTTTTCAATGAAAAGAGTAACTCTTTAGTTACTCTTCACAATTCATCCTTTCATGCCTCTTCCTTAAGGTTAGAAAAAATCGTTATATCTCCTTGAAATAAATTTTGATTTTTCATTGAAAAGAAACTCATGCGGGATAGTTTTCGAAAGTCGTTTTACAACATGTAATATTGTTATTTGAGTGTTCCAGCATAAGTGTGTATATTCTACAAAATACAGCTAAGAGAACTAATAACATAAACTATACTCAAAAGTAATCTACAATGAAAACCCTATACCATCATCATTCGAAATTTGATAAGGGATTCTATCTCTAATTGATCATATAGTCATCAAAATAATGACAGAAAGGCAACTGTGTATTGATATGAATAGAATTGTTCAATAAAAGAAAGCCTAGTGATCAAGATACTCTGAAGGCTATACAAATATGAGTAATTTATAATACAATATAATACGGCTTATGATTGTAGAACGACACCTGAAATCTATCCCCATCCCTGGACACTTTTATTTTTCCTTTCATCATTACTCTTCACAATTCATCCTTTCATACTTCATCCATAAGGTTAGAAATAATCGTTATTTCTCCTTAAAATAAATTTGGATTTTTCGTTTAAAAGAAACACATGCGGGATAGATTTCAGGTGTCGTTCTACAAATATGAGTGATAAAATAGAGTTGTTGAAAAGGCACACTTTGTAGTGTTTAAGGCCATCTGAAAGATAGACAAACATGTAGTGAGATAAAGAAGATATATTACTAAATAAATAGACAGTGTGGTAATAAACTAACTATGCGTAACCCGGACTCCTGAAGCGTACAGAAATACTATCCGGATGGTAATCAAGACACGAGCTGAAGAATAGACATATATATGTATTAATAAAGCGATATATTTACTGTCTAGAGTGCCTATTGAGGAAGACAATATAAAGGATAGACAAATATATAGTGATATGGCGAGGTATCTACTGGATAGAAAGCGTTTGTTGAGGAAGTCAATATAAAGGATAGACATATATATGTATTAATACGGTGCCCTTTTCAAACAAAGGCTCATGTGCACATGGAGAAAAGGAGAAAAAAATTGCTGTATTGTTTTGTTGTTGTATGGCGAATCCATACAATTAGGGCAATGGGCCCTAATAAAAGCTTTTTTGTTGTTGTTTGTTGTATTAATATGGTGAGATATTCACTGCATAGAGCATTTGTTGATCAAGATAATCTGAAAGATAGACAAATATATAGTGATAGGACAAGAAATTAACTGGATAGAGCGTTTGTTTATCAAGGCAAACTAAATAATAGACAAATATATAGTAATGCGGAAAGATATTCACTATAAAGAGCGTTTGTTCATCAAGTCAAGCTAAAAGATAGACAAATATATACTGATATGGAAAGGTATTCACTGGATAGAGCGTTTGTTTATCAAGACAATCTAATGTATAGACAAATAGGTAGTGATACGACAGGATATTAACTAGAAAGAGCGTTTGTTGATCAAGACAATCTAAAGGATAGACAAATATATAGTGATATGGCGAGGTATCTACTGGATAGAAAGCGTTTGTTGAGGAAGTCAATATAAAGGATAGACATATATATGTATTAATACGGTGCCCTTTTCAAACAAAGGCTCATGTGCACATGGAGAAAAGGAGATAGGACAAGAAATTAACTGGATAGAGCGTTTGTTTATCAAGGCAATCTAAATAATAGACAAATATATAGTAATGCAGAAAGATATTCACTATAAAGAGCGTTTGTTTATCAAGGCAAGCTAAAAGATAGACAAATATATACTGATATGGAAAGGCATTAACTGGATAGAGCGTTTGTTGAACAAGACAATCTAATGTATAGACAAATAGGTAGTGATACGACAGGATATTAACTAGAAAGAGCGTTTGTTGATCAAGACAATCTAAAGGATAGACAAATATATAGTGATAGGACGATGTGTTAAATAGACCTCCATGTGGCAATAATAACAGAAAGGTAAGATAGACAGGCGTACGATAATAATGATAAAACGTTAAAGAAACAAACGTGTAATTAACCAAACAGGATCACAGCTCAGTGTTGACAGATTAAAGTATAGATTACCAAGTTGAAAAAAGAACATATCTGACTAATTAACACTTTTAACTAGAAGCAATTTTCATTACCATCTAACTAAACAAAAAAAAAAACGAAATTGACCTTATCTTAATAATAAATTCCATGAACGCTAATATATTGATAAAACAAAAAGTTACTAAAAAAGCAATCAGTGAGGGAAACCATGACACCTCCTGTTGGGTACGTGTATAAAAGGGACCTATAGTGGAATATTCATCATTTACATGAGGGGAGGGGAGCTAATTTGACCCCTGTACTCCTGCTTGCCCATCATAGATCCATCATGAAATCCCCATCTATCTCTTCTTATCTCTGATAATCCTCTGCTCCTTTCCCCATTTACTCATTTTTTGTCACTTCACTTCTTGATTATCGTATTAAAGTATTACATGTCATGTAGGACTCATTTATAATCATGTCGTGAATAAGTGGTGGGGTGGTGTTAGAATTGATAGCTTTTACTCGTGTCTATGTGTTCAAAGTGATTTCTTTATTTACATTGGGGTGTTTGAACTAATACAGATTAATGATAATAGACGAATACTCAGAAGGAAAAATCTTTTAATTATCAACTTCCTATTTTTACATAATATATACAGATATTAAAAATAAAAAATGACATATCCTGACCAGGAGCACATGTGCTTTACAGATGGCAAAGTGCCATCTGGTGGAACAGAAATCAACTAAACATTGATTTAGACTGTTCCCTGATATTTGGCCAACCCAATTTGTTGATAAATCAAGAAAAGCCATTCACGAACGCGTTTCGCGCTGTTGGCGCTCGTCAGCGGGGAGTAGGCTGTACCACTGCGACCAAAAAGATTTTGGGCTCCAGAGGCTTTTTGAGAAACCAAGAAATGGGTATTTATGGCCAAACTTGCGTAAATACGCTTAACAAATGAAAAAACAATAGAAAAAATAATAAATAAAAAGGTCAGGTGTGATATTTAAAAGAAAAAGGCATATCCTGACCAGGAAAACATGCGCCAAAAGCGCGAAACGCGTTCGTGGATGGCTTTTCTTGATCTATCAAGAAATTGGATTGGTAAACTATCAGGGAACAGGTTAAATCAATGAATATTTGATTTCTGTTCCACCAGATGGCGCTCTGCCTTCTGAAAAGCATATGTGCTCCTGGTCAGGATATGCCTTTTTTATTTTTTAATATCACACCTGACCTTTATATTATTTTTTTTTTCTATTGCGTTTTCATATACAGATATGTGATGCCATGTATGTATTAAAGTAAAAAGTTTGTAATATATCATCAATTCAACGTTATCCTTATTAGTTGAACATTCAATGATAATCATGTATTTCACAGAAGGCAACAACTCTTTGCTATCTCTTGAGGTAACCCGGATTCCTGGCGCATACTAAAGACGCTAACTATCCGGGCTGGAACAACAGTGAAATAATATTTAAGATGAAATTTGGGGAAATTCTTAAAAACTACAAAGATTTCTCACAATGAGTTTATTTTTCATTTGATAATGTTTGCTTCACACACACACATGCGATAATCGCTCTTCAACAAGCTTAATGTAAAAAATAATCGATTCTATTTAATTAAGCTAGTTTATCGATTAAAAAAATCTAGCATTCCATAATTTAAAAAGTAAGTCATTGTAAGAAAATTTGTTCTTAGAAAATTAAATAATAGACTCTTGGACAAAACTTAAGGAAGTTTTATATTTTGATGTCGCTTGTAGTCTGATTTTTTGGAAGAGACAGAGACAATGTTCACTTGGTAATCTCATGTGTCTAATAAAGATCATTGTTTATCAAATATCTTTCAGAGTTATTGTCTGAATACCGATATACATACTAAAAGGTACAACTTCTTTTAGTTTTATTCATGAGTGTATATCATAAAATCTCTGCAAAACAAGAACGATTATTTATTGAAAGGTAGTAATCAATAATAGATTAGAATAGTATTAATAGAACAATATTGCCATGTGTAAAATTAGGGAAGACAAAAACTTCAGGATGAGACAGCAATTTATTTAAGGGAAGAACAAACTATGAAGGATAAACAAAAGATAAGGAATGAGGGAAGTTTACAGTGTAGTAAAATATAAAATGATATAAGATAGAACTTTTTTTTTCCTTTAATATTTTAAGATATTTTACATATTTGATTGCAATTTTTATAATAATATTTTCATGCACAAATTTCTCCCACCTACTCTGTATTTCAATTGATTTCAACTGTGATATTATAACACTATGCGGCGCTGAGTTTGTGTATACAAAAATGTAATGACTCGATGAAGGTTGGCGTTCCGCCAGCCGAAATATTGGCAAAATATATCTTTTATTTAATCCAATATATGCCTTTTATTATCTAATGCTACTCTGTTAATACTAGTGTAAAATAATAAATGCTTCTCGCTATACAATATAAATACACCGTGACTATATACAATTTATAGAATCCGTCCACAGAATAACTAAACAATCTACCTTAGAATCACTACACATATCTAAATCATGTAACTGAGTCGTATATCTGTTTGAAAAGGAAACATGTTCAGTCTTTCGAGATATTATTTTTTCTAAATGAAGTTTTCATCAATTATATCCAGAATACGCCTATTTTTTAGTCATAATTCAACCTACAACGCTATATTGAGAAATATCTAATCATTGGAGCAATTTATAACCATCATATAATTAGATATTAAAAAACTTTGATAAGTACATGCTGGAGACATGGATTTCATAATCCGCAACGGCCTGTCCGAACTCAAGGCGGCTTTAAGCTCCTGATGAAACCCAGACGTCACTCCGGAGGAGGGGGCTCCGTCTGTTGTATATATTTCTTCCTATTTTAAAAATGGCTGTAAACCTTCTCTCTACTGTTGACTAAATGTCAATTAACTATTTTTAATTGTCAATTGTTGTCGTTGTTGTCGTGTCCAAAGAAGAGTCTCAGATGTCTCTATACATCTCCATCACAGCAGCAGCAATATCCACTATCTTGGGTGTGTAAAGCTGCTACTCTGGGTCAATTTTCTGCAAGGCTGCGGCCGTTGCTGGGCATGAGAATATGTGAGTAGGTGTTAGTTCCACACCAGGACAGTTGTTGCATGCTTTATAAGTTCTTGTGCCATCTGGATGTATTGTCATTCCTTTATAGTGTTTTGTTCTAAGTCTTGTTATAGTTTTTGTCAGTTTTCTCTCATAGTTTATTTCACATATTTGATATTTTCTTATTTTTTGTTTAATTATCTTGTATTTTGCCAAAGCATAAGCGTCAAATACTGACATTTGTTCTTTCCTTTGGCTTAACTTTCTGGCTTCCTTTATTGTCAATTGTCTCTTTTTGATAAGTACATTTGCAGATATGTGACGCTTTACATGTATTTCATAAAATGGTGTATGTATATAAGTAGAAATAGGATTCAAAATAAGCATTCCCCTGAAAACAGGAAGTCACTGAAAAGTCAAGATTTATATAAATAATTTGTTTATGTAGCTATAAATTTTCCAAACCTTATAAAAATTTGATAAAAATCAAAGATTTTCTGTAAGTATAAATCACCACATCTCTCCATTAAATTAATTAAAAAATAATAATACAATAATATACCATATTAATATGAAGAAATCACAAGAAAATAACTATTTTTATTATCTTAATGTAATAATAATTAAAGAAATTAATGATTTTAAAAATTTGATTCACCTATAAATGGTGACATGTCATTTATTATCTTTTGAAACACATATTATTTGAAAAGCATCTAATAACATAAATAATCATTAACGTATATTTAGAAAAGTATTTATAATAAACTTCCGCATATTCACCTTAATGATAATAATTTATTTTAATTCAAATCTTATCATTAAAATCTGTATTGAGTTGATGAAGACCATTATATAGAAAGCTTTCATATAACCCTTTATTTTTCATTAAACACCAGGAAATTACGGTGAGCTAAGCAACTCACAAAACTTTAATTGCTGTCATTATAACAATTTTTCCCTTTTCTAATTATTAAATACTTATTATTAAAATAATTCAGACTAAGATTAAATTATTGATATTTAGTTTTTTTTATAGTTAATATGTATTATTAAAATCATTAAATAAATCTCTATGGAATGTTTTGTGTTAAAAAAGTAATTTTTCAAATAAAATAGTTTTTAAATAAAAAGGCATATATTGGATCAAAATATCATTTATTTTACCAAATTTCAGTTGGCTGAACGCCAACTTTTATCAAGGTATTATAACATTTTTCATTATTAAAACATAAAGATTGGCGTTCAGCCAACTGAAATTTTATAAAATAAATGATATTTTGATCCAATATATGCCTTTTTATTTAAAAGATTATTTATGGATTGCTCTATTTAAAAATATATATAAAAGTGTAAAAAGATTTTATATAGATATATTTAATTAAAAAGGCATATATTGGATCAAAAAATCATTTATTTTACCAATATTTCAGTTGGCTGAACGCCAACCTTTATCCAGGTGTTATAACATTTTAAAGTGTGTCAACAACAAACTCAGCGCCACATAACGTCAACAGCTTTAAGTTTTAAAAAATAATTTGTTATATTCAATGGATATATAGATATATTTCTCACTCCTATTAAAGAAAGTGGTTTATTTATTGGTACATGAATATCATTCTCCTGAAACTTTATTGTTTATATTCAATAATTATTTTTATAGTTAATATGCATTATCTTGAAGATAAAGGCTGCCTGGCCGGCATTCATTATTCTTAAGAAAATAGACACTTCAGCCTTTTTAAGGTTTATTTTCTCAACGTTCTTTCCATAGTTAATTTGTATAGTTATGTTGAATACTTTGATTTTCTTTTCATTTTCCCTTCTCTCCTTTGTTTATGTTTCTTTTCTTCATTTTCTCCATGAAAATGATGTATGGCGAGTCCTTACAGGACGGAAATGTCCTAATAAAGCTGTTGTTGTTGTTCCTCAACGTTTCAACAAAATTCTATTATCTTCGTCAAGAGAAATAAAACTAAAGTTTTTGGAAAGGCGTTAAAATTTATTATTAAATAATACTTTTTGAAGCTTTTCCAAATACTTTATTTTTATTTTTCCTGATGAAGATAAAATATTTTTTATTAAAACGTTGATAAAATAAAACTTTAACTGACTGAAGTGTATATTAATATACATTATTAAATTATTATATAAAGCTATAGAATGTTTTGCGTTCAAAAGTAAAAAAAAATGTATATTTATAATCATTATATTATGTTGCTTCTATAGAAGGGCTTTCATGTCTTAAAGCTAAAGATTTGAAATATTTTTTAAAAAAGAAACCCATCCCTAAAAGCTTGATGTTTTTCACCTAAATATAAGAGTGTAAACATTATATAGATATACCTCACTCCTATTAAAGAAAGAAGTTCCTTTTTTGTACATGAATATCATTCTTCTGCAACTTTATGTTGTAATCTGGCACATGCATTTATGTCAACAATAAATTCAGCGCGCGCCACATAACGTCAATAGAATTAGGTTTAAAATATATTTTTGCTTATATTCATGTTGCAATACCTTCAAAAAAGTTGGCGTTCAAGACAACTGAAATATTGGTAAATAAATTATTTTTGATCCAATATATCCCATTTAAATTAATAATAAAAAAGTCATAAAAGCAATGCTTTTTAAGATATTCAAATCTATTTTTATTCAAAGGAATTTTGAATATTGTAGCGTGGTTTATTTATGTTATTCACCTTTATATTTGCATAGTCTGGTTTAAACGATCATTTCTTTATAAATGTGGTTATCTTCAATTTCAAGGTATACCGTTCGGTCTTAATAAGGTTCCCTTATACTTACCTCTCCTGGCGACTATTTTTCAACGCGACAATATTATTATGATACATAAAAATGATTTAAAACTTGATACGTTTCAATTATTATTATTAATAACACTTAATTATTTATTCACATAGAATAAAATTGATCTGAAAACTAATTTTATTAATCTTTTGTGGTACATCCTAAAAGTCTAACATCCTTGGTGGAGGTTATATGGTATTGGTTTGAGAAATATTTATTCGAATTTTAAATAAAAAAAGAAACTCACAATACATATACCACACCCACACGTGTAAAACATATTCTATCTTTTCTCTTTTTATCAATTCGAAAATATCTATTTTTATTGTCTTTATTTTTGACTACATTAAAACATATTTATATAGATTTTACACAAATAAATTTACTGGCAATGAGTTTCTTTTTTAAATCTCTACAGACCTTAACTGCAATGATGTTAAAATTTTACACAAATAAATTTACTGGCAATGAGTTTCTTTTTTAAATCTCTACAGACCTTAACTGCAATTACTTGCCAGTAAATTTATTTGTGTAAAATTTTAACGATAGAGGGCAATAAAATTTAATTTACTAATATTTATATAGAGTCTGCAATATTTTATATTAAATTTTTCATTATAATATATAAATATATATATACTGTGTATATATTTATGATATATTAATAATATATATATTGATATTAAAACATTCTTGCCAAATAAAATTTTCAAAAATAATATTTGTATTTTTAAAATCTTGTTTCAATAAATATACTGAAGCTTTGGAAGATCAAATTTATTTATACGTTCATTTTGATGCTAGTAAGTTTATAATCATGATCTTTAAGTTCATTATAATTTTTAAACGATAAATTAAAATTTATAAATATTTTTTTCTCTTCTTTCTAAATTGAATAGGTCTTTTATCAGAATAGGATGGTCTGATAAAAAGAATAAGTGAAGGATGTAATGGTCTCCAAAGTGGTACATTGAAGAACCAGCTGTAAAGAGAGAAACCAAGACAAGATATTATCAACAGATGGAGTCTATGAAATGATCATCTTGAGGAGCCTGATTGAAACGATAGACCAGTCGCCAGATGTGAAGAGAGAAATCAAGACAAGAACTTCTTATCAAAGATGGAGAATATGGAACTATCATATTGGAAGAGCTGCTTGAAAATATAGACCAGTCGCCAGCTGTAAAGAGAGTAACCAAGACAAGATCTTCTTATCAAAGATGGAGAACTATGGAAATATTATCTTGTGGAGCCTGATTGAAAGATGGACCAATCGCCAGCTGTAAAGAAAGAAACCAAGACAAGATCTTCTTATCAACAGATGGAGTCTATGAAACGTTCATCTTGGAAGAGACTGGTTGAAAAGACAGACCAGTTGCCAGCTGTAAAAAGAGAAACCAAGGCAATATCTTCTTATCAACAGATGGAGATAATAGAACGATCATTTTGGAGGAGAATAGTTAAAACGATAAATCAGTCATAGGAATTATTCATAAAAAATATATATACAAAGATCGACAATCCCGTCAAAATGACGCCAAAATTAGACATTTCTTCTATTGACATCTCTTCAAACTATCAATACTCGGATTGATGACAAAGCTACAACACCAGATTGTTTTGGCGTCTGTTTTAACGGAAGAGGCGCCATTTATTTCAATCTATATGTAAATATAATATATATACATTTATTTACCATTACCCCGATTGCTGGAATGTCTGAGTGAGAGAGGTTGTGGCAAAAATAGAATGGTTGAAACTAAACATAGCACACTCTGTATGTAGTGAATGCAAACATTCAGCAAGCCATTACTTTTTTCAAATAAAGCTATATTTTGATGAAGGTATTATTTCAATTGAAATGTTTGAGAATAAATCACTTTCAATAAGTTTTCCGAAATAAAATCAGCGCGCGGACGAATTTTACCTTAAATATATTCTTTATATTTTAATATAATAAATACTCTTCCCTGTTTTACATTTTGATTTAATCAATAAAGAATCTAGAGCTTGTTTTTTTTTCTATTTTCTTTATCGAGATTTAGAGCTAACATGCCCTTCAGCACGGAGATCCAATAAACCAAACTCTTGAATTCTTATTGATTATGTCAAAATATATAATTATGTTTATTTAAAAATAACAAACACACACATATATACATAATAAACATATATATAAATATATATTGTTAGATTAAACTGACGAAACCGCTGGGAGGGTTCACCACTGACGAGCCAGGCCCTCCCTATAATTTTTCTATTGCAATAAGGGTAGTAGAATATTTTTAATTTCAAAAAGAAGCATACACGTCTATTATAGTTTCAAATTTTCATAACAGATGGCGCGCTAATGCATCATCATTATATATATATTAAAACCAAAAGGGAATATCCTGACCACCCACTTGTACATTTCAGATGGCAGAGCGCCATCTAGTGGAACAAAAAGTATCTAAGCGTTCATTTAACTTTGTTATATGATATTTGACCAACCCATTTTCTTAATAAATCAAGAAAAGCCAACAACGAATTTAGGCTCTCTTTGGGTCATTTTTTCATCTTTGAGGTACAGCTTGCACCACGCTGACGAGGGCCAACAGCACGAAACGTGTTTGTGGATGGCTTTTCTTGATTTATCAGGAAAACGGGTTGACCAAATATCAGGGAACAGGTTAAATCAACGTTTAGTTGATTTTTGTTCCACTAGATGGTGCTCTGCCATCTAAAATGCTTATGTTAGTGATCAGGATATGTATTTTTGTTTTTAATAACAACACTTGACTTTTTTTCTAGTTTTCTTTATTTTTAACCTAAATACACCTATCCCCCGATTTACACGGTACTTGTTTTACACGTTTTCTCTTTTACACGGTTTTCCAAATAAGTTTTTTTTTTGTTTTTATCGCACTATACTAAATGCTACTGTGATTGAACACATGCGCTGTGTACACATCTCAAGAGGAATCCCGAGCTTATGTGCTGACTACATATTTTAACCTGTCAATGCATTTTATTTTTATTTCTGTGTACACCTATCCCCCGATTTACATGTTTTTCTCAGGAACGTATCTACTGTGTAAATCAGAGGATAGGTGTATATGTAATAACACCTACTCTTCTAATATGAATATGTCTAATTGTATATATTACAAAGCATTCCTTCTTTTATGAGAGATACGCTGAAAGACATTTTAAAATAAAAAAAAAGACCTGAAACAAACTATTTCCTCCAAAACAGAGACAACCTACAAAAGAGATCATGTATTTACCAATTTTTTCAGTTTCTCATGAAAAATTTAGATTTGAAAAAAAATCAATTCTTGTAAAAAAAAAAAAAGTCAGATTTGCCTACTCGCTTCTTAAAACTCTCTCAGATAAAAAACTAAATATTTGAAGTCATTAAACAAACGGACAACCTTGGCATGACCTCTTATCAGTATTTCTCCAAACATTTCATTAGGTCTGGGATATAAATTATAAGGACTAGATAGAGACCGGCGACTATAAACCCACCAATTACATTAAAACAGATAAGTTGGAACAAGTTTCACTCATTATTTATTGGCGTAAAGAATATGTGTGAACACATGAAGAAATGTAGGAATGGTATGTGTATGTTTTATCAAGAATTATCTGATTTTTGTGAAAATTATAAATGAGAAACACTCATATATATTTTGAAAATAGAGCAATCCGTAAATAAATCTTTAATTAAAAAGGCATATATTGGATCAAAAATATCATTTATTTTACCAATATTTCAGTTGGCTGAACCCCAAACTTTATCAAGGTGTTATAACATATTTTATGTGGCGCTAAGTTTGTTGTTGACACACTTTATATTGGTAAAATAAATGCTATTTTTGTTCCAATATATGCCTTTTTAATTAAAACTCATATATGTGTGAAAGTAAATTAATTAATAGAAAATAGAAAAATAGGTTTGATGTCGGATTCAATAAATTCATGAACTATTGTGTTATTTTGATCCAATATATGCCTTTTTATTTAAAGATATATTTATGGATTGCTCTATTTTCAAAACGATATGTAAATATGTAACATAAAGTTGCAGAAGGATGATATTCATGTACCTAAAGAGACATTTCTTCCTTTAGTTATACCTCAATACGATGCCTTATGAATATCCCTCATGTAAAATAACTCTAATAGTTGTGATAATACAAATGAAAACACCAAAACGCGAATGTTTATTTTCACAAATAAATCAATCAATCTAATATTTGTGATAATAAAAGTTAGTGACAAAAATAAACTATGAATAAAATTTCTGATTAAAAATCTTGTGTCAAGTCCTAATTATTCCTGAATATTATATTATTGGCTGTTTTTGCCTATTTAATCCCTTTGAAACCATGTGCCCATGGGGAAGGAATAAGCTATCAATCAAGTTGTTCAGACAATATTGAAAGTAATTTATAATATCTTTTAATATGATAGATTGGATAGTTTTCTTGATTTTTTATTATTTTATCTATTTTAATACCATTTTGTTTCTTACTCTTGGATTTCGCTATCCTTCATTAATTTTTTGTTTTTGTTTTTACATCGTCAATTTTCGATTGAATATTTATCTGATTTATAGATAAATCGAATTAAAGGCAAGAATTTTTGAAAGAGTTTTCAAATGTGATACCAGTATGCGCTAACCTATTTGGAATATATAACCTATTTTATTTATAGGCTAAATTGGATTTTGTTGATGAAGATTTTTATTGATCGTATCTAAGGCGCTAACCCTCTTTCCCGTTTTCAAAAGGTATATTAATTTATAAATTTAAAATCTTAAAAAATATATAAAATAAAATTGGTGTATTACTGTCAATATTTATCTATATAGAGAACTAGACGTGTGACCCGGGCTTCGCCCCGGGATTGACCCGTGTGCATATCTACCCGAGTGATATATATTTAGATAAGATTTTTTAATTTATAATTGTTTGTTATTAGCATTATCTATTTGTTTGCATCAGCATAATTTAATCTAATCTTTGATAGAGGGCGCTGTTCGTGAGCTAAGTAGAATAATTTGAATATATAGTTTTAATAATTGATTTATATATTTTTTAAAATAGCCTATCGTCTTCCCCGTATTTTTTTTACCTATGTATGGAAATTTTGGCTTGAATTAGTGAACTACTGCGAATTTGTATACCGGACATAGAAACAAACATACAAACATTGATTTATATATATATAGATATGCAAAATTGAAGAGGCAATTCCTTTTGCGATTATTGTTCTTTGTAACAAAAATTCTATCAGTCGCTTCAATTTCTACATTCATTCCTACAGCATCATCAAACGCCTAACTCTTGAAATAAAGTTCTGAAAGAACAAGTTTATTGCCAACCATTAAACACAGCAAAAACGATTTTTATTCAGTCAAAAATGTCGTTACAGCTCTATTGTTAGTGGGGGAGGGGGTAAAATCGATACCTATAAAATATTTGTAGATTTCGTGTTTCATCTTGTTTAAAATCATCACATACATTCCTGAAGAAACACACTCATTAACAATATTTGAAGAAGTTTCAAATTTTGTGTCGTAGGTCATCTGATTTAAAAAAAGAGAGGCAATTTTCTTCAAACTTAATTATCTCGTATATATTCCATAGAGGTCACTGTGTATTAAATAACTTCATAGCTAATGTCTTCAATAAAGGTCACTGTAATATCTTTCAGAGTTATTGTCTGAATCCCGATATACATGCTTAAAGGTACAACATACTTAAGTTTTGTCCATGAGTGTGTCTTCAATAAAGGTCACAGTAATATCTTTCAGAGTTATTGTCTGAATCCCGATATACATGCTAAAAGGTACAACTTCCTCAAGTTTTGTCCATGAGTGTATCTTTCAGAGTTATTTTCTGATACCCGATATACATGCTGAAAGGTACAACTTCCTTAAGTTTTGTCCATGAGTGTATCTTTCAGAGTTATTGTCTGATACCCGATATACATGCTGAAAGGTACAACTTCCTTAAGTTTTGTCCATGAGTGTATCTTTCAGAGTTATTGTCTGAATCCCGATATACATGCTGAAAGGTACAACTTCCTTAAGTTTTGTCCATGAGTGTATCTTTCAGAGTTATTGTCTGAATCCTGATATACATGCTAAAAGGTACAACTTCCTTTTGTTCATGTGTGCGTAAATGAATAAAGTCATTTCAATTTTACAAAGGTATTAGCTCATCAAATAGGTTGTTCGTGAGAGATTTCACTATATTTTATCGACAAAGCAATATGTTAAACAATATTTATGATAAGAGTATTATCAATATGGCTATTTTTAAATCTTATCTTTTGACAACGCGTGAAGATAGTGTTTCATTTGGTTGCGGTCTGGCAGATTTTTAGCCATGATTCTCTCCTTAGACATGTCCAGTATCTTTCCAGAGCATGTTTCAACCATCCTACAAGGCTAGATAAATGAGTGACAAACTATATTTTAGGTAAGCCCAAGAATTACTATTTATCATATCAATCTTTAAAGATTTGTGTGTGTGAATAGATAAAGTGTTATAAAATACTAATAATCTGGACAATGATAATTTTTCTATTCGCCATAGAAAAAGAAACAAAAGTCAGGAAGAAAAAGCTTCTTTATATTGTAGCGAAGTATTTTTAAAATTTTAATTACAGATTATCAATTTCGATATATACTCTGTAAACTTCCCTCATTGCCTATCTTTTGTTTATCATTTATAGTTTGTTATTACCTAAAATAAATTGTTATCTCATCCAGAAGTTGGTCTTCCCTAATTTTTCACGTGACAATATTTAAAGAAACTTTTTCCCCCAACCTCTATGTTTCGTCTTCTATACTGTTAATCTATAATACATCTTCATCTCTGTCTTTACAATCTAACAAAATCTAGAAGCAATCCAAGGCTAGATTTCTTTAACTATTTTTTTTTTCTTTAGCTTTCAGACCAACATATCATTCAACAGGATAACTATATAAATATGACTTCCAGCTAACTATACATGCCGTGCCTAGATAGCTGTAAGTCATACTAATAATTCTCCTGTTGTAAGCCATATTGGCACGAAAGCTAGAAAAATAAAAAATAGTTGAAAACCTGGCCTTGAATTGCATCTTGATTATGTTATACTGTTAATCTATTTATATAAAAAAAATAAACTTAAAATTAAAATTGATATTTAAAATATAAATGAAAAATATAATAGTATTTATTTATTATCAAATCATAATAGGCCTTGAGGGACTCTCTTTGGAGCTCCTGTTGAATGAGGTGGTGAGAAACAGAGCTGGAGCGTTTGCGTTGTTCAAATTTTGGAAGACGGTTGAAGAGAAGGGGAGACTATATACATAATCCAATTGATGTAAATAATCTATGTCAGGATTAGAATGACGAGTCCTGTATGGGACTTTGATTCCAGTAAAAGGCTTGTTGTTGCTGCTGTATATAGTCACAGTGTAAAAAATACTATACTATACCTACTACATATAGGTTTCTCTCTGTATTCTTAGTTCTCTTCTCTTCAATTACTCTGTAAACTGGCGAATCCTATATAGGACGAGAGGTCCTCAATAAAGGCTTTTGTTGTTGTTGTATTATCAAATCAGACGCGATATCCCCATAAGGGATGCTTGTGTCAAGCAACAACACTACACTTAGATACTATATTACATAAACAATTGAATAATTACATGGTTTGAGTAGAGTTTAAAGAAGAGAAGAAAGGACATTAAAATCATGCTTGAATTTACAACCAACTAATGAAACAAACACAAACAAATATACCTAGTTTGGCAATTACGGTTTTTTAACTAAGAGAGAAAATCATAGATATATTTACAGAATTTTATAAATTTAAAATATAAGTTCATACTATTTATAAACATAAAAAGATCCTTGTATTCAATAATATCCCGATTTCTGTATTTCTGGAAGATTGGATATTCAATAAGCAGGTGACAAATATTATTGAGAGAAAATATTCTCTCTCATGGACCACAACAATATGATAGTTATGATTTTAAACTGAGAACCAATCAGCTTTACCAATAATCGATTAAAAAGTACTAAAAGGTTTGATATATCGATGTATTGATTTATTGGGTGTGAAGCCTTGATGGATATTTTGATTGATTTTTGCCATTTCAGACCTTCTCTTATGGTTAAAGGATTCTCAATAATATGGGTCATTTATTAGACAGTCTTGTTATGAATAGAGATTTTCTGAAGGAAAAACTGCTTTAATGGCTTCTAATATTTGTTTACGTCTAATCCTATCAGTGAGGTCAAGTAATCAGAAAAGTCCTAGACACTTCTTCAAGTGCAAAAGTCCAAATGATTTCTACAGACCTACATGTAGTGCACTAGCAGTAAAAGCGGTCGTTAACTACTCACCATGATTATGATAGCTTGTATCAAGTCTACTTAAAGATCTTCACCTTATTTATGACTGTCCGAACTTTACAGGAGTGAGATATCGATTGTTCCCTGATCTAAATGATTTAACCCTCTTATATCAGCCACTTTGTCTATATAAGTTTTATGAACTCTGTCGAATAATACATGTAAATCTGTAAATATTTAATTATAAGTTCTAATTTGTTTGTGTTGTTTGTTTGTTTCCTCTGTAAAAGGCGCAAATATTTCAATATCACGCCTGGTTGATTAATAAAATGAAAAAAAAAATCTACTTATCACCACAACATAGATATATTACATTTCATACATTCAGAGAAAGAAATTAAGAAAAGAGTTACAAATCGCATGGTAGCTATTTAAAAAAATAGATGAAAAAAAAAATAATCAATAAATTTAATGAGTTTAATATTTTATTCTTCGAATCTTGCAAAAGTTCAACCTCACCAGCGAGTGCAAGTAACCAAACGAGGCTGTGGCACATTTGTAAGTGAAAAATCGAACTGTTTTTCACATGTGTAGACATATGGTGCACTTACAGTAAAAGCAGTCGCTAACTTCTACCTACCATAATTATTATGACCTGTACCACACGTGTTCTAGGAATAAGCAAAAAAAATATCTTCAAATCGATTGATAAATCTAACTTATTCAATAAAATATAAAGTGAGATGTCTAAATAGAATTTATAATCAATAACTGGAATTATTCCATCAAGGGAGTTCCTGGCATAAAACCCAAATTTCGGAGGATTACATTGTGAATCCCATTTGTGTAAGGAGATTTTGTCCAAACCATGTCAATACCCTGATAATATAAAATCCTAAGCTGACATTACTAAACACTTGTCCGACAACTTGTATTCCCTTTAAAAGCCTTCTTTAATCGGCCTAGATATAAACGCCATCACTGAATTTTAAATATCTCTTTTTTATTTTGTTCTACTTGGCAACGCTGTCATTTATTGTGTGGTTATCTGTGATTTTATCTCGTATCTAGATTGTTGTAATTATTAATTTGTTCATTATTAGTATATTAATTGTTGGTAAATATAAATTTCTGTGAAAAAATAGACACTTCGGCCACAGTTAGATTTTTTTTTATTTTCTCAACGTTTCGACAAAATCTTTTGTCTTCGTCAGGAGAATTAAATAAAAATAAAGCATTTGGCAAGGCGTTAAAAATTGTTCTGAGGTTGCAAGGGCGTTCTTACGTGATTTTTCCAATTTAGTACATCTAAATAAAATATCCTGAATTAGATAAAAAAAAATCCTAATCCTAACGAGGACAAAATATTTTTGTCGAAACGTTGAGAAAATAAAAAAACTAACTGGCCGAAGTGTCTATTTTTTTAATCGAAATATGAATGCTAGCCAGGCAACCTCCATCTTCAAGATAAATATAAATTTATTAAAAACGTAATTGAATTTTTTTTTGGTGGATTTAAAGATTTTTTTAAATGGAATTTTCAACATACAACCTGTATCACCCTGATGGAGAGTTAGTTTTTTCCTTTATAATTTTATTATATTAATTCATTTAGTTTCACAATCAGGAGATGACTTTTTAAAATAATAAACCATGAACTTAATAAAAAGAAAAAAATCTTAAAATATATTAAATAATTTTTTTTAAAGGCATTTTTTTAATCTCTTAGAAAAAATATTTTTCCCTCATTCTCCTTTTTATTATTGTTGTGTATATTGTACATAGTATTCATATAGTATTATTATTTGTTTTAGAGCAAATGGGAAAAAAAGTTTACAAAAAAACTGTACAAAAATAATAATAATAAATAAATAAAATAAATTATTAGGGAATAATTTGGGCGAACATAAATTCAGTAATAATTTCGAAACAATTTTGAATAATCAATGATAAAAATATAAAACAATATCGGAAGATATCGGTAAAAAAAAAGGATGTAAGAGATACCACCTGATCATCAAAAACAAAGAATGTAGAAAGACGATAAACAGTAGGTCCTAGTAGACCATGCAATAAAACAAGGACACATACCAGATTTTGAAAATTACAAGATATTATACAGAAACATACAAGATAAACATACAAGATTATTTCTAGAGAGCTGGGCATCTATAGAGAACAACGTCGAACCTGCAGTCCTGGATCTTTCCAGTTGGTCTCGAGGACCACGCCATCACCATCTCCTCAGCGGGGAAGTACGCGATCTACGTATTCTTCGTAGATCGCGAAATGCGTGGTATCGCTGGAGACCCACTGGTGATTCTCCACCAAACTCTGCAGCGCTGTCAGAGGCGCCATATTCATTGCACATGTCAATTGTCTATAGAGAACAAAAATAGTATCAATAGAAGAATAGATATACCCCAATCATACCTACTAATAAAAGAGTAATTATCGAATATATACAATAGTATTTTAATAATATAAAATTTAAAAAATAATCATATTTTCATTAAATGGTTTGGCCATACCAATCTACTTTATTCAAAACCTCGCCACTCGTACATCACGTAGATGTTTATAAGGTTAGAATCCCCGAGGAAGATAGGCGAACAGCCTCATCGAAATATTGGATATTTTAATAAATTATTTTGATCCACAATAAGCGTTAATAATTCTAAGTATAAACATGTATTCAGAGATGCAGACATCACATGGCAATGTTAGGGATATTTGTATATTATTGTTTTTTAATTTTTACTAATCTAACAGGCGTGATATTCAAATAGTTGCGCCTATTACAGAGGAAACATACAAAACACACACCACACACACATACAGCTTTTTTAAGACCACCGGTCTTATACAGATTCACTGCAGGAAGGAAGCATAGATGGAGCTCCTATACTCCAGGCAGCACAGTAAAAGAGAACATCACACATACAGCTTTATTAAGGCCATCGGTCTTATACAGATTCACTGCAGGAAGGAAGCATAGATGGAGCTCCTATACTCCAGGCAGCACAGTAAAAGAGAACATCACACACAGCTTTATTAAGACCACCGGTCTTATACAGATTCACTGCAGGAAGGAAGCATAGATAGAGCTCCTATACTCCAGGCAACACATTAAAAGAGAACATCACACATACAGCTTTTTTTAAGACCACCGGTCTTTTACAGATTCACTGCAGGAAGGAAGCATAGATGGAGCTCCTATAGTCCAGGTAGCACAGTACAAGAGAATATCACACATACAGCTTTTTTTAAGACCACCGGTCTTATACAGATTCACTGCAGGAAAAAAGCATAGATGGAAGTGCTATACTCCAGACAGCGCAGAGAGGAAAGAAACAAAACAACAAACAAATTAGAACTTAGAATTAGAAATATTTACAAATGCACATGTATTAATCGACAGAGTTAAAAAAAATATATATATAGACAAAGTGGCAGATGTAAGAGAGGTAAAAAATCATTAATATCAGGGAACAAACAATGTCTCACTTCTGTAAAGTTCGGACAGCCGTAGATAATATTTGTTTAGTTTCTCCGCAGGAGCAATTTGATGTTTATGATAGACCTCTTTTATATAAGTATTTCTGGAATTTTTCCGTGTGATGTGATTTTACTTTATTGAATACTCCAAGGATTACCAAAAAAAGCATTAAAGCCGCAAAACCTTTTTATTTACTCTATTAAAGGAAGCTTTCGGGCAATTTCTTCTTCAACTAACTAAATCCTTCAGCTAAAGAAGACGACTTGCCCGAAAGCTTCATTTAATCAAGTATGTAGAGATTGAACTCTTAAAATCACGATCATTAAAACAATAATAAACAATAAGAGGAGCTTCTTGTGTAAATTTCTTTATTACCGCAAGCTTTCGAACAGAACGTTCTGTTCGAAAGCTTGCGGTAATAAAGAAATTTACACAAGAAGCTCCTCTTATTGTTTATTATTGTTTTAATTAATCAAGTATGTAAATAAAAAGGATTGCCGCGCCTTAATCTTTTTCTTATGATTTTTTACAGGCATGCATGGGAGATTGGCAATTATTTTCTATATAATACTCTCAATATATTTTGACTCTGTTTTTAATTTACTGTTGTTTTTCATAGTGAAGGTGAAATGATAATTAGATTAATTTTAAATAATTTATTATTATATGAATTTTCTTGAAGAAAATTTTGGCTGATACATATAATAAAAGGCATTTGAAATTTTAGATCAAGAATGAAAACTCTATACTTTCCCCTTTGGGGAAGATAACCAGCTTGTCAGGGAGTTGGTCGAGTTTTAGTCTTTTATTCAGAAGGACTAAGGCTCCCCTTGTCGCCAGTGATCCAGATGTAGTCCTTATTTTTTACCAGATTCTTGAGTTATTGTCTTTATTGGAATTTCAAAGAAAGGAAGAAGAATAGAAGAAAACATCCAAAGATGTAAGAAACAGTCGAATAAATGCATTCACTACTTTGTAAAAAGACCTTACAATGTGTTAAAACGTACAAAACAAGAACCATAAAAAGAGGAAACAAGAAAACATCCATAGAAAGGAAGGCTGTACAGGCGGGGTGTGACAAAGACCTTACAATGTGTTAAAACGGTTAAAACAAGAACCATAAAAAGAGGAAACAAGAAAACATCCATAGAAAGGAAGGCTGTACAGGCGGGGTGTGACAAAGACCTTACAATGTGTTAAAACGGACAAAACAAGAACCATAAAAAGAGGAAACAAGAAAACATCCATAGAAAGGAAGGCTGTACAGGTGCGGTGTGACAAGAAATATAATGAGCCTTCAAAGTAATCAATCTTTATTTCCACAAAATGGGGATAGAGTTATCGAAGAGGCAATTTCTTCCTGGCGTGAGGCACCAACTTTTTTCCTTTTATGGCAACAAGTATTGGTGCTACGTTCAAAGTTACTATAAAATAAAAACTATATAATTTAAATGATGATTAGCCACATATATTACCCATGCATTCAGATAGGCACTCTAAGATCTCATCCCATCAAAAACATTTGTCGCCAGTTGATGGCCATTAGAAAAAAAGGCAGAAGAATAGAATGGGTATGGTTTAAAGAAGAAATTGAGAATGTAAAATTATTAGAAAAGTAAAAAACATGATGAATTATCGTGCTATCAGTATTTGGAATAATTAACTAATTTTGGACGACAAATTTTCAATTTGAAGTAAAATAAGTTATTGATTATGCTCTTTAGTGCAATAAATATAACTTGAGAGGTATGTAGTTAAGTAGTGATTTATATATTTATGCATTAATGCTTTTTCTACAATTCTAACAACATGCATAAAAAGGAAAATTTTGTGCCACATATATATATATAAATAGAAACTAATTATGAATAAGAGATAAACAAAATGAGTAGAAGAAATTATAATTTTTATTTTCGTGATGAATATTCTAATATGTCAAAAAATATTTGAAATGTTTAACAACAAGAATCAACAACAGGATCAAATTTATAAATCGGCTTTTACCCGTCATATTCTTGTCCAAAAAAAAAAAACAATTGGGATTAACGAAATAGATATACTTCAATAAAAAAGAATAAATTAAAATATATATTCTAAAAAAAGTATAAACATATAAATAATAATATATAAATATATCTATTTTTTAATATTTTGTCAATTTTATCATTATTTTTTAGTTGTTTTGATATTTTTTATATATTGTTTGTTTGGTAAATATAAATATACTTGTAAAAAATGAATAAACAATAAGATAAAATAATAGATGCCATATATACATAGATGCGATGGATGCCAAGATGCATATTGAATTGAGGCCAATTTCCAGTAAGTAGGAAACCGTGTTCCGCTAACCTGGTGGATTCTTGACAAGCTGAATTAGTGGCTGGATTGACCCCGGCCTACCTCTAGAGAGATTCCTTCCTAAGGATTAAATTATCCTTTCTTTTCTTCTTCTGAAGAACTTCCTATTTTATTGAACATGTTTTTTTTTTCATCTTAAAATTGTGTTTATTTGATTTTACTTCTGCAATAATTTGTACTTCTGAATAATTAGCGTGATAGATTGATATAAATAAATATATATTTGTAAACCCTCTCTTATATATATATATATTTAATTAAAAAGGCATATATTGGATCAAAATATTATTTATTTTACCAATATTTCAGTTGGCTGAACGCCAAACTTTATCAAGGTGTTATAACATATTTAATGTGTGCCAAAAACAAACTCAGCGCCACATAACGTCAACAGAATTAAGTTATGTGGCGCTGAGTTTGTTGTTGACACACATTAAATATGTTATAACACCTTGATAAAGGTTGGCGTTCAGCAGGTTGGTATTGGTAAAATAAATGATATTTTGATCCAATATATGCCTTTTTAATTAAAGATTTATTTATGGATTGCTCTATTTAAAATATATATCTATATATATAAAAAGAATGTTTGTTGGTTTGTATGTCCGGTATACAAATTCGCAGTAGTTCACTAATTCAAACCAAAATTTCCATACATAGGTAAAAAATACGGGGAAGACGATAGGCTATTTAAAAATATATATAAATCAATTATTAAAACTATATATTTTTAGTCAGAAAATGATGATGACGATATTGCTGTATCATCTTTGATTATTAGATACATAATTATATCGGGAAAAATTCCAAAAAGCAGAGACCACGGGTGAAACCAGTTCATTATTTTGTACGCAGGAACAAAATTCTAACAGAAAAACATTCATTAGAGCAGAAAACAAAAGCCAGATAATCTTTCTATAAAAATATCGCTTCTCAGACACAAAGTTTGGAGCGGGACGTTTCACAAAAGTGACATCCACGGTGCCAATTTATAATTGTAACGAATATTATTTGAATAAAAACATTTAATCGGGTAAAACCCGGGCGTTGCCCGGGATATTCGGCTAGTATGTTATATAAAAGTATTATTTTATTTGAAATTATATTTCATAGATTCAAATATTCTGTTAAATCGACCGCCAAAGGTCATGCTTCCCCTATAAAAACTCGTTGTTGTTCTTCTCCGATGGCCGGCTCAAAACTTTTGTACATTATGTAAATAATCTTTTGTTTTCCTTATTCTACTCGCCTTAAGCCAGGTTTACTTTTGTCAAATTATGTTCTTTCATATATATTCCTTAGCTCAAATAAAGAAATCTCTGATTAAGACTTTATGTTTTCAATATTATTATTTTAACCACGATTGCATTACATTACCATAATCCTCAACATGATTAAAAATACAACAGAAAATCTCATTCATCTTTTATTTATAACATATATATATATATATATAATTATATTCAAATATATATATTTATATCGTTTTTTTATTACGCTAATTATTTTAATTCAAAGTATATATACACGTTATGCATTAATTTAATATCATCAAATCAGACGTGATATTCCCACAAGGAATGCTTGTGCCAAGCAACAACACTAATTTCAGAAAACTATATTACATAAATAATTGGTGAACTACAAGGTTTGAGTAGAAGTTTAAAGAAGAAAAGAAAAGAACATTAAAATCATGCTTGATTCCACATCCTACCTAGGAACAATCAATGAAATAAATAAAAATATACGTTATACATTATATAATACACTGCGGCTTGTGATTGTAAAACAACACTTGAAGTTACACCGCATGAGTTTCTTTTCAATGAATAATCTAAATTTATTTCAAGGTGAAATATTGACTATTTCTAACCTTTTTAGATGCGGTATGAAAGGGTGAATTATGAAGAGTAATGATGAACGGAAAAATAAAAGTGTCCAGGGATGGAAATGGAACCCACAATGTTCCGCTTACCGGGCAGATTCCATGTCCACTAGGCTACCCTGGACGTATTTTTCCGTTCATAAATAATATATTTTTATACGTTATACATGTTGATGAGTCAAATCTTACCCAATATCTTTCTTTTTGTAGCAGGAAAGAAGTAATGAGATATTCTAATACCAATACACTATAATGAGCACCTATACTTCATAAAAAGAGAGAGTTAGAGAGAGAGAGAAAGAGAGATTGAGATTGAAACTGATTTCTTAATAAGGAAATAAGGAAACCACAAGTTTGGAAGATGGGACCCAGCAAACCGGGAGAGAGAGGGAGCGCTAGCGGCTGCCACTGCGGAACGACCGTTTGTGTCGCACAACACCCCCCGACTTGTCCAAAAATAGGTCCTGAGGGTTCCAAGAAAAGCCCCCTCCGGCATGTGGCCAGTGGTTCAAAATGGCCGTAACTTAGTTGCCTTCTATCGACGTCTCTCTCTCGTTGACTGTAGGTTTACTTTATTATTTCTGGCAGAGCATATATTATGACATATATATATTTACATCAGACATGAGCCTTCTCTGAAGGGACGTCTGGATAATGTCAAACGTTCAAGGCCGCCCTGAGTTCGGAAAGGCCCGTAAATATAAAAGGGTTTTTGTCCCCAACGTGCTCAATTGCATCGCCGAGGAAATCGTTTAGAATTTTCCTATTTCCAGGCGAGAGTTCATCGGGGAGTGCTTCTCTGTCAGAGCGGTATAGAACCGCGGCCACTATTTCATCATCATCAACCTCTTCATAGAGAGGGGCCAGAATAGAGTCAGCGTTTAGCTCTAAGAGAGAGAGAGAGAGAGAGAGAGAGGAAAGAGCATCAATATTAAACTATGTGTATGTTATATATTTAAAAAATGAGATTTCTGTTGATTTTTGATTATCTTGAGGATTATGCTATGGAGTTATTTGCTGGTTCTTTTTAGTACTAAATGGTATTGGTAATTGCAGTCGTGGCAAAAATCTTGAAAATATAATAATAAAATATAGTTTAGATCAATAATTGCTTTAATTTAACTAAAGAAATATAGAAAACATCATTTGAGAAAGATATGCCTGACTTAAGGCGTAAGAATAAAAAAAGGAAAAACCTATTTACATAATATACAAAAGATTTGAGCCGGCCATCGGGAAACAACAACAATGAGGTTTTATAGGGGGAGCGTGACCTCGATTTAACAGAGTATTTGTATCTATGAAATATAATTTTTTAAATAAAATAATATTTTAATATAACATGTATATTTCTATGTGAAAAAAAATTATAAAAGGTCAGGTGATGGTTTTAAAATCAAAAGAAGCTTATCCAAACCACGTTCACAAGAACATATAGCAGTGATAATCTGTCGTCTAAAAGGTTCACATGTGAACGAGGTCAGGATATGCTTCTTTGTTTTACTTATATATACTTCTATGTATATTTCTATGTTTCTTATCAATTTCTCTAAAACTGAGAAAAATATTATAATATTACAATTACAATTACAATTATTTTATTTCCAAAGCGCTATATCCCGCAAGGGATACTTGCGCCAAACAAGGAGAAAATTTTATTTACATAAGTTATTTACATTATTCAAAGCTTGAAAACATTAGAGATCCAGATTTTCTAGAAAGTTTATAATGTATTTACAAAATGAATTGAACTTTAAATATGATTTTTTTATCGGAAATCAAATCGTTAAGTTCACAAACAACTAGTTCATTCTTCATTCTATAATCTTGAAAAAAATGCTTATATAAATAAAAATATTAAAATATACTTGCCAAATAGGATCAGATTATTAAAATTAGAGAAAGGTTAACCTGTTTATCACACGCTGCAGCCTTTAATCCTCAATAATACAGGTCAAAATATTCTTCCATAAATTTAATGAAGATATTCAGTAGAGAAACATAATGTAATTTGATCTCCTTAAACATTCCTTTGATTCATATGGTGGTGAAGAAATAATTGATATTTTATTAATCAATTTAATTATTCAATGAAATTATTTAAAACAGATTTTTATATTTTAATATTCGTAAAATCATCATATATGTTGCCTAGTTGGCTTGCTTGATATTCCCAAGCTGTAGATAGTTGTTCTTGTTTGATAATTTTCGACTAGTCGTACTGACGTCATCAATAAATACTTTTACATCTTAAGATATTCCAAGACTTGATTTCTACGCTATAATATCAATAAAATAAAAGTACATTAACACTTTCAGCACAAAAAAAAACAGAATGTCAGCATAGAGGGTATCAGTTTATCTCATGACTTTGGCCTTCATCAATACAGACCGGATGCCATGAAAACCTACAGGGCCTCTTCATGTAGGAAAAACGGCTGACCCAATTACTGTCTTATCAGCGTCTAGGAAGTCGTTAGGCAAGTATCAAATCCTTTTTAATACCTCCCTTGATCTTTCACAAGTCTCCGACTGTGACCATGATACCATTCCATCTCTATTTCAAGAAACTCTAAGGCCTTCTCTAGACAAGATTTTAACCTTAAATGCATAGAAAATGTATAACTATATAATACCTGTACTATACCGCAAAAACCGTACCCCAACAATGGCTATGTCCGCAATCCAATTCAATGTACAACAACAAAAAAGCTTAGAGACAACGACAATATCCCTATTCGTTATTGAATAAGAAGCGGCAAAGTACGCGATCTACGTATTCTTCGTAGATCACGAAATACGTGGTGTCGCTGGAGACCCACTGGCGATTCTCCACCAAACTCTGCAGCGCTGGCAGAGGCGCCATATTTATTGTACATAGTTAATATAATCCATATTATCTTTTTTTTTTTAATAGTGCAGACTGTGTACTTTGTATGTATTGACAAGAGGTCAAAAAAATTATTTTAATTGTCAAAATATAGAATAAGAAACAAAAGCCAAGAAGAAGAGTAATTTAATAAAGAAAAGCTCTTCTCCCCGACTTTTATTTCTCATTCTAAAACAAATGACTTTGACCTTTTGGTCATATACAGATTCACCGAGTAGAATAGGGTATATACAGAAATGGTACAGTAATAGTAATGATAATCTGCAATGTTATTTATAATGTATCAAATAAGAGGATAAAGAAAGCAATCCATTGTAAAGACTTAATATCATATTGACTTTTTTATGGATTCTGTATGAATAATCTGTATAAGACTAAAGTATTTCTTATTTCTTATCTCTACTCAATCATATTAGGATATCAAGTTGTGACCCTTGATGGTGTCTGTTTGACAACCATCATCATCTTCTTCTTCTTCTTTCTTATCTCCACTCAATCATTAGGGTATCAAGTTGTGACCCTTGATGGTATTTGACAACCATCATGAGTGGGTGAAGTAGAATGCGTCTGCCTTTGTCATTAAGACTGGGAGCACTACTCAGTGGTAGGCCGACTTAGCTCCAAAAGAAATGGCCGCCTCTGACATGAGGAACAGACGTCATGTGCAGCCGCTCCTAACATGGAGTACAAACGCTACTGATCCTGTATCCCTGGATTAGGAGCCCTTACAGGGTACTATCAGCCGGGCCAGCTGAACCCAGGTTTTTTAGTGAGCTTGTTACTGCTCCCCCTCCTCCTTTTTATCCAGGCTTGGGACCGGCAAAGGCGGAGTTTGACTAAAGTATTAAAAAAGGCTTGTGTGCATGTGTGAAAGTGCGTTGTCGGAATGATGATAGACAGAGTAAGATAGCAGTACGTGTTGAGTGGGAGAGATTTGTCTGTGTACAGTAGGACAGACCAGCTGGGAGAGAGAGGACGGACATGGGTAGTTAGACATGTCCGGCCCTTTACAATGGAGCTCTGCGTGAAGGGCGTCACGCCACATCACGCTAGCCTGTCTGACGCCGCTGGTTAGCTTGAAGTAATAGTTAGTAAACTACTTGGTTAGCTTCATTAAGGTATATTAACAAGCTGATGTTCACCAAAACTATTAATTTATTAATTATCAATGTAAGAAAACCAGGTATTACTACACTATTTCTTAGAACTAACCACTATAGTTCAATTGATATAAAAGAAGGCTTGGCTGTTTGCAAACTCGCTAACCAAGTAGTTGACTAATCATTAAAGAATGTTTCTTTTACATAAAATAAACTTCTACTATCCTTATTGTGATGAAATTGGGAGGGCTTTGCTCATCAATGGCGAAATCACTGGGAGAGTTCAGTGAAAGCATTAAAGCAATAATGTTTATTTTACATAAAACAAACTTCTACTGTCCTTATTGTGATGAAATAATATTGGGAGGGCTTTGCTCATCAGTGGCGAAATCACTGGGAGAGTTCAGTGAAAGCATTAAAGCAGGAATGTTTCTTTTATACATAAAATAAACTTCTACTGCTCTTACTGCGATGAAATTGAAAGGACTTTGCTCATCAATGGCGAAATCACTGGAAGGGTTCAGTGAAAACATTAAAAAAATAATGTTTATTTTACATAAAACAAACTTCTACTGTCCTTATTGTGATGAAATAATATTGGGAGGGCTTTGCTCATCAGTGGCGAAATCACTGGGAGAGTTCAGTGAAAGCATTAAAGAAAGAATGTTTCTTTTATACATAAAATAAACTTCTACTGCTCTTACTGTGATGAAATAATATTGGGAGGGCTTTGCTCATCAGTGGCGAATTCACTGGGAAGGTTCAGTGAAAGCATCAAAGCAAGAATGTTTATTTTACATAAAACAAACTTCTACTGCCCTTACTGCTATTAAATAATATTGGGAGGGCTTGAGTCATCTGTGATGAACTCTCTCCCAGCGGTTTCGCAAATCTAATCTACCAGACCGCTTCTTAGAGCTTTAATACTGTATTGGATCATTCTGCTTATAAATGATACCCTAAAAGGTGGGATCTCAGAAATGGATTTCAAGAAAACTATGTACATAAGCTTTTTAGGACAGTAGAATTACATATAAATATGTTTTATCTTTAAAAGAAACATTCGTGTTCTAATGTTTCTATTTCTTATGTATAAATGGCTCGTTATTGCTTTATATTAATAGTAAGTTTATAAACTGCCAAGCCTACTCTTATATCAAGTAAACTGCAGTGGTTACTTAGAAGAAATAGTTTATTTAAACAAAATAGGCAACATTAGAATCACAGCACTTATGCCAACGTGATGGCAACATTTTTCTGCCATTTTAAAACCTGCACATGAATGCGCGTTCTGTAAGTTTGAGAACAATATATAATATGCATGTGTTGCCAAAATATTATTGTAATTTTTTTTCCATTTCAAAAATGTGTTCACAAAAACGGCCATTATTTATGGGATAACCTGATAGTTTCAAACGCTTTTTCACAATTTTATCCTTAATCATGAATACTGTTGCACCAAGTTGCAGCTTTGCAGAGTCGTCGACCTTGGTTTCTTCCTTCTTGGTGTTATATACGTTTCCCAAGCGTGTTTCCATATTCAAAGCAAATAAATAAAAGTAAAAGTAAATAAAAATAAATTACATTTTAAAGTTATTGTGATCATTTATTCGTTGTTTTCCTCGTAGGTCGTGATCCGCAGTCTTCATCTAGGTCCTCTCTTGCTCCAATAACCAATCAAGATATATGTACAATAAAATATTACAAAAGGAATGAAACTATAAAAGGGAATGATGCTAATCTAAATAATCTGTTTTAAATAAATATTAAATATCATAAAATATTTCGAATAAATATAAGGCGCATTAAAATTGATGCAACAAATTCAACGAGAATATTCAATAAAATTCTCAGTATAATTATACTATTGTATGAAGAGATTGATTAGAAACAATAGTTCTTACAACATACTATTACCAAACTACTACATTAGCAAATATTCCAGGATAAAATACAAATGTAAAAGTGCTAAATGCAATCCTGAATACACGACACTTCTTAACGAATGCTGTACAAGACCAAACAAACAAAGATTGTTTACCAACCGCTGAGAAAACGAGCGAATAACAATATTGTTTAATCACGATAACCTCGCGGTTATGTCTGAATAGACGCGTTTATGCAAAATATCTCACGATTTCTCCATTAGGGTGCAGAATTGGTTTGGAATACCAAATTTAAGGCCTCAGAAAATATTGGTTGTGTTCTAGATGGTGAGACAACTTCGTTGTTAAAGCTAATTAGACCTAGTAGAATATTGATAGAGTGAATAAATGTTAATATTATTGTGTATTTAACTAATATTTGATTAACTAGCATAATGGTCTTTGTATTAACAAATACACACATACCGTTTCATTACGACCACCGGTCGTATACAGATTCACCGCAGGAAGAAAGCATAGATGGAGTTCCTATACTCCAGGCAGCGCAGTACAAGAGAATATCACACACACAGCTTTATTAAGACCACCAGTCTTATACAGATTCTCCACAGGAAGAAAGGAAACATAGATGGAGCTACTATACTCCAGGCAGCACAGTACAAGAGAATATCACACACAGCTTTATTAAGACCACCAGTCTTATACAGATTCACCACAGGAAGGAAGCATAGATGGAATTCCTATACTCCAGGCAGCACAGAACCCAACAACAGTCTCCAGGTCCGATGCATGTCCAATGGCCACATTAACAAATACACTCATGGACAAAGCTTAAGGATATGTAAAGTCTTTGATGTCGCCGTGGTTTTCTGTTTTATTATTATTATGTTTTTTTTTTTTGGAGAAGGAGACAGAGACAATTTTTTCACAATTGGTTATCTCGTGTGTCTTTAATAAAGCTCACTGTAATATCTTTCAGAGTTATTGTCTGAATCCTGATATACATGATAAAAGGTACAATTTCCTTAAATTGAGTCCATGAGTGTATCTTTCAGAGTTATTGTCTGAATCCCGATATACATGCTAAAAGGTACAACTTCCTTAAATTGTGTCCATGAGTGTATAGTAGAACCTCCATGAAAGACCAGAGCCCTCAAGATATTAATACCCCAGTATACTCACCTGATGGTGGTCTCTTATTGGAGGTTGGATTTAAAAAAATCCACACACACAACCAATAACTGAATAAATTATAAAGTACTTGATTTTCAACTGTTTATTTTTTTATATGGCTTTTTTTCAACTGAAGTACTAATTGTAAATGACTAAAAACGATAACTATAAACATAATGAAACCCAAAATATATACGCACATAAATATAGAAGATAAAAGATAAAATAATATAAAGATATGCATAGATGTGATTTTTGCCGGATGGATAATGATCTATATCAAAATACGAAACTATTTTAGACGCGTATGATTCTTTTTAAAATAAAACAATTTCTACTGCCCTTACTGCAATAGAAAAATTAATGGGAGGGCCTGGCTCATCAGTGGTGAACCCTTCCAGCGGTTTCGCCAGTTTAATCTATATACATCTATATAAATAGAGGTCATCCCCTTTCAAAATGGATGTAAAAAACTATGCGCCATCAATTCCGCGTCACTGCAAACTGGCGGCCTCAGGTAGCTGACAAAGCCACATCACCAGCTTTGGCAAACTGAGAAGATTATGGATCAATTAATAATGATCAATAAATTATAGGTCAAAATTGTTTGTTTTTATCACAGAAGGCAAGTGAGACATCCATTACTTCTGTCCATTTTAAAACACACAGGTAAACCACATTTATGTCAGTATCATTGTAACAATTTTTCTATCAAGGTAATTGTTTTGTGCTGGTTATTGAAGTTTAAAACACATTTAAACTTTATATATTTTATTCAAAGAAGATCAAAATTACATAAACATCACATTTAATTATATATCATCACAAACAATTATAATCATAACTACATAACATTAAGCCAACCATTTTCAGTTTTGGTTTCGTCACCGGTCCAATATTTTTATTTTCACAGACTAAATTATGAGATTAATTTATAAATGAAAAATATGAAAAACAAATAAACAACTATATACATCAGTGAATTCCAGTGTTTCTTTGATATTAACAGGTAGAAGAGCAATTTTTGCTTTATATATTGCATTTCCAATAAAATAATAAATGGCTGTATACATCAGGTCAATATACAGCAATAACGCGTTATCTTTATATAAGAAAATGAAAGAATCAAAGCATGGATATTTCTTTTATACATAAAACAAACTTCTACTGTCCTTACTGCGATTTAAAAATATTTGAGGGCTTGGCTTATCAGTAATGAAACCTCCCAGCAGTTTTGCCAATTTAATCTACCAGACCGCTTCTCAAAGATCTAATACTGTATTAGACGATTCTACTTATATATGCTACAATGTGAAGGGTGGAATCTCAGAAATGGTATTCAAGCAAACAATGGACATAAGCTTTTAGAACAGAAGAATTACATATAAATATTTGTATCGAGCAATTCTCTTCTACATGCTCAATTTCCTCCCAAAAAACTTCCATCTACGAGGGCATAGATTAGACCTAGCCATATTGACAGCTATAAACACCTCTTTGGCAGATTTTTAATTGATTTAGAGTGACCCACTCAGTTCACATCAACAACAAACTTTGGCCCTTTTCTTTCCGACAATGCACCAATTTTTTATTTTCAACATACAAGCTGTTTAATAAATTCAACCACAAAGTGAAGATAATAATGTTTGTAAATATTAGCCGGCTATCTTCGATCCACAGCGTTTTAAAACTGCCAATAAATAAATAAAATATAAAGTTGAACCTCCCGAAAGCGACCATAGACAAAACTTAAAGATATATTTGGTCTCTCATGGAGATTATCCTTCAGGGAAGGTTAGATTTATTCAAGATGGGCTTTTTTAGATAATAAAAATGGCTAAAGAAGGCAATGACTAATCTCATGGTATCCCTATGTGAATATTTACTGTAAACTTTGAATTATTAACCTCACGATAAATTTTGGTGTTAAGGCATTCATTTCAATTTTCTTTAAATTTCAAATGTCGTTTTACAATCATAAGCCGCATTATATTGTATTATAAATTACTCTTTATAATATTTACAAACGGAAAATATGTCCAGGGTAGCCTAGTGGACATGGCATCTGCCCGTTAAGCGGAACACTGTGGGTTCGATTCCCATCCCTGGATACTTTTAATTTTCCGTTTATCATTACTCTTTACAATTCATCCTTTCATACTTCATCACTGAGGTTAGAAATAATCGTTATTACTCCTCAAAAATAAATTTCGATTTTTCGTTCAAAAGAAACACATGCGGGATAAATTTCAAATGTCGTTTTACATTCATTATTTGGTATATATTTACTACTATACGTAATACTATACGAAGAGGATGCCACAGAAAATTATTTGATAGAATTTAAGTAATGAATAATACGACAAACTCAATTCTCAAGTAAGATACCCTTTCCTATTTTAAAGAGAGGAAGTGGTGAATCAACATCAATAAAAATGTTTACAACATTCTTCTTGTTATCGCAATATAACTTTTTTTTAGAGGAGCAAGATTTGGACATGTCTGATAACCCAACGTCCATGTAAAATTTGATGGTTTATGATTCATTTTGTATGTGATTTACATGGAATCTTTATTTATTTATTCGTATTTGACCTGTTTAAATATAATTCTTAAGATCAAATGGACAGATAGGGTTACAAACAAAAGGTTTGGAGAATATTTAATGAACCATGACTTTCTATATAAAGTAATTAAGAGAAACTGTGGAAGTTTACTGGACACATGTACACATTCAGGTTAAAATGGATCGTCAGAAATCCCTAAATACATTCGTCCAAATTTTTATAATACTCAATTTGTTACAAACCACGGAAATTTCACAAGTTTTTAAAGTAGAATAAAGGTAGTGGAGGATTCAAGTTTCTTTTATGGTATTGAGGAACAAACCTCAAGACATCTACTGATCGATTGCCCAGCATTTCAAGATTATAGAATGAAGAATGAACTAGTTGTTTGTGAACTTAACGATTTGATTTCCGATAAAAAATCATATTTAAAGTTCAATTCATTTTGTAAATACATTCTAAATTTTCTACAAAATCTGGATCTCTAATGTTTTCATGCGTTGAATAATGTAAATAACTTATGTAAATAAACTTTTCTCCTTGTTTGGCGCAAGTATCCCTTGCGGGATATAGCGCTTTGGAAATAAAATAATTGTAATTGTAATCATGAGATCATCTATTGTGTTGCTTGCTAGGCTGTTGAGATGTAAGAATCTATCTATACATCAGAGAGAAAAAGGTACTTACTGTTTTTGATTAAGAAATGGAGAAAGATTAAGAACAACGAAACGCCTTTACCATTAAGCCTTATCTACCAGTTAATCAAAATCAGTGTAAGATTTTTAAGAATATTGAATAATGTAGATTAAGAATTGGATTAGTTTATAATAATTCAATCATTCATTATGGAATTATAGAAGAAATAAGAGAGAGAAAGATATGAATAGAATTGTGTGTAATAGGATAAAATTGTGTTCAACGATCACTGATCGTCATTATGTAAATTATATAATACGGGTAAGATGATAGGCTATTTTTAAAATATATAAATCAATTATTAAAACTATTTATTCAAATTATTCTACTTAGCTCACGAACAGCGCCCTCTATCAACGATTAAATTATGCTGATGCAAACAAATAGATAATGCTAATAACAAACAATTTTATAAAAACATCTTATCTAAATATATATCACTCGGGTAGATATGCACACGGGTCAATCCCGGGGCGAAGCCCGGGTCACCCGTCTAGGTTATTATAATCTAAAATGCAAATATTTTATTTTTAAAAACATATACACAAGGATGAGAGGGTAACACGCTCAATTCCCGATATAAGTCGGTGGATGAGAGGGTAACGCGCTCAATTCCCGATATAAGTCGGTGGATGAGAGGGTAACACGCTCGATTCCCGACAGTCATGAACCGGGATTGAATCCCGCGTTAAAATTTGTCTAATATGTGAATAACCTTCACATATTATTCACTTTTTCAATTATCATGAACTAGGTTGCTCTTCCTGAGCGGTACCTATTAATGTGAATTTGAACCAGAAAACATATACACCTATCCCCCGATTTACACGGTACTTGTTTTACACGTTTTCGCTTTTACGCGGTTTTCCAAATAAGTTTTTTTTTTTTTGTTTTTATCGCACTATACTAAATGCTACTGTGATTGAACACATGCGCTGTGTACACATCTCACGAAGAATCCCGAGCTTATGTGCTGACTTGCTGCATACGCACACTGTGTCTGTATTTCTAATTAAAAAAAAAAAAAAATTTCGATTTACACGTTTTTCTCAGGAATGTATCTACCGTGTAAATCGGGGGATAGGTGTATTTTATTTCCATTCATTGACTATTCTACATTTTTTGACCATAGTTTTAGAATATAACAATTTGAATATTGTTATAAATATGTATAGTTAACCTACCTAGTATTTTTTAATTCACTAATATAGAATAATTTAATAAATTCTATATAATTGTGATAAATAGTTAATGTATAATTTGCTCCAAGTAATTGAAAATAAAAACTACTTGATAAGTAAATAACTATCTTTCCTATTTTCACGACTGCATCTTCAATTCTCTATCTTTTCAACAAAACATTATATTCATAACACACATATATATATTTAAAAATAAGGCTTTATTTTGGATTTAATAAGCTTTATTAATCCAATATTACGATAGACCATTCGTCCATCTTTTACGAGGTTTTTTTTTAAAGCACGTAGCAGGTCGCGCGCTTCAGGTGAGCCACGGACGTCTTACAAGTTTTTTGGGCGATAAAACCATCTAATATATACATTTTTAAACAAAATTAAATATAAACAAAAGAAAACAAATGTAATATATATATAGCAATTGAATTAAATAAAGAAATAAATAACAAATAAATATGAAATCCATCAACAATTATGAATAAAACAACTCTGGAAAAAATATGAATAAAATCATAATAAATATCTAAAATATAAATAATATAGGAAGAACTCTCTCTTATATGCAATATTAAAAGGATGTGCGACCATCTTTTGAGTTAAAACAATAGTAAAATAAATAAATAAATGACTTATCCTGACCCCCTCCAACATCAGACAAAAGAAATAAGGTTTATCCAAGTTTTACCAAAATCTCAAATAGATGTTCAAGTGTAGGTTGTATTCGAACAATTTAAATTCGTATTTGCAATCCAGTTTTGTATATTCTTTGCTTCATAAATAATATATATTGACGTCCCACCCCTTCGCTTTTATCACCTGCTTTCTCTTTATTATTTTAGAGCTCACTATTTAGAACACTACTTATAACCCCATTATATTATTTTATTTGGTTATGCATATTCGAAGCATGTTAGCTCATTATGTTTTGTTTGCTTGATTCCTCAGACAAACTGTACTGACTTCACCACATATTGGTTTCTTTACTATTCTGAGCCCTATCCAATCAATCAAAAAGACATTCTACATGTTTGCTAATAGTCTCAGAAGCCAATAAATGATTGTCGGTAAATAAACAGATTTGAATTCTTAAAAAATGTCCATATTCTCTGTCACTAGACTGTCACTAATGACGAGGTGTGATTACTAGAAAGAATAAACAGATACCTCATTGAAATAATAATAAAATGAAAACTTAATTTGATAGACTCCATATTCTAAGACATGATGGTACTGGAAATTTTAATTGAATGACGCATTGAAAGCACAAGATCAAGAAGACGTCTTTGTACTACAATTATGGATCAACAGAAGACAAAACAAAGCCAACGTATTTACCACCAGTTGCAAACTATACCTATGGATCAATCATCTTAAAATAAAATCCTGTCTTAGGACTGATTCACCTAAAATAATAAATGCTTTATAATTGCCGTTTGTTTTAGAAAATGATGAAATAATCAATATATACGTTTTTAACTTTTAATAAGACAATTTTAATTTAAATTTAGACACTTTTCATTTTAATTTAGACATTTTTCATTTTAGACACATCGACTTTTCTATAAAAAGTCCATGTGTCTAAATTAAAATGAAAAATGTCTAAATTAAAATGAAAAGTGTCTAAATTAAAATTGAAAATGTCTAAATTAAAATTGAAATGTCTAAATTAAAATGAGAAATGTCTAAATATAAATTAAAATGAGAAATGTCTAAATATAAATTAAAATTGTCTAATTAAAAGTTAAAAACCTATATATAAACAATATCTCCTTATAAATTTTAAATTCTGCAAAAATTTAAATCTAAAAATAACGTTATATACTAATGCTATTATTTGTTAAATTATTTCCAATACCAAACTATATTTTGTTAAACCTTATTTGTAAATTTAGTTATTATAAAATAAATTAAGAGTCGATTATTTATAATTATATATATGCGTTTTAATATTTAAAAACTCTTAAAAGCTAAATAGTTGATACTAAAGAGGTTTTATACGAATATTCGTTATGAAATAATATATTTTAAATATTAGACACAAAATGTATTACACACAACAATTACCAAAAAGATTTGAAATATATAAATATATATTTAGAAATAAATTCTTATTTTTACCTTTCATTTAAAAATATACATTAAATATTCACAAAAGGAAAAAAAAAACAATGTAAAACTACTTTTTTAAAGTTGACGATTGACTCTTCCGTGTTAGATTGTTTGTCGCGAATCTTTTGGCAGTTAGCCAGTGTGTAAGGAAAGGGAATTTTAAGTAGTGATAAGGCAATTTTTATTTGTAAAAATCCAGTTTTGTTCTTATCTCTTTCAACAGCAGTTCCTCAAGCAATCTTTCATATGTCAGAACTGTTGACTTCAGGCGTTCTTTTTAACACTTCATTATCCTATCAGATTTTCTAAAATTATCTCACTTTTTTTCCATAATTAAGGATAAATTGAATGTATCGTGTGGAATTACTGATGAAATATTTAACACGTAACTATTACGTGTCGAAGGATGTTTTGTGAGTTATAAAGAGTTTTTTTTACAACATCTGACAAAAAAGGTTTTAGAAAAGGCTACCTAAAAAATAGAAATATTTATTCCCAGATTTAATATTGATGAGCTACGCTGAAATAATTTGTGTGAATAGCTTATTAAAATATTTATATTAATTAAAACAATATTATATAAAACTTCTTTAAATATGTTTCAAAACAATCTTTTTCACACACGGGTAAATATAGCATTAAACTTATTTAAACTTTTAATTTGAATGTATTTTGAATATTTATATTTTTATAAAACGATATATTTTTAATTAGTATTACAAATTTTAATTAATTTCATTATTAAAAATTATGTGTGATAATAATTAATTAATATTTTATTCATAAATAAATAAATAAATATATATATATATCAAGAAATTGTGTTGGCCAAATATCAGGGAACAGGCTAAATCAATGTTTAGTTGATTTCTGTTCCACAAGATGGCGCTCTGCCTTCTGAAAAGCACATTTGCTCCTGGTCAGGATATGCCATTTTTAATATTGATTTCAACACCTGATCTTTTTATCTTTTATTTTTTTTTCTTTCGTTTTTTAATATATTTATATATATTTATAACGCATTTTTCATTTTATATATCTTTCTTTAAATTTATGTAACATCGTTTAAGTTTATTTCAAATTTAATCACACGCTTATTTTATATATATGTATTATGTTATTATATATATTGATAGTTCAATGTCTTCAAAGTTTTATTTGTGTCATACCTTTTTTAATATACTTCCCATTTTCACTTATATTTTAAATTTCACAATTTTACATTTAAATATATTTTAATATTTTAATTTAACCAACCTTTTAAACATTTTTTGCGCTTTGTGTTTTCGGTAAAAAATATTTAGTTCAACATTTCTTTTATATATATAATTTGTTATTTTTTATTTTTATACGTAAAATATTTTAACACATAGTACAAATAATTATAAATATAAAATAGGCGTTATTGTTAATTTTCAAAATATTCACACCTATATTTTACAAAAATCTATTTTGTCCATAATATAAATATATATATCAATTTTTTTCCTCCCCATTGAATATAACAAAATATTTTTAAAACTTAATTCTATTGACGTTATGTGGCGCTGAGTTTGTGTTTGACAGACATTAAATATGTTATAACACCTTGATAAAGGTTGGCGTTCAGCCAGCCGAAATATTGGTAAAATAAATATTTTATTAAATTCAATATATGCCTTTTTTAATCTAATATTTATATATATAGAGGAAAATAGTATATTACTAACATTCTGTTAATATATTTTTCAAAATATTTATTTTTGAATCTATAAAATTAAAAAGTGTTTCCCCAATATAATATAGTTTATAATTTATAGTTAATAGTTTTTTTTTTCATATCAACACTTGACCTTTTTATTTTTTATTTTTCTATTATTTTTTCAAATAATTTAAAATATAAAAAAATATTTATTTTATTTTTTTTTATTATTTCTTCACATAGTTTATAATGTTATAATATTTTTGAAAATATTTAATGGGATAATTTAATATGGAAAAATGTTTTATAGACAATTTATATGAAATCATGCATTCAATAAAAAAGTAAAAAAGTTTAAAGGTGTGAGATGGAAATAAAAGTGTATGTGTGAAAGTTTAAGATAAATTCTTCAAGTTAACAACAAATGATAAATGGTAGTAAATAAATGGATTTGAAGGAAATATATTTAAAAGCACAAAAAGTGTTTGCATTCTGCTCAATTTTTCTTTTCAATTTAAGTTGTATTAAAAAAAAATACTACGAATTAATTTTATTTTTAAAATTATATACATTTAAAATATGTTAATAAACATAAGATGATTTCTGATATTATTAATTGCGAAAATATTTATAATCGAACTATCAAATTATTATTGCTTAAACTAATTTTAGATTGTATCTCTCAATTTAAAATAACTGATAATATAACGATATATATTATATGCTCTATATTAAAAATAATTTCTATATTTTATTAATTAAAATATCGATCATTTAACAAAATAACATTAACAATATTAACAAATACTAGCCCTTAGATTTAAAATATGTAAAATATAGTTAAATATGTAAACATTCTGTTACGTGATCTAATATGTAAATATTCTCTATTATTATTATCTTTGTTAATTAAAACTTTATAAAATTAAATATGCAAAAAAATAATTTTGTATAAAAATAGTATATATACCATCAATTTGTTATCGTGATACTCCTGTGGAAAAACTGACAGGTCCGAAAGCTAGAGAATAAAAATTTGAGCAAGAAACTTAGCCCTGGAGACTTTATTTTATTTATAAAATATTCTAATGTTTGCTATACACCTCAAAAATATAAAATTTCACATTTTTCATAATGTATTCGTCAATTTACGCGCGATAGCTAAATATAAACCTATTTGAAGTAAACGAAAAAAATAAAAAAAAAATAAATAAAAAAATAAACCTATTTATATATTAAAATATTTTATCAATTTTATTACCTTTTAGTCATATAATAATATTACCAAATATCCTATTATTTACAAAACTTTCAAGGAACTAATTTTTCACAACAAATTAAAAATTTTAAACAGTATTATTTTCTATTAATTAGATATATATTTCAGAATTAAAAATTAAAACAATATGATAAATAAATTCCGATATAAAAACAACATAATAGAATAATAATATTGAGTAAAATATAAAAAAAGCAGAAGAGAAAGGAGAACAATAATAGAGGTTGATGCAGTCAAGAGTCAATTCGAGGGTTAAGGATTAATGAAACTTTTCCCCACATGGGGACATTAGAACACAAAGGGGCCTACTCTATTCATAAGCCCCCTACTCCCCATGAACCATTTAAATTCAAAGCCTTGCTCCCCAGTCGATGAAAGTCCCTTAGGGAATATTTATTCCACATTAACAAAGGGCTAAGCTCCTAGGCCTAATTGCAGAAGGGGGGAAGCTAAGGGGGAACTTAATTATAGCCTCAAATTCACCCGTGACCGAATCGTTTTCCTCTTATAATTGAAATGGTTCGTCTGGTGCCATTTGAAAGCTAAGACTACTTTTGCAATTTGCGCGCCATTTTTTCAATCGTCTGATGATTTATTTGTGCTATCTAATTGTTCAAACACGTCTGTGAAATTTGATCTGATATAATTGACCAATTATAATAATTTTTTTATACTTGAGCCATTTATTATTTATAATTGTTCAACATTATTTTTGTTTATTTGTAAATAATATTGCTTAATTTTTGTTATTTATTCTTGAAATATATGTAGATTTTTAGTGTTAAATAATATATTAATATACTTTATCTCTCTCGTATATGATTCATTTTTATAATTCTTATTTAAATATTCACAGATTTAAAAAAAAATCGGGAAAATATTATTTAAAAAATCATTTCTAGCCAACATGTTCAAATTTTTATTGAACATTGTCAAAGAAGATAAGATATTCATTGCATCATGCAAATAATATGTTTCTGATATCGTTGGGCATAGAAGATGAAAGTTTTTTAAGTTGATCATAAATGATATACAACTTGTTGACAAATAAAACACATTGAATAGCTTTTTAAATTGATAAACCTTCAAAAAATAGAGAAGAAAAAAGTATTAATAAATTTAAAGAGTAAAAATTTCATTTAAACATTGATTGTAAACTACACGAAAGTATATTCTCAAATTAGAAAAAGGAATTACGTAATTAAAATATGTAGATAAACCAATAGACCAGTAAAAAAATTAAAAATCAAAGAAATTATATTTATCTTATCACTTTTATAGAAAAAGTAAATTTGTGTGTAAAAAATAAATTGGTTTTCAATATATTTATATTAAAAAAATGGAAGAATTATTTCTAAAAACAAATAAAATATTTCAAAGCTTTTCTTGTTTGGAATTCCTTCATCTTTCGGTTTAAACTTTGGCATTATACCGTTCATAACAGATCACGAAAAATATTAGAGGATTTTTGTTAAAAAGTGGAGCGGTTGAGGATTCTAGCTGTCACTGTGGCAAGGAAACCCAGAACTGGAGACACCTACTGCTGGAATGTCCACTCTTCTTTATCGCTAGACCACAGAGAGTATATAATTTTGTAGATCTATATCAATTTGTAAATAGCAGAGATATTTGTTACAGATTTAACCATTTTTTATAAATATATTATTGAATAACTGTCTAACCTGAAAGGATCAGGTTCCTAATCTATCTTATCGTTTCTTTTATTTATTATTAATTATTTTCCCTGTATAATGAGTTTAAAACCGTTTCTGTTTGAAAATGTAAATCGACACAATTCCCCTAGCGGGAATATCCCGTTTTGTGTTTTAAGAGAGAGAAAGAAATATATATATAAATACATAAATATGATTTTTTTTAATCAATGTAATTTTTTCAAATTTCATAATATAAAATATCTTTCAACACAAATATGGTTAAAGGCTTAGGTATCATTTATCATGAACCAGACTTCAGCATTGTGCTTATAAACGATAAAATCAATTTTATCTATGATACATATATACATATTTAGATCTTAATATACTCTAATGTATGTGTGATGCTAATACCTGTTCACAGTCATTCCTCAAATTTTCTCAACGACTTCAAGCAATCAACATTCCCCCAATAAAATTGGAAGCACACACGTTTTTTTCACAATTAATGATATCTCATTAGTTTGACGAACAACAAAAAAAGAACATTCTTTTTTGCGTTGTCTTGAAACTGATCCTAACAACTTGTTCTGACCAAAAACATAGAGGGCATGATAATTTGTCAAGAGATGGTCATGACAAGTTCTAAAAATCACTTAATAACAACTAGTTACTTTTTGACACCCTAACAAAAAGGACAATGGAACATTAAAAAAAAAAACAAGAACTCAAAAGAAGAAAGGCTTTTTGTAAATGAACCCTTTGATTTAGCGACCGAAGAAAAAGCCCTGAAGGCAGACCCCTATTATAGGGCCTGGTTTTATGATTACGTGAGACCAGTTGAATGTCTTTATCTGGGACATGTTGTTAGTAAGTAAGATGATTAGTTGTAATTAACAGTACTAATTTCAGCACCTTTGTTTCGACGACATCGCACTAATTGTCTTTTCTTTGTGTGCTACCTGACCTAGAATCTGTGTACTATAGTACTTAGGTACTTGGAGGATACTGCCTGAGACATGTCCATCTAGGATTTCCAATTTTCAATCAAGAAAGGTTCTTTTATATATTTTCAAAGATAATTTATTTTTCATTACTGTGAGTTAAAAGACATAAGTAGAAAGGTTTGTGATACCTGACCTAGAATCTGTGTACTATAGTACTTGTAAGATATTGCCTGAGACATGTCCATCTAGAATTTCCACTTTTTAATCAAGAAATGCTCTTTTTATATTCTAAGAGAAATTATTTTTCATTACTGTGAGTTAAAACACATAAGTAGAAAGGTTTGTGATACCTGACCTAGAATCTGTGTACTATAGTACTTGGGTACTTGGAGGATACTGCCTGTTACATGTCCATCTAGGATTTTCAATTTTTAATCAAGAAAGGTTCTTTTATTTTCAAAGATAATTTATTTTTCATTACTGTGAGTTAAAAGACATAAGTAGAAGGATTTGTGATACTTAACCTAGAATCTGTGTACTATAGTACTTGTGAGATATTGCCTGAGACATGTCATTCTGGAATTTCTACTTTTTAATCAAGAAATGTTATTTTTATATTCTAAGAGAAATTATTTTTCATTACTTTGAGTTAAAACACATAAGTAGAAGGGTTTGTGATACCTGACCTAGAATCTGTGTACAATAGTACTTGGGTACTTGGAGGATACTGCCTGTTACATGTCCATCTAGGATTTCCAATTTTTAATCAAGAAAGGTTCTTTTATTTTCAAAGATAATTTATTTTTCATTACTGTGAGTTAAAATACATAAGTAGAAAGGTTTGTGATACTTAACCTAGAATCTGTGTACTATAGTACTTGTAAGATATTGCCTGAGACATGTCCATCTAGAATTTACACTTTTTAATCAAGAAAGGTTCTTTTATATTCTAAGAGAATTTATTTTTCATTACTGTGAGTTAAAAGACATAAGTAAAAGGGTTTATGATACCTGACCTAGAATCTGTGTACTATAGTACTTGGAGGATATTGCCTGAGACATGCCCATCTAGAATTTTCACTTTTGAATAAAGAAAGGTTCTTTTAAATTCTAAGATAATTTAATTTTTCATTACTGTGAGTTAAAAGACATAAGTAGAAGGATTTGTGATACTTAACCTAGAATCTGTGTACTATAGTACTTGTAAGATATTGCCTGAGACATGTCCATCTATAATTCCTACTTTTTAATCAAGAAAGGTTCTTTTATATTCTAAGAAATTTATTTTTTCACTACTGTGTTAAGACATAAGTTGAAGGGTTTGCGCTACCTGACGGTTTGAGATGAATATGAAATAAAACATGAAATTCACCTTTGGAAGCCGTTTTGTATATTATTTATGCGAATATAATATACAAGCGTTTACATGTATATAATAACGTGACGTTTTTCATTACGAGTGTTGTCACCATTATCAGACCAAAAATAAATTTGTAGTAAATAATTTGTACTAATACAAGTATATTTTGTATAAAAGAATGAAGAGATTAGGATGCGAATGTTTCTTTTCACACATAAATCAAACTTCTACTGTCCTTACGTGCGATGAAAACATATTGGGGTTTTCATCGCAGTAAGGACAGTAGAAGTTTGATTTATTTGTGAAAAGAAACATTCACTTCTTAATTTTTTCATTTGTTATATATAGATGACGCGTTATTGTTTTGTATTAATTTGTATTAATAAAAAAGCTTATTGAACGTAGAGAAAAACTCGTGTACTGTGTGCCAAGACGCTTACTACAATACAAATCATTGCATTAAATAACAATAAAAAAAGGAAATATCGATACAAAACTTCTACAAGTGATAATGGCAATCACAAGATGTCAACGTCGAATTTTACACTGTAATATGCATGTAGGGAGAAAAGAAATGTCAGACATGTGTACATGTGCTGCCAATCGAGATGAAGCAAAACATCATTTAATTGATAATTTCAAGTATGGAGCAATAGTGTAGCTTGCACAAGGTTGCATATTGGTGACATGGGTAGAATCCAAATTTAGATTGCGTGAATGAACATTAAAAATACAAAGACCTATTCAGGAAGTAAAAAAACATCATTTTTTATAGCAATTCTTTTTAAATGCATATATAATTCATGTCCTTATATATTATTATTATTATTATTAACTTTTACAATAGCAATTCAAAATTCACATTCAACACTCACAAAAAACAAACAAGAACATAATAATATTCCGTGACAATGTAAACATTTCTGAGACAAAATAAAAGATAACTCCATACATATATATTAAAGGTAATTAATTAGACAAGTAAAACTTATCGATAAGATAAAAAAATATACTTTTAGGGTCTTCAGATCCAATCTCTTAAAAAAGATCATCAAATTAATTTACAAAAGGAAAGAAGCAACTTGTTTATATTTCTGAATCATCAACATGAGAAACAGATTAATAAAAATAAACAATTCAGTGATAAATAAATATTAGAATAAAAATACTTTTTATTTATTCTCTTTATCTTTAGATTAAATCTAGAAGAGCTTACTTTTGAGGTAACAGTTTGGACTATTCTGAAGTTGATGGTATAGGTGCGTGGCATTTCTTTCTGTCTGAAACGAATCAGTACGATGTATTCAGGTCTGGCCATTAAGAATCCTGAAATTTTTTGGAATATTTTAGCATCAAGCGGCGTTTTATTCATTTATTTATGTTCTCCTGTAGAAGGACAGAGATTCCTGAAAACTTGAGACTACGTTAATGAGATGAAAAGAAACTAATCTCCAGAAAACTGTGGTATTGTTTTATTAATGTCCAGGTAATTTAAATAAATTAATAATGAGAATTGTCCACGAAAAGTATAAATACTGTCCGAATTTATTCAACAACAACAACAACAAAAAGCCTTTATTTAGGGTCACTGACCCTATACAGGATTCACCAGAGGTATGCATAAGAACAAAGCAGTGAGACAAAGGAAATAACGATATAGACAGAAGAAAAAGAAAAAAAAAACAAGAAAGAGAAAGAGGGAAGCAAGAAAAACAACACAAAAAGAGTAGCAGTAAGAAAGTGAGGAGTGAGTGTCACGTGGCCTTCTTCTGAGATATGGACTTGTGGAAACCATAAAACGCCGTAGCAAGTCCGAATTTATTCAAAGTATTCGAATAGACAGAATAGTATAGGTACTTTCAAAAAGACATTGATATGCTTAGTGTACATGATATGCTACTTTTACTATTCCTATGCGTTATTACACTAGGTTCGGTAGAATATTAACATGTATTTCACATTAAAACACATTGTGAAACAGAATTTGCGATATATTTCTAATATTAATCAATTTCCTTGTTTCACGTACTGTATGTGTAGTGTGAACATGTTCAGGAGATCTTGCAAATATAACTAATATTGTATTATAAAATAAATGAAGCTTCCAGGGTAAGGTTTCTTATGTAACTTTTTATTTTCAAGCTTTCGGACTTGTCAGTCCTTTAACAGTATTATAACGTTAACTACTTAATAATGAATACAATTTCTATATACATATTATTATATACATATTTTAAATACTTATTATATATTGAGAGAAATTTATAATAAGTATTTAAAATATGTATATAATAATATGTATATAAAAATAGTATTTATTATTAAGTAGTTAACGTTATAATATCCTGTTGAAGGACTGACAAATCCGAAAGCTTGAAAATAAAAAGTTACATAAGAAACCTTACCCTGGAAGTTTCATTTATTTTATAATATTATAAATGAGGGAACAACGTTTATTTATAACTAATATTGGTTAATTGTTTGAAGAAAGAGTAATATTTGATTCATATAATTGATATATGTGTATATTATAATGATAATTACAATAATAATGTAGGTTTTAAATCTCAATCAATCCAAGTTTCAAAGACTCCATCAATCTTTTTATAAACTTTTATTGTCATTCGACGTTTCAGCCAACCATTGTCGCCCTTTTTTTTAAAAAAAAAGGTGGAAAGTTTATTAATGAAGTATTGTCTTTCTAACAATAACTTTTATTTTAAAAAGTTTAATAAGAACTTGAATAGTAAATTTTAATGATTTCTATTTTCTATAAATGATTTCATTAATAATTTCCCAAAATGGACAACAATATAAACAATATAGTCGAATACATTTTATATTTGGCACAGTGTATGGTAAGTTCAATTAGAAAGATATATTGGAATGCTCACTATTGTTTGGATAGGCTATCTGATATGCAATAAGGAATAATATTACACACATACACACAAAAGCCTATATTAGGGACTTGCCTCATACAGATTCTACCTATTGGGTAAGGTAATAATCATCTTGTGTTATTTAAATAGGTAGTGAAATAGAAATTTAACTGACTTTACTCTTCGTCTCAAAGTCATTTAATTGTTGACTGGTCCTTACATAATGATGATCTAAAAGATTTATAATAAGCTATTGTCTTAGATTTGTTTTCTGATATTTTTGAAAGCAATACGTAGGGTGAAATTTTGGTACATTTAATTTGTTGATATAGGGCCTTCCTTTCTGCATCAAGGACTGTACAATTAAGCAGGTAATGGGGGAGTTCTTCAGGAATAATATTAAACCTAATTGAGATATAAGAGAGAGAAATACGTAATGCCAGTATCAAATCTTACACACACCCACTTTACATATGTACGTTATAAAACCTTCAATTATACACGATATGATAAATATATGTAACATATAGAAATATCCTGAAGATAGAGGCTGCTTGGCCGCATTCATATTTATATAAAAATAGACACTTCGGCCATTTAGAGTTTTCTATTTTTCTCAACGTTTCAACAAAAATCTTTTGTCTTCGTCAGGAGAAGTAAATAAAAATAAAGCATTTGGTAAGACGTTTTAAGAACACTTTTTAACGCCTTGTCAAATGCTTTATTTTTATTTACTTCTCCTAACGAAGACAAAAGATTTTTGTCGAAACGTTGAGAAAAATAAAAACTCTAACTGGCCGATGTGTCTATTTTTATAGAAATAGAAAAATAGATTTAAAAACTTAAAATATTTATAAAAGAAGAATACATCATTTTCTATTTACATATTTAATAAACGAAAATATCTCTCTATACTAAACTGGACAAAATTTAAAAAGTTGCATATTGTAAGCATAAACAACTCTTCATTTATTTATATATCGGTGGATTCCCCATTCGTGTAAATTTGAACGTTTTTATACGTATTTTAACGTATTTACTTTTCTCAAAAATCGGTCTTCTATTAATATTAACATATATAAATAGTTTAAAAACTTTCTTTTTTATATATATTTATTCCTTCCTACCATTTGTACCATAGTCCTTATAAGTCGCGCTTCATTTTTCCCCTGTTGAAGGGTTTTTACCCGAAAGCTTGCACCTATGCATCAATAAAAGAAACTCGTCTTCCTTCGCCATGTTTTTTCGTTTAATTTGAACGTTCTTATTTAAAAGATATATATAATGAAAATATAATAATAAAAATTAAAAATATACATGCTAAAAGGTAAAACTTTCTTAAGTTTTGTCCATGAGAGTGAATAACATAAAACACTCATCTAACCTCAATAATAATAATATTTTAAAACATCGTTTACAAAACAAAATCATTAACTTTTTTCAAAACAGAGAAAATCTAAATGTTAACTAAACTCGTTAACTAACACTAAAGATAAAAAATATCAAAAAAAGAAGAATCTTATTGTAAGTAATTATATCAATTACAAATTACTAATTACATTTAAGCACGCCCATACAGTTAGAAAGAGAGGCTCAAAAATAATCAACAATAATTACGAGGAAGATGATCAGAGCCTCTTGCAAGTTAAAAAAAAGTCTTTGGAACATTCTACGCACGCAGTTTGAACATCAGGATGTCCAAGATAATCGTCCAATGATTTAGGAAGGAAGATGGCAGATGGATCTCAATGTAAATGATTGGGATATCACAGAAGAGAGTTTCCGCTTTTTATAGAATGGATTAGTAAATAAATACTGCTTGATGATTATGAATTGGTTTAATTAGTGTAAGGCTTTAAATAAATAATGTTATATTGAGAGATGTTATGAATTTAAAAGACTTACGAATTGGTAAAGGATTATTTAGTATGTGAGAAGATTGTTAACTTTATTAATACCTTATTAAGCCTTTTGAATTATTAAGGATATGAATGAATCTATTATTGAAAGCCATTGCCAAATACAGGATACACCTGATCAAAATAAATAACTATTTAGGAATGAGACTTTTTGCAATGTTGAAGCGTTCTGTAGTTCTTCTCATTTTCATTTGTAAATTTGTAGAGTCTTCTTCTTCTTTCTTATCTCTACTCAATCATATTAGGGTATCAAGCTTGTTTGACAACCATCATGACTGGGTGAAGTAGAATGTGTCTGCCTTTGTCATTAAGACTGGGAGCACTACTCAGTGGCAGACTGACTTAGCTCCAAAAGAAATGGCCGCCTCTGACATGAGGAACATACGCCATGTGCAGCTGCTCCTAACATGGAGTAGCAACGCTGTTCATCCTGTATACCTGGATTAGGAGCCCTTACAGGGTACTATCAGCCGGGCCAGCTGAGCCCAGGTTTTTTAGTGAGCTTGTTACTGCTCCCCCTCCTCCTTTTTCATCCGGGCTTGGGACCGGCAAAGGCGAAGTTACTTATTACTACACTCTACACTACTTATTTGTAGAGTTATCTAAGGAAATGGTCGTGAATCTGTTTTCTCTGTTAATTTGGCTATAAGAGTGATTAATAAAGAAAAATGGATACTGTCGAATCTAGAAAAAAATCGCTTCTCAGCCTTTTGACTAAGATAAAAGTGTAGATATAGAATGTAGAAAGTGAAGCTCTAGAGATTTACATCTAGAAATAAAAACACAAGATTTCTTTATAAAAGGTGTTGTGATTTAGGTAGTTACAGGTCATATAGATACAAAGTTTGAAAAAATACAATAAATGATGAAAATCCAAACCTTGGAGTACTTCGTTGATGAGCCTTTGAAAGGTTTGGGCTGCGTTACATAGGCCAAAGGACATGCGGGGAAACTCAAAAAGGCCGAAAGGCGTAATAACGGCACTCTTAGGGATATTGAAATTTTTGTCGTTCCTATCAGAGCGTTATTTACATTATTTAGATGATTGCCATGAATTTGGTCTTCTTATGTTTCTAAACTATAATCTAAATTATTTCTTATCAATAAAGGATGATATTAAATTAAAAATAACGTTCTTGAATATATGTAAACCATTTCAGCACTCTCGTTTATTTTCAAAAATACAATTTTCTATGGCTCCTTACTGAAATGAGAAAAATATTAGGAGCACGTTGCTCACATAAATGGTGAACCCTTCCAGCGGTTTCAATAAATCAATATCCCATATTGCTCTATTATTGTTTTGGTTTTCTTTGTTTATATCCGCGCACCTTAGTTACATTTCCACTTGTTATGGTTTAAGGAAACTATAGACATACATAAGGTTTGAGGATTTTATTCTATAATACAGTTGATGTGCTTCTGCTTTAAGATTCCATGTACTTGAAGAATGTTATTTAATTAATATATTTGACAAATATATTCATATATATTTTTAAACATTCTAAATTAAAATACATAGAATATATTAGAGAAACTTGTAATTATTAATTTTAAATAGGTTTTAAACTAAAAGGATTTTAAAAGCGCGAATGTTTCTTTTATAATAATACAAACTTCTACTGTCCTTACTGCGATGAAAAAATATTTGGGAGGGCTTGGCTCATCAGTGGTGAACCCTCCCAGCGGTTTCGCCAATTTAATCCACCAGACCGCTTCTCAGAGCTCTAATACTGTATTGGATCATTCTGCTTTTATATGCTACACTGAAGGATGGAATCTTAGAAATGGTTTTCAAGTAAACTATGGACATAAGCTTATAGGACAGTAGAATTATATTTAACGCGCTTTACATTCGCGCTTTTAAAATTCTTTTAGTTTATATGTATAGATGGCGCGTTATTGCTTTGTATTAATTTAAATAGGTTTGTTGAATTTTGGAAACGTTGATGGGACTCAACCCAAATCATAGTCATGTAGAAAACTGTATGGATAGAGATATTTGTATACTAATATTGTAAGTACACTACATGGCTACACATGTAGAAAAAAAACATTTTTGGCCGAAGTCTCTTATTTTAAAAACCTATGAACGCCGGCCAGGCAACCTCTATCTTGAAGATAAATGATCAAGATTTAGACAAACATCTTTTATCCTGGCCGAAGTGTTTATTTCAAGAACTATGAATACCCCGGCCAGACAACCTCTATCTTTAAGATATAGAAATCTAAGTGTATAGAGGGTTTTGGATGCTTATATTGTAATTACACCACACGGATACAAATAAAGAATTTCTCGATTATGCACATATTGAAAGGCCATATCAAGTTCAGTTGAATAATATAACAATCTACAAGAAATCATTTTCATTTTAAAAGAAGTTCTTACTAGAAGTTCTTGGAGTTCTTACTAAACCCTAAATAGGTCTTGAGAAAGCTAGATGCATTCAAATTTTAAGAACTAGCGTGAAGATTGTAAAAAGCATCACTGTTATTCCATAATACTAGAAAATCTAATTCAATTTCATTTTAAAATAATAAAAACTCTTACTAAACCCTAAATAGGTCTTGAGAAAGATAGATTCTCACAAATTCTAAGAACTAGTGTGAAGATTGTAAAAAGCATCACTGTTATTCCATAATACTATCCATTATATTTCTAAGCCGATTTTTTTTTGTCAATCCAAATTTGCATTCTATACTTCCTATTTGCATATACCTCTTTTTCTCTATTCTATTAATAACTGTCCATTATCTATAAAGAGAAATATATACTCTCAATAAACAAGAATATGGCGAAATACCTTCTCTTTAAATAAATTTGATTAATGACAGGCAAATTTATATTCATGAAAAAGAACTTTAATAGAGACATTTCAAATAAGCAATAATTTAAAACTATGACAGAATTCTTGTTGGCATTTCACAAAAAAAAAAAAAAAGTTGAACACTTGATAGCTTTCGTATTTTATCTTACTCAAATTACTAGTTTTAATTGTAGCTATCAATATTTTCTCTGTCATTTTTTCCATTATTTACCTATTGATGATGGAGATAAGTTGAATTAATAACATGTGTGCTCTGATGGCTTTATCGTATATAAAAATATTTTTGTTATTTATTACTTTGACCTTGATTTCTTTTTTTTTTTTTTTACTAGACGCCTTTCACCATCAATGTTTCTAATGATTAGCTAGGTACACATAGTTAATATATTCTTAGAGACTGATGGAAATATGATTATTATCTAGTTTGTACGTTAATTTATCTGACTAGAGTGTAATTGGCCTTAATGATGGTTAAGTCTTTAGTTTAAACCTATGGCTTAATATAGTGCCTCCAGAAATTTCCATTTTAAACACCCTTCTGTGCTAAACGTTAACCTATCAAATACGCCATATAAGAATATTGAATATTGATTGTAGACATCTATATTTCAAATTTTTACATTGCTTCTATTTAAACGATTATAAAAATAAAAATCAGAGAGATTATTTTAAATAGATATAATACACATTATTCTCTGCCTTTACAATTTAATCAAATTAATAAAAAAAATCCAGGAATAATGTATGAAAAACAAACTTTATTGACTTTATTCATGAATATTGGCCAGATAAACCCTTTCTTGATTAATCAAGAAAAACCAATCATGTATACGTTTCATGCTGTTGGCTTACAACAGGGTGGTCCAGATTGTATTACAGCGATCAAAAAAGTTGGTGCTTGAAGCTTTTTTGAAAGACGATTGAAAATTCTCGATTTTATCCTTTTATTTTTGGAGATTAAGTCGCAACAATCCAAGAAGAGGTTGTCATCACTACCTTCTAGAGCTCTACCAGCTCTATAGCTCTGGCATGGCGGGGGAAAGAAGAGGAACCGTAGATCGTATTCATAAAGAATCAGCTTCTGGAGGCCATGTCAGTCCTCACACCTCATCTTCAGCTGATAGCAATGATACCTTTCAGCAGAGAAGATTACCAATCCACAATATAATCATGGATACTATAAAGAATTTGAAGAATCCCAGAGGCTGTACGTTGGCAGATATTACTAAATTCACCAGAACTACGACTAGGTATAAGCTCTTTCACATCAAACGGGCAATCTTGCAATGCATCGCCAGGAAAGAACTCGTCCCAGTCAATAGCGCTATGGATTGGTCAACTGCCCGCTTTAAACGTCGCCGAAATTATAAGAATATCAAACCAGTCGACTCAAAATGTTTCTTCAATATCACAAAAGCTAAAGATATTCCCGAATCTAAAAATAATCTAAAAGTTAAAGGGAAGATTTCCTCAAGAAATGCGAAAATTCGGTTTCTAAGAGGATAAATAGCGAACCTCTTCTTAGATTTTTATATATTATCAAAATTCTGAAAATATTAAAATTACTTTGAAAATTCATAAGTGAATTGTTCGTTGATTGTATAAAATTGAAAGTTAAAAAATAAAATCTCAACTTAATTTATCAAAACTATTTGTCTTCGCCTAAATCATCTTTTGAAGTTGCGTATTATGAAATATGCGAATTTATCGTTATTATTAACGGTAAATTTCCCAAAATTTTGTTCTCATAATAAAAACAAATTTCTACAACCTCTAAACGGAGAATGAAAATATTGAGAGGGCTTAGCCCAATACTTCCAGGGATTTCGTCAATTTGTGATTCAACATACCTTTAACTTTTTCTTGAAAAAAGATACTTCGGCCAGTATAAATCTTTTTATTACCTCGACGTTTCGACAAAAAGCTTTTGTCCTCGTCAGGAGCAAACAAAAATCAAAACATATAGCAAAGCGTTAAAAATTATTCTATATGTTTTGATTTTTGTTTGCTCCTGACGAGGACAAAAGCTTTTTGTCGAAACGTCGAGGTAATAAAAAGATTTATACTGGCCGAAGTATCTTTTTTCAAGAAATATGAATGCCGGCCAGGCAGCCTCTATCTTCACGATACCTTTAACTATTACATAATCTCATGAATCAAGGCAAAATTGTTAAAAGCTTTAAAAACTACAAAAAAATTCTCACATGTAAGAAATCTTTGAAGTTTTATTATTTAGTCTGTTTTGTCTATATAGGCTGCATTTTGGTTTTTAATTAGGAAAATGGTGTTTAGATCACCATGAGAATATGCGTCTATGAATTGTATAAATGTAGAAATTTTGTCCTATGTTCAAATAAATTTACATATTCTGTCTTTTTCTCTTCCCTGATCCCCTTAGCCTATAGTTTGTAGCTTATTATGGCATTTTAAAAGCATTCTTTGCAGAATATTTCGTAGATTAACACATTTTAAATATTAACTATTTTTACCTCAAACGCACATACAAAGCCTTTATTAAGACACTAATCTTATACAGATTTTTCTTTCTCATTGCCGGCTTACAACGATATCCTCACAATGATCAATCACCATCATACAGTGGAGGAGATCCTACTTACTGCTTTGTAAAAGTTGTACAGGGACAGAGCAACCATTCGACTTGATATGGCGCTGGTTAAAATAATTTGTACTGAGGTAAGTTGGCTGTCGTTTACTTTTGAGAAGAACGTTTCTCTTTCTTCGCTAATATACTGGCACTCAAAGATGTAATGAGATATTTCAATTTCTAATTTTTCTTTGCAAAGATGGCATATTGTATCCCCTCACTGAAGATTTTGGTATGGTTTTCCTGAAAAAAAAAAACGAATAGAGTAATTCTCATCTCAAACTCAAACGTTTTTGTAAAATATCATTTCCACCAAATTATTTATAAAAACATTTCAAAAAATGAAGATATGACGTAATTACCAAAGTTAAATTTAGTACTCAGTCAACATGTATGTGCCCAAGATATAAATACAACAATTTGAATTTTAAATAGAAATTAAAAACTTAATTTTTGAGAGAGAAAAAAGGACTGATAACAATTAAGGAAGTTTTAAAACAAAAAATGGTATTTTCAACATGACCTTTACTTTTTGTCCTCTATTATCAATGTTTCAACATTCTACTTTTTTACATAGCTCTCTATAATTATATACATATACAAGAATAGAAATACCTTTTTATAAAAATTAATAAATTCGGTTTTTAAAATGCTAAAGGTTTTCCTATTAAGAAAATCCTCTTTTTATAGATTGATAAACCTTTATTAGAACATATTAAAGATAAAACTTAAGAAAGTTGTACCTTTTAGCATGTAAATCGGGATTTAGACAATAACTCTAAGATTTTGATACACAGACCTTTAATGAAGACATACGAGATAACCAAAAGTGTGAACAAAATTGCCTCCGTCTCCTTCAAAAAAAAAAAAAAAAAACAGAAGGCTACAGCGACATTAATATAGGAAACTTCCTTAAGTTTTTTTTCCCGTTAGTATAAATCTATTTATAACCATTTTTTAACAATCACCACACGTATGAGTTTGGTAAGCATTGGTATTTGAATAGGAAAAAAAAGAATGTTTGAAACACATGCCTTAAGCTGGTGTCAACATTTTTAACGAAAAAAAGAAATTGAACCTTATCAAACATTCTTCCCTACATCCTCAAGCAATTGTCTTGAACCTTCTCAAACTTTCTTCCGTACATCCTCGAGATATTGTCTTGAACCTTCTTAACATTCTTCCGTACATCCTCGAGATATTGTCTTGAACCATCTCAAACATTCTTCCGTACATCCTCGAGATATTGTCTTGAACATTCTTAAACATTCTTCCGTACATTCTCGAGATATTGTCTTGAACATTCTTAAACATTCTTCCGTACATCCTCGAGATATTGTCTTGAACCTTCTCAAACATTCTTCCGTACATCCTCGAGATATTGTCTTGAACCTTCTCAAACATTCTTCCGTACATCCTCGAGATATTGTCTTGAACATTCTTAAACATTCTTCCGTACATCCTCAAGCAATTGTCTTGAACCTTCTCAAACATTTTCCCGTACATCCTCAAACAATTGTCTTGAACTGTCTCAAAAATTCTTCTGTACATCCTCGAGATATTGTCTTTAACGTTCTCAAACATTCTTCCTTACATCCTGAAGCAATTGTCTTGAACCATCTCAAACATTCTTCCGTACATCCTCGAGATATTGTCTTGAACATTCTCAAACATTCTTCCGTACATCCTCGAGATATTATCTTGAAGCTTCTCAAACATTCTTCCGTACATCCTCAAGCAATTATCTTGAACCTTCTCAAACATTCTTCTGAACAACCTCAAGCAATTGTCTTGACCGTCTCAAACATTCTTCCGTGCATCCTTAAGCAATTTCTTGAACCTTCTCAAACATTCTTCCGTGCATTCTCGAAATATTGTCTTGAACCTTCTCAAACAATATTCTAAACGTCCTTGTTGCCACTACTCTTCTGTTTATTTTTATTTATTATTTTTTTTTTAGGGAGAAGGGCAATTTTGTTCACACTTGGTTATCTCGTGTGTCTTTGTTATGTTATGTTGTTGTTATATCTTTCAGAGTTTTTATCTGAATCCCGATATACATGCGAGTAGGTACAACTTCCTTAAATTTTTCTATGGATATCTATATTTCCTGAGGCACCTCTCATCTACAAAACCAAATGTACATCTCATCTACAATCCCCATGTTGATATAAAACTACACACTGGCCACCTAGGAGACTTAGAATGATGGTGATCGAACATGATGTCTTAATTGTCGAACTCATTTTTTATGCCAACATCTATCACCGTGGAAATATCTCTATGTCTACTTTTTATATCATCGTTTACCTCTTCTTTTACCTCGGAGGCATGAGCTATTACATAGGCATACACATGATATATACATAGTATATGTACTTATACATATCCTATTTTAAATTATGATTGATTTAAACGAATTAGTTGAGTAAATTTTTATGTATTTTAAATATAATTAAATTTGTTATCCCCTTTAAATGTATATATATATATATATTTACAGTTAATATTTTTCATTTTACACTTTAGAAAACATGGATGTGTTTAATATTTATTCAACACATAGATAAATTTAGACTAGTTTCATTGTTGAATTGTGGTCCGTTTAAAGACTAGTTCCATTGTTGACCTGTGTTCCGTTTAAAGACTAGTTCCATTGTTGACCTGTGTTCCGTTTAAAGACTAGTTCCATTGTTGACCTGTGTTCCGTTTAAAGACTAGTTCCATTGTTGACCTGTGTTCCGTTTGAAGACTAGTTCCATTGTTGACCTGTGTTCCGTTTAAAGACTAGTTTCATTGTTGACCTGTGTTCCGTTTAAAGACTACTTCCATTGTTGACCTGTGTTCCGTTTAAAGACTACTTTCATTGTTGACCAGTGTTCCGTTTAAAGACTACTTCCATTGTTGACCTGTGTTCCGTTTAAAGACTACTTCCATTGTTTACCTGTGTTCCGTTTAAAGACTAGTTTCATTGTTGACCTGTGTTCCGTTTAAAACCTAGTTCCATTGTTGACCTGTGTTCCGTTTAAAGACTAGTTCCATTGTTGGCCTGTGTTCCGTTTAAAGACTAGTACCATTGTTGACCTGTGTTCCGTTTAAAGGCTAGTTCCATTGTTGACCTGTGTTCCGTTTAAAGACTAGTTTCATTGTTGACCTGTGTTCCGTTTAAAGACTAGTTCCATTGTTGACCTGTGTTCCGTTTAAAGACTAGTTCCATTGTTGACCTTTGTTCCGTTTAAAGACTAGTTCCATTGTTGACCTGTGTTCCGTTTAAAGACTAGTTCCATTGTTGACCTGTGTTCCGTTTAAAGACTAGTTCCATTGTTGACCTGTGTTCCGTTTAAAGACTAGTTCCATTGTTGACCTGTGTTCCGTTTAAAGACTAGTTCCATTGTTGACCTGTGTTCCGTTTAAAGACTAGTTCCATTGTTGACCTGTGTTCCGTTTAAAGACTAGTTCCATTGTTGACTTGTGTTCCATTTAAATAATAGTTCAATTGTTGACTTGTGTTGCCTCAAAAGACTTGTTGTTTTATTATGAGTTTCATTTTTTATAAAAGACCTGTCTCATTATTGGCTTAGATACTTGAAAAAACTTGTTTTTACATATTCTCTCGAATGTCAAGGTTGCCCTGAGAGATATTGAGGTCCAAGGTGTGTGCCAGCTCCTGATGACGGCGGGGTCCAGTCCAGCCAATTGCTGCCAGTCCCCTGAGAGCCCCCAGAACGGGACTTACTTCTCGTCCCTCCCCAGACTGGTGTACCCCGCGCCCCCTGATCAGTCTGCCGCGGCCGCAGCCACCTACGCTCCATTCTACTCCTCCCTGGTAGGTGGCCATCCTACCTACACCTCTGCTTTCTTAAATATGGTGGAGCAGCTACTGAGAGGTATGGGAGAGACGGTTATCATTCCCCTTGACAAGGATGGAATGGTCTTCGGACCCAACACATATACAGTTAGCACTCCCCTTGACAAGGATGGAATGGTCTTCGGACCCAACACATATACAGTTAGCACTCCCCTTGACAAGGATGGAATGGTCTTCGGACCCAACACATATACAGTTAGCACTCCCCTTGACAAGGATGGAATGGTCTTCGGACCCAACACATATACAGTTAGCACTCCCCTTGACAAGGATGGAATGGTCTTCGGACCCAACACATATACAGTTAGCACTCCCCTTGACAAGGATGGAATGGTCTTCGGACCCAACACATATACAGTTAGCACTCCCCTTGACAAGGATGGAATGGTCTTCGGACCCAACACATATACAGTTAGCACTCCCCTTGACAAGGATGGAATGGTCTTCGGACCCAACACATATACAGTTAACACTCCCCTTGACAAGGATAGAATGGTCTTCGGACCCAACACATATACAGTTAGCACTCCCCTTGACAAGGATGGAATGGTCTTCGGACCCAACACATATACAGTTAGCACTCCCCTTGACAAGGATGGAATGGTCTTCGGACCCAACACATATACAGTTAGCACTCCCCTTGACAAGGATGGAATGGTCTTCGGACCCAACACATATACAGTTAGCACTCCCCTTGACAAGGATAGAATGGTCTTCGGACCCAACACATATAATCATAGCATTGAGTAAACAAAGATTGTTAGTGGTGGGGTAAATGTGAATTTTATTATTGGAGAAGACGCAGGTTTTTAACCACGGTATCTTCGACTAACTAAGTTCATAATATAATTTAAAAGAGGAATCAACTTAAAATTGTTAGAGTTTTATCATTTAAGTCAGTAGTAGATTATTTCACTTGAAAAGTCTTTAATATTCAATTTTTTTTTTAATTTTCAAAAATATGATTTAAGATAACGTTGTGTATATGAAATTCATATTAAACAACTTTTTGTCCAAATCTTAAGATATAAAAAAACTATTTTTTTCAAAAATTTACAAAACGAAAATACATTTTTAGGAGTTGTGTAGATTATACAACAATGAATGAAATTCAAAACTTCGTATCCTCATTTTCTTTTTGACAAAGATAATTTCATAAGATATTTCTTATTGAATACCTTTTGTCGAGGAAAGAGCAGCTATTATAATAAAATAAATAAAACTTCCGGGGCTGAGTTTCTTGTGTGTATACAATACATTAAACTAGAATATTTAAATATTCCGCTGAAAGTTTATTTATTAGATAATAATTTTTTAAAAATATAAATAAAAAGAACCATATTCTAACCTTTCATATGAGCATTTCTAGATGTCAAAGCGCGGTTACCTGAGCAGTCAGGATTGGACCCTTTTATTTTAATATTAACATCTGACCCTTTTTTTCTTTTTTTTCATATTTTTAAACAATTTTAATTAATTTTTTTTAAGAAAAAACATCAGTTTAATACGAATTAAATACTTACTTCTCTAAGATCACATTTTTCTTTCATTTCAAACATATACAATAAGTATAAAGCCCTTAAAATTAAAGATACTTCGACCAGTAAATCTTTTTATTACCTCGACGTTTCTTTTGTACTCGTCAGGAGCAAACAAAAATTAAGGAATTTGGCGTTAAAAATGATTCTAAGAGCTATGAATGCCGGCCAGACAACCTCTATCTTTAACGATAGGAAATATAAAATCAAACTATCTATTCCATTGCCCATTTCTACAGGAAAAGAGACGGGAAATTCACGAAATTTCGGGGCTAACTCGCTATAATGAACAACATGTATATAAAATTGTATGTAGATACTTTGAAACATTACCAAATTCTCTTTGTGTATATACTCTATCTTATGAGAACTTTGTTAAGTTTAGAACTATTCGTACAATAATTTACAAAACACTACTAATCCATCGTGTAAATATTTAATCATATATATGTAAATAATACTAGCACAGTACAATAGTCCTTTAGACTTCGTGCTTTTGTAACAATAAATAAAAATAAAATGTATATAAAATTTTACTACTCTCCTGCTGGATAAAACATTTGTTTATAAATATTTAAAATTTTTCAAGGTGATTGATAAAATGAGGCAATAAGTGCTCAACTCCACAGACAACGGCTGATTGCTCCCCCTCTCCTCTAAATTGCTTTTCCTCACTCATGTACATATATAACCTCTTAGAGGAATCCCCTTGTAAGACAATAGTGTCTTAATAAAGGTCTTGTTGTTGTTTGTTGTATATATAAAATTAAAATTATTTCAATATTATCAATTCTATAGAGAATAAAAGATAAAATCTCTCTATAAGTTGATACTCCATCAAAATAAAAATAATAAAAAGAAAACTATTCTTCTCTCCTCTCTTTTATCTCGGTAGGTAGTTAGCGACTGCTTTTACTGTAAGCGCACCACATATTTACACATGTGAAAAGCAGTTATACTTTGCACTTACAAATGTGCCAGAGCCCCGTTTGGTTACTTGCACTCGCTGGTGGGGTTGGATTTTTGCAAGAATCGTGGGCCATTGGAGCATTTTATTTTTAAACAGAAAAAAGTGTCCAATGCGGGAATCGAACCCGGGGTCGTAGTGGTCGAAAACCAAACGGTTTAACCAGCCTTCCACCGATATTCCCTCAGAAAACTATTGACTTACCAAAATGACAAAACCTAAAATACGGAAAACTGTCTTTTACATTTGCAATTCAATTAAAAACGATCAGATAACACGCAATAGATTTAAAACAGTTGTAAATAAACTATATTTCTAATCAATAGTTTTCATCAGAAAATATCTTCAATAGGAGTTTATATATAATTAACTAGACAATTCATCAATATGGTGTATTTACCAAACATGACATATGTATTAGGGTATTGTAAAACAACGAGGGAACCACTTAAATCACAATTATTGGGGTGGAATGAACTAGTTGCGTTAAAAGCTGTTCCAATCCTCTCTTTAATATTGATATGGTCGATTAGGTTTGCTGGTTCAGACACGAATTGGTATCGCATTGAATTTATTATAGAGACCTTTTTGTGGTATATATATCAAATGACCATTTTTTCTTAAATATTTATCAATATCCACGCAATTTTTTTTTTCCTTTTTATTCTATATTTTAATGGATATTTGAATTATATTCCTGTTTAGCTTTAAAATGGTTACACTTCTTGTAGAAAAGTTATTTGATTGTATTAAGCTTTTATGATCCCAATTGCATTGCATTGAATTTATTATAGTGACCTTTTTGTGTTAAATATATATCAAATGACCATTTTTTCTTAAATATTCATTATTATTCACACAATTTTATTCACTATTATTCTATATTTTAATGTATATTTCAAAAATGTTAATGTTTAGCGTTATAAGTTATTTTATTGGATTAAGCTTTTACGATACCAAATTCTTTATTATCGCATTGAATTTATTATAGTAACCTTTTTGTGTTATATTTATATCAAATGGTCCATTTTTTTCGTAAATATTTATGATTGTTCATGCAATTTTAGCTACTGTAATTCTATATTTTAATGGATATACATAAATGATATTAATTTTGGCTATAGATCAATAAAAAAATCTACGATTTGTTTATTTTAATTTTTTTTTTTTATTTCTTGAGCTATCTGGCTAATATGCCCTTCAAAACGGAGACACCAGAAGTACTTCTTCTAGCCAATTATAACGCTCCGATATCCTTGATTCATTATTGATTTAATCAAAATGTAAAATCAGGAAAGAATCTTGATTATTAATGACAGTAAGGTTTAGCTTTAAAATGGACACATTTCTGGTAGAAAAGTTATTTTTATTGGATTAAGATTTTACGATTCCGAATTCTTTATTATTGTATTGAATTTATTATAGTGACCTTTTATGCGTTATATATATCAAATGACCAATTTTTTCTTTAAAATATTATTATTTACGCAATTTTATTCACTTTAATTCTATATTTTAATGGATATATTTCAAATATATTAATATTTAGAATGGACAGGGCTATTATAGAAATGTGTTCTTATTGAATTGAGATTTTAAGATACCAAATTCTTTTGTTCATTTTATAGAATTGGGTTATAGGTAAATAAAATAAATATCGAATTAGAATAAATATAGTGTAAATTATTGTGAATATACACTTATAGACAAAACATAAGAAAGTTGTACCTTTTAGTATGTATATTGGGATTCAGACAATAACTCTGGAAGTTATTTAATACACAGTGATCTTTATTGAAGACATACGAGATAACCAACGAGATAGATGTATACAATTTCCGTAAGTTTTGTCCATGAGTGTATGTTGTAGAAATAATATATATATAGCTTTTCAAAATAGTTCTTTATATATATTTTGAAATAGAGCAATGCATAAATAGATCTTTAATTAAAAAGGTGCATATATTGGATCAAAAATAATATTTTATACCAATATTTCAGTTGGCAGAATGCCAACCTTTTTCAAGGTGTTACGACATATGTTGTTGATATAAATATGTTATGATACCTTGAAAAAGGTTTAGAAAATATTGGTAAAATCAATTATTTACTTAAGACTCTTTAGACTAGATGATATTACATTTACATTCTTCTGGAGAATTCAGGGGATGCTCCAATCTACAGGGAATGCTCTTCGGCAGCAGATCATGAAAAGTGAGGCCTGGAGGGTGAAGAAGGAGATCAAAGAAGTCCTGGAGGATTACATCCAGGACTCAAACAAGAAGAAGCAATTGCTTACTGGGAAGAGAGTACAGCTAGCAGAAGAACTCAAGAAGGTCCGGCAGATTCAAAAGAAGCTAGATGAATTCATCAATGCATTGAACCAAGAGAAATAGTTTCTTTATTTTTAAATTATCTGGTCTTGTTTTTTGATTTTTTTTGGTTAAATCAATTATTTTCTTTAGATTCTCTAGACTAGCTGATATTACATTTACATATTCCTGTTGGGAGCAATGGTGAACTGATGTTGTTGATGTTGTTATTGTTGTTAGTGTCCTTTAATTCGAGTTTGACTTTCTGTGACACTATGGACACTTATTCACCTATTTGATCTGTTGGTGATCATTACTCCCAGCTCATCTAGTGGCCTTGCAGTAGCTTTCTTGACTCCTTCTAGCCAACTCATTGGAAGTCTTCCTCTTTGTCTTCTATCTTCAATATATTCCCAACATTAACATTTAAACAAGGTAAATTTTGTATTGTAAATAGCTATAAAACGAAGAGAGAATTTTTTTATTGAAATGCATGGGCTGCAAGCTTACGGGCTCCACGCACCTCATGATTCCTGTTTTGTATATCATACATAAAACTTAAATTTTATCTCTCTAAAAATAATAGTTTTCTTGTTTATGCTAATCACCAGTATATATATAGACGTATCTTGATTCTATATGTAGTTTTATTCCTGTTGAAGGGCGACATTATGCCCGAAAGCTCGAACGCATGTTCATAAAAAGAAACTCATCCTCTTTGTCTTGAATGTTTTCTTTACCAACATTAACATCATTTCTAATCCATTGCTCTCATTATGTATCCGAAATAAGTCACACAATATTTGTTTTAAATTTATGTATAGACCTAAGAAAGTATATAGAACTACTTTCCCGTCAAATTGAACGTCAAAACCAGACGCCATCTATTGACCGTCGCCGCAAACTAGCGGCCTCGGGTCGGCGACAAAACCACAACACCAACTTTAGCAAACTGAAATCGTCCACCTAGAGACCATGGTTTCGGACTAATGGCCTTCGTCAGCCTAGGAAGGACTAGATGGGGTCTAGTTTTGACGCTTAATTTGACGGAAGAGGAGTCATATGTTTTTTTTTTTTTTTAGATCAGTTTTCTCCCCGAAAATTTTCCATCATGTATAGACATTGAACAAATCATACAGTGGTAGTATAATCTTAGAAAGAGCCCTCAGCTTGTGACAAGATGTACGCTGAAGACCAAAGAAGATAATTGCATTAAAGCATCAATTCAATGTGATAAACCAAATAAATAATAACTCTAAAAATAGACTTAGACAATTGACAATTAAAATAATTTTATTGACATCTTGTCAATACATACAAAGTGCACAGTCTGCACTATTAAAAAAATATAATATGGATTATATTAACTATGTACAATGAATATGGCGCCTCTGCCAGCGCTGCAGAGTTTGGTGGAGAATCGCCAGTGGGTCTCCTGCGACACCACACATTTCGCGATCTACGAAGAATACGTAGATCGCGTACTTCGCCGCTGGGGAGATGGTGATGGCGTGGTCCTCGAGACCAACTGGAAAGATCCAGGTCCAGCGGCCCGATAGACTTAGATGTAAAAAAACGTTCAAAAAAATGAGATATTTCCAGAGATTTATTGGATCATATAAAATTGTGTGTGTGTAAAATAAGAAAAAAAAACCACTATATAATTATCTAGCTCAGTGATACATAATAAATATTTTTCTACAACATTTCCTAAAAGTAGTAATTTAATCAGTCTTTCTCGCTAAAAGAAAGTTCTATAAAGAACAAGGGTAACTAAGGCAAATAATAGGAACTACAAAGAAATTCTAAATAAATAAAGTGCACGCACGAAATTCTACTACATCGAGAATTTTGTTGGCGCCCTTTTACAACGCCCATCAAATAAGCCTAAAATAAACAGATTGCCATCTTGAGAATTTTTTTCACAATTTCTAAACTCCACCCTCTAAGGTCTACAGTAAAGTTAACAAAGCAAAGAAAAAAAATGAAAAAAAAAATGCTAAAAACGCAATAATAAAAGACTTCTCAATCATAATGAGCCTCGAATCCAAACTGTATAGACCATGGAGTATATGAAAAAATAGGGGTTACTCTAGGTAAAAAAAAAAAGCAAGCGTTAGAAGAGAAGAAATTTGCGTGAGTTCGTCTGCACGATATCCAGCAATCGCCATTTTTTGCCGCGCTTGCCACTTTTATTAAAAATCATACGTCCCAAATTTAATTGAAGTCGTAGGTTAAATTTGGAAATTGTGGATAGATTATTGACTTAGTTTTAAATAACTCAAATATTTATGGTTTTTATGACGAATTTCTTTAATGTCAATTCATACAGAAGGATATTTTTATACTAATTCGATAAAATTCATTAGAATATAGGTAATTTTTTTTCATATTTACTTTAAATAAGTTGAAAATTCTATAAAATAATCCATCGTATCAATATTGAGTAAAATTATTCATTCCTCCAGGGAAAAGTGTCTTTTCAAAACATTTTTATTCTTCAACTTTCGGGCATGGACGCCCAATATACCAGGTTTTCTCCTGTAGAAGGGCGTCCGTGCCCGAAAGCTAGTGAATAAAAATGTTTTGAAAAGTTACTTTTCCCTGGAGGAATGAATAATTTTAAAATGTTATAAAAATAATTTTATTTACAAAAAGTTTAAGAGTGAAGTAGAATGTTTCTCATGTGTTTCTTCTTTTATCTTCAACCTTTCGAAATATATTATAGATTATATAAATAATTTTGCATATTTCAAATATAGGGAAGGTCATATGTATATGTCATAAGGATTCTAAATTAATAATCACAAAAAATACATTCATGGACAAAAGGAAGTGAAGAGTCTTCGTTCAGTGGACTGTTGCCTATCGTCAGTTTTTTTTTTTTTTTGAAGGAGACAATTCACACTTGGTTATGCCGTGTATCTTCAATAGAGGTAACTGTAATATCTTTCAGAGTTATTGTCTGTATTCCAATATACATGCTAAAAGGTACAACTTCCTTAAGTTTTGTCCATGAGTGTATCTTTCAGAGTTATTGTCTGAATTCCAATATACATGCTAAAAGGTACAACTTGCCTAAATTTCATCCATGAGCGCATTTTTCAGAGTTATTGTCTGAATTCCAATATATATGCTAAAAGGTACAACTTGCCTAAATTTCATCCATGATTGTATCTTTCAGAGTTATTGTCTGAATTCCAATATACATACTAAAAGGTACAACTTCCTTAAGTTTTATCCATGAGTGTATCTTTCAGAGCTATTGTATGAATTCCAAAATACAACTTCTCTTAGTTTCATCCATGAGTGTATATTTATAATAATATCTGTACTAATAGTTAAAATTAACATTAAAATAAGAATATTAAGAATAGAATGATATTTTATCACTCACACACACAGACAGATTTATTAGGACCATTTGTCTTATAGATGATATTTTATTTAGATTTATAACTATCCAAAATCTCGTATTTCACAATCAGAACACAGACTATACATATAATCTTAGAGATCAAGTCCCCCTTAGTAGTCCTATTACAAGTAAACACCAGAAACTAAAGATCGATATCCCAGTTTATATATATTTACAGCTAGTTAAGTGGTCAAACACTTGCATCAATGAAAGCTTTCGCTCTCGTATTTTTATCGTGATATGGATAAGGATTTCCTGGTGATCATCAATACCCGATAGCAACCCTCTGTCCAATTGGTTCATTTATTGAGGATATTGTTGCAAGGAAATAATGTATGGAAAGGTAATAATATACAATTATAAACAATCCTTTAAACTTTTCTTTTAGCTTTTTATAGTTTATTTGAGCATAATAATATTTTTGGTTCTCAAAAAAAAATGGTCCATATAAACATATATATTATATTTTAAAGCATATACAATTATTTTTAAACGGTCGAAATAGGACAAATAGACTTTTATCTGTGTCGTGTAAAATCCAAATTCTCAACAAGAAGCACATAAATAGGGATCCTGTATCCATGTCGAGTTAAATCCAATTACTCAACAAGAAGCACATAAATAGGGATCCTGTATCCATGTCGTGTTGAATCCAATTACTCAACAAGAAGCACATAAATAGGGATCCTGTATCCATGTCGTGTTGAATCCAATTACTCAACAAGAAGCACATAAATAGGGATCCTGTATCCATATCGTGTTAAATCCAATTACTCAACAAGAAGCACATAAATAGGGATCCTGTATCCATGTCGTGTTGAATCCAATTACTCAACAAGAAGCACATAAATAGGGATCCTGTATCCATGTCGTGTTAAATCCAATTACTCAACAAGAAGCACGTAAATAGGGATCCTGTATCCATATCGTGTTAAATCCAATTACTCAACAAGAAGCACGTAAATAGGGATCCTGTATCCATGTCGTGTTAAATCCAATTACTCAACAAGAAGCACGTAAATAGAGATCCTGTATCCATGTCGTGTTAAATCCAATTACTCAACAAGAAGAATATAAATAGGGATCCTGTATCCATGTCGTGTTAAATCCAATTACTCAACAAGAAGCACATAAATAGGGATCCTGTATCTATGTCGTGTTAAATCCAATTACTCAACACATTCACACACATAAACTCCATGTAAAATATCGTGTGTAATCCAATTACTTAGCAGTCTCACATAGAGAGATCCTGTGTCGTGTTAAATCCAATTATTCTCAAGTGACCATGTAACAAAGGGGCCCAGGCCTCAAGACAGATCACCTAAGCAATTATCACTTCGGCCTCAGGGACCGGCCAAAAGAGCCCCAATTTCACGGCATGAAGCCAATCCATCTTCCATGACATCTTCAATGGTAATTTTCAATGAGAAAGATCATTGTTTCCTCCCGTGGTTCTTCCCTTTCTTCCTGTCCGCTCTGATCACGAGACCTTTCAATCATCATTTTCACCGCATTGCATCCACCGGCGTCGTGCACACTGCTTCACTGACCAGCCCGCCCTTATCTACATCTGCTATAAATATTTAAATGACTTTATTAATATTTTATCGCTTCTTGTAGGTCACTATATCTCACTACACTTTCCCTACATACCCACACCCATTAATGCGGAACTTTCTTATATATAAGATGTACATGAAATGTTCTTTATTATGCCTCAAAATTGCATTCATTATTTCCATTGTATATTTGTATCTTTATATTTATAAAAAAAAATTAGATACTTTCATATTTGAATATTGTAACTTCATTTGAAATTATCGTATTTTATGATTTCTTGAAGTGTCTTATAAAATATTCTTGTTGAGCTGTATAACTACTTATTCTTTGATTAAATATTCGCCTTTTTTTGAATCTTTTTAGAATATTCTATGATCTTAATAATCCATTTTTTATTAATCTGATAATATATATATTTTTTTAATTTCTATTTAATATATCTTTTTCTTTATATATATGTATGTGAACATTTAAAGATTTATTATAAGATTTTTTTTCTAATTATATATAATAATTTTTTGTTTTATATATGTACATTGCGCAATCATTAAATGTTTTAAAATATATATTTCAATGATTTAGCTATAAGAGCACCGAAAAGATTCGGCAACCCTGGAGAACAAAGAAGCCGTAAGAGTTAGGCTTAGTTTGTTTACCGCTACAATAAAGTTTTGTATTTGTTAACTGTTGGCGTACTTTCTAAAATGATAACAAATTGGGATTTTGGGATTACTAGAATGTTTTATAAATAAGTAAAAACCATTTAATTAAACTTTTAATTATTCGATAAAATAATTTGAAGAGTTCTTGAACTTATTTATGAGCACGACCTCCAAGATCTTGTCTAATTTAGACTAAAAGGATAAGTAAAAAAAAAATCCTTGAATCAAATTTTTATCAAGATTTAAATCTTATTTTATTGGCTTCTTTATGTGAATTATTTTCTGCCGTAGAAGAGCTTTCTAGCCCGAAAGTTTGAGAGATTTGTAAATGAAAAATATTTTAAAAAGAAACTCTCCCAGGAAGTTTAATGTTCTTATTTTAAAACTTTTAAATATTTATTCGAGATCTCGATTGTCTCTCTATTTAAGAAAATGTATTTTGAATAAGACTTATTTGAGGGGGGGACAAGTCAGTAACTTTACCCCAAAGTAAGCCTCATTGTAAATAGTTTTCCTTTAAATGGCTAAAGCGGGTCGCTAAAACGTTGGAATAAAGTTTTCAAAAGTTTGAAATAAATCAATTTTCACTTAATAATCAAGCCAGTATTCAAAATGGTGTTTTTATATGATGCTTTACTTATCTATTAATTAATTATTAGTCTTTTATATATATTTTTTATTCTGTTATTTTTGTTGCTTGTTGTTGTTGTCGTGTCCAATGAAGAACTTCAGATATCTCCATGTATCTTTATCACAGCAGTCGCAATGTCGTTTATCTTGGGTGTGTAAAGCTGCCGTTGCCACATTAGTCACCTTGGACCAGAATTTAGTCAAATATTTCAAGGGTTCAGGGGAGATCGCAGGGAGTGTGGTCGGACTTCTCTCCCCCCCCCCCCCTTTTTTTTTTGTTAACTTTACAATTAAACAGAATTTTGGACCAACTCCATTCGTTAGTATTGATCACACGTGATGGAATTGAAATGACTTTTCTTGCTATTGGTCAAATAATCTGGTAGTATCTCTTGGTAAAGATATGAGTATCTTCTAGGCAAGGAACCGGATTTGGGCGTTGGCAATTCAACTCTTTACAATCTGATAAGGAAATCTGTGCTAAATTTCGAACCCTAAAAACTAGGGTAATGGTTAGATATCAGTTTTCTTCTTCTTTAGCTCATGATATTCCACTAATGGATTGCAGAAATTTCTTTATTTTTCATTCTTCACCATTTGTATTCTATCAATTTCTTTCATCCCCATACTGAATCTATTTATCCTTCCCTTTTTTAGGCACTCTTCTCTTTGCCTAGAACCAGTTTCTGGTATCCATATTGAGATAAAGGTCTATTCACCTATCCTTTTAGTACTATATCCAGGCCTCTCTTTTACTTCTTCTCACTGTAATTCACAAGTTATCTATCAATATAACGATAGTCTCTCTGCAATAAAACAAGGTGATAAGGAAGATGGGTGTCTTTATTATATAGAATAAGCACGAGCTTTCGGGTAAAAACCCTTCTATAGGTGCTATCACATAGCAAGATGGATACTAATGTGGAAAGAGTTTTTCAGATATATATAGTAGAGGTAATTTTTATATACAGCGTGAAAAGAAAGAAGATGCAAAATAGATAAAAATGCTATTAAATAAATATATATGGAGGTAATTTGTATAGCTTTAATAGTTTCCGCGTTATCTCGAGCCGTTTATCCATATATATTTATTTAATAGTATTTTTTGTCTATTTTGCATCTTCTTTCTTTTTACGCTGTCAATACAAATTACCTCTACTATATATATCTGAAAAACTCTTTCCATTAGTGTCCATTTTGCTATGTGATAGCCACCTGTAGAAGGGTTTTTACCCGAAAGCTCGTGCTTATTCTATATAATAAAGACACCCATCTTCCTTATCGCCTTGTTTATTGCAAATTTTACTAGGAAGAGTTCTTTACAATCCGATAGTCTCTCTATTCGCTATAGAAGAAGGAACCCAATTCGTGGAGAAGAGATTCTTTATATAAGAGAATAATCGTACAAGCTATAGGGTAAGATGTACCCCTAGAAGGGCGACTTGTTCTAAAGCTTGTACAAACGTCCTCTTTTAAAGAAACTCTTCTCTCTGACTTATATTACTTCTTCTAAATTTATCTATTTTCATTTCAAAAAGCCAAGGTGATCAACAATCAAGCAAGTTTATTTCAATAACCCTAATCATGCGCCGTCTCGTGGTCTCAGACTGCAGATTTACTATTTACTTTTCTTAAAAATCGGTCGTCTGTTAATATTAACTTATATAAATAGTTTAAAAACTTTCCTTATATATATTCCTTCCTACCATTTGTACCATAGTTCTTATAAGTCGCGCTTCATTGTTCGCCTGTTAAAGGGTTTTTACCCAAAAGCTTGCACCTATGCATCAATAAAAGAAACTCGTCTTCCTTCACCATGTTTTTTCGTTTAATTAAGATGATTTATATTTGACTTTAATATTCAATTTTCGATTTCTTTTTTCCATTCAGTTCTTTTATTATGGATATTTCTATTCTATTAGGACTTGATATGCGACTAGAGGTTTGTAGATGTGTATCATATGTTGGAAAACAAAGAGACAGTGAAGAGGAGTTTGCTCTGCAGCTGCAAGATGTCATCCATCATCTAGCCTTCTCCTCATACATAAAGATGTACCTCCCTTTAGTGCGACATCGCCCGGATACGTCACCCTCATCTGTCACAATTAGACACTTTCTAATGGATGCAGATGGAAGATAATGAGGTGATACGATCTTATCCTCTTTTTAGGGAAACAGACTTCTTAGACGAGATACACGTGTAGAACTTTGTATGCTTAGGTTGGAAACGTAACGGCTTGCATATTTAAGTGGTGTTTTGGACTGATGGTCATATCCTTTAATAATGATCTTACCTCGGATAATCAGGCGATATGATTTCATTCTTTTTTTAGAGAAACAAACTTATTAGGAGTGAGCTATAAGGGTAGAAATTTGTCTGCTTAGGTTGGAAACGTAACGGCTTGCATATTTAAGAGGTATTTTGGACTGATGGTCATATTCCTTTAATGATGATCTTACCTCGGATAATCAGGCGATATGATTTCATTATATTTTTTTTAGAGAAACAAAATTCTTAAGAGCTAGATATAAGGGTAGAAATTTCTCTACTTAGGTTAGAAATATAAAGGTTTGAATACTTAGAGGTGTTTTTGAATGATGGTTATATCCCTTAATAATGACTTCACTTCGGATAATGAGGCGATATGATTTCATTCTTTTTTATAGAAACAAACTTCTTAGATGAGCTAAAAGGGTAGAAATTTGTCTGCTTAGGTTAGAAATATAATGGTTTAAATACTTAGAGGTGTTTAGGAATGATGGTCATATTCCTTTATAATGACCTTACTTCGGATAATCAGGCGATATGATTTCATTCTTTTTTTTTTTTAATAGAAACAAACTTCTTAGGAGCGAGCTATAAGGGTAGAAATTTGTCTGCTTAGGTTAGAAATAGAGAGGTTTGAATACTTAGAGGTGTTTTGGACTGATGGTCATATTCCTTTATAATGACCTTACTTCGGATAATAAGGCGATATGATTTCATTCTTTTTTTAAAGAAACAAACTTCTTAGGAGCGAGCTATAAGGGAAGAAATTTGTCTGCTTAGGTTAGATATATAATGGTTTGAATAAATAGAGGTGTTTTGGAATGATGGCCATATCCCTTAATAATGACTTTACTTCGGATAATGAGGCGATATGATTTCATTCTTTTTTTAGAAAAACAAACTTCTTAGGAGCGAGCTATAAGAGTAGAAATTTGTTTGCTTAGGTTAGAAATATAAAGGTTTGAATACTTAGAGGTGTTTTGGAATGATGGTAATATTCCTTTATAATGACCTTACTTCGGATAATGAGGTGATATGATTACATTCTTTTTTTAGAGAAACAAACTTCTTAGAAGCGAGCTATAAGGGTAGAAATTTGTCTGCTTAAGTCAGAAATATAAAGGTTTGAATACTTAGAGGTGTTTTGGAATGATGGTCGAATATGACTTTATAATGACCTTACTTCGGATAATCAGGCGATATGATTTCATTATTTTTTTTTAGAGAAACAAACTTCTTAGATGAGCTATATGATTAGAAATTTGTCTGCTTAGGTTAGAAATATAAAGGTTTGAATACTTAGAGGTGTTTTAGAATGATGGTCATATTCCTTAATAATGACCTTACTTCGGATAATCAGGCGATATGATTTCATTCTTTTTTTTTAGAGAAACAAGCTTCTTAGGCGATCTACAAGGCGAAAACTTTGCTTAGTTTAGAAATGTAACAAGTTGAGCATAGTATGTAACAGGAGTTTTTTTTAGACTATAGGGAAAAATTCCCTAACAATGACCTCGCCTAAGATGGTAAGGTAATATGATTTCATTCTTCTTTTAACGAAACAAATTTCTTGAGCGAACTATAAGGGTAAAACTTTGCTTAGGTTAGAAATGTAACAGGATGAATACCTAAGAGGTGTTTTTGGACTGTAGGCCATATTCTCTAACAATGGCCTCGTCTAAGATGGTATGGTGATATGATTTCATCCTTCATTTATAGAAATAAACTTCTTAGGTGAGCCACACGTATAGAACTTATATGTTTAGGTTAGAAACTTAACAAGTTGCTTACTTAAGATCCATTCTGGAGAGAGTGAGGAAGATCATATGTCGCTCTTACAAAGTCACTTCACGTAGTTCTTAAAAATAAAAGACACTTCGAATAGAAATTGGTTTTATTTTTCAACGTTTCGACAACTGCCCTGTAGGATGAAGTACAGTGTCGTGACCCCCGAGCTACTACGGTAACCGTGAACAGGGAACTCTGAAATGTGGATGACTAACGGGGCAATGGCACCTCCCCTTTCCATGAAGCAGCATGGACAAGACACCACCACCAACGTTTCGACAAAATATTTTGTTCTCGTCGGAAAAAAAATTAAAGCATTTAGTATGGCGTTAAAAATGTATCTGAGGTTGCAAGCTATACATCTTTTGTTCTCGTTAGGAAAAAATAAAAATTAGACAATTTAACAAGCATTTATGGCCGAGGTGTCTTTTATTTTTTGAGAACTATGAATGCCGGTCAAACAACCTCCTTCAAGACCTCAGGTAGGTTTCCTAAACTTGGAAAATTTTGTTGCTGCACTTATCCCACTGACCCGTAATTGTTTGATGGCAGAGAGAAAGTAATCAAATGGTACAGAGATCATTGAATCTATTTCAATAGAATATTGAATAATACCAATGAAGATTCGTTAATTTAGTGAAGTTCCTGTTCCAAAATAACTTTATTAGGTACCGCTCAACAAGAGCAACCTAGTTTATGATAATTGAAACAATGAATAATATGTGAAGGTTATTCACATATTAAACAAAATGTTAACGCGGGATTAGATCCCGGTTCATGACTGTCGGGAATCGAGGGTGTTACCCACTCGTCCACCGACTTTTGTATAGTGAAGTTTTAGTTTCATATGAATCACAATTTCTTAATAAAATCTTCCAAATCTACCAAAAAGGTGATTAGTTGCTAGAGTGACTCATCCAATTCTATATACACTCATGGTAAAACTTGAAGAAGTTTTATATTTAATCATAATTTATTTCTTTTTTTTTTTTTAACTTATATAACGGTAGATTTCCCATAATTGTAAATTTTAACATGTTCAATAAAAAAATAAACATAATAAAATATTATAATAACGATTAGATTCGATAAGGATAAGTTTCTTTATTTGTAAAATTAATTCGAGCTTTCGGGCGCAAGCTGCCCTTCTACTGGAATAGAGGATACAATTTCAAATAAACATCTATATACAAATATTTATATTTTCTTTAAATGATATCTTGCTCTGGTCTTGTATAGCGTGAGTGGATCACATGCCCGCGTGATTTAGTTTAAATCAAAGAAAAGCCTCAATAAAATATTGAGTAAAATTAATCAGGCCTCCAGGGAAAAAAGAGTCTTTTCAAAACATTTTTATTATTCTCTAGCTTTCGGGCACGGATGCCCTTCTACAGGAGAAATTGGCGAATCATTATACCAGGTTTTCTCATGTAGAAAGGTGTCTGTGCCCGAAAGCTGAAGAATAATAAAAATGTTTTGAAAATACACTTTTTCCTGGAGGCCTGATTAATAATAAAATATAATAATGTCAAAAGTATACATGCTAAAAGGTACAACTTCCCTTAAGTTTTGTCCATGAGTGTATATCATATAGATAGAAAATTTTTCTTGGTGGAATTTTATTTTTTGATATGGATAATAAATGGTATATATATATATATATAATATATTAAAATGAATAGAGATTTTCTGCTTGTATTTAATTATCTTGAGGATTATACTATGTTAATTCAGTCGTGGTTAACAATCTTGAAAAAATAATAATATTGAAGATCATGGATTTATTTATTTGAGCTGAGGAATATATAAAAGAACATAATTTTATAAAAGTACTCACTTTTTTAAGGCGAGTAGAATAAGGAAAACAAAATATTATTTACATAATGTACAAAGGTTTTGAGCCGGCCATTGGGATAAAACAACAACGAGTTTTTATAGGGGAAGAGTGACCTCTGGCGGTCGATTTATCAGTATTTGTATCTATGAAATATATTTTTAAATAAAATAATATTTTAATATAACATTTTAAATAATACCTTTAAATAACATATATCTATATAGGTTTTTCGTTAATTTTATAGAGAGAGTTAACTTTTCTTTTTTTTAGAATAGCTTTTTCTAGCAAAATTTTCATCTATTCACAATGATTATTTCTCCAATCTATTAGAATGTTTTGATGAAAAATAATATTTTATTTCGACTCTCTTAGAGCGCTATGTCTCCCTAGGGACACTTGCACTTTAAAGGTTAAGTAAACATTGAAAGAAAGAAAGATATTTGAAATATGTACAAGAATTAGTATGCATGTTTCAATTAGATTCTTTATTCTTTATTTCGACTTAGAGCGCTATGTCCTCCTAGGGACACTTGCACTTTAAAGATAAACAAAAATTTTGAAAGAAAAGAATGAAAGATATTTCAAATATGTACAAGAATTAGTATGCAAGTTTTAGTTAGATGAAAAGCGAAAATAATATCAACACAATTGCACACAACACATCAAAATAATATAAAATTGATATAATTTTTATATATCGAATTATTTTTCTTAAAATTTATTATTATTTTTTTTTTATTTGTAAATTTTGAAACATGAAAAAACTTTTATATTATACTAGTTGTTAGTAACTCGAACAAAACAAGAATATAAGCCCTTCATAACGCAATCTAAAATCCAATATGATAATAAAAAACAAAAGATACCATCAAATTGTAGTAATTGGATAAAATTGCTATTTTTTCACCCCCCAACATAACACGTAACTAGTTGTATTCAACGGGTGATAATCAATATTCTTTGAAATTTTGTAATATGCAAAATCTACTCATCAAATTCTTTTTTTTTTTCAATGATTTTTTTTTTCAAAGTTACTAGCATCACATTACTTATTGATTTATTCCTAACATTTGACCGTTGCACTTGTGGTGAAAAAAAAAATTGTGATAGGGCTCTTTCAACACTTTGTACTTGTAACAAAATGATGACTTCATAGTATTAGAAGCATATTAGCATGGTAATCATAGGTTAGATTGTGTTATTAAAGGATGAGGCGCTTGGATTCTCCTAAGCTGTAATAAGGGGTTCAATTGTAGGATTTACAGAGCCAAAGGTATAATTGAAAAAAAAGGCGGGAATTGTTTTAATAAAGAACATCTTTATTTATGAGCAGACGAGTTCGTAAAAAAAAAAGTGCAAAAGAAAATTATATAGCCTCGATTTTTCTGCTTTTCATTTGTTTTTACTAGTGTTATCATTTTTATTTTTGAGAAAATTGTCAAAAAAGAGATTTTTTTAAATAAAAACAAGATATATTTTCTATAATTCACTTTTCAATTTAAAAATATTTCAAAAATTAGGCATATATTTATGGTAGAGTATTATAAGTTTAGGTGTATAATTCCATTTGTAAATTTCTTGATAACAATCTTCTTTTAGAATTTGGGTTGTTTCTCTTTTCAAAAAATAAAAAATAAAAATGATAGTAGAAGAAACATAGGTCGGAGTGAAGAGCTACTCTGTATAAGAGAACGCTCGTGTACAAGCTTTCGGGCAAGACGCCTTACTTAAAAATTAAGGTACCAGTAGACGGGCCGGTTCAAATAACTTTATTAAGTACCGCTCAACAAGAGCAACCTAGTTTATGATAATTGAAACAGTGAATAATATAGATAAATAATTCTTCCTGAATTGAAATTAGACGAAAAAACATGGTGAAGGAAGACGAGTTTCTTTTATTGATGCATAGGTGCAAGCTTTCGGGTAAAAACCCTTCAACAGGCGAGCAATGAAGCGTGACTTATAAGAACTATGGTACAATGGTAGGAAGGAATATATATATATATATATATATATAAAAGAAAGTTTTTTAAAATTTAAAATAATATAAATAATTTAAAAACTTTCTACTTACTATGGTACAATGGTAGGAAGGAATATATATATATATATATATATATTCCTTCCTACCATTGTACCATAGTTCTTATAAGTCGCGCTTCATTGCTCGTCTGTTGAATGGTTTTTACCCGAAAGCTTGCACCTATGCATCAATTAAAGAAACTCGTCTTCCTTCACCATGTTTTTTCATCTAAAGTGAATAATATGTGAAGGACATATTAAACAAAATGTTAACGCGGGATTCAATCCCGGTTCATGACTGTCGGGAATCGAGGGTGTTACCCACTCGTCCACCGACTTGTATAGTAGAAGGGCGTTTTCCCCGAAAACTTGTACGATCGTGTTTTATACAAAGAAGTTCTTCTCCCTGACCTGTGTTTCTTCTCCCATAGTAAATAAGGAAATTATCATAGCGGTATAGTTGATTAAATCTGATATTAATTAATCATTGCAGTAAGAGCAGTAGAAAATTAATTGATTAGAAAAAAACATTCATGTCTAAAATAGTTTCAAATATTTATAATCCTTTTAATATTAAATTGAAAGCTGTGTATCCAAATTCTTACATTTTCAATGTCAATAAGAATGAAATAGTCTATAAAAATTCAGATTTCTACGTGGTCAGGAAGTAAAAGGAAATTTGAATGCAAACTTTTGAAAAAAAATGAAAAAAAGCCCATTACTGACTACCCAGAATTCTTAAAATTTGTAGAATTACATTATTATCAGTATTAAGCAAATCTAAAAATTTTCTGACTCCTGTGTGGTTTGGAAGTTTATCAAAATTTATCATAAAAATCGAAAGTGAATAGAGAAATTGAAATTAGTCCATTGCAAGAAGTGGAATAAAATAGCCCTTCAGGGGACATGGGCTATATGTAATGATGTATGTTTATATGCATATATGTAAATATGTAAAATAGACCACTTGGTCTCGTCTCCTGACGTCTGCATTTTCCTTTTTTCCAACCGGTCAATTTGGTTAGCTAAGGTTTTTTTTTTTACCCTGACCTCTAGAGTTTTATAATCGTAAAGTCAGCCTCTCCCTTTATTTACTAACAGCATATATTAATAGTTATTATTATTATAATTATAGTTAAACCAGAGAGAGGGTATACTAGAGCGCAATTAAAGACTATAGAAACCTTTGTTTATATACATATTAAAATAATTCTAAAATAATTTCAGGTTTATTCGAATTTATAAATGGAAAGGATTCGATTAATTGTGAAGTTTGATATTCTGATATACCAATGGTCGCAAATACCGTATCCCACCGTCTCAAAATTTTACAATAGTCAAATAGTATAAATAACTTATAAGGAAAACTTGCATTATATTATTTAAGATGAAATAAATTATTCTAAAATAGCGAATATATACAGGAAACCCTACGAGTAATCTTCCTAAATAGGAAACCCTACGAGTAATCTTCCTAAATAGGAAACCCTACGTGTAATCTTCCTAAATAGGAAACCCTACGTGTAATCTTCCTAAACAGGAAACCCTAATTGTAATCTTTCTAAATAGGAAACCCTACGAGTAATCTTCCTAAATAGGAAACCCTACGAGTAATCTTCCTAAATAGGAAACCCTACGAGTAATCTTCCTAAATAGGAAACCCTACGAGTAATTTTCCTAAATAGGAAACCCTACAAGTAATCTTCCTAAATAGGAAACCCTACGAGTAATCTTCCTAAATAGGAAACCCTACGAGTAATCTTCCTAAATAGGAAACCCTACGAGTAATTTTCCTAAATAGGAAACCCTACAAGTAATCTTCCTAAACAGGAAACCCTTCAGTGCTATTCGAATAAGCTTAAATAATAAAACTCTAAAATATATGAAAATCTAACCATTACTGACCGATTTATTAAAACAATTAAGTATCTAAACATATTTTAATTGTTTGAATTTGAATTAAAATATGATTGATTGACCATTTTAAAAATTATTAAATTGGATAAACAATTTTTATATTTTTATAAAATATTCATCTTTTTCAAATATACATAATTTAGTTGTTCAATTTTAACTTTCTAAACGGACATTTATAAATCAAATTGAATTGATTTTATTGTAAAAACTTCATTAAAAGTTATCACATCATATTTTATTTAAATAGTTTTTTTTAAAGGAAACATACTAATAATTAATAGTTTAAATTTCTCTAACATTATAAATATGTATATAGATATCTCTGTATCTGAAGAGGCACCTCTCCCTTTAAAAATGAATTAGAACAATGCATTATTTTAAACCACCCTAGTAAAAGATTTACTAGTTGTTAAAAATAGATAATTTACATAATGTAATTACCATAAGATCAATTGTATAATATCATCCGCGGATCACGAGAACCAATCAGGTGAGACTTTGAACGGGAAAGGAATTAATAAAAGGCACGGCGGGATGGCCGGTACGTGGGGATTAGCAGAGTTGGTGAGATTAGCAGGGGATTGATAAGAATCTGGTTGTGGAAGATATTAGAGCCTAGGAGACGGAATACTCGTGCTCAGAAGAAGAAATGGATAAAGAAATCTATGGGAAGCCTCTGGTAGAAGTTGAAGAAAGTGAAAGAGCTCAAGTTGAGAAAAGCCCTGTTGAAATTGAAGAAAGGGAAAAAGCTAAGGTTGGCAAAGAGGTGATTGGCATAATAGCCGGCTACTTGCTCCAACTGAGATAAGTTTGGTTTTGTGTATCATTCATCAGAGTTAAATAAAGCCCATTATATTTGAGATCACCAAACCCTGTCGTTCACCACCTCAGGAATACCACCTGCCTATCGCTACAATTGTTAGACACAAAAACTATCTATTTATATTGGTCATTTGTTTATTCATAGTTTTCTAAATTCATTCTTTCTATCTTTTCTTTATTCCCAACTATAGTATTGATAAGAAATGAGCTACAACACTAGTTCTGGCAAATTCAGACAAAAATCCAACCTGTCATATATATATAGTAAATAAAAGCCTTAAAGCACGAATGTTTCTTTCACACATAGAACAAACATCTACTTTCCTTACTGCTATGAAAATATGTTTGCGGAAGAGCATTTTCGATGCAAATATGTGAAAGTAATTCTACTGTCCTAATGTCCATAGTTTGCTTGAATACCATTTATGAGATTTCACCCTTCAGTGTAGCATATATAAGCAGAATGATCCAATATAGTATTAGAGCTCTAAGAAGTTGTCTGTAATAATAAATTGACGAAACCGCTGGGAGAGTTCACCATTAATGATATATAATTACATAATTTGTAAGTGCAAAGTCGAACTGCTTTTCACATGTGTAGACATGTGGTGCGCTTACAGTAAAAAGCAGTCGCTAACTACCCACCATGATTATCATGGCCTGTACCACGTGTACTAGGGATAAGCAAAAAAAAAAAAAAAAAAAAAAAAAAAACCATTAATGAGCCAAGCCCTTCCAATATTTTTCATCGCAGTAAGGACAGTAAAAGTTTGTTCTATTTTTAAAAGAAACATTCGTGCTTCAATGCTTCCATTTTTCTGTGTATAGATGGCGTGTTATTGCTTTAAATATATATATTTTTAAATAATATTTTAGGTCAAATTGTTTATGCGTTATATGATCTATTTATATATTATCAAAACTATATATATATATTATATAAAAAGATTTCTGCTGATTTTGGTGAATAGTCGTGGTTAAAATCTTGAATATATAAATAAAAATAGTTAGATCATAATTAGTTTTAATTGAGCTTAAGGAATATATATAATACATAATTTGATAAAGTACAACCTGTTTTAAAGCGGATAGAATAAAGTAAAAAAAGATTATTTACATAATTACAAAAGGTTTGAGCCGGCCAACGGGAAACAACAACAATAGGTTTATATATTGAAAGAGATGACGTCTGGTGGTAGACTTAAACAAAATATTTTATTCTAGAAATTCTAATTTTCAAATTAAATACAATTTTTATATAACATATATATATTATATAAAAGGGCGTACCTGGATCTGTAAAAGAAAAAAATTGTTTTTTTTTTCTTTTACAGATCCAGGTACGCCCTTTTATATAATCTTAATTAATGGATCGCCTTTTGACTCATATATATATATATATATGTTATATTAAAATATTATTTTATTTAAAATTATATATCATAGATTCAAATATTCTGTTAAATTGACCGCCAGAGATCACGATTCCCCTATAAAAACTCATTGTTATTATTTCCCGATGGCCGGCTCAAATCTTTTGTACATTATGTAAATAGGTTTTTCATTTTTTAGATTCTTACGCCTTAAGCCAGGCATTACTTTTATCGAATTATGTTTTTTTCTATATTCCCTAAGCTCAATTAAAGCTATTTCTAATATTTACTATTATTATTATAGTTTCAAGATTTTAACCACGACTGCATTACCATAGCATAATCCTCAAGATAATCAAAAGTCAACAGAGGTCTTATTTGTTTTATATATAATATATATATCTTATAATAAAAGAAAAGAGATTTTTCTGCTTGTATTTAGAATTGTTGTGATTATCTTGAGGATTAAGCTCTGGTGATGCAGTCGTGGCTAATAATTTTGAAAGAATAATAATAAAAATAGTTTTGATATGAGGTTTCTTTAATTGAGCTAAGTGAAATATATGAAAAACATAATTTGATTAAAGTACTGCCTGGCTTAAGGCGTAAGAATAATTTTGAATAATTTTGGGTCGGCCAATCGGGGAAGAACAACAATCAGTTTATATGGGAAGCATGACCTCTGGCGGTCGATTAAAACAGAGTATTTATATCTATGAAATTATAACTTTTTAAATAAAATAATATTTTAACATATAACATTTTTAAATAAAATATTTCAATATAACATATATATATATATATATATATATATATATATGAGATAATTTCTCCTAAACCAATCAAATAATCCCATTCATACCCAATTTTAATCATAAAGATTCACATACCAATCAAAGAACAGATAAATATATTCAGAACATTTCCTTACACGTAATGTCGTAGTCGGTTTTCTAAGTATTTTTTCTTTAAGACACTCGGAGTACCAAATCATTACGATTCAATGCAATCAATAAAGGAATTATAAATGCAAATCCTGTAATTAATTGAGCTGTAAATTAAATTAATTGCTCGAAATCATAATTATATAGGACAGGTGTCTTTTCTTTTTTCTTTCCTTGTTGAACGAGAGTGTACATGGTTGCTTCAGGAAGTTGTTGGCCAAATTGACGACCATTATCGTCTCAGGGAAAAGAATAAAATGTGAAAGAATTTATGAAAATGATATAAAATTTCTATATATTTTTCATAAATTGTTTCATTACAATTTTACAATTACTACATGTTAAATCAGATAGTATCATTAATACTTTCAAATATTAGATAAAAGATAAATGCTTTTTTTCTTGATGCTATATTTCGAAGAAGGTAGAATTAGAATTTATAATTGACCATTTTAAAATATCTTATTATTACCAATATCAGTTGGAATTTTCACTTTTCTATAGTGTCTTAGACACTTAAAATAGTGCAATCCATAAATATAGATCTTTAATTTAAAAAGGCATATATTTGCTGACATAAATACCTTGCTATGCCTTGAAAAAGGTTGGCGTTCAGCCAACTGAAATATTGGTAAAAAATATATATTTTGATTTGATATATTCTTTTTAATTAAAATTCTATTTATTGTTTCTTTTCTTTTCTTGTAGAGTGAACTATATAACTGTTTCTCTGTTTCACAATTGTAAATTGACGCAATTATCCCTCGCGGAGATATAGCATTTTGTGTGTTAAGATAAATAAATAATGAGATAAATACTTATTTCAGACATTATACTTTACCGTAAAGATAAGGTTGCCTGGCCGGCATTCATAGTTCTTCAAATTAAAGAAACTTCGGCCAGTATAAATCTTTTTATTATCTCGACGTTTCGACAAAATAGTCTCAAAATATAAAAAAACAGCAATATTTACATCTCAAATCATCGATGGAGGATCTCCCACCTTGAGAGTGTCCTCCTCCAGACAAGGTCTTCTTGGTACCTTCCCAGTTCCACTCCGAGGAAATACCTGTAAATGCAGGTTTTAGCATGACGATATGTAGATATGGTCGACGATATGTAGATATGTTCGACGATATGTAGATATGTTTGACGATATGTAGATATGTTTGACGGTATGTAGATATGTTCGACGATATGTAGATATGTTTGATGATGTGTAGATATGTTTGACGGTATGTAAATATGTTTGACTATATGTAGATATGTTTGACGATATGTGTAAATATGTTCGATAGTATGTAAATATGTTTGACGATATGTAAATATGTTTGACGATATGTAGATATGTTCGATAGTATGTAAATATGTTGGACGATATGTAAATATGTTTGACGATATGTAGATATGTTTGACGATATGTGTAGATATGTTTGACTATATGGAGATATGTCCGACGGTATGTAGGTATGTTTGACAATATGCAAATGTATAGGTTTGAGGATATATGTAAATATGTCACCTGTGATTATACACTCACGGTGCGGGGACAGAGTCGCTGCGGTCCGTCCATCGACCAGATCCCGTCACGCGATCATTTAATCCCGGGCCGTGGAACAAGCGCCGGGGCTCTCTAACGAGTGTTTTGTCTTGTGCTTCCTTTGTTCGGTGCCGCGGTCACTTCCTTCCTTGCCATGCAACCCTAAGACCTGTCACATAGACTGGACCGTCCCACTACAAGTTATTTTGGTGTCAGTCAAATTCCCTGGTTCTTTTACAACAGGGAGGTCTGTCACATAGCCTGGGTCTTCCTACAGCAGGGCCGTCTGTCACATAGCCTGGGTCTTCCTACAGCAGGGCCGTCTGTCACATAGCCTGGGTCTTCCTACAGCAGGGTCGTATGTCACATAGCCTGGATCTTCCTACAGCAGGGTCGTATGTCACATAGCCTGGGTCTTCCTACAGCAGGGTCGTATGTCACATAGCCTGGATCTTCCTACAGCAGGGTCGTATGTCACATAGCCTGGGTCTTCCTACAGCAGGTCCGTGTTTCACATAGCCTGGGTCTTCCTACAGCAGGGCCTTCTGGTCTAGACAACATAGCCTGGGTCTTCCTACAGCAGGTCCGTGTTTCACATAGCCTGGATCTTCCCACAGCAGGGCCTTCTGGTCTATACAACATAGCCTGGGTCTTCCTACAGCAGGTCCGTGTTTCACATAGCCTGGATCTTCCTACAGCAGGGTCGTATGTCACATAACCTGGGTTTTCCTACAGCAGAGTCATATGTCACATAACCTGGGCTTTTTATAGCAAGGCCGTCTACTGTGTATCCCAACTAGGCCAGATTGGAAAATATTCTTAAATCTTACCTCAAGGACTCCCGTACTGTTTATTAACCCTTCGGATTATCTCTAATTGTTGAATATATTAACACCGAACGTGCACATTCCTATAGGTATTTAGTTGCTGCTTCGTTCATATGTCGATTTGTATACGAAAAGTATTGCACTATGGTTTCATTTTCTTTTTATACTATGTGATTTGAAAAAGAAAGAGAATGTGTGGATTGTGAAATTTCGAAATAATATACTAGCGTCTAAATAATCTGTCTAACTTTTTACTATAGGTGATAATTTGTTTACATGCGAAAAGGAACCTCTCTATTAATATAAATTGCACAAAATCAATACATACGGAAGTCTTTTCCTAGATTTCCATTTGTGTTTGTATAATAATGTTGTTGTTGTTGTCGAGCCCAATGAAGAGCCTCAGTTGTCTCCATGCATCTCTATCACAGCAGCAGCAATGTCCACTATAGTTCGTATGATAATCTAAACTGTATTTGAATCTGGTCAGAGAATGTCATCAAAATTCAGTTTTTGTTTATTTAATGAAGAAATTGAGCCTCTCCGCTCTTTCTCTTTTTCACATGAATGTTATCCTTCCATAGAAATAGATTTTAAAATAGTGATTATATTCGCATCATTGAAATAGTTATTCTTGAAAAATATTCGAGCAATCCATATGAAATTTATTGGTAACTGCCAATATTTCGACAAGGCTGGCTGATCATCTATCTGAGTGGGCTTCAAGAATGTGTCTTTAGGAAGAAAAGAATTCTATAGGCATACTAACTGAAAAAGAATTTGGGAAAACACCTATAAATAATAGTTAATCCAAAAAATAAGACTTTCTTTTTATCATGTAAGCATCAGGCTTCCAGGGATAAGCTTTTTATTCTTATTTTAATTTGAATCTCCATCTATAGGGAACGATAAGCACTATCACAGGAGAAAACACGATATAATAAATCGGGACTAGGACACATGAGTTAAAATATAATAAATTTGATTTATTGAAGCCTCTTTCATCATTAATGAAGTAGTTATTGAGATTATGGTAAAACGTAGAATGAACAATCACATCAATGTTAGAATACACCAACAATGGGACAATAAGAAAGTTATTGTGAATTGCGATATAAATATTGCCAGTACTTACCAACCAATTTGTAAATATTCTCCTTATCTCGCTGCTGAATTAAACTACCGACCTCCTGGGGACGTATCTCTCTCTCACGGGAGAACTCATTGTGTATTCCAGGATCGTACCGCCTCACTATCTTTCACATCTGATACTGGCTGTAGGGGCAGGCGGGGATATCCCTCAGTCGTTTTCTTGAAATTCTTTTCACTTTCTTTTTATCCCCAACTCTTAAAATAATCACGATATAAAAATCATTTTTAAAAAATCCTTGAAGTTTGATAAAATTCTCTTGAAATTAGTCATTTGCATATTCGCATATCATATTCACACATCACGTTATCCAATGTTAGGAATGAAAGTATTTTAACACGATAATATTAAAAATAATATTCAAAAACCTTTATGTTTGATGAAAGGCTCTTTAAATTAGTCATTTGTATATTCACATATTATATTATGAATTTAATTGCCATCTATCGTTAATATTTTACACAAATAAATTTACTGGCAATGCGTTTCTTTTAAATATCATCAAATATTATCTCTACAGACCTTACTGCAATGATATGAATCATTGAAATTATATGTATGTACCTCTACAGACCTATAAGCTTATGTCCATTGTTCACTAAACATCCCTCAGCTGCCTTCCATAGAAAATACAGGGTATATTCCAAACCAATCCAATACAATAGTAGAGCGGTCTAGAGATTAATTTGGCGAAACCGCTGAGAGGGTTCACTACTGATGAGCCAAGCCCTCTCATTCAATAACTCATATCATTGCAGTAAGGTCTGTAGAGATAATATTTGATGATATTTAAAAGAAACGCATTGCCAGTAAATTTATTTGTGTAAAATATTCACATATATTGCAATTTACTTAAACATTATCAAATGTAAGAAATTAAAGTATTTTAACACGAATGTTTCTTTTTCACAAAAAAAATAAATTTCTACTGTCCTTACTTCTACTGCGATGAAAAATATATTGAGATTGCTTGGTTCATCAGTAAGGATAGTAGAAGTTTAACTTATGTGGAAAAGAAACATTTGTGGGCGGCATGGATTTTCTAGGCGGAGTCAGACAACAAATTATTTATCGTAAAATCAACTTTTAATTACATTTATTTAATACAAATTATCAAAAGTATTGTTGTATACTACATGTTGATGTTCTTTTTGTGTGTGTAGTGGTCAAATATCATTTCAATATTATAAAATGTTAGATATATGTGTTTGATATATTATAGTATAAATATTATTTATTTTGACGGGAGAGGCGACCCTTGTCTCTTTAGATCAATTTCCTCCCGGCAAAATCTCCATATATATTATATGATTTATATTTAGAATGATGTGTATAATTATTTTTATTATATTATTATGTCATCAAATAATGTGATATTAATGGTAGATTAAACTGGCGAAACCGCTGGGAGGGTTCACCACTGATGAGCCAGGCCCTACCTTTAATTTTTCCATTGCAGGGCAGTATAAATTGTTTAATTTCAAAAAGAATCTTACGCCTTTAAAATAGTTTCGAATATTAATGTTAATTTAAATAATTTTAATAAAGTATATTTTATTAGCATTATATATTTATAAGATGAATATTTTAATTTAATATTTGAATTGAATAGTTATTGAACAAAAATTAAAACTTATGCTTGAATACTTTTATTCCTTATATATACGAGATGGCTCGTAGATGGAGCGTTATTGCTTTATATTGAATATCAAATGTATTAAAATCGTAAAGAATGGTGAAGGTATTTTGATCGAACATTTGTTCATAACAACTCTCTATATAAGGCAATAAATCTCCATCTATATAAATACGAAATAAAATTATTATGCACGAATTTTTATTTTTAATTCGGTATTTGATATTTCCAAATTGTTTACGCACTAAGTTAAAAAATTATAGTAAGAGGGAAGCTATTAACGAAATGAATATATACAACCATAGACAAACTTAAAAAGGTTGTACCTCTTTTAGCATGTATATCAGGAATCAAATAAACAGGGATATTCATTGAAGATACACGAGATAACCAATTGTGAACTAAATTGCCTCTGTCTCCTTAAAAAAAAAAAAAACACATTTTTCACTTCCTTAAGTGTTGTCAATGAGTTTAATTGAAGAAGACTTCCCCAACGTCAAAGAGTCCTCTTCCAGATAACCAAGAAGTCTATCAAAATTCGAAACTATTTTAAAGGCGTAAGATTCTTTTTGAAATTAAACAATTTCTACTGCTCTTACTGCAATGGAAAAATTAAAGGGAGGGCAGTAGAAATTGTTTAATTTCAAAAAGAATCTTACGGCTTTAAAATAGTTTCGAATTTTGATAACAGAAAGTCTATGTTATCTGCTTTTACTTCAAGGCTTTGGAAGAACTTGTAGCTGAATCTCTTTGTTAGCGCAAGAATTGAGTTGGCATCGTTTGTATTCTTTTTCCGAAGAGCTCCAACATCGGGTCGCTCGAGTCAGCCTCAACTCTCTTTTAGAGATTACTCGGCCGAGTCCGATTAAATCAGCCCTGCCAGGCTCCTAGATATTCTACCTAGAGTAAACTTATTTTATTCTATAGTTTCTTTTTTCGAAGAGCCAGTAGCACTGCAGGTCGGGGGCCGCTGGGTGTTGTTGAAGGCCTCTGGGGTGAAACAGCTGATGAAACAGTATAGTCAGTACCTGTTGGCCAGCGATAGATCACTGTAACCACAGACTATGCAGGCAGGATGTGAGACTTCTGTAGATGTAGGCCCAACGTGACCTCAGCAGATGCAGGGCAGGAAGAGATCGCCGGAAGAAACGTCTCAATCAGCCACGCGACGCTACAGAGAAGACCTTCTCACCCAATCCATCTTGGGAGTTGCGTCAATGTTAATTGTGGGTGTCCTGTAATTACAGGACCAGATGGCCGCGCCTCCCTCCAGGGGCAGGCAGTTCCTACTCTGCTTTAGGAAGGACTGGCTGGATACATCAGCTCTCGTAGTCCTCGAGTCTTAATACCATCGCCAACATAACTCACAGAATTTCCACTGAATGCACAATTTCATATAGCATCCATCATCTCGTCCTTATTATCAAATATTAGACATAAAGGCGACATCTGATTATAAGCAAATATACTATTTAACCCTATATTTACTTTTCTAAATAAACCAATAGAAATTTTGTTAAATACATTTTATATTATGATCTAAATATTATGGATTTTGTTATGGATGTCATTTTATAGAGGGATAGTTACCTAGATATATTTTCGAATAGGGAAAAGTAGATCTTTAGGAATAGAGTTTCATTATTCTCTTTTCCCAAAGATCCAGTTTTTCTTATCTACAATTTTTTGAACTCTGAAACAAGCGCATTAGAAGAAGAGATACGGGTCGGAGAGAAGATATTCTTTATATAAGAAAATCATTGGACAAGCTTTCTGGCAAGATGTCCTTCTACGGATACCTTGTTAGGGAATCGTTAAAATCTGATAATACAAGCTTGTTTCAAAGGTTCGTAAACACTTGCAATAAATTGAAATACCAATATATTTCGACGTTATGTATATTGTCTTTGTATTATGTATAAAGTAATTGTATTATGTATTATTATGTATTCGCCGTAATAATATTATTCGCCAAGTTATAATCAAAACAACTTTTTAAGAAAAACACGAACTTTTGGGATAACCTTATACAGTTAAACCTGTCTATAGCGCCCCCTCTTGGGACTCACCAAAATAGGGTGCTATCGACAGGTCACTTTTAATGTTTAAAATCGAGCGCTATAGAGAGGAAGACGATATTTAGAGGGGGGCGCTATAGACAGGTTTAACTGTATATTGTTTTAAACAAATATATTTCCAGTGTTGTACAGTATTGTCAGAGATATGAGTATCATTGTTGGCAACTCCCATTCAACTGATGAGGTCATTTAACAGATGGCAGACAAAATCTGGTGTCATTTATATCCCCTATTGTATTTATATATGTGACATCGTCTGTTTTATCAATTAGCCACATTATAAAGACATTAAACATATATCAATATATTCTTCGTTTTTATGATTTTTTAAATCCTTTGAACAAAATTATAGAAGATATATTTATCATTTAAATAAAAAGACATATATTGGATCAAAATATCATTTATTTTACCAATATTTCAGTTGGCTGAACGTCAACCTTTATCAAGGTGTTATAACAATTTTAAAGTGTGGCAACAACAAACTCAGCGCCACATAACGTCAATAGAATTAAGTTTTAAAATATATTTGCTTATATTCAATGGGGAGAAAAAAATAATGAGCATCATGGATTATAGCAACCATGGAGAAACACAGATGGCCGATCATGAACTATCTTTGGAGAGACGCCCACATTCAAATATTCTCATGAACAAAACTAAAGGAAGTTGTATATTTTGACATGTATATCAGAATTCAGACAATAACTCTGATAGATATTAGAGTGACCTTTATTGAAGACACACGAGAAAACCAAGTTGTATATTTAGTATGTATATCGGGATTCAGACAATAACTCTGAAAGATATTTGATACACAGTGACCTTTTTTGAAGACACACGAGAAATCTAAGTTGTATATTTAGTATGTATATCAGGATTCAGACAATAACTCTGCAAGATACTTAATACACAGTGACCTTTTTTGAAGACACACGAGAAAACCAAGTTGTATCTTTAGCATGTATATCGGGATTCAGACAATAACTCTGTAAGATACTTAATACACAGTGACCTTTATTGAAGACACACGAGAAAACCAAGTGTGAACAAAATTGTTTTTGTCTCCATCACAAAAACAGACAACCAGTGATTTATTCCAAAAGCCAATATTTGACGAGGTTATCTATGTCATGTACAAGAAATGAGGTTTCTGGTAAATCACAGGTTGGTGCAATCAAATAAATCAATGTGAATTATTATAACTTCCTAAATTACAAAAAAAAAAGCATAAAACGCCGCTACACTATTTATTTAATCAAATAATAAAAAGTGTTGGGTCGTCTTATGCCTTTTTTTATAATCTGCCGAAATCCACAAACCTGTGATAATGAAAAACTTCACATATTATAATTTAAATATATAATATTATAAATATTCTTCTATCTTATCTCCACACTGGGTGAAGTAGAATGCATCTGCCTTTGTCATTAAAATTGGGAGCACTACTCAGTGGCAGGCCGACTTAGCTCCAAAAGAAAGGGTCGCCTCTGACATGAGGAACAGATGTCATGTGCAGCCGCTCCTAACATGGAGTACAAACGCTGCTCATCCTGTATCCCTGGATCAGGAGCCTTTACAGGGTACTATCAGCCGGGCCAGCCGAACCCAGGTTTTTTAGTGAACTTGTTACTGCTCCCCCTTCTCCTTTACCATCCGGGCTTGGGACCGGCAAAGGCGGAGTTGAGCAAAACTTAAGGAAATGGAATGCCTTTCATATTGTCGGTCGTCTTTTTTTATTATTTATTTTATTTTCGTAAAATTGACAGAGGCAATTTTATTAACACTTGGTTATCTCGAAGACTGTAATATATTAGATAATTAGTTTAATATTTGTTTTTGTTTAATTGTTTTAGCACAGAGGTAATGATGATGATTATGTATATAAGTATATATGTAAATAGTGTTTGTGCTTATAGACGGCGTTTATTTTTTAGTTGTGGAATCGTGTTAACTATGTTTGTTGTTTGCATTAAAAATAAATAATCTTTATAGGCTTTCTTGCTAGAATATATACTAAAGACAAACTAGATAAACAAGTCTGAACAAAATTGCATATGTCTCCTTAAAAAAAAAAAAAAAAAAACAGATGAACAAGTACATTAGTCTTCTCTCCCTCATTAGGTTTTGTCCATGAAATTTGAAAAAGGATGATCAAATGGTTAAATGAAAAGTTAATACCGCCATATTTTTTACAATCCGCTACAAATGGTATGGAATTACACACATGTTAAATCAATGTTTTACATCACATCCTATGTACGATGGCCATCTATATAAAAACATAGTCACACCTAGCAGTTAATTGTTGGGCTGGTTGGTTAACCGGTTTATGGTCCATAATAACATGGGCGAGGTACAGTACCTTGTTGACTTTTATCTTCATTCTTTGATTTTCTTTTATTAATATGACACCATCAGAGCTTTATCGTTTTTTAATAAGAAATATCTATTATTTTTAAGAACTATGAATGCCGAACAGGCAACCTCTATCTTTAAGCTTTATGGCTGTATTAAAAATAAAGAAGTTTTTCATTGCTGATAAGTAGTTTGTTTAGAATAAGAAAACTTTTAACTCGATCTTGCATATGTTTTTTTTCCTATGTTTAGGTGCTAAAGGGAAATATGGCATAAGGTTCAGATCTCTCTCTCTCTTTTTCTGTGTTTTAAAGTTTTTTATAATATAAAACACAACATTCAGAATTGATAATTAAACGAAAACTAAAAAAAGATCAAATATGCGAAATAAACTCTGAGATAAAACTGACAAAAACTATAACAAGACTTAGAACAAAACACTATAAAGGAATGACAATACATCCAGATGGCACAAGAACCTATAGGACATGCAACAACTGTCCTGGTGTGGAACTAACACCTACTCACATATTCTCATGTCCAGCAATGGCCACAGCCTTGCAGAAAATTGACATGGAACCAGAACAGCAGCTTTACACACCCAAGATAATGGACATTGCGACTGCTGTGATAGAGATGCATGGAGACATTTGAGGTTTTTCATTGGACACGACAACAACAACAGAAAATTGACATGGACCCAGAGTAGCAGCTTTACACACCCAAAATAGTGGAAATTGCTGCTGCTGTGATAGAGATGTATGGAGACATCTGAGGCTCTTCATTGGACACGACAACAACAACAAAAAATTGACATGGACCCAGAGCAGCAGCTTTACACACCCAAGATAGTGGAAATTGCTGCTGCTGTGATAGAGATGCATGGAGACATCTGAGGCTCTTCATTGGACACGACAACAACAACAGAAAATTGACATGGACCCAGAGCAGCAGCTTTACACACCCAAGATAGTGGAAATTGCTGCTGCTGTGATAGAGATGCATGGAGACATCTGAGGCTCTTCATTGGACACGACAACAACAACAGAAAATTGACATGGACCCAGAGCAGCAGCTTTACACACCCAAGATAGTAGAAATTGCTGCTGTTGTGATAGAGATGCATGGAGACATCTGAGGCTCTTCATTGGACACGACAACAACAACAGAAAATTGACATGGACCCAGAGCAGCAGCTTTACACACCCAAGATAGTGAACATTGCTGCTGCTGTGATAGTGATGCATGGAGACATCTGAGGCTCTTCATTGGACACGACAACAACAACATTCAGAATGCATATAACGCTTCAATATATTAATAAAAAATATAAATACATCAATCAAATATTTATTTATTTATTTATGATTTTATTAATTTTGAGGTAGCTATATATTTTTTCTAAATCAACACACTTCCAGCCAACAAATGATTTTCAAGATTAATATATTTAGATAATAAAAAGGCATATATTGGATTGAATAAACATATTTTTTTTACCAATGATTGCCAACCTTTGACAAAGCATTACATTTTGTATAAACAAACTCAGCGCAGCATAGCTCACTATATTACAGTTAAAATAGTTTTGTAAACAATACAAAGAAAGTGGGGTGAATTTTGTATGAAAATTATTATTATAAATATTACTAACAGAATAAGTTAAATATTGCATAAGGAATGTGTAAGACCTCTGCAATAGATATGAATTACCTGTATATGAATTAAATAGGGTTTCTTGGAGATGATAATTAATGAAAGGAAACTCATCTCCAGAAAATTGTAGGTGGATCTCAATAATTACTTTTCTTTCTAAAATATAAATCTTTTTTATTGAAGGATCAAAAATAAGGAACATAAATTACTAAATATATCTCTAAGTAAACATTACTAATACAATAACATTTCTCTCTAGCCACACATCTCTCATCTCTCTCTCTATATATATATATTATATAATCTAAAATACAATTATTTTATTTTTTAAAAACATATTTTATTTTCATTCATTGACTGTTTTACATATTTGACCATAGATGCAGAGCATACCTTTTTTTAATTATTATTGTTATAAATATGTATAGTTAACCCTACCTTTCCTAATAAAAATCACGAATATAGAATTCATTTTATAAATTTTATATTACTGTGATAAAAATAATTTTATGTGTAATTTACTTCAAGTAATTCAATATAAAATCTACTTGAAAGGTAAATAATTATCTTTACTTTTTACGACTGCACCTCTTTTCAACAACAAAACACAAAAAGAGAAAATATCTTTATTTTACGGGGCTGCTAACCAAAATGAATGATTTTTGAGCCCCGAAACGGGGAAGGTTTCTTGAGAATCCGGGCTAATTGGCCTACAAATAAGGTCTTCTAGCCCTACTATGGCTGCAGAACGCGAGCTGGTGGCAAGGGATCCTAGGATCTGGCAGTGGAGGTGTCATCGCAGGGGGGGAGGAAGCTGGAATATTTAAAAGGTGCCGTGACCAGGAAACCAGAATTCTAACGCAATATATATACATTCCTGACACCACAGATATTTTAACCACAGATTATTACAATCATAGAATAAAAATAATATTTGACTATAACATGCAACATCTGTTACCTTATTCAATAAAAAAATACCTCTTTCAATAATAACCTTTACTATCAATAATAGGTTCTATGTAGCTTGCTCTTGGTCCTTCTACATTGCTGAAATTAGGTTGTTGTTGTTGTTGTCGTGTCCAAGTTTTGCTCTTCATTGGAAAATGGATGCCGTTGTCACGTTGGAAAATGACCAGAATTTGGTCGAATATTCCAAGGGTTTAGGGTGGGACTGCAGGAAGGTGATAATTCTTCTATATCTTTTTTTTAGATGCAAGAGTATTTCTTAGTCGCGACTATTATTACTTTTTATTGGAAAAGTGTGGTGGGTAGTTGGAAAATTGATTTAAAGCATTTCGTTATCAAAAATGAGTAGAATTTCTTGCTAAATTCCTGGACATCTGATCGACAAATTTCCAATGGAAAATATCAGGATCGCCATCACATTGGTCAAACTCTAAATAGAATCTTATGTCATTTTGTGACATTGTCTGTCGCGACTATGGGATAGAAGAAGGTTCTATTACAACTCCAATTGACAAAAAAACAAAAATTAAGAAAATGGCATCTCCTTATCGTGCAACTGAAAGTTTCTTATGGCTTGCGCCATCTATCGGAATAAATATCAACTATTCTCGTTGATTTTTAATTATTCCAGAATTGACCAAATACCCATTCTAGATTAATCAAGAAAAGCTAGCAACGGACGCGTTTCAGGTTGTTGGCCCTCATCAGCGTGGTACAAGCTGTACCTCAACGATAAAAAAACTGGTCATTCAGACATCCTGAAAAATCATGAAACGGATAGTTAAGGCCAGAATTGCGTGAGAACGCGTCACAATATGGAAAAATAGTACAAATATGATATTGTACTTGGATAAGGTGTATAAATTAAGAAAAAGGAATCTCCTTATCGTGCAACTGAAAGTTGCATTGCATTCAAAGACAAATAGATAGAATCTCTACAAACGACTATAGAGTAAAACATGAATATTTCTGTCTCCAAACTGGTTAGTCGTATAGAAGAAGCTTCCATTACAACTCTAACTGAAAAAGGAACAAAACAAGCAAATAGAGAGAATCTCTACAACCTATAATAGAGTAAAAATGAATATTGTACAAAAAGGGAAACTCTCTGCCTCCAAACTGGTTGACATGTCCTCCATACCTTCAATTTACGGCAGAAAGAGATAAGAGTTTAAGGTCAGTGTATTTCACATTGATTAAAATGTCGTGTTTCAACATGTGTGTTTATATCGGGACCTTGCACACCTTCAAATAAATACATAGCTTTCATATGTATCGAATGTTGAAATAAGCGAATTGACACCTTTTACTTTAGAATATTCTAAAATCATTTTTTTAATTTCATGAAAAATAATTCTTCATTGTTTGATTAATGAGAATTCTACAAAGAGATGAGATTGATTGAAAATGCATATATTTTGGATTTTAAATAATTTATTTACTAATATACAGTACGGCAAATAATTTTTAAGACTCGCGCTAGATAAAGGCCAATAGCAGAGCCAGTTATGAAATTCCGCATGCGTATATATATTCGAAGCCATATCTAGCGCGTGGCTTTGTTTCAGCCATTTTGGTTAACTCTTTAAAAACATACAGGCGATTTTTGAAAAGTAAAATTTTTTGTTCGTCGGAATTCTGAGATGGAACAGAGAGCGGTCATTAAATTTAATGCAAAACTTGGTAGAAGTGCATCGGAAACATATATTTTGATGAATCAAGTTTATGGTACGTTATGTTTGAGTAAATCAAATGTTTTCATTTGGCACAAACGTTTTTCGGATGGAAGAAATACGCTAGAAGATGATAAGCATACTGGACGACCAAGTTCTTCAAAGACACCAGAAAGTATAGAAAAAGTGCGAGAATTTGTTGAAAACAATGATGGCAGAGGTTTTACACATCAACAAAGAAACGATTCGAACCATTCTGCATGAAGATTTAGGTAAAACTAAAGTCTGTACTAAATTTGTTCCACACACTTTAACGGGCGAGCAGAAATCAGTGTGAATTGCACATTGCACGGACATCATTTCTGCCTATGAAAATAATTCAAACTTCCTGAAATCAATTGTTACGGGTGATGAAACATGGTGTTTTCAGTATGACCCAAAGACAAAGCGCCAAAGTGCCGAATAGAAGTCAAAAAACTCTCCACAAGCCAAACAAACGCGAAAAGTGCCATCAAAAATCAAAACAATGCTGATTACCATTTTCGATAGTAGAGGTATTATCCACAAAGAATTTGTTCCCGCTGGACAAACCATTACTGGAGAGTATTATTTAAACTTTTTGAAACGTTTGATTGCCAGAATTCGTCGCATTCGTCCAGAATATCGCGATGAAGACAGTTGGTGTTTGCTGCATGATAATGCACCGAGTCACTCCTCACTCATTGTTCGTCGCTTTTTGGCCAAAAATAACGTCTGTGTGTTGAATCATCCTCCGTACTCGCTTTATTTAGCACCATGTGACTTTTATTTATTTCCAAAAATAAAATTGAAGTTAAAAGGTTGTTTTTTTTTTATGATATCCCGACCATCCAGAGAGCTGCGACGAGCACTTTGGAGGCGATTCCTCAAAGTGGCCTGCAAGAGGCATTTAATTCCTTATTAAATCGTTGTAACATATGTATTAAATCCAGAGGGGATTATTTTGAATAAAAAAATAGTAGAAATTGGATTAGCTTGTTTATGTTTTATTTTACAAACCCATTCTTAAAAATTATTTGCCACACTGTGTATTTCAGTTAGCTGAATGACAACCTTTTTCAAGGTACAACAAAATGAAAGGATTTAAAAGCACGAATGTGTCTTTTATACATAATACAAACTTCTACTGTCCTTAATGCGATGAAAATATATATTGGGAGGGCTTGGTTCATCAGTGGTGAACCCTCCCTGCAGTTTCGCCAATTTAATCCACCAGACAGCTTCTCAGAGCTCTAATACTGTATTGGACGATTCTGCTTATATACGCAGCACTGAAGGGTGAAATCTCAGAAATGGTTTTCAAGAAAACTATGGACATAAGCTTATAGAACAGTAGAATTACATTCAAATATTTGCATCGAGTAATGCTCTTCCGCAAACAATAAAGACAAGGCCAGTTAGGCATAAATTAACAAAAAGCAATAACGCGCCATCTATACATATAAAATGAAAGGATTTAATATCATTTAAAATAACTCAAATAAATTGTTATACCTTGAAAAAGGTTGGTGTTTTCAGCCAACTGAAATATTGGTAAATATTTTCTTTATCCAATATTTGCCTTTTTAATTAAAGATCTATTTATGGATTGCTCTATTTTCAAAAGAAAGAATTATTTACATACAAATATAATTCGTTGTGCTCAAATTTATATTTATAGATTTATAAAAAACAATGTTTATATATAATATATCTATGAATATTTTATTTTATTACTAATTTTATCAATGCTGCAAAAGCGTTAATCTCAATCAGGTATTATAAATAAATAGCAAACATTCTGATAGCATTGAATAACTTAAGGAAATATCACACACACACACATAGACACATCACCCTTCAATTAATCATTCTCAAAAAAACAAAAAATATATATAATTGGCAACACGGATAAATGTGGCGTCTATAACTATCAGGATATTATCTTGAGAGGTATGCAAATTAGGTCGCACACATTTGTTTTGATATGGAAATGAGGAAAAAGGTGAAAAATGAAGGATAGAATTGAGAAGGGGCCTCGGGGTGTTATTTCCAGGTTGTTTAAGAAACAGGCAATCAATCTTTAGTAGCTCTTTGGGAACGTTGGATGTTTTTTTAGAGATACTGAAGAGATGGTCGGTTTAACACTTCACCTACACTCATGGACGAAATTTGAGAAAGTTTTTATGTCACCAATTGTCTGTTTCTTTTCGTTTTAAGGATACAAATTCAATTTTGGTCACACTTGGTTATCTCGTGTATCTTCAATAATGGTCAATGTGTATCGAATAGCTCTCAGAGTTATTGTTGGAATTTCGATATACATGTTAATAGGTACAGCTTCCTTAAGTTTTTTATTTTTTTTATTTATTTTTAGTACAGTGATCGTTATAAATATTGGTAAGATTGGTAATGTCTGAGATCTTCATCACAATCTATCTTCTTCTTTGATTGTTTTGAGAATTTTAGTTTCTTTGTTCAAAAGTTAACATGACAACATTTTTAAGATGATTTGTCCAAAATGTTCTAGGTCGTCGAATTCTTTCGTTCCTCTCTACCCTGCCCTATAAGGGGATTCATTTTTCTTATTCGCTCGTTTCTTTGACTGAGGTGTGTGTTTTGTAGTTTTTGAGACTACTTGTGGTAATTGCTTGTACTGTAAGTACACCACATGTCTACACATGTAGAAAGCTGTGGGTAGAGGGTTGTGACTGCTTGTACTGTAAGTATACCACATGTCTACACATGTAGAAAGCTGTGGGTAGAGGGTTGTGACTGCTTGTACTGTAAGTATACCACATGTCTACACATGTAGAAAGCTGTGGGTAGAGGGTTGTGACTGCTTGTACTGTAAGTACACCACATGTCTACACATGTAGAAAGCTGTGGGTAGAGGGTTGTGACTGCTTGTACTGTAAGTACACCACATGTCTACACATGTAGAAAGCTGTGGGTAGAGGGTTGTGACTGCTTGTACTGTAAGTACACCACATGTCTACACATGTAGAAAGCTGTGGGTAGAGGGTTGTGACTGCTTGTACTGTAAGTACACCACATGTCTACACATGTAGAAAGCTGTAGGTAGAGGGTTGTGACTGCTTGTACTGTAAGTACACCACATGTCTACACATGTAGAAAGCTGTGGGTAGAGTGTTGTGACTGCTTGTACTGTAAGTACACCACATGTCTACACATGTAGAAAGCTGTGGGTAGAGTGTTGTGACTGCTTGTACTGTAAGTACACCACATGTCTACACATGTAGAAAGCTGTGGGTAGAGGGTTGTGACTGCTTGTACTGTAAGTACACCACATGTCTACACATGTAGAAAGCTGTGGGTAGAGTGTTGTGACTGCTTGTACTGTAAGTACACCACATGTCTACATATGTAGAAAGCTGTGGGTAGAGGGTTGTGACTGCTTGTACTGTAAGTACACCACATGTCTACACATATAGAAATCTGTGGGTAGAGGGTTGTGACTGCTTGTACTGTAAGTACACCACATGTCTACACATGTAGAAAGCTGTGGGTAGAGTGTTGTGACTGCTTGTACTGTAAGTACACCACATGTCTACATATGTAGAAAGCTGTGGGTAGAGGGTTGTGACTGCTTGTACTGTAAGTACACCACATGTCTACACATGTAGAAAGCTGTGGGTAGAGTGTTGTGACTGCTTGTACTGTAAGTACACCACATGTCTACATATGTAGAAAGCTGTGGGTAGAGGGTTGTGACTGCTTGTACTGTAAGTACACCACATGTCTACACATGTAGAAAGCTGTGGGTAGAGTGTTGTGACTGCTTGTACTGTAAGTACACCACATGTCTATACATGTAGAAAGCTGTGGGTAGAGGGTTGTGACTGCTTGTACTGTAAGTACACCACATGTCTACACATGTAGAAAGCTGTGGGTAGAGGGTTGTGACTGCTTGTACTGTAAGTACACCACATGTCTACACATGTAGATAGCTGTGGGTAGAGTGTTGTGACTGCTTGTACTGTAAGTACACCACATGTCTACACATGTAGAAAGCTGTGGGTAGAGGGTTGTGACTGCTTGTACTGTAAGTACACCACATGTCTACACATGTAGATAGCTGTGGGTAGAGTGTTGTGACTGCTTGTACTGTAAGTACACCACATGTCTACACATGTAGAAAGCTGTGGGTAGAGGGTTGTGACTGCTTGTACTGTAAGTACACCACATGGCTATACAATGCTATAAAGATAACTAAATGAATATTAATATTTGGCAAAATATATTTATTAAATATTTATTAAAATAAATTGTTGAATCTTTTTTTTTATCCTATATCCCTTTAACAGGTCGTATATTATCTATAAATAAAATATATTTGAACTTATATAAATGATAATAATATTTTACACATATATTGTTATTTATCTAGTTTTTCTCTAAAAATAATTTTGAAATAAACAACAGAATATATAATACAGTTTATTTAATTAAAAAGGCATATATTGGATCAAATTATCATTTATTTTACCAATATTAACCATACCATTATTTAATTTGATCCAATATTGTATATGCTTTTTTAATTTAAGATTTATTTATGGATTGCTCTATTTTCAATATACAATAGTGTGTTTCAATAAAAAGATAGATATAGAATTTAAGAGATAACAATCAATAGTTTCAAATATATTCCCCTGAGGAGAGTGAAAGAAAATCACTGAAATATCGAGAATTATAAAAACGTAATAATAAAAATTACTGAATATAGTCTTATCTTTATTAAACAAACTTCCAATCAAAAAATGATATTAAAAATAATTTATCACAGTCGAACTTGGATAATTCGAACCCCAAGGGACCATAAAAAAATTCGAATTATCCAAAAATTCGAATTAAAGATGTTTTGAATAAAGGCTTAAGGCTTTTAGGGACCAAGATAAATATTCGAATTAAAGAGGTTTTCGAATTAAAGAAGTTCGAATTATCCAAGTTCTACTGTATTTTAGTTAAATATTTAAATACAAAAAGGTCTTTCTAAATCATAATTTTAGAAAATAAAATATTAGTTTTCTGTGAAAAAAAAATAAAAAAAAATTCAAATATTTATATACACCAGAACAAATTTTGAATTGACAAATGCAATCAATTATATTTCTATATCAAAGAGAAAATATGAATAATCAATGAATAAAATTTAGGCAAGCGTGAAAAATCAAATTGACAACGCTATCTTTGTTTAGTGAATATTTCGACGTCAAACAAGGAACTATTTATGCCAACATGCAAATAGGAAAATGAATATTTATCAAATATTGGCCGCATATATATCTAATGATTCTGACCTTCGTTCTACATAATCACTTTGATGTAAATAGCCTTTTTACATTTATTTACCTGACTAATTACCATGTTAGAATTGTTGGAATATTACAGAGTAACAATAGTTATAGATGAGACTGAGTTTGAAAAGGAACTTGTATGTATATAATGTTTTAGTATCGTTTTTGTTGTTTTCATGTAGACATATATACCAAGATTTGTTTCATATAATTGCTATTAATAATAAATAATATGTAAAGTTAAATTGGTTAAGGATTCATCCTTCTAATTTGCTTTAATTACATAACAAGAATGTGTCAAATACTTAAGTTAAAAACACAAATTTACCCATACTTTGTAGAATTTTATTTCATTTTGACTTAGAGCGCTATGTCCCTCTAGGGATACTTGTACTTTAAAGTTAAACTAAACATAGAAAGAAAGATATTTGAAATATGTACAATAATTAATAAACAATTTAGTTAGATGAAAAGAGAAAAAAAATTAACACAATTGAAATATGTACAAAGGTTTGGTATACAAATTTAGTTAAATGAAATCAATTGTAAAGTATTGTGTGTATTCGAGGAAAACAATTTACAGATTGAAGAAAGTTTTAAGGAATATTTTATAATGAAAATATGCGAGATATTAGAGAATTATTCAATTAAAACAATACTAAACAGAATTAATTTTTAAATAAAAGCGTTCCAATTGGATTAGTATTTTTTATAAAATTCAAAATAAATCTGCAAAATGAGTTGAATTTTACATATTTGTCTTTTGTTGAAATTAGATCAAACGGGTTTGATAAATTATTTCCATTAATTTATAAATCCATTATTTATTCTATGTGTAGAGTTGGAAAGTAATTTAAATTTTGAATATATTCTCTTATAAATATATATTTTTATATTCTTGCTCTCTATTTTAAAACACATTTTTCAAAATGATATTATTTAAGAATTATTTTTTTAATAATAACATTCTTTCGCATTCAAAAATAGTATAAATATTATTTCAAACAATTTTGTTTTTCACAGATGGCACGCGCAATAAATAGAAATAAAAATTAGCTAGTATTATTACTTAAATGTAAATCGAAATTTCAACGATAAAAATCTAGAAATAATTCATATAAAAAGAAATAAAATATGAATTAATGGCAAGTATATATTTTAACGTAAAATAATCATATCATAGATAATGTAAATTGCAAAATATATCGCAAATATACATATTATATATGTATAAAAATATATCATTTTGTATTCACATAAGTATTAAACGTATAACCTATAATTATATATATTTTTATTTTTTGGTTGGAGGGTTTAAGAAATATTATTTTATGTAGTTAAGGAAAAAAAGCCTATATGAAACAGGTTATAATTATTCTATGCATGACATAATCTTCATGTTAAATGGGCATGTTCTCATTTGAAAGTTTGAACGATGCTTCCAAATTAGTCGTTATCATCTTCATTAATAGCCATCAAAAGATTAAGTTGTCTGAGCGGCTTCTTTCGTCTGCATTTAAATAATGCGCGCCAAACGATCATACAATCAAAATTAATTTTCATTCTAAAAATTTAAAAAATATATTTAATTATAATATATTCATTCATATATAGTATTATTTTGAAAATAGAACAATCCATATTTAAATCATTAGATAATAAAAAGGCATATATTGGATTGAATAAATCTCTTATTAAATCCAATATATGCCTTTTTATCTTTTTTTATCTATTTATTTATCTAATATAGTATTATGTTTTAAATATTCTTATATTTTTAAAATTATTGTTAATTTGTGTGTATTTATATTATAAACTACAACTTTGTTTATTATATGTAATTGAATTAATAAATTTATAAATTTAATTATATTAATTTTTATATATTAGAGTAATCACTTCAAAATCAGTACAAATATTAATATTCAAAATAAAATCACTGTCTAGATATTATGCCGATTTATCTTCTCTTCTTACATCATTTATATATATTCACACAATCTCTATTCTACACTTTAAATCATATGATAGGTCAAGTTAAATTAATAGCAAATATTTTTAAAAAAAGAATATAATATTAGAAGAATAATTAAATTAATAATTACCCAATTATTATATTATATATATAATAAATTATTTCTATTATATGAGAGGTATGTATAAGTATATATAAGTATATTTGTAATACATTGATTATTTATAATTTGAATATATTTTCAAAAAGCTTAGAATAATACATCAATTTTGTCATTAAATGTGAATTTTTGAGACTAATTTAAATGTAAAATATAAATAGAAGAAAACACTATACATACATATGTTGACTCGATCATAAATATGTGTATCTCTCTTCTTAATATGTATATTTTAATTAATGATATAGATAATGTATTTAAATTAAGAATAATATAAAGTATCCATTAGTATTTATTTTATTTATTTGCACATTAATTTTTATAACCAACATTCAATTCGAAATACACCTTTATCTCAGAATGAAAATATTTTCTTTTATTAAGTTTAAAAAGTTTGACATCCATTTTCTTTTAGAATTTTTAATATAAAATATTAATGTGTGTGCTCTGGTTATAAAACCTCTACATATAAATAAAGGTCTTGGGTCAAAATGTTTATTTATTATATTTCTAGAAAAAGGCATATACATTCATAGAAATAATATTCATAGAGGTGCATTTACGTTTAGTTTATTTATTAATGTATCTATAAAGCTTCGTTAATTTTGAATATAATTTTTTTTTGCACATATATCAGAGAACACTTTTGATAATTTTCTCTGAAAACCTCTCAGAAATTTTCAAATACATTTTTGACTTAATCTGTGATTTGTATAGAATAGTGCCCTTTTTTACTGTTCTCTACCTCTAGAAGAAATAGGAAAAATGCAAATTCTCACATCTATCAACACACAATTAAGAAAATTGAGAGCGTTCTTGTAAAATGTATATGAACTTTGCTATTAGATATATATTTATAAGACCGCTGCAAAAATTAAAAATGAAATCAAAGACGGATAAAATGTTAAATAATTATTTTAAAGATGTATTTTTCCGCAAAATAGATTATCTGTTTAGTATTTCTTGTAATTTTTTTATTGAATATATACTTGTATTTATTTTTAATCTCTTTGAACATACAAAATGAAACCACTAGTTATTTCATGTGAATGAGTCTTTAGACTGGAGTACAGCTCAATCAATCTTTTCCAAAGTATAGAAACAGTCTTGAGGAAAGACATTTTCACTTAGTTCAATTGTGTGGGTATGGAGGGGGTCCATTTATAAATATTAAGACTATTTTTTCACATTCCTACTGCAAAATCAATATATATGATAAGGTTACCTATGAATAAGCTTTCATATATAAAACAAAGAATGTTTTAACATATGAATACCATGTTTCAGACACATCCCTACAACCTGAAGGATGGAAGGGGAGCGTGGAGTTCCTTAGCCCCTCAAGGAGGATACTGCCCCTATGAATCCAGTCTAGCCTACAGTCCCTATGGAGATAGGTAAGTCCATATCCATCTTATACATTCGTTCGATAGATTTTAAAACCTAATTATAATCCAAATTTTGCCCTGGAGAACAAGAACAAGAAACCTAACTCTGGAAGCTTTATTTATTTTATAATGAAGATCATATTTAAAAGATACAATCTAGGGACATTATCAGACTCCCGATGTCTGGCCGATCTTCAGGTGGTATAGTAGATTTCCTCCATGTACCTGTCCTTCAGCTGTTTGTTGCCCTCAATCAACTCCTAGAGCTTCTCGTCCAGTTTGAGGACTGAGTTAACAGCCTGTTTCTCCTTCTCTGTGAGGAAGGGGTTGCGAAGATATATGAGGTTATCTTCTTTATTTGAGATAGAAAAGGAACCTTCCAAGTTAAACATCTATCTTAATTAAGATTAAAGTTGAACAATAATGGATATTTGAAAAGACATTTTTATTTTGTTAAAATAAGAACAGGGAAGAGTTTCTTTTAATATTCTTTTATCACTTTAGCTGAGAGACTTTTTCCTGGAGACTTAATGTTCTTATTTTAATTTTGATTCAAGGGATTATTTTATCGAATTTCAATTTTGTATTTATATGTGTGATATTATATATGATGATCACAAAATTTAAAAACATGTTTACATTAATACTTTATATATATGCTTTGATCTTTATACACACATAATATACAAAAGGTTTTAATCTAACTTGGCCACCAGAGCTGGATAAGGGAAAGGTAAAAGGTTTCAACACATAAAGATTTCAGTTATTCCATTTCAAATATATCTAAGTAAGCTAGAATATATATAAGGTGTATATGTAACATCCATTAGAGCTGGATAAGGGAAAGGTAAAAAGTATCAACACATAAAGATTTCAGTTATTCCATTTCAAATATATCTAAGTAAGCTAGAATATATATAAGGTGTATATGTAACATCCATTAGAGCTGGATAAGGGAAAGGTAAAAAGTATCAACACATAAAGATTTCAGTTATTCCATTTCAAATATATCTAAGTAAGCTAGAATATATATAAGGTGTATATGTAACATCCATTAGAGCTGGATAAGGGAAAGGTAAAAAGTATCAACACATAAAGATTTCAGTTATTCCATTTCAAATATATCTAAGTAAGCTAGAATATATATATAAGGTGCATATGTAACATCCATTAGAGCTAGATAAGGGAAAGATTAAATGTTCCATTACATTAGGATACATCAGTTCTACAATTCCAAATATATCTAAGCATAGACAATGACAATTAAATAATTTTATCGACATCTTGTCAATACATGCAAAGTGCACAGTCTTCACCATTAAAAAAATAAAGATAATAAGCATTATGTACACTATGTATAATGAATATGGCGCCTTTGCCAGCGCTGCAGAGTTTGGTGGAGAATCGCCAGTGGGTCTCCAGCGACACCACGCATTTCGTGAACTACGAACCTATTCAAGCATAGATAGAATACACAAAGTGTATATCTAACTTGCTCACCATAGATAAAAGAAAAGGTAAAAAGTTTCAACAAATCAAGACGTCAGTTCTGCCAATACAAATATATCTATATAAATAATGTATAAATATATCTAACCAGAGCTAGATAACATAATTGTATAAAAGTGATAACAAACCAAGATATAGACACCAGGTTGATCAGGACATATCTATAAGTATATATGAAAAACAATAGAAAAAAAATATATATATATAAGTGGGTCAGGTTTTTTTTTTCATGTGTTAAGCGTATTTACGTAAATTGGGCCTTAAATACCCATTTCTTGGTTTCTCAAGAAGCCTCTGGGACCAAAAATATTTTTGTTCGCAGTGGTAAAACCTACTCCACGTTGACGAGCGCCAACAGCGCGAAACGCGTTCGTGGATGGCTTTTCTTGATTTATCAATAAATTGAGTTGGCCAAATATCAGGGAACAGGCTAAATCAAATTTAGTTTATTTCTGTTCCACCAGCTCTGCCTTCTGTAAAGCACATGTGCTCCTGGTCAGGATATGCTTTCTTTATTTTTAATAAGTATATATATAGTAGGCAAAATGCGTATACAATTAACTTCCAGAGCTGGAAAAGGGAAAGGTTTCAACACACCAAGATGAAGACACCAAGTTAGCTACATCAGAGCTATAAATATATATTTAATATACAAGATGTATAGCTCTCTTACACCCAGAGCTGAATAAGAGAAAGGTCAAAAGTTTCAACTTACCAAGATGAAGACACCAAGTTAGCCATTACAGAGCTATAAATATATATATAGTTTACAAGATGTATAAAGTTACCCAGAGCTGAATAAGAGAAAGGTCAAAAGTTTCAACTTACCAAGATGAAGACACCAAGTTAGCCACATCAGAGCTATAAATATAGATATAGTTTACAAGATGTATAAAGTTACCCAGAGCTGGATATGAGAAAGGTCAAAAGTTTCATCTCACCAAGATAAAGACACCAAGTTAGCCACATCAGAGCTATAAATATATTGCCACGTGGAAAATTAGGGAAGACAAAAACTTCAGGAGGAAACAAAATTTATTTCAGGGAAGGACGTACTAAGAACGGTAAACAAAAGATAAGCCACGAGGGAAATTTACAGAGTCGCCAGATATAAAAATAAAAATGACCACTCTGTTAAATAAAAAATAATAAAATTAAGAAATACTATGTTACATAAATTAAATTAATACATACTATGTTACATAGCTTCTTCCCTATGGGAGCTGTGACCCACAGCTAGCAATTATTGTAGATACTGACGTGGATTTGACGTGCTTCTACCAAAGATTCCATCGAAGTCTTGGAACTTTGTCCCTAGTACCTTTGCGTCCATTTTCTTGCGGCGTGAAGAGCGGCTTTGTCGTCGTATCGTCTATAGGGGCATCGTCATCTTCGAGGGAAGTCTTGGCTTTAGCACGGCGGTGGAATCCTGATGTCAGTCTCCGAAAATGTAGATCACAGCACCCATGGCTTCAAGGTCTTCTCGGCGATCTTCAGTTTGTCTTCCCTAACTTACCCAGCATCTCCACCAAAATGCCACGTGGAAAATTAGGGAAGACAAAAACTTCAGGAGGAAACAAAATTTATTTCAGGGAAGGACGTACTAAGAACGGTAAACAAAAGATAAGCCACGAGGGAAATTTACAGAGTCGCCAGATATAAAAATAAAAATGACCACTCTGTTAAATAAAAAATAATAAAATTAAGAAATACTATGTTACATAAATTAAATTAATACATACTATGTTACAATATATTTAATATGCAAGATGTATAGCTCTCTTACACCCAGAGCTGAATAAGGGAAAGGTCAAAAGTTTCAACTCCCCAAGATGAAGACACCAAGTTAGCCACATCAGAGCTATAAATATATATTTAATATACAAGATGTATAGCTCTCTTACACCTAGAGCTGAATAAGAGAAAGGTCAAAAGTTTCAACTCACCAAGATGAAGACACCAAGTTAGCCACATCAGAGCTATAAATATATATTTAATATACAAGATGTATAGATCTCTTATACCCAGAGCTGGATAAGAGAAAGGTCAAAAGTTTCAACTCACCAAGATGAAGACACCAAGTTAGCCATTACAGAGCTATAATATATATAGATATTTATACTCAGAACTGGATAAGGGAAAGGTCAAAAGTTTCAAAACACCAAGATGTCAGGTCAGCCATGCGGAAGAAGAGATAAGACTTGCCAAAAGAACCCTGATTAAACATCATCCGTCCAAATCTTCAATTAATGATGAGTTTATCATCACATGCCCCGAAGAATTATCTCCTAATTGGCCCGCCATATTTATATAACATTTAGTATCTTTATATTTATCCATAATCCCATATAATGACCGCAACCAATCTGGCAATTAGAACTCTTTCTCAGATAAATAATAAACCCAGTTTTTCAATTTGAGATATCATCTATGTATGCATTTTCAACTCGTATTTTATTCCATAATATACAACAACAAAAAGCTTTTATTAAGACTTTTTGGCCTTATACAGATTCTCCGAATAGAAGCGGGAATATATACAGAAATAACAGTAATAGTAACAATAATCAGCAATGTTATTTACAATGTATCAAATAAGGGAAAAGAAGAAAGAAAGGGCTTGGCATAAACTTATATACAAGCAATTGAGAACAAGCAGTTTCTTTTAATAAAAAAACAATAATCAGTAGTATTGAGAGAAATTAAGATTAGCACAAGTGAAAAAGGAATATACAGCAATGTATTATACATAATTATAAAACATCAGTTTTATACATGGATGAATCAATGGTAGAGGGATGTCTAAAGTCGAAATATAAAGTCTTATGGTTAATTAATTTGTTCATTCACCCAGTTGTTCAGTATACCAGATTCATTAAATTATTTCGAATGTCATTTTTGCAGCTTTATACCATTAAAATCATAAATGTAAACTTAGGTAAGAGAGCCAGCGCAGTATAAATCTAGTTGCATATTTTATTCCATAATATAGAATCTAGCCGCTGATTTCCTAGTTTCTACATTTCCCAGTAGCTCTTGACTTTCACAATCTCTGTTGATTTCCTAACTAGAAGAAATGATTTACTATAGTTTTGTAAAACGACACTTGAAGTTACACCGCATGAGTTTCTTTTCAACGAAAAATCAAATTTTATTTCAAGGTGAAATATCGACTATTTCTAACCTTTTTGGATGAGGTATGAAAGGGTGAATTATGAAGAGTAATGATGAACGGAAAAATAAAAGTGTCCAGGGATGGGAATCGAACCCACAATGTTCCGCTTACCGGGCAGATGCCATGTCCACTAGGCTACCCTGGACGTATTTTTCCGTTCGTAAATAATACATAAAGTAACTTATAATACATTATAATGCACTGCGGCCTGTGATTGTAAAACGGCACTTGAAATCATTTTTCCGTTCATCATTACTCTTCATAATTCACCCTTTCATACCTCATCCAAAAAGGTTATAAATAGTCGATATTTCACCTTGAAATAAATTTTGATTTTTCGTTGAAAAGAAACTCATGCGGTGTAACTTCAAGTGTCGTTTTACAATCACAGGCCGCAGTGCATTATATTGTATTATAAGTTACTATATAGTTTTCCTTAACTCTTGGCATGCCGTTCAAGGGGAAACTTGTGTTACATTCGAATCACCTCGTCCTGGCTATTCACATATGACGAGTTGCTAGAGTAGAGATGGTTCCGCCAGACCTTTCAGGAGGGGTAACGAACATCAAACTAGCAATTTTTTATTTATATTATCTATGAATGATCTACTCTGTATTATATAAATCATCATACCACCACAGACTCCTCAACTCAATTTTTGAGTCTAGAAGTTATTGAAATCAAATAAACCAATTTTCTCCTCATAATATAGAATTATTCATATATTTATATGAATTTAGAAATTTTTCATATTGCTAGAGTATATGCAGAGTGTTTGATGTTTTCTTTATTAAGAATATCCTCCTCGTTTTATTCTGATTGACCCTAGCTATTTACAAATATTAACCTAGGCATATATTCATAGTTTGTCCAAAACATCAATTTATAGTATTCAATAGCAAGTGCAGGTATATAAGAATTCAGTCCAATACAGTATTAAAGCAATTTGGGGATAAAAATAGTAAAACCGCTGGGGGGGATTCACCATTGATATACAATGCTCTCCCTTTAATGCTATTAAATAAAAAATACATCATTTAATGCATTATCTGAAAAACAAATATATATAACATTTAAAATAACAAATATTTTTAATCAATAGATTCTTTAAGAAAACAAAATATATAATTCAAAAAATCAAATAGTTTATCTAAATTAAAAATATATATTTCTACAAAAGATAATTAAACTTTTATAAGATACCAAACGAAAAATATAAAACCAAACGATGTTTCATTTAATTTTTAACAGACGTTTATCTCAATTCTACGCGTCAAATTTCCAGAAAAAAAGGTAATCAATGCATTCTCCAAACAGGAATCAATAGAAACACCAAATTCGATTAAGGAAAAACGGAATTTTTTTTTCATCAGTATTAAAAAAAAAACCTTCATTGATTACTTGAAAGTAAATGAACTCCTCTTAAAATTTAAACTTACTTAAAACACAAGAAACACAAACCTTTTCTAGTGAAAGAAGCATTAATCTTTTAAAACAACAATGTGTGCGCGAGTAGTCCATCGTAAAAAAAGGAGAGACTCCCAAATAAAATAAAAAAAGAGGAAGGATAAAGATTAGAAATAAAAGCTGGAAGGTATATAAAAAAGGCTAAAGAAAAGGGACTGGAAAGAGCAATTCGCTCCCATATATCGTTCGCTTTCAAATTAACTCCAAAGCGACAGAGAAAATCCTTGGAGAAATGCTTAGAGGCGGAAAGACATGCTTTGGCACTTAGGCCGTTCAGTCACTTCATCCCAAGCCCCTCCCCTATCCTTGTAAGCACCCAGAGCGTGTTACAACACAGCTCCCCACCTCGAACAAGCGTCCTAGCCCTTGTACAACCTCTTGTAACTTGTACCATCTCCAAAAAGAATCCTTCTACATCATTACAAAAGACTTGTATAGCATGGAAGTTAATTTACATATCACGATCTACATAGTTTACAGAATGATATGATCATTTTTTAACTCTGTTTCTTCAATTGCTTTCTGTTTTTTTTTTCCCTTTGTTTAGACTTAGTTATATGCTATCTTTGCTATATTGATTCTGATATTGAGGTATATGGTTTGTATACAGTCGAATATCTTTGATATATTTCACAATGATATTTTTTTTATTGAAACTTAATTAGACGATGTGGGTCATATGTTAATTAATCTATATTAATATCACCTCTTTATACTAACTTCATTCTATTTTCATTTTATTTCAACACACAAAACGCGATATACCGGCTAGGAATAATAGCGTCGATTTACATTTTTTTAATACAGAAACAGTTATAAACATATTATACAAGAAAAAGTAATTAAAAATAAAAAAAAGAGAAACAATAATATATATTAGGAACCTGAACCTTTCAGGTTAGAAAGATAATCATAAATATATCTACAAAAATAGTTAAACCTATGATAATTCTCTCTGCTATTTACAAATTGATATAGATCTACAACATTGTTTATTGCCTGTTGTCAAGTTATACTAACTTAACTCTTGGGAATTTGAGTATCATTTGTTGAATATGTTGCATATTGGTTATTTGCATACGTTTTTATATAAAAAGTATAAATAGATACTGTATAAGTATATATTAAAAGAAAATAGTATTATAAGATTTATTTATTTGAGTGAGAAAAACTTCACAATGACGACAAATATATTTGCGATATATAGCGAAAGTTAGAAAATTAATTTAAATTGTTTATATATTTAGCCTATATCATAAGTGATATGTTTCTATTATAGGTTGAATATTAATAGTGAAAGTTATTTTATAAGAAATTGCACTTTATATATTTAGATATCTTTAAAGATTAATGAACACCATTTTTATGCTACTATAATTATTTTATTCTTTTTACAATTCTTGCACACGTGCACATTATATAACAAACATTTTGTTATCTACAAGATGATGATAAAAAAAATGTTCGATTCGTTTCGAATCAAAACAGAGTAAAGTAATAATATATCACTGATATAATGCACTGCGGCTTGTGATTGTAAACGACACTTGAAGTTACACCGCATGAGTTTATTTTCAACGAAAAATCAAAATTTATTTCAAGGTGAAATATTGACTATTTCTAACCTTTTTGGATGAGGTATGAAAGAGTGATTTATGAAGAGTAATGATGAACGGAAAAATAAAAGTGTCCAGGGATGGGAATCGAACCGACAATGTTCCGCTTACCGGGCAGATACCATGTCCACTAGGCTATTATCTTTAAACAAAACAGATCAATAAGTTAGTTTTCTGATGACTTGTTACCCTACACATTTTACAATGTATGATGGTTCACCGAGTTTTTACTGATTATTTAAAGAAACCCATAAAGGCATGTCTATCTACTATGTGTTTTTTGTTTTGCTTTACCTTTGTTTAGCTTTTAGAAATGATGTTTTGAATGATAGACCCGTATACAGTAGTTAGATTTAAAAGAATTCCTGTTGTTTCTCTGAGATTAATTTTTATTGTAAAACGACATTTATCATTTATCCCGCATGTGTTTCTTTTGAACGTAAAATCTTAATTTATTTTAAGGAGAAATAACGATTATTTATAAACCTTAGGGATGAAGTATGAAAGGTTAAATTGTGAAGAGTAATGATAAACGGAAAAATAAAGTGTCCGGGGATGGGAATCGAACCCACAGTATTCCGCTTACCGGGCAGATGCCATGTCCATTAGACTACCCTGGACATATATTTCCGTTCGTAAATAATATGTAAAGTAATTTATAATAAGATTATACTCTACATTTTGGGTTGGTATTTTTGTCCGTCTTTTCCTGCTATTCTATTCATTGGTTAGGGATAATTCCAGCAATAATATTTGATGAGTAATCTGAACTGTCAAACATACTATAATAACGTGGAAAAAAATAGTAAAAACGTGGAATCGTACAAGAATCGGGTGGTTAAATTAAGAAAAAGGCATCTTCTGATCGTGAGGCTAAAAGTTGATGATGTGAACAAAATTTCTTCTGTCTTCTTCTTCTTCAAAAAAAAAAAATAATAGACAAGATAAGCGACATCAAAGATTTTACACTTCTTTAAGTTTTCTCCATGGGAATGTATTCATAATAAACTCATAAAAACAACTAAATATTAAATCAATATTAATATAGTCTTTTTTATCCTTCTTGCAAAATTCTATAATAGAAATTTATTTTAGAACGACATTTGAAAATTATCCCGCATGTGTTTCTTTTGAACGAAAAATCGAACTTTTATTTTTCCGTTCATCATTACTCTTCACAATTCATCCTTTCATACTTCATCCATAAGGTTAAACATAATCGTTATATCTCCTTAAAATAAATTTCGATTTTTCGTTTAAAAGAAACACATGCGGGGTAATTTTCAAATGTCATTTTACAATTATAAGCCACATTATATTGTATTCGAAATTTATTTTATTTATTAAAATTAGGTGGAAAATGGTTAAAAATTGTATTTAATAAGACTAATAATTTATATAAAAATACCGTTGAATTCATCATTTCCCTACCCATCAGCATCAACTGACATTGAAACCCTTCACCCTTTCAGAAATTAGCAACTCATCAAAATGGGCAAAGAGCTTTCTTGTGTCAAGCCCTATATTGACGTGGCCTCCCTAGGGACTCCACTTAGCTTATGCCATAGGATTATGTCGGGGATAATCTCCCTATTGATCTATCGTCTGCTTCTCGTCTCGTCTGCTTTTAAATTACCCTCACAAAACCCCTAATTTTGTATTATATCTAATTATTCAATCTTTTTGTATATCTTTTTAATACGTCTATATATATGTATAGATTGATTCTTATATGTAAATTAAGATTGTGGTTGTGTATTTTCTGATTGCCATTATATTTTGGCGAAGAAATATTTCATTATTTAATTTAATATTATTTAATGAAAATATTCAACAGATTATTACAATTACAATTATTTTATTTCCAAAGCGCTATATCCCGCAAGGGATACTTGCGCCAAACAAGGAGAAAAGTTTATTTACATAAGTTATTTACATTATTCAACGCATGAAAACATTAGAGATCCAGATTTTGTAGAAAGTTTAGAATGTATTTACAAAATGAATTAAACTTTAAATATGATTTTTTATCGGAAATCAAATCGTTAAGTTCACAAACAACTAGTTCATTCTTCATTCAATAATCTTGAAATGCTGGGCAATCGATCAGTAGATGTCTTGAGGTTTGTTCCTCAATACCACTTATTATAAAAATATTTAATAATCTGTATTTGTAAAATCATCTTAAAAATATTTCTTTGCTTGCTTGTTCGATATTCTCTAGCTGTAGATAGTTTGGTTGATAATTGTCGACTAGTCGTACTGACGTCATCAATAAATACTTTGACATCTTAAGATATTCCAAGAATCGATTTCTACGCTACAATTATTACTTTCTTATTTAGAGTTCTCCTATTAATTTCACAATAGTGTTTTCTGAAACTTTTCCCTTCATCACAGATTATCCTCATTCTTTTTATTTGAACCACCTCAACCTTTCGTTTATCACTACCCAACCTTCTACTAGATGGTCAGTCTACTAATGTTACATTGGTCTACCATTGACATACATGATATGAGCTAAAATTAAATCAATTTAGATTCTTGTTATTATTTAGGATAGGATGTCATGGACTAAATAGAATTGCGAATTGCCTTCTTTTTATCCTCAAGATTTATACTTAATAATGAACTGGAATAAACCATTTGTATATTTATGTTTATCTTTAGTTTTTACTGAAAAAATAGAACTTCTAGACAGTGACAAAATAATCTTTTTTTTTTCGGTCATTTGAAAGTTGTGCTTCTGTTCATCCAGCTGTAGAAATTCCTGTTTAGGACGAATTTACGTTTTAAAAATTTGTTGTTATTTGAACAGCTTCTGTTCATCCAACTGTAGAGAATCCTGTATGGGACGAGTGTCCCTGATAAAGGCTTTGTTGTTGTTATTTGAGAGTTTTGCTTCTGTTCATCCAGCTGGAAGAATCCTATATGGGACGAGTGTCCCTGATAAAGGCTTTGTTGTTGTTATTTGAGAGTTTTGCTTCTGTTCATTCAGCTGGAAGAATCCTATATGGGACGAGTGTCCCTGATAAAGGCTTTGTTGTTGTTATTTGAGAGTTTTGCTTCTGTTCATTCAACTGTAGAGAATCCTATATGGGACGAGTGTCCCTGATAAAGGCTTTGTTGTTGTTATTTGAACAGCTTCTGTTCATCCAACTGTAGAGAATCCTATATGGGACGAGTGTCCCTGATAAAGGCTTTGTTGTTGTTATTTGAGAGTTTTGCTTCTGTTCATCCAGCTGGAAGAATCCTATATGGGACGAGTGTCCCTGATAAAGGCTTTTTTGTTGTTATTTGAGAGTTTTGCTTCTGTTATCCAGCTGGAAGAATCCTATATGGGACGAGTGTCCCTGATAAAGGCTTTGTTGTTGTTATTTGAGAGTTTTGCTTCTGTTCATTCAGCTGGAAGAATCCTATATGGGACGAGTGTCCCTGATAAAGGCTTTGTTGTTGTTATTTGAGAGTTTTGCTTCTGTTCATTCAACTGTAGAGAATCCTATATGGGACGAGTGTCCCTGATAAAGGCTTTGTTGTTGTTATTTGAACAGCTTCTGTTCATCCAACTGTAGAGAATCCTATATGGGACGAGTGTCCCTGATAAAGGCTTTGTTGTTGTTATTTGAGAGTTTTGCTTCTGTTCATTCAGCTGGAAGAATCCTATATGGGACGAGTGTCCCTGATAAAGGCTTTGTTGTTGTTATTTGAGAGTTTTGCTTCTGTTCATTCAACTGTAGAGAATCCTATATGGGACGAGTGTCCCTGATAAAGGCTTTGTTGTTGTTATTTGAACAGCTTCTGTTCATCCAACTGTAGAGAATCCTATATGGGACGAGTGTCCCTGATAAAGGCTTTGTTGTTGTTATTTGAGAGTTTTGCTTCTGTTCATCCAGCTGGAAGAATCCTATATGGGACGAGTGTCCCCGATAAAGGCTTTGTTGTTGTTATTTGAGAGTTTTGCTTCTGTTCATCCAGCTGGACGAATTCTATATGGGACGAGTGTCCCTGATAAAGGCTTTGTTGTTGTTATTTGAGAGTTTTGCTTCTGTTCATCCAACTGTAGAGAATCCTATATGGGACGAGTGTCCCTGATAAAACATTTGTTGTTGTTGTTATTTGAGAGTTGTGCTTCTGTTCATACAGCTGGGAATCCTGTATGGGACGAGTGTCCCTGATAAAGGCTTTGTTGTTGTTATTTGAGAGTTCTGCTTCTGTTCATCCAGCTTGAAGAATCCTCGTATGCGACGAGTGTCCTTGATAAAGGCTTTTTTGTTGTTATTTGAGAGTTTTGCTTCTGCTCATACAGCTGGGAATCCTGTATGGGACGAGTGTCCCTGATAAAACATTTGTTGCTGTTGTTATTTGAGAGTTGTGCTTCTGTTCATACAGCTGGGAATCCTGTATGGGACGAGTGTCCCTGATAAAACATTTGTTGCTGTTGTTATTTGAGAGTTGTGCTTCTGTTCATACAGCTGGGAATCCTGTATGGGACGAGTGTCCCTGATAAAGGCTTTGTTGTTGTTATTTGAGAGTTCTGCTTCTGTTCATCCAGCTTGAAGAATCCTCGTATGCGACGAGTGTCCTTGATAAAGGCTTTTTTGTTGTTATTTGAGAGTTTTGCTTCTGCTCATACAGCTGGGAATCCTGTATGGGACGAGTTTCCCTGATAAAACATTTGTTGCTGTTGTTATTTGAGAGTTGTGCTTCTGTTCATACAGCTGGGAATCCTGTATGGGACGAGTGTCCCTGATAAAACATTTGTTGCTGTTGTTATTTGAGAGTTTTGATTCTGTTCATCCAGCTGGGAGTATCCTGTATGGGACGAGTGTCCCTGATAAAACATTTTTTGCTGTTGGTATTTGAGAGTTTTGCTTCTGTTCATTCAACTGTAGAGAATCCTGTACGGGACGAGTGTTCCTGATAAATGTTTTATTGTTTTTGTTATTTGAGAGTTTTTTCAATAAGTAATATGTGGATAACCATTCTTTAATAGATCGTACTTTCAATCATCTTCATTCCTCTTTGTTTTCCCAACAAACTTCCTTCATAAAACATCATCTATCAATCTGTTTACCCGCACAGCTTGTGCTGTTCCAGATGTGTGCGTGTTCCATATCATATTTCAATCATAATTTATGCGTTACTCTGTGTTCTGGCAGGTATAATTCCATGGATAGCGTGGCCAGGCGGAAAAAACGCCACTCGGGAGACCACCAATACCTTGAAAGCGTGGCTCTACGAACACCGCAAGAATCCCTACCCCACTAAAGGAGAGAAGATCATGCTTGCCATTATCACCAAGATGACCCTAACACAGGTAAACTTAAAATCATAATACAGCTAAACCTGTCTATAGCGCTCCCTCTCTATAGCACCCTATTTTAAATACGCAGTACGATGCGATTTACATTAAAAGTGACCTGGCTATAGCACCCTATTTTAAATACGTAGTACGATGCGATTTACAATAAAAGTGACCTGTCTATAGCACCCCCTCTCTATAGCACCCTATTTTAAATACGTAGTACGATGCGATTTACAATAAAAGTGACCTGTCTATAGCACCCCCTCTCTATAGCACCCTATATTAAATACGTAGTACGATGCGATTTACAATAAAAGTGACCTGTCTATAGCACCCCCTCTCTATAGCACCCTATTTTGGTGAGTCCCAAGAGGGGGCGCTATAGACAGGTTTAACTGTATTCTGTAACTTAACGCTAAAATTGACAAAAACAAATATAGAAAGATTGATCAACGTTGTAGCAAATGAAGACTATTTATTATTTAATCTTGGTATTATAATGGAAAATATTGTTGATTCCAATGCTATTTCTATAAAATACAATTAGGCTGGAAAGGAGAGGGAATTAGAAAGGACAAAGGATCCCTGTACAGAGAACCAAGAAGAGTTCTTGAACTTCTTTTTGAGCACGACCTCCAAGATCTTGTCTAATTTAGACTAATAAAAGGATAAGTAAAAGAAAATACGATTAAGCTGGTGAAATATGATCAAAAACAATGTGCGCGAGAGAGAATATTCCCTATTAATGGAGAATGAAGAATGTAGAAATATTAAAGAAGGTTGTCACAAATGAAAGCTATTCCTACTAATCATTATAATAAGGATATTGTACGTGTGATGGATTTATCGCTATTTCTGAAAAATATTATAAAAAATAAGTTTATAAATATATATATGAAAAAACAATAGAAAAAAAAATAAAATAAGTGGGTCAGGTGTTGATATTAAAAATAAAGAAGGCATCTTCTGACCACGAGCACAAGTCCTTTTTTTGCTGGCAGAGCGCCATCTAGTGGAGCAAACGTTTATTTAGCTTGCTCCGTGATATTTGGCCAACCCAATGATACGAACCAATAGATGGCGCTCTTCCATCTAAAAAGCACATGTGCTCGTGGTTAGGAGATGCTTTCTTTATTTTTAAATATATATATCGTCCCTACAACTGCAAACTATCGAATGTGAAAAATTCTATTTTGAAGGAGAGAGAAATGAAGAGACCATGTGGCCTACCCTCAGTAGAGGAAGGCATTGAAGGAGGGAGAAATGAAGAGACCATGTCATGGTCTCTTCATTTCTCCCTCCTTCAATGCCTTCCTCTACTGAGGGTAGGCCACATGGTCTCTTCATTTCTCTCTCCTTCAAAATAGAATTTTTCACATTCGATAGTTTGCAGTTGTAGGGACGATATATATTATGAATAATTTATTTGTTGTTAGAGAAAGGGTTGATAAGATAAAATATCGATAAGATAAAGGGTTGGTACAGTCGTGATAAGAAAAAGATAATTATTTACCATCAAGCAGCTTTTATTTTCAATTACTTGAGGAAATATTACACATTAGTTATTTTCACATTATATAGAATTTATAAAGTTAATCCTATATTAGTGACTAGACGAATGGCCCGGGCAACGCCCGGGTTTTACCCGAGTGCGGATATGTTTTTAAAACGTTGTCTTGGGTGGTCTGTATAGACAGGTGAATGTAACACACAGCTGATAACAGGGTTGTCTAGAGTGGCCGCTATAGACAGGGTGGTCTGTATAGACAGGTGGATGTATCACACAGCTGATAACAGGGTTGTCTAGAGTGGCCGCTATAGACAGGTGTAAAGAGAGTTAAAATCCTCTGAAGAATATAAGTATAAGAATTTAAGACATGCGAGGATGTGTTTCTTAAAGGTTTTAATATGGGCGAGCTTTCGGGTTATTAACCCTTCTACAGGACATCATATCTGAGTAAAACTGCATCTTATATGATGTCCTGTAGAAGGGTTAATAACCCGAAAGCTCGCCCATATTAAAACCTTTAAGAAACACATCCTCGCATGTCTTAAATTCTTATACTTATAGACAGGTGTATGTATCACACAGCTGATAACAGGGTTATCTGGAATGGCCGCTATATACAGGGTGGTCTGTATAGACAGGTGGATGTATCACACAGCTGATAACAGGGTTGTCTAGAGTGGCCGTTATAGACAGGGTGGTCTGTATAGACAGGTGGATGTATCACACAGCTGATAGCAGGGTTGTCTAGAGTGGCCGCTATAGACAGGTGAATGTAACACACAGCTGATAACAGGGTTGCCTAAGGTGACCGCTATAGACAGGGTGGTCTGTATAGACAGGTGGATGTATCACACAGCTGATAACAGGGTTGTCTAGAGTGGCCGCTATAGACAGGTGTATGTATCACACAGCTGATAACAGGGTTATCTGGAATGGCCGCTATATACAGGGTGGTCTGTATAGACAGGTGGATGTATCACACAGCTGATAACAGGGTTGTCTAGAGTGGTCGCTATAGGCAGGGTGGTCAGTGGTCGCTATAGACAGGGTGGTCTGTATAGACAGGTGGATGTATCACACTGCTGATAACAGGGTTGTCTGGAATGGCCGCTTTAGACAGGTGTATGTATCACACAGCTGATAACAGGGTTGTCTAGAGGGGGGCAGGGAGGACACGTGTTCGCCGGCAGCCAATGGGCGCGCATTCTATCCGTGAGCTTCAGAATAAGGCAATTATATAAGTAGATTTAAAAAGATAGATATGTTAACTACGCATATTTACAACAAAACTGGAAGCTATTCTAAAAACGATGATAACCAAAAGTAGAAATATCAATGAATAAAAATAAAATATATATATTTTAAAATATACAAATATTTGAGTTTTTAAATTATAATATATATGTATATACATGTATATATATATATATATATATATATTAAATAATAAAAAGGCATATATTGGATTTAATAAAAGATTTATTTTGCCAATATTTCGGCAATATTGGCAAAATAAATCTTTTATTAAATCCAATATATGTCTTTTTATTATTTAATGAATTAAATATGGATTGCTCTATTTTCAAAACAATATATATATATATTGACTTTTGTTGATTTATCAAGGAATTGGGTTGGCCAAATATCACAGAACAAGCTAAATATACGTTTAGTTTATTCTTTCTCCACTAGATGGCGCTCTGCCATCCAAAAAAGCACATGTGCTCGTGGTCAGGAAATGCCTTCTTTATTTTTAATATCAACACCTGACCCACTTATCTTTTATTTTTTTCTATTGTTTTTTCATATATATATATATATTATAGAAAAAAATCTGCTGTTGTTTTTTGTAATTAGAAATATAGAATTATTACTTTCTGATTATTTTGAGGATTGAGCATTTTCTTGATCTTGGAATCCATGAGTATGTGAATGATATTGTTTTGCAGTCGTGGGAAAGCTATTAATAAAAAAAGATTGAATCACAATTTGATTTTATTGTGCTAAAGAAGAATACATAATTTGAGAAAAGTAAGGCCTGACTTAAGGCGAATAGAATAGGGAAAACAAAAGACTTATTTACATATGTACAAAAATATTTGAGCCGGCCAACGGGAAACAACAGCAATAGGTTATATATAGGGGAAGCGGCGACCTCTGGCGGTCGATTTAACAGAGTAATGTTTTCTATAAATTATAATTTTTAAATAAAATAACATTTTATATAACGTATATATATGATAACATATATACATATAATATAATATGGCTTGTTATTTTAAAACGACATTTGAAAATTATCCCGCCTGTGTTTCTTTTCAACGAATAATCAAAAATTATTTTAAGGAGAAATAACGATTATTTCTAACCTTAGAGATGAGGTATGAAAGGATGAATTGTGAAGAGTAATCATAAACGGGAAAATAAAAGTGTCCAGGGACACTCCCTTTAAAATAAATTTTGATTTTTCGCTGAAAAGAAACACATGTGGGATAATTTTCAAATGTCATATATACATATACATGATCAATAAACAATTTGAGATAGAAATGTTGCTTACTGATGGAGAATAAAGAATCCACAGAAGAACGTAGAATTACAGACGAAAGAATGTTGTGACAGGTATCGACGTGGTTCGCCAATGCCCGGAGACGGCTGAAGAAGGAGAACAAGATGACGTGGGAGCCACGGAACAAGAGCAGCGACTTGTCTGACACTTCAGAAGACAAGTGCAAGAGAGATGAGGACGAAGACGATGATCCTCCTCTAGAAGAAGGTAAGATTTCAACATCAGCATTCCTTAATGCAATCTATACACGGCTGATTATCTTAACATTTATTAGGAAGAAGATACCTCAGCAAATCTATATTCTAAATTTTAATGATATCTTATAAGATCCTTTTTTAAAATAATTATTAATACTAACTAAAGACATCAACCATTTTCCAATAGTATTAAGATCATAGAATTTATTTTTCCCCCCCATTGAATATAAGAAAATATTTTAAAAACTTAATTCTGTTGACGTTATGTAGCGCTGAGTTTGTTGTTGACACAAATTAAATATGTTTTAACACCTTGATAAAGGTTGGTTGTCAGCCAACTGAAATATTGGTAAAATAAATGATTTTTTGATTAAATATATGTCTTTTTAATTAAAGAATTTATTTAGAAAACGGAGTCACATAACTAGGTTTAGATATTGAAAAATAAGGTTGGACCCAACCTAAAGACAAAGCTGTCTATTTTGAAAAGGTGATATTTTCACAAATATGATTAACTCCTTGGCAAAAAAATTCATCTCTCTATTAGTTATAAATTTATTTATTTCTCTAAATTGTGTTGTATTGGTTACTTAAACACAATGGCTATAGTGTTTTACAGTTAATTTTTAATTTGGAAAGTTTTTTTTTTTAAATAATCAAATCCAGTAAAAATTTGGTACGCACATAAGAAAGAGTTAGAAGTTAAATGGGTTTAAAGCATACACGTTTAATTGATAGAATATTCATGCGGAAATATGTCTAAAGTTTGTAACCAATTCTCTCGATTTAGTAGAAAATTCTAAATGGAAAGTATTGGTAATTACACAACAAAAAAGGCGTTCTTCCAAATCTGCTCGTGGTCAGGATATGCCTTTTTGATTTTACTACATATATATATACAATATAAAACATAAGACCATGAAAGAAATAATATTAAATTGTGTTATCAAACCATTAATGGAAAAATAAGAAAATTCACAGAAATAATATGGAAATAAATTAATTTCCAAACATTCAATTGATATAAATATTAATATCTTTTGCTATTTTTTTCATACAATTAAAAAAAAAATTCATGAATTATTTGACGGATCACAAGATTCTATGTCTAAAAAATGAGTTATGAGAGTAAAAAAAAAAGGAAACAGACGAAATGTGAGACGACAAAACAAACGTTGTAACAGAATCGTTTGGCGTAGAAGGGAATTAGGCTGCAGACGACGACACGCGACGGGGAGGAGATGGCGTGGCCAGTACAATCCGTTACAGCTGGTCTCATATAAATACTGCCTTGTTGAGCTTGTATGGCCCTTTGTCACATTGGTCGTCTGCTCTGAAACGGCAAGGCCTAGCGCGACCTTTATACATATATATTTTGGAAATAGAGCAATCCATAAATAAATCTTTAATTAAAAAGGCATATATTGGATCAAAATATCATTTATTTTATCAATATATCAGTTGGCTGAACGCCAACCTTTATCAAGGTATTATAACATATTAACAGAATAATAAATAATAATTTGATTCAATATATGCCTTTTTAATTAAACATATATATATGAAAATTCGAAACTATTAAAGACGCGTATGATTCTTTTAAAAATTAAACAAATTTCTACTGCCCTTACTTTCGAACTTTCATAACATGGTCCGCTAATGGATCATAACATATATATATACCTCCCTCTCAATAAATACATATTTGCATATCTATTTTACATATCGACATATATTCGATTATTTCTTTTATAAACAAAGCAAACTTCTACTATCCTTACTGCGATGCAAAAATATATTAGTAGAGTTTGTCTGATCAGTGGCAAACCCTCCCAGCGGTTTCGCCAATTTAATCTACCAGACCGCTTCTTAGAGCTCTAATACTGTATTGGTGATTCTGCTTATATATATACATTCGTGTCTTAATGTTTTCATTTCCAATGTATAGAAGCGCGTTATTGTTTTATATTAATATATTCGATTATTTACACGACCTATTTAAAATTATACGAATACTCTTCATAGAGCATATCATTATTGTAGATTAGATTATTTGATCAATTATAAATAGATGCTCATAGATATTCGAAATTTGTCTGAGGTTTGGGCGACCTACTGTTACAATTTTCAAGTTGGAAAGTTTAACACGAAGTTTGACTCTTCACTTCGTTTTTGGCTTTCCACCTTGAATTAAAGCGACAGTGCCATAATTTATATGTATATGCATCTCTTGGCCTATTTACACATTAACACATGTGAAAAACCAATATGTAAATAAAAGAGGGCCAGGTGTTTGAATTAAAATCAAAAAAGGCACATCCTGACCACGCTCACATGAACTTTTTTAGATAACAGAGCGCCATCTAGTGGGACAAAAATTAACTAAACGTTGATTTAGCCTTATTTGGCCAAATATCAGGAAACAGGTTAAATCAACGTTTTGTTGATTTCTTTTCCTTTAGATGGCGCTCTGCATCTAAAAACTCGTGTGAGCGTGGTCAGGATGAGCCTTTTTTGTCATTAACACATATGTGAATATATTTACATAGCCTTCTTCTATTTTTATTTCATATATATTCCTATTTTTTCATTGCATATTTTTTTCATTTACACTCATGATCAAAATTTGAGGCTATGCCTTTTACCATGTATATCGAGATTCAGACAATGACTCTGAAAGATATTACAGTGACCTTTATTGAAAACATATAGACAAAACTTAAGGAAGTTGTACCTTTTACCATGTATTTCGAGATTCAGACAATGACTCTGAAAGATATTTGATACACAGTGATCTTTATTGAAGACACACGAGAAAACTATTGTGAAAAAAATTGCCTCTGTCTCCTTCAAAAAACAGATTACCTACCCGCCACTAAAAAACTTTCTACTTACTTAAGTTTTGCCCATGAATGCATTTTTAGTATTCTTATATTGAAAAAGGCACACCTTTCTTCTTAAAATATATTAAATGTATTAAGTTTACCACTTAGTAAAAGGCCTGTAAAAATCATATTTTCAGTATTGGAGAAAGTGTAAAAATATTAATTCAGTCTTGAAGAACAAAAGCTCTGTAATTTAAATGAATGGAAGGTAAACAGTGGGAAATAAAATTTGACTAAATGACTGAAGCTATGCAGAAAAATATAAAGAAGGTAAAGGAAAGACTGCTATAGTAATCTTTCAACAAAATCCTTCAAATATCTAAAAGAAAGATGATAAACAATTGAAGGAATACTAAAGGTACAAGTACTACATTCTACAAGACCGACTAACGCCGGTACTACATGGTCCCTTCCATAGATTGATAAAGTGATTCTTCAACAAAATCCTTTAAATATCTGAAATAAAGAAGCGCGCTAAAAGAAGAAGGAATACTAAAGCCACTAGTACTACATCTTACAAGACTGACTAACACCATGTACTACATGGTCCCTTCCATACTACAACATCAAATTCAGGATGGAAGAGACTGCAGGATAATTAATTTTAAAAATCGCTTATTACCCAGATTATGATGGAATTAGAAGTTTTTTTATAGAAGAAGATAAGCTCTACCGGCGCCAGAGGTGTCACTAATTGTGATTAATTGCTTAATTAGGGATATAATGAGCTTATCGCCAATTTTAATCAAACACTCCATATACGTGCGTGAAGAATTTAATTGATCCTATAACAATTCTGTCGTTATGTGCTGTTTGTTGGTGGCTCGAGGAGGAAGAAGTTTTTTAATTGAAGAACAAATGGTCGAGAGGAGGAGATGTTCTAATTTTAGGGAATTTCAGATTCTATATTTATAGGTGTTTAATAAGATGTGAATTCTCCCGCTATCTTGTATTGAAAGTGTAAACTATTTCACTGGGGGTATGTGTTTATTTTCAAATAAAACAATTTTATACCGTTCCTTTGCTGCAATGATAAAAATAATGGGTGGGTCTGCCTCATCAGTGGTAAAACCTTCCTGAGGTTTTGCGAGTTTAATCTACCATACCGATGGGTGTGTGTGTGTGTGTATGTGTGTAATTTAACTTTGTTTCATTAGAAACACAAGGTAATATTATCAAATAAATAAATAAATAGTACGAGATGTTTGGTTAACAGCATTGCTACCGAAACATAACACACTATTTATAAATATACTATATGTGTACCTTTTGAATTCAATAACTCATAATATATATTGATATATAATAAATCTCTGACATATTGCTCAACTCCCTTTAAATATTGAAAAACAAAATGCCATTTATAGACAAAAATAAGGTAAAACAGGTTCTTTATTAATTATAACAGTCAGCTTTGTGTGTGTTCCGCTTACCGGGCAGATGCCATGTTCACAAGGCTACCCTGAACATAGCTTTGTGTGTGTGTGTGTATAACATAAAGTTGCGGAAGGATGAAATTCATGTACCAAAAGGAAGCATCTCTTAGTTTATTTGTACATCAGAACGATGCATTGTGCTTCACGCTAGTAAAGAACTTTACTAGAGATACTAAAGAATAAGCCCTAACACCTATTTTGAAAAATTCAGACATAAAGCCAACCTGTATACCATGCTTTCGAGCTATGGCCCTCATCAGTACAGGAACATCTTCGATTCCCTCTCATAGGATGTTATGAAATCGAAGCCACCTCTGTACTGAGGAGAGTCAAAGCCCGAAATCATGGTATATACTGGTTGTCATTTTGTCTCAATTTGTCAAAATTGGTGTTATGGCTTATTCCGTATCACCAACAGTACGTTCAATACTGGGGTCATAAACAACATGGATGATTTAAATGTATTTTTAAAGGGAGAAGTGTCTCCTTTAGTACATAATTACTACTAAATATGTCCCGAATTGGCCCCCTGCGACTTCTTCCTCTTTGGAAAGCTAAAAAAAAAAGTTAAAGGGTCGGAAATTTTAGAGCATAGAAGAGATCAAAGTGGAATCGAAGAAGGCCATGAAGGCGATACCGAAAACAGACTACCAGAGGTGTTTTGCCGACTGGAAAAAAAAGTGGCTGAAGTGCTTCGCGGCCAACGGGGACTACTTTGAAGGGGACAATTTGTATTTGATAGAATAATAAAGTTTTTTTAAACTTATGAGCAAAGTGTCGAAACTTTTTGATCAGAGTAGTATAATATAAGCATTTCATTAGAAAGAGAGAGAAAGTCTAAATTAATTATTTCCCATAGAAATTCCATCCTCTTTCAAAATTTCTCGGTTATTAATATTAAAAATGAATTTGTTAATTAGGTGAATAAATTGTAATTTATAATACAATATAATGCGGCTTATGATTGTAGAACGATATTTGAAATTATCCCGCATGCGTTTCTTTTTCCGTTCATCATTACTCTTCGCAATTCATCCTTTCATACTTCATCCCTAAGGTTAGAAATAATCGTTATTTCTCTTTAAAATAAAATTTCGATTTTTCATTAAAAAAAAAAAAAAAAACACATGCGGGATAATTTCAAATGTCGATCTACAATGAATATCACGAAGATGGATCCATAGTCTTTACCAACATAAGTTATAATCTGTCATCCATTCATCAAAGGTTTTCTTTAATATTTTATTCGTAATGAATCATGTTTTCAATAGTTTTTGCATAACTTATTTTATGTATTTTATTTTACGTTATATGTAAATAATTTTTATGATATTTATATATTTAAAGCATTTCTCAGAGAGAATTTTCAAATATTTTTTCAAGTGTAAATATGCAAAAACACCTACCATATCTCTATATTAGATAAAAAAGGCATATATTGGATTTAATAAAATATTTATTTTGCCAATATTTCGGCTGGCTGAACGCCAACCTTTATCGAGGCATTAGATTTTTGTATACACAAACTCAGCGCCGCATAGTGTTAATATTTTATTAAATCCAATATATGCCTTTTTTTATCTAATGAATTAAGTATGGATTGCTCTATTTTCAAAACATCTCTATATATACACTTCGTTCTCTTTTTATGCGGTTTTTTTTATGCGGTTTTGGAGTTATGCGGTGCAAGAAAAAAAAATTTATTCGAATATCGAAAATATTTTGGTGATTTACTTTTTATAGTAAATTATCAGTGAACACATATTTATCACTGATGATACTCTGTGCAGTTGCCTTTTGACTGTTTGTAATATCTACCACATGTAAACATATGTCTTATAATTAATATGCTATATCTGATGTTGGCCTAAAAGAAATAAAGTATTTCTTTTTAAACTTCCAAGTACTTCTTGCTTATTAACGTCAACAAATACAAGGACGTTACACTACCGAAAACCGGAAGATAAATTTACTCAAGTGAATTGTAAGTTTTTTTGAATAATTTTAGTGCGTAATTGTACATTAAGTTTTTTCTATAATTTTTAGTCCTCTTAAAGAAAATGTGTGACAATAATAAAAAACAAAAAAGAAGTGCAATTTCGCTAGAAACCAAAATTATAATTCTCGATTGCTTGGCGAAAGGAGAAAGATCAACAGCAATAGGTAAACGTTATAATTTAGGCGAATCTACTATAAGAGCAATAAAAAAAAATGAAGCGGCAATAAGAAGATCAGTCAGATCTGGTACAAATTTGAGTTCTAAAATTTCATCATATTCAAGAGGCACTTTAATAGAAAAAACAGAAAAGGCTCTCGTAATTTGGATTGAAGATTTAACTCAAAAAAGAATTCCGTTAGATGGACATTTAATCAAGATGAAAGCCCTTAAATTTTACAAGGAGTTAAAAGAATCAGAGCCATCTACATCTTCACGTGAAAGTAATCCACAATTCTCTGCCAGCACAGGGTGGTTAACTGGTTTTATAAAAAGACATTCTTTTCATAATCTAAAAATAAAAGGTGAGGTGGCTTCTGCAGATGAAGAAGCTGCTAGAAAATATCCTGAAAAGTTGGCTAAAATTATTAAAGATGGAGGATATTGTGCCCATCAAATCTTCAATGCTGATGAAACAGGATTGTTTTGGAAAAAAATGCCAACCCGTACTTACATTGCAAAGTCCGAAAAAAATGCCAGTGGTTTTAAAGCTGCTAAAGATCGAGTTACTTTATTGCTGTGCAGCAATGCATCTGGCGATCGAATGTTAAAACCGCTGCTTGTAAATCGATCTTTAAAACCACGTGCATTAAAAGGAAAAGACTTAAATACACTGCCCGTACATTGGATGGCAAACAAGAAGGCCTGGGTAACAACGGCTATTTTCACTGAATGGTTCAATAAATGCTTCGTACCCGAAGTAGAAAATTATATGAAAGAGATGGGTCTCGAATTTAAGATCTTATTAATTCTTGACAATGCACCAGGTCATCCAAACTTAGAACATCCAAATATAAAGGTAGTTTTTTTCCCTCCAAACACAACGAGCCTAATTCAACCATTAGATCAGGGAATTATTTCAACATTTAAAAAATATTATGTAAAATTCACTTTCCAATTCATTTTCGATAAACTGGAATCCGATACAATAACAGTTACTGAAGTTTGGAAACAATTTAATATCTTGAACTGTGTAGATCATGTTGCGTTAGCAATTGCCGAGATAAAATCACAAACTTTAAATGCATGTTGGAAAGCTGCTTGGCCTGAATGCGTATCAAAGAAAAATGAATCAAATAGAACAACAATAGTAACATCAGATATTATTTCAATTGCTAAGGAAATAGGTGGGGAAGGTTTTGATGATTTTGGCGAGCATGATATAGAAGAATTGCTTGTGGACGAAGCCCTAAATGATGATGATATTTTGGAAAGTATGGTAGATACTACTAAAGATTTCGAAACAGTAGATAGCGAACTGGAAGATGTTACTCCACTGGACGAAAAATTACTTCGGGAAGGCCTTCAACTTTCCGGTAAATTGGAAAATTTTTTTATTCAAAATGATAATGATGTAGAACGCGCCTTAAAATTCCAACGTGATCTGAAATTTTGTATGTCTGGCTACAGAGAACTCTACAAAGAACTAGTCAAGCCATCACAGCGTTTGATTACTGACTACCTTGTCAAAGAAAAAAAAATCACTGAAGTTCCTAAAGAAGCATTACCATGTAGATCTGATGACGTAATTTTATCTTCAAGTGATGAAAGTGATCTTGCACCAATCCTCAAACGGGTTCGCACATTATCAGACAGCGAATAATGATGAAAACATTCTTAATATGATTTTAAATAAAGTTTTGTTTATGTTTTTTTTTTTACATATTAAGTTTTGTTTTTGTTATTAACACACATATGTGCCATTTATTAAAATATGATGAGAAAAAAATTAAATCTTATTATTTATACATCTTTTTTTATGCGATTTCTAGTGCATTTTAAAACATTATTTAGGTTTTATGCGATTTTTTTTAATAAATGGAACGTATCCATCATTTTACATATAAATGTATGTCTTTTTTTGTGCGATTTTTTTTATGCGGATTCCCCTGGAACGCATCTACCGCATAAAAAAAGAACCAAGTGTATTGTTGAAATTTGCGGGATAATTGGTCTGATGATGAGCTAACGCTTGAAAGCTTGCCGTTTTATATTTTTTATTTATAAATAAAGAAACTTGTTGCAATTAATTTTATAGGTGTATACCTTTTTAATCTCTATTGTAATTATTCCACAATCTAACTTAAAATGACTAAATTGTGTCGATAACAATTCAGTGATTATTTTCTTTTCTAATCCACAGATAAGTGATTAATTATACAGTTAAAAAGGTTTTCGGAGATGAGTTTCTTTAAAATAATAAATAAAATAAAAATGAAACTATCTCCGAAAACTTTTTAAATTGTTTAATTAATGTCCAAGAAATTTAAATCTATTGGTGAATAATGTAATTTGATTTTTATTAGCTTGCCACTTTCACAAAAGATCTTTCCAATTAATAACTTATTATGTTCGTTTTATACCATTAAAAACATATTTAATCAATATTGCCACGTGGAAAATTAGGGACGACCAACTTCGGGATGAGACAACAATTTATTTCAGGCAAGAACAAACTATGAGTGATAAAGATAAGCAAAAGAGGGAAGTGTACAGAGTATAACAAAATATAAACATAAAAAAATACTCTGCTAATAAAATAATAAATACTTTGTTACAATATAAATAGATTTAAAAAAAACCTTTCAGATTCAATTTACATTTTAAAATCTACATATAATATTTTAGTCTTCTTAAGTTTTTATTGGGGGGGGTAGAGTCGGTGGAAAGCTGGTTAAACCGTTTGGTTTTCGACCACTACGACCCGGGTTCGATTCGCGCATTAGACACTTTTTTCTGTTAAAAAAAATGCTCCAATGGCCCCCGATTCTTGCAAAAGTCCAACCCCACCAGCGAGTGCAAGTAACCAAACGGGGCTCTAGCACATTTGTAAGTGCAAAGTCGAACTGCTTTTCACATGTGTAGACATGTGGTGCGCTTACAGTAAAAGCAGTCGCTAAATACCCACCATGATTATCATGGCCTGTACCACGTGTACTAGGGATAAGCAAAAAAAAGTTTTTATTGAAAATGTATCTTAAAATCAATGCGAAAATGAAAACTATGAAATAATAAGCAGCCCATTGAGAGCTGGTACCCATCAAAAATGGATGAATCTTTATTGCAATTTGGATAACAATTGATGTATTGATTGCCTTGTTTTCTATACATTGTATGTGATACGTGGTAGCTTTGAATGATTTAGTACCTTGTTATTGTACACCACTTCTTTTTCTAGGTTTTTAATAAATATTTTTTGACTTTTTGATAACGAGATTTATTGAATTGGTGTTCTATAAAAGAATAATAAAAATGTATAGAAAGCTCTGAATGAATTCAAAAGTTGGTAACAAGGTAATTTTCTGATATTGTCATTGTTTGTAAGTTAATCTGGATTTTTAAATTCAGAAAAAACATTGTTTTTTTTTTAAATAATCGTTTGCTATAAATATTGAATATATATTCGTAATATTAGAGTTGGTTGATTAGCGTTTTATATATTTTGAATTACTTCAGTTCCAGTTCAAAAATAACGTTATTAGGTACCGTTAAAATGAACACCTTAACTTATATATGGAAAATTTGCCGGTAGGAAATTGATCCATAGAAGCGTAGGGCGCCTCTCCCGTCAAATTTTTCTTAAATTTTCTATCTATATTCTAGCCATAGATTTGGTCCAGCCACCTTGCCAGCAAAACACCTCTTTGGTAGATTGTGAAGATTCCATTAGATCCCGTGTGGATCTCATGGAATAAAGTCCGCCCTAGACTGACGAGGGCCATTAGCCTGAAACCATGGTCTCTAGGTGGACGCTTCTCAGTTTGCCAAAGTTGGTGTTGTGGCTTTGTCACCGACCCGAGGCCTCTAGTTGCGGCGGCGGTCAATAGATGGCGTCATGTTTTGACTTTTTTTTTTTTTGACGGGAGAGGCGCCCTATGCTTCTATGAACCTAGTTTATGTTATTTACAATGGATAATATGTACAGGTTATGCACATTTGTAACGTATTTACATATTTTCAATGTTATTCAACTACTATATTCGAAAACTAAGTGTTTATACAAAATATTATAGAAAAATTCTTGCTATAGTATCGTTTTTTTCAAATATTTTTTAGGATTTTTGGATTTTTTTTTTTTCATCTTGCAATGAAATATCGTTATAATGACACATTATTAAGAATTCATTTTCCAAATCATCAATGTAAATGATTATATTATCGTTATCTATATTCTAAAACTATATAAAACGTATTTTATTTCAATTTGTCATTATTTTAATCAAGAATTAATTCAAAATCTCTTTGTTCGATATCAGAATTTCTTTAAAATACAAAAGATATTGCTTGAAGTTTATATGTTAATTTTGTAATTATTCTTATTTTTTTTAATTCGTAGAAGCATTTTTTCTGGCAGACATATTTAATTTTTTATCATCATCATTCTTAATTTTTTGTTTTTGTTTTTTTTTTCTTAGTTAGTTATCAAATCATTTGCAATTGTAGTTTCTTTTTTGTTTTGTTGTGTTCCTTTTTAAGCAATAAAATATATAGAACTAAGGTGTAATATTCAATTCAAACATATGGAACCAACATCGATTCATTTTTAAAACAAAGCAAAATCATAAGCTTATATAACTTTCACTTTTTCATACAGATAGTCACACATTGATTAGGTGATATATGAATAGACCGTTAGTTTTGAAGTCTTATTTATCCATCAAACCAGACGCGACATCTCCACAAGGGATGCTTGCGTCAATAACAACACTAAACTCAGATACTATATTACATCAAAAAAAAAAAAATAATAATAATAATTACAAGATTTAAAAGATAAAAAAGAGGACATTAAATCATTCTTGATTTTACATCACAACCAACAAAATAAACAAACCAAAAAATACATATATACAATTATGTAATAATTAAGGTTTTTTTAACCAAGAGAGAAAATCATAGATATATTTACAGAATTTTCTAAATTTAAAATACGAGTCCTTACTATTTACAAACATAAAAAGATCCTTGTATTCGATGTTTTCCCGGTTTCTGTAGTTCTGGAAAATTGGGCACTCAAGGAGCAGATGACTGGAATCCTGCTTTCTCTTTCCACATAAACATCCCGGATCGTCTATAGCTCCTATTCGAAACAGAAAATCTCCGAAATTTCCATGACCAGTAACGAATTGCACATTGTAAAAGTCAGGGCGGAAATATTTTGGAATGCCCAGAGGGAAAAAGAGACGAAAGTGATCATTTGTATTAGAAAACATATCTTCCATTCTTGTTCTCAAAAATCCTTTTATAATTGAAGGAGAATGTGGACTGAACGTTCGTTGGTCTTCCTCGCTTAGTTGGTCCAATTCATATTTAATCAATCTTGATTCGATAAAATCAGTCAGGAATGGGATCTCTGCCAGACAGTGGACACAATTTGAGGAAGATGTTTTAAACGATCTAGTAGCCCAAAGAACAATTTGGTATTTATTTTTTTTTTCTATTTACAATCATATTTTTTTTTTTTTTTTTTTTTTTAATAATGATACACATTATCAGAATATGTTAGAATGTAGAAAAAACCTAATTTATGTTTGCTAAAGAATATGCTAGAAGTGTCTTCTTTTACAAAAATGCTCCAATGGCCCCAGATTCTTGCGAAAGTCCAACCTCACTAGCGAGTGCAAGTAACCAAACAGGGGCTCTGGAACATTTGTAAGTGCAAAGTCGAACTGCTTTTCACAAGTGTAGATATGTGGTATACTTACAGTAAAATAAGTCGCCTACTTCTGCCCATCATGATTATCATGGCCTGTACCACGTGTACTAGGGATAAGCAAAAAAAATCATACACAATGATATATATATATATTTTTACTTATCCTACAATGATAATATGAAAAAGCAATATATAAAATATAAATAAATAAAATAAAAAGGTCAGAAGTTGATATTAAAAATAAAAAAAGACATATCCTGACCAGGAGAACATGTGCTTTTCAGAATGCAGAGCGCCATCTGTGGTGGAATATAAATCAATGGATAGTTGATTTCTATCCCACCAGATGGCGCTCTGCATTCTGAAAAGCACATGTGCTCCTGGTCAGGATATGCCTTTTTATTTTTAATGATAATATATATATATATTTCCAATTTGAGAGAATTCTCTCGAGAAATATCTGTGTGTGTACTCTCTGAACAATTCAAGGTACAAGAAAGAACATTGATGGTTTAAAGAGAGGAAGTCCCTGTGGGCGGCATCCCTTTGTTCTTCCTTCCTTGAGCTTTGGATAAGCTCCAGCGATCTTCTGCTATTGGCTTGCCCTGATTTGATTGGTTGATATCCTGCTTTCAGACACATGTCTTTATCTCTATTCGACCATGGCTACTGCTATAAATGTTCTAGTTATATCACACGCTTACATTCATAGTTGAATAGTTCACGATGTATTATAGTTTATCTCTCACTTAGTAGAATTTAGTTTGCTTAATTTAAGATATTTACATTTTTTAAAAACGTTAGCTATACTCTTACCCCATGTGGGTTGGGTCCGAAGACCATTCCATCCTTGTCAAGGGGAGTGCTAACTTTATATGTGTTGGGTCCGAAGACCATTCCATCCTTGTCAAGGGGAGTGCTAACTGTATATGTGTTGGGTCCGAAGACCATTCCTACCTTGTCAAGGGGAGTGCTAACTGTATATGTGTTGGGTCCAAAGACCATTCCATCATCGTCAATGGAAGTGCTAACTGTATATGTGTTGGGTCCGAAGACCATTCCATCCTTGTCAAGGGGAGTGCTAACTGTATATGTGTTGGGTCTGAAGACCATTCCATCCTTGTCAACGGAAGTGCTAACTGTCTTTCCTTTTTGAAAAGTTGATTTATAGACTCGTGCTGTATTTAACTTGTACTATTTGACGCGCCTAAATGAGTTTCACCTTGAATAAATCAGCCATAAAAAGGCCACTCCTATAAAAAAGATTTAATAATTCCGGCCTTCTTTTTACCTTATCAGTCAATATGTTTGGCTAAAAAAGGGATAGAGCCATTTTACCTGCTGAACTCTTCTAAAACAATAAAGAAGATTATGCAAATCTCTTCAGAATTTCTCTTGAAATCGAAGCCTGCCTCAGATTGATGAGGACCAAAGGTTGAAACCATGCTCACTAGGAGAGAATTCTGAATGTGCCAAAGATGGAGTAGCTATTTTGGTGGTGGTGCTTATCTCTATGGTTAAACCAATTCCTGAAGTCCATTCCTCTCCAATTTTGCGATGGTAGTTAAAGGCCTGGAAAATAGGTCCTCTATTGTCAGTTCTGAGCATGACAAGATATGCTCCGGAGAAGTTTCTGCAATATTGCATTTCAAGCAGTTATTGAAGGTTTTTTGACCATTTTGTCTATTTTATTGTCCCAATGTCACTATATTGCAGTAAGGGTTAATAAATGGAACCTAATTTTTGCGTTTATATTATTGAAAATATGCGTATTCACTTTTTTAACATGTTAAAGATTGAACATTTCTTTTTAATTAGGATATCCATTCACACAATCGTTATACAAGTATTGTTGTATCTTACTTGCATTAAAAGAGTTGAGATTTTTTAAAATTAAAATATAATATAAACAGTCTATATATAATATATTCCAAAATAAGTACTTCGTTCAAATTTTTTAGTTCACTTTAACCATCCAGAATATAAATTCAGAGAGTTTTTCCTATTCCTATATGTATTATCAGTGAATAATTAATTATATAACTAATTAAATATAAATTAATGTGACAGAATTTTGAATTGGACCCACTTCTGCACCATGTATAGCTGTTTTAATTATTATTGTAGGTGAAGGATACGCTCCAGGAGCCTGGGCTACCTATATGATTGTATATAAATTTGGCTTATATCTGTGTAACAAGTGTTATCTTAATTGAACGACACTCTCTCTGCCATCTAGAAATGCTCATGTGAATCTGGTCAGGATTTGACTTTTTTTTTTTAACATCAACAACTGACCTTTTTATATTTTTTATTGTATTTTCATATAGAACATGATTTGATATTTTAAATATTTTTTCAGAAATCTATAAATTTTTAGAGAAATATTTTTCCGGAAGGAAATTAATCTATAAAATGTTTTTGTTGTAAATAGTCCAGATATCTACTACCACATGTTCCACCACGTGACTGTATATAACTTCTTATGTACTGCAAATAGAAAGCCTCAACTAACATCAATCTGTACCGCGTAAGAATCTAATAAAGTATAGCAACTGTACAGATAGAAGGAATGGAGAATAACAGGAGAAAATTAAGATTAAATTGCGTTCTCCCGTCAAAATAAACGTCAAAACTAGACGAGGGCCATTAGCACAAAATTATGATCTTCAAGTAGACGCTTTTCAGTTTGCCAAAGCTGGTGTTGTGGCTTTGTCACCAACCCGAGGCCGCTAGTTTGCGACGACAGTCAATAGATGGCGTCTAGGTTCGACGTTTATTTTGACTAGGGAGACGCCCTATGCTTTCATACTTCTATAAAATTATCACTGAAAAAATAAATACTTCAGAAAACTTGTATGCGCATTCTCAAAATAAAAAAAGAGGGAGGGGGGGAGCGTAACTTTTTATATCTAAAAACAAAAGGTCTTTCAATGTTATCAAGTCAACATTCCTTAGACAAAGAGACAAGCAAGCCATTTCAATTCTGTCCCATAAACTTTGGTGGTATCAGTGAGCACGTTTCTAATAAATCACAGGCAGATAAGCTCCTATGCACCCGGAACATGTCTCATCAGAGATAGCACATTGGCGAACATATCTACATATTATGGTACATATGGAACATGGGTTTTGACACGACCGAGTGGACAGGAAGCTGCTCTGATATTAAGGGAATTTGTGGTAGCCACCTTATCTCCGCCACAGGTCTCATGGCATTATTACCCTTAGTATTAATATCATATTGCCATGACTACTAATCATGGTGGCCACACGCATGCGTCGATCTATGGGCCTAATTAGTGCTCTATGTCTTGCATCTTAATTCAGTAGCTTGGCAAGTGTTGGGGCGCCTTTTCTTATCTGGTTTAGCCATGCATGGTTGTGTATGCTTGGTGTCGTTCCATTCTTATCTTTCTTATTGTTACAAAGTATAAAAATCCTCACCTCGTCCTTGTGTTGTTTTTGTTTTACTTCAACTATTTTCTTGTCATTGTCTATCACATTGTTACAAAGTAAACAGATACATGTCTGTGTTTGACACCTCTCGTTAATGTTTTGTTTACTGTTGTATTTCAGCCTTTCTTGTACTTGTCTTTCATATTGTTTCAAAGTAAACAGATGCATGTCTGTGTTTGGCTCCTCGTCTCTGTGTTGTTTACTCTTGTACTTCAACCATTGTTGTACTTGTCTATAATATTGGTTCAAAGTAAACAGCCACATCTCTGTGTTTGGCACCTCGTCTCTGTATTTTTTGTCGTACTTCAACCATTCTCTTGTACTTGTCTATCATATTGTTACAAAATAAACAGATACTTCTATGTGTTGTTAACTGTAGTACTTCAACCATTGTTGTACTTGTCTTTCACATTTTTTTCAAAGTAAACAGCCACATCTCTGTGTTTGACACCTCTCGCAAAGTATTGTTTACTGTTGTATTTCGGCCGTTCTTGTATTTGTCTATCATGCATTTTTTAAATAAACAGCCACATCGATGTGATTGGCACCTCGTTTCTGTATTGTTTTTGTCGTACATCAACCATTATTGTACTTGTCTATCATATTGTTTCAAAGTAAAAAGCTACTTCTTTGTGTTTGACACCTCGTCCCTGTATTGTTCACTGTTTTACCTAAACTATTCACTTATATTTGTCAATAAAAATGTCTTAAAATAAACACCCACATATCTCTCTCTGTAGCTTGACACCTCGCCAATGTATTGTTTATTGTTGTAATTCAACCATTATTGTACTTTTCTATCTAATTGTTTCAAAGTGAACAGCCATATCTCTTGGTTTGATACCTCGTCTGTAGAAATAGTTTTTCATATTGAATGCATTTTTTAAATGAACCTTGAAATTCAGAATCAATTTTATGTTGTTATATATAATGGTGAAAGTTTTTACATAACAGTGACATGTGCTAGTGAATAAATAACATTGATTCCCAACCCCTAATTCTTTAAACAAAAGTTATGTTTATAAAAAATATCCTGTTGGAAAAACAAAACTTCACATATAAATATATATTTATATTTGAAATGAAACCACTAAGCACACGAAATTTCTTTTTCAAATATTTTCCATGTAATTCTACTGTCCTCGAAGCCAATATTGATAGAGTCTGAATTTCAAAAAGATATAAGACGCTGCAACTCTTTTAATTGATTGTATAAAGTAGCTTTCGGACAAGCTCTTTCTCAGCAAACTGAAACCATAAGTCTGCTAGATATATAAGCAGAATTGTTTAATACAATAAGAAGCAGCATGGTAAATTAAACTAGCGAAACCGCTGAGAGGGTTCACTACTGATGAACCAGGCCCTTTCCCAATATTTTTAATCACAGTAAGGACAGTAGAAGTTTGTTTTGTATTAGTAAAAGAAATGTTCTTGGTTTATAGTTTCAATTTGCATATACAGATGACGCGATATTGACCTATATTACATTGTTTCAAAGTAAACAGCCACATGTCTGTGTTTGACACCTCTCGTCAATGTACTGTTTACTGTTGTATTTCGGCCGTTCTTGTATTTGTCTATCATACATTTTTGAAATAAACAGCCACATCGATGTGATTGTCACCTCGTCCCTGTATTGTTTACTGTCCTATTTGAATCATTATTTTACTTGTCTATTCTATTGTTTCAAAGTAAACAGCCACATCTCTGTATTTGACACTTCTCTCTCGTGTGTCTGTAGATAGTTTTTAATTAAATATATATTTAAAATATAACGCTAAATAAAGTCTATCATATTGATTTTAATTACAAGAGAAAAAATCGCCAGACATCATTTTGAAGAAAGAATCAAAAGTTACGGCGAAAGCTTGCCAAGATTATACCACACAAATAAACTCGTCACCATTAGTTTGATTCCTTCTTCGAATTCATTTTAATGTTCAAATATGTTTTAGGTGATAAGAAAGAGAACTTTATAAATTTCTAAAATTATCATCTCTAGTATATTTTATAAAAATAAAAATACAACCTTTCGCATTGAGTTTCTTTTAATAATATTCTTTTTTAATATATCATATTAAAAGAAACTCAATGCGAAAGGTTGAATTTTTATTTTTATAATTTGTAGCGCATTTTTTTCGTTTACTTCAATCTAGCATATTTTGGACAGATTATGATAATCATGGAGGGTAGTTAGCGATTTATGTATTACAAGTGCACTTCACGTCTATACATGTAGACAGAAGATAGACGTTTGCACTTACTAGTTTTCCAAAGCTCCTTTTGGTTATTTGAACACATTGCTGGGGTTAAAATTGGAAGATTTTTATTTTTATAATTTGTAGCGCATTTTTTTTCGTTTACTTCAATCTAGTATATTTTGGACAGATTATGATAATCATGGAGGGTAGTTAGCGATTTATGTATTGCAAGTGCACTTCACGTCTATACATGTAGACAGAAGATAGACGTTTGCACTTACTAGTTTTCCAAAGCTCCTTTTGGTTATTTGAACACATTGCTGGGGTTAAAATTGGAAGATCCGGAGTCCATTGAATTAAATTTTCTTCAGAAAAAAAAGTACACGAATTGCGGGATTCGATCCCGAGTCATGACTGTCGGAATATCGACGGTTTGTAGCTTTCATCTACATCCCGTATGTGTTTCTTTTGCACGAAAAATCGAAATTTATTTTAAGGAGAAATAACGATTATTTATAACCTTAGGGATGAAGTATGAAAGGATGAATTTTGAAGAGTATTGATGAACGGAAAACCCTTCACAATTCATCCTTTCATACTTTATCCCTAAAGTTAGAAATAATCGTTATTTTTCCTTAAAATAAATTTCGATTTTTCGTGAAAAAGAAACATATGCGGTATAATTTTCAAATGTCGTTCTACAATTATAAGCAGCATTATAAAATACAAGTGTGTGTAGAAGTAAAAGTATGAAATTGCTACATTCAGTCTCCATAACGATGCCATACATTTGACCGATGACCTCGGGGCAATTTTATCTATCAATCTTTCTAGGACATCCATTCATCACGGCTCTAATTTGGGACTGTGAGAAACATTAAAACCTTTTCCTATTATTGTTATATTGCCATTTTACACGAGCTCTTACTGTATTGTAGAATTTTGTATGCATGCATATTGGCCTATATCAGCGTGGTCTAAGTTGTAACTCAATGACCAAATAATTCATAAATGTTTAAATTCCATACTGTTAACTTTCATTAGCGTAGTGTAAGTTATACCTCAATGATTGATTATTCAAGAATTGTTTAAATTCCATGCTGTTAACTTACATTAGCGTGGTGTAAGTTGTACCTCAATGACCAAAAAACAAAAAAACAAGAAGCTCTTATTTGAGGCATCCTGAAAAAATCCAGAAATGGATGTTTGATGTGACTAGATCTCCGTATAATAATTGATTGAGTGATCCTTCTCGATGAACGTGGACAGAGAACCTCGGTCTAAAACACTTAGGTTGACAAGGGTACCATGCACACAATTGAACAATGTCCTCATTGTCTGTGCGCGACGACAATGAGCTCGTCGCCACTTTGTCTGCCCATTACCACCTTGTTCTACACGCCTGTAATGAAGATCTACCCAACTTCCTGGAGATAAGCTAATCATATCCTACCTACCATAGGGGATCATTAGGGTTCTTTATTCTTCGGGAGAGATTTGAGGAATTGAGAAGTGTTTGCGCTAAAATTGATGGGAATTTGAAGAATGGCTTAAAATTCGGAGTAGTAATTGCTCTGAACATGATGGAATTTTGAGAAAATGTTTATAGAATTGCGAGTGTTTACTCTAAAATTGAGGAAAATTTTAAGAACGGTTTAAGAATTTCGGAGGCTCTGAACATGCTGAAAACTTGATGATTGGTTTGAGAAATTGATGAGTGTTTAATCTAAAATTGATTAAAAATGGAAGAATAGTTTAAGGAATTCGAGCCAGTAGTTGCTTTGAACATGATGGAAATTTGAGGAATTGATTAGTGTTTACTCTTAAATTGATGAAACCTTGAAGAAGGGTTTAAGGAATTTGGGGTAGTAGTTGCTCTGAACATTACGAAAATTGGAGGATTTGATGAGTGTTTACTCTTAAATTAATGAAAACTTGAAGAATGATTTAAGGAATTCGGGAGAGTAGTTACTCTGAAATGATGAAAATTTGAGAAATTGATGAGTGTTTACTCTTAAATTGATGAAAATTTGAGGAATTGATGAGCGTTTATTCTAAAATTGATGAACGTTAGAGGAATTGATGAGTGTTTATTTTAAAATTGATAAATTTTTAAGAATATTTTGAGGAATTTGGTAAGTAGATGCTCTGAACATGATGAAAATTTAAGGATAAGTTTGAGGTATTCGTGTAGTATTTTCGAAGAACCGATGATATAAATAGTTTTGATATTCATCAAGAAAAAAATGATATAATCATTCACTTTATATTCTTCAGGATTGGAAAGATGGGAGATTGTATAGAGGAAGTAAAAAAGAAGAATAGCACTAGGAAGGGACACAATGATGAAATTGGAAGATAAAGGCATTTGATTCGAGACAAAGATTATTGTTAAAACAATGGTATTTATCCTGTGGTCACTTATGAATATTAAAGCTGGACTCTCAGAAATAAGAAATAAAAATAATTGAATATTTCGAAATGTGAACATGGAGAAAACTACTCAGAGTGCCATGAACAGATTAGAAGGACAAATATTTCAATATTGATAGATTCTTAGAATCTCAAATTTGCAAAGACTGACCTACTTCAGACACATAATGAGAGCAAATGGATTAGAAAAGATGTTGATGTTTACAAAATTGAAGGAATAAAGAGAGAAAGATCTTAAATGAGCTGACAGGAAGGGGTGAAGAAAACTACCCTAGGGTCACAAGATAGCTGCGAGTGATGTTCACTTAACAGATCAAATTGGACAATATTTGTCCATATAGTCATTAAAAGTCGAATTCGACTCGATGGACACTAACAATGTCTCAGAAGAGAAGGGAATCCGCATATTCTGATAATAATTACTCTTATTAAAAGTAATAAAATGTATGAAATTATAGATATTTTATCTAACTAAGCAAACACAAACATCCTGGTGGGAAGCTAGTCTTAATTTCTAATCAAAATTTCGAACAATTACAATCATTTCTAAATTCTTATCATATACAACGAGAGAGAGAGATTGAAATGCCAGAGATAAAAAAAAATCCTAATATATTTTTCAATCACAGATAAAAAAAGACGATAAAAAAGCCATTAGTGTCTCACTTCACTAAACAAACATCCATATAAACAATTCCTAACCGTTTTATCAAAATTCCTTGCAACAAGAATGACAACAATGTGAACAAGATAACACAACAATCAACTACAATTCTATCGATAACACAAAAAACAATAAATTTCACTGAATTACATAAGGTCTATCACAAATTAGTAAACATAGCAAAAGGGCGCAATTCTATTTATCATTTTTATCATGGAGATGAGATCACGCAAACAATAGCAAACAAAGGATGCGATAGTGTAGAAAGAGTAAAAATGTAGATAACAACTTGGAATGAAATTTCTTGATAATTCTATTGTGTGGTGAACGATCAATAGACATCAAGGGCGGGAACTAAGCTCTGATTGGCTGACGTACTTCCAACATAATGTCCGTGCTCTATCGAGAGTGACAAGTGTCCTCCCCCATAGATGACACAATGGGGACATTTACCGTGGTCCACCATTTGTGACGGTGTCCTAGACGCTAACTACCTTCCTCTTCTTCTTTCTTCACTTCATCCATAACTCCAATGTTGGAATGTCCTACCAACTCTACACCTTAGCAGAAAAGCTTACAGTAGCGTTAGAAGATAGTAAAGATATCTAAAACATTCACGTTGTTTGTTATGCCATCTGCCAAGATTGTACACTCAAGGAGCAAGACTTAAGGAAGTTGTACCTTTTAGCATGTTTATCGGGATACAGACAATAGCTCTGAAAGGTATTACAGTGACCTTTATAAAAGACACACGATATAATCAAGTATGAACAAAATTGCCTCTGTCTCCTTCAAAAAAAAAAAAAAACAAGCAACCGACGACAATAAAGATTTTCCATTTCCTTAAGTTTTGTACATGAATGTATGTAGCTGACCTCGTGTGTCTTCAATAAAGGTCACTGTGTGTGTCAAATATCTTTAAGAGTTATTGTCTGAATCCCGATATATACATGCTAAAAGGTACAACTTCCTTAAGGTTTGTCTATGAGCGTATAACCTTGGTTATCGTTAAATGACCTTGATATCTACTTTTTTTTTTTTATTTCTCAGTACGAATCGTATCCCATATTATAAAGTATAAAAATATAAGTAACTCAAAGTTTCGGAGAAAATCTTTATTATATCTCCGAAGAGGTACCATAAATAACTCAATCATAAAAATAACGATGCTTGCCTGATCTTTTATAATGACAATTAACCAACATACTACCTATTTATATCTTACTATAAATTAACATGGACTCAGAGCAGCAGCTTCACACATCTGAAATAGAGAACATTGTGACTGCTGTGATCGAGATGTATGGAGACATCTAAGGCTCTTCATTGGACACAACAACAACAACAGAAAATTGACAGACCAAAAACAGCAGCTTTACACTCCCAAGATAGAGAACATTGCTGTGATAGAGATGTATGGAGATATCTGAGGCTCTTCATTGGACACGACAACACAACAGAAAATTGACAGACCCAGAACAGCACCTTTACACTGCCAAGATAGAGAACATTGCTGTGATAGAGATGTATGGAGACATCTGAGGCTCTTGATTGGACACAACAACAGCAACAGAAAATTGACAGATCAAAAACAGCAGCTTTACACTCCCAAGATAGAGAACATTGCTGTGATAGAGATGTATGGAAATATCTGAGGCCCTTCATTGAACACAACAACAACAACAGAAAATTGACATGGACCCAGAACGGCAGCTTTACACACCCAAGTTAGAGAACATTGCGACTGCTGTGATAAAGATGTATGAAGACATCTGAGGCTCTTCATTGGACACGACAACAGCAACAGAAAATTGACATGGACCCAGAGCAGCAGCTTTACACACCCAAGATAGAGAACATTGCTGTGATAGAGATGTATGGAGACATCTGAGGCTCTTTAATGGACACAACAACAACAACATCTTACATTATCATCAATAAGATATACAATAACACACGAAATAATGGTAGGATAATCTCATAGAGGACAGAAATCAGGTATTGTAACATATATATGTGATTTATACCTTATCTATATATAATTTCAGATAAGAATTGAAGATATAAATGATTCAAAAGGAGTACCGCAAAAAAAGGGAGTTTTATTTTCATACAATATATGATTTTGTATACAAGATACAAGATACAAGACAGTGTACTAGATATCCGGGTAAAGAGTTTCTATATTATTTTTCCCCAAAGATCTAGTTTTTCTTATTCTACAATTTTTTTAACTCTGAAACAAGCGCATTAGAAGAAGAGATACGGGTCGGAGAGAAGAGCTTTTTTATATAAGAAAATCATTGGACAAGATTTCGGGAAAGATGCCCTACTACGGATACCTTGTTGGGGAATTGTTAAAATCTGAAAATACAAGGTTGTCCTAAAAGTTCGTAAACACTTGCAAGAAATTGAAATACCAATATTATTCTCCGTTATATATAATGTCTTTGTATTATCTATGAAGTAAATGTATTATGTATTATTATGTATTCGCCGTAATAATATTATTCACCAAGTAATAAGAAACGTTTTAAGAAAAACATAAACTTTTGGGACAACCTTATAATTTAAGAGAATAAGAAGAAAACAATCAAATTTTCACTTACACACAAACACACTTAAAAAAAATAATTTCTTTCTTTAAATGTGTTTTTATAAGAGGTAAATATATATCCTGACATAATTTTAGTGCATTCATATCTTTCATTTATTATTTATGATACACGCAAACGATATAAAAAAAATTAAAATATGGCATTATAAAAAAACGCGCTCTATTCATACAAATATATATAATAAACCAAAATTATACCCTCAATTTTTTTTATTTAACTCTTTTTTTTTTAATCGGCGTATCCGCAAACATCAAATTGTCGAAAATTATTGGTGTAATTAGGAAGTTAAAACAAATATTTCTAAATAGGAAAAAAAAAACGTTTAATTCGTAGCTCACGTATATCTAGACGAGTGGCTTGGGTAGACCTTTTATAGAATGGGTAGTTTAAAAAATTAACTTAATTGGAAGCTATTATCCTAATTGCTTTGTAAGAAATCTTTATCTAATTAATCCTCGGGACAATACAATGGATGTATAGGTGTTTAAGATATCGGTTGGTGTATCTAGGAACCTATAATTATACCTTTTTTGTGATGTATTAAATAGTCTACTGCTTTGTGATGTGGTCTGGTGAGAAGTTGGCTTCTCCCTTCTTAATGGTGTTCGACACCGTATCATGTTTTTAAGATTTGAATATGTAGCCGCACATATATTTGTACACAATTGTAATACTATTTCAAGTCAAAAGGCGATTCATTGATTAAGATTATATAAAAGGGCGTACCTGGATCTGTAAAGAAAAAAAAATGTTTTTTTTTTCTTTACAGATCCAGGTACGCCCTTTTATATAATTGTAATACTATTGTCATTTAATAATTAATATGGATCATAAAAAATATAAGTCGGTGGATGAGAGGGTAACACGCTATATTCCCGACAGTCATGAACCGGGATTGAATCCCGTGTTAAAATTTGTTTAATATGTGAAATACCTTCACATATTATTCATTGTTCAATTATCATGAACTAGGTTGCTCTTGCTGAGCGGTACCTATTTATGTGAATTTGAACCAGGTTAATATGGATCATAAAAATTATAAGTCGGTGGATGAGAGGGTAACACGCTCGATTCCCGACAGTCATGAACCGGGATTGAATCCCACGTTAAAATTTTGTTTAATATGTGAATAACCTTCACACATATTATTCACTGTTTCAATTATCATGAACTAGGTTGCTCTTGCTGAGCGGTACCTATTTATGTGAATTTGAACCAGGTTAATATGGATCATAAAAATTATAAGTCGGTGGATGAGAGGGTAACACGCTCGATTCCCGACAGTCATGAACCGGGATTGAATCCCACGTTAAAATTTTGTTTAATATGTGAATAACCTTCACACATATTATTCACTGTTTCAATTATCATGAACTAGGTTGCTCTTGCTTAATGTGATTTTGAACCAGGTAATATGGCTCATTCTTCGTCATCACTAGCAAGGTTTTTTTACTAGGGTAATGCACAGTGCCATCATTCTGATGTATAACTAAAGGGAGAGGTGCCTCTTTTGTTGTTGTCGTGTCCAATGAAGAACCTCAGATGTCTCCATGCATCTCCATCACAGCAGCAGCAATGTCCACTATCTTGGGTGTGTAAAGCTGCTGCTCTGGGTCCGTGTCAATTTTCTGTTGTTGTTGTCGTGTCCAATGAAGAGCCTCAGATGTCTCCATGCATCTCCATCACAGCAGCAGCAATATCCACTATCTTGGGTGTGTAAAGCTGCTGCTCTGGGTCCGTGTCAATTTTCTGTTGTTGTTGTCGTGTCCAATGAAGAACCTCAGATGTCTCCATGCATCTCTATCACAGCAGCAGTAATGTCCACTATCTTGGGTTTGTAAAGCTGCTGCTCTGGGTCCTTGTCAATTTTCTGTTGTTGTTGTCGTGTCCAATGAAGAGCCTCAAATGTCTCCATACATCTCTATCACAGCAGTCGCAATGTCCACTATCTTGGGTATGTAAAGCTGCTGCTCTGGGTCTATGTCAATTTTCTGCAAAGCTGCGGTAATTGCTGGACATGAGAATATGTGGGTAGGTGTTAGTTCCACACCAGGACAGTTGTTGCATGGGACAGATGTCTCTTTTGGTACATGACTATAATCGTCCCGCAACTTTATGTCTGTATTCTTGCCTGAAAATCGGTCCTTGACATTTCACCAGTTTAAACACCTATACACATAATAAACGTGATCGTTGAATAAATCAAGTAGTTAGGAGATGGTCAAATTTTAATAATGGTGAAGTTTTTATTTAAATAAATACGGTGGTGTTAATAAAGCTGTATGTGTGTGTGAATACACATTGGTTAGCTTTTGAACATAACATCTTTTCTACGAATCCCCCCCCCCCCCCCCCACTGTTTTATAATGTAACTTATAAGAATTCTATATTAATGTCAAATCCACACTTCACATATTTACATATCGTATTTTTGAATTAGTGGAAGTTATACTCTTAAATGTTTTTTTTTTGCTTATCCCTAGTACACGTGGTACAGGCCATGATAATCATAGTGGGTAGTTAGCGACTGCTTTTACTGTAAGCGCAACACATGTCTACACATGTGAAAGCAGTTCGACTTTGCACTTACAAATGTGCCAGAGCCCCGTTTGGTTACTTGCACTCGCTGGTGGGGCTGGACTTTTGCGAGAATCGGGGGGCCATTGGAGCACTTTTTTTTAAACAGAAAAAAAGTGTCCAATGCGGGAATCGAACCCGGGTCGTAGTGGTCGAAAACCAAACGGTTTAACCAGCCTTCCACCGACCCCCCACTCTAATATGTAAATACGATATATATGTACCAAAAAAAGCACCTCTTCCTTATATTATGCAGCAGAACGATGACACTCTTAATCAACCTTGTAAAAAAACTTTACTAGTGATAAATATTAGCCACAACATCAGTTTTGTTAAATTCAAACAAAAACCCAAGGTGGCGGGCTTTAATTATCATCAGTACAGGGGCGGCTTTGATTTCACATCGAAATCATATTCATATGAAATCGGTTAAATTTAACAAACAGATGTTTAAACTGGTGAAGTGTCAAGGGCCGATTTTCAGACTAGAATACAGCATAAAGTTGCGGGAGAGGATTATATTCATGTACCAGAAGAGACACCTCTCCCTTTAATTTTGCATCAAAACGATGGCACTGTGTATCTCCCTGGTAAAAGACTTTACTAGTGACGATAAAGAATGAGCCACAATACAAGTTTTGGCGAATTCAGACAAAAAGCCAACCTGTTTATTATGTTTTAGAGATTTGACCGAATTTTTTTGTTCTTGTGTACATGAGGCAAATTCTAGACAAGCTGAAAGAACATTTTCAATATTTTAACCGTTAATATATGTGACTATGTATTTTGACATTTGATTTGACGTAATTCATTTACTCCTCTCTCTTTCCAGTTTTGGCGAATTCAGACAAAAAGCCTACCTGTTTATCAGGTTTTCGAGATTTGACCGAATTTTTTGTTCTTGTGTACATGAGGCAAATTCTAGACAAGCTGAAAGAACATTTTCCAAGATTTTAACCGTTAATATATGTGACTATGTATTTTGACATTTGATTTGACGTAATTCATTTACTCCTCTCTCTTTTTTTCTGGATGTCTTTCAGGATGTCTTGTAGCCCTTGATCTAAACTAATGAAGCCTATATAGATTTCATTATGTATATTCATCCTTGTTATTATTATTATTCTCTTTAGTTTTCATTTGTCACCATAATATTTTTTGAACAATGTAATAAAAGTTGATTCAATCTCAATCTCTTTCTCTCTCTCTCTCTCTCTCTCTCAGTGCGGACTATGCATTTTACATGTATTTACAAGAGGTCAATAAAACTATGTCAAAATGTCTCTCTGTGTGTGTGCTGTGTTAAAAGAACATCTCTAAAAATAAAATGAAAATATATCAAAACAGTGTTGATATCATCTATACGCAGAACATGCAAATTCCTATTTTCAAAATCTGCCACACACTGGCTCTTTGAAATTTTCTTTTTTCTAAATCTAACTTTTATCTGACGGTTTCAAGCAATGTACTTCATCAGTATCTGGATATAGATCATTCCCTAGTTTCCTATGAAAGGAGTTAAAATCGGCTTAAAAATGTTAAAGTTTTATTCAATTAATGAAGTAGTAATCCCTATTTTAGGCCATACTATACACCCATACATCTTTATTAAGACCATCGGTCTTATACAGATTCGCCATAGTAAGGTAGAAAAGATAGAGCTCCTATACTCCAGGCTGCATAGAAACCAACAGTCTCCAGGTCCGACACATGTCCAGTGGCCACACCGTGCATACGTTAAGGTTAGCGTATCACTGAAAAGATTTTAGACCAACATATATTGTAATTATTTTGAACGATGATAATAACGAGCCAATAATCAGCTCAATTGTGTATAATGAGAAACAAAAGAAAGAAAGTGTAGTGTTTCTTCAATTCTAATAGTATTAAAATAACTTTCGAAACTCACAGTTTTTGAGTCACTACACCTGAAAAGAACGGTGAAGTTTGAAAGATTGCTTTAATGATATTGATATCTTCACCTTAGTCTTTATATTTTTTTCTTATTATTGTCATTTCGAAATATTTTTGATAAGCTCGTCAACATGCAAGGGAAAGATTCCTTATCCTTCTATTATACAATGCAATCTCTATGATAAACATATTTTGATTTGAAAATGAACTAATTAAAAGTTTTAATTAGTAGAACTGATATGATACCAATTAAAGTTATAATAAACGATGTGTAAGATATAAAATCTGCTACTAAAATAAGTCTATGGCCATTTTTATAATACCACTTAATTTTTATAGCAACTTTATTGTCCAGGTAGTTCCTTGATTGGGTGACGAACGTGTGAAAATAGTCTCTTTGTGTCAATGAAAATAGAATAATTATTTCTGACTTTTGACCAACAACATTTTTTGTTATTTTTCGTTTGTAATAATAGAATAGGTTCATTATGAAGTATAATATCGATATAAAATAAAGATACAGAATGCTTCTGTGATATTTTTGAATGAATACTTTTTATTCAACGATGGGTATAAAAATTTATGGTTATTTTGTCGGTAGGAAGTTGTCCATAAAAAATACCTCTACGATAAAATTTGACACACAAACTGCGCGTTGTTTTCCAGCGGTGTTGTGACTTTGTTCATTACATAATTTTTACGTTTGTTTTAAATGTAGAGAGGTGCCTTTTATTATATTTTTTAATTATCACAAGTCGGTGGATGAGTGGGTAACACCCTCGATTCCCGACAGTCATGAACCGGGATTGAATCCCGTGTTAAAATTTTGTTTAATATGTGAATAACCTTCACATATTATTCACTGTTTCAATTATCATAAACTAGGTTGCTCTTGTTGAGTGGTACCTAATAAAGTGATTTTGAACCGGTGAACCGGCGGTTTTAATGATTGATTTTAATACGGTGAATTTTCATCTATATTCTAGCCATTGAATTTTCTTATCCCTTATATTAGATAAACATTTCTTATTTTGAGTAAAAATATCAGGTTTCCAGAGAGAGAGAAGGAAAAATATATTTTCAACAATGTTTTTGATCTCTAGCTTTCGGGAATTAACGCTCTACTACAGGAGAACATATTATACCATGTTTTATCTTGTAGAAGAACGTCCGTGCCCTAAAGCTATAGATTTCCAATTATTTTATTTCCAAAGCGCTATATCCCGCAAGGAATACTTCCGCCAAACAAGGATAAAAGTTTATTTACATAAGTTATTTACATTATTCAACGCATTAAAACATTAGAGATCCAGATTTTGTAGAAAGTTTAGAATGTATTTACAAAATGAAAAGATTAAAAACGTTTTTGAAAATATACTTTTTCCTGGAGACCTGATATTTTAACTCATTATTGCTACAAGGGATTATTTTATTGAACAATCAATTTTATCATTAATTCAAAGCAATAAGGCGCCATCTATATATAACTAATGAAGACATTAAGACACGAATGTTTCTTTTCACAAATAAATCAAACTTCTACAATAATTACAATAGGAACAGAATAAAATTATTCAATTTTGAAAAGAATCATAAGCGTCAAAAAAAAATAAATAAATATCAATTTCTTAAAATACCTTTAATCCAATTTTTGAGGTGTCATTAATCTTTTTAAATAGCATATAATCGAAGTCACCCTGAACTGACAATGGCCATAGTTGGAAACCCTGGTTTAATATGGATTCATCATAATTTCTAGCTGCAAATATAACTCTTTTAAATAAATAATAATACATGAAAGACACAAAAAGAGCAGTTATATTAATGTAGTTATAATAATGCAGTTTTCAGCCTCCTGTGAAAGGCTACATATATAAGACTAACGAAAAACATTTATTTTTCACTAATTTACGATCAAAATTTGAATCACAGCTAGAGTGTGTGTTGTGATTCCAACAAGATAGGTACTCCAGCGCGATGCCTGAGAAACCAGTACATTTCCAATACCTGACAGTCCCTTAATTGCTGGTATCCGGGGACCCCTCCGTCCCCCACGGAACAATCAAACCTTATCAGCTCCTCTATAAAAATACGTCCGTCATCTCTTCATCGCGTATTCCACCGTCGCCCTTTGGCCACATAAAACCTCACTTTACATCGCTATCTAAATGGACGTATAAAACTTTAATAACCTCCTCTTCTACTGGCCTGTGGCAAACAATGGACCCAGCTGTTGGCGCTACTGGAAACTTCCTCTTTGTCCACCTACAATGGCAGTACTGCTAGTCCACCTAGAGTATTACTAATGGCTTTGATATTCTCTCTTTGTCCACCTACAATGGCAGTACTGCTAGTCTACCTAGTGTATTACTGCTAGTCCGCCTACAGTACTACTACTGGCTTTGGTACTCTCTCTTTGTCTACCTACAATGGCAGTACTGCTAGCTTTGACATTGAAAAGTATATATAGCTTCAGTATTAGTAGCTTTGATCCTTCCTCTTCGTCTACCTACAATGGCAGTACTGCTAGCTTTGACATTGAAAAGTATATATAGCTTCAGTATTAGTAGCTTTGATCCTTCCTCTTCGTCTACCTACAATAGTACTGCTAGTCCACCTACAGTACTACTACTGGCTTTGATACTCTCTCTCTTTGTCCACCAACAATGGCAGTACTGCTAGTCCACCTACAATAGTACTGCTAGTCTACCTAGAGTATTACTGCTAGTCCACCTACAGTACTACTACTGGCTTTGATACTCTCTCTCTTTGTCCACCTACAATGGCAGTACTGCTCGTCCACCTACAATGGCAGTACTGCTAGTCCACCTAGAGTATTACTGCTAGTCCGCCTACAGTACTACTACTAGCTTGATACTTCCTCTTTGTCTACCTACAATGGCAGTACTGCTAGCTTTGACATTGAAAAGTATATATAGCTTCAGTATTAGTAGCTTTGATCCTTCCTCTTCGTCCACCTACAATAGTACTGCTAGTCCACCTAGAGTATTACTGCTAGTACGCCTACAGTACTACTACTAGCTTTGATACTCTCTCTTTGTCCACCTACAATAGTACTGCTAGCTTTGACATTGAAAATTATATATAGCTTCAGTATTAGTAGCTTTGATACTGAAAACTTCCTCTTTTCCACCTACAATAGTAGGTTTTAGGTTTTGGTGGTGCCCACTGCTGGAAAGATTCCGCCACCGATGGACCTCCAGAGTTCTTTCCCAAAGAGTGGATAGGTCGATGTGATGGCTGGCATTATCCAACTCAAGACCAGAGAAAGAAAGAAAGATAAATCTATTATGTAAAATTTAATTTAGATAATTAAATGTAAAACTTATTATATAATTTGGCACGTACTGAGGGAGGTCTGCTGTTTTTCTATTCACACACTTTCTTATCTCTGGCGCTAATGACGTCAGCCAACACCTTGCATACCGAGATTGCATTTCATTAAACGTTTTTTTTCATCTTCCTCCAAGATAGAGGAAATTAGAATTCTATAAATAAACAAAATTCTATTTAATTTCTACAACCAACTTTTCTGTGAAATGTCTGTCACCTTTATCAAGGGGAATATGGTAAACTGCCAAACCGAAGCGTTGAGGATCAAACTAAATAAAATTTTGTTGATATATCTCTCTCCATTTCTATACAAAATGGGAATTATTTTAACAACTCTTCCATTGAAATATTAAATAACATTTTACGATAATTATATTTAAACATTAGAATCCTTTGTATATTATGATATTTTGTAAAAAAATCATCCAGGGAAAAAGTTTCACGTATACACTCAAGCACAAAACGTCAATTTTATATTTTGAAGTTTTCGGTTGTCATCTTTTTTTTTTTTTTTTTTGGAGGAGACAGAGGCAATTTTGTTCAAACTTGGTTATCTCGCTGTTTTCAATAAAGGCCACTGTGTATCAAAGTTATTTTCTGAATCCCAATATACATGCTTAAAGGTACAACTTCCTTCAGTTTTGTCTATGAGTATATACATTTTAATATCGATCCTCACGCGTTGGGCCTTCTTGATTTTCTATAAGAGGATATAATTGCAACACATAACACATTTTTAATACATTTATAAAGAAAGAGGTGTCTAGTTTGGTACATATATATATACGAAATCAATCCCTGAATAATTTCAATTATCAATGATAACAGATATGCTATTTAAAAAGAAACGTTTGATCTAAATACAGTAAAGATAGGTTATTCATTTATACAGGGTGTACCAGGTAAATTGGGAATTTCAACAATGGTATTTTAACTGAAATTTTTTGCAAGTAAAAATTAAAATATCCGAATGAAATTTGACACAGTAGTAGATAAAAGGATATAGTTTTTATTTATTCAATGTAGTTTCCATTATTAGCTACAACAGTCTCGAGGCGAGTGCGGAATGAAGCACAGGCCTTGGCGACGATGACCTTGTCCATTTGGGTCATCACCGTGTGAACTGCTTTCTTGACAGACTGGATGGTGGTATGAGGAGCTTTGTTGACATCTCTCTCAACAACGCCCCATACATAGTAGTCGAGGGGATTGCAATCTGGAGAATTAGGGGGCCAAATATCAGGACCCCAGTGACTAGGGACGTTAAGTGTCAGCCACGATTGTGTCTTTTTTGCCTTATGGGTTGGAGCTGAGTCCTGTTGGAAGACATACTTCCTTCCTGCGGCCACCATGTCCATCCAAGGCTTCACAACGGTCTCCAGAACATTGATGTAGGTGTCAGCGTTCATCCTAAGGCCCTTCTCAAAGAAATGGGGAGGCATGACATCACCTTCACTGCTGATAACGCCAAGGACCATTACGGAGGCAGGAAATTCCGTGTGCATCACGACAGGTATCTCTGAGGGGTCTTTACAGATCCAGCGATCATTCCTGGGATTTACCTTTTGGTCCACGCCAAAGTTCTTTTCGTCAGAGGAGGGCAGCAGCCTTTCCTTTTCTGTTATTCTTCATATTCTCAGTCAGCAACTGACCTTTCCGAAGGGCATAAGACTTGAGACCAAGGTCCTCATGGATAGTTCTGACAATTGTCATAGAGCCAACGTCCATTTCCTTGGCTATGGCCCTCATGCTCTTCCCAGGGTTTCCATCAATCTTCTCCTTGACATTTTTGACAAATTCTTCGCCTCTTACCCTGTCCGATAGACGCGAGTGCTTTTTCCTTGTAGCTATCCCCTCTTTGTTACTGTCGGCCTCATCAAACTGCTTCTTGACACGATAAATAGTGGTTTTGGGCAACTTAAGAAAATCCACTATCTCTTTGGGGCTCCTTCCGGCGCGCAGAGCAACGATGATGGCAGCTCGATTTTCAAATTCTCGGTTACTCTTCATCACTACACTGCGCACACATGTACTGTTGCATTTTACATGAATATGGCTACGTAATGAAAAAAAAAACCAAGTTTTTAATCTCAAGTAGTTTTTGTTTTATGGACTGTCAAAGTTAGTCCCAATTTACCTGGTACACCCTGTATTTCAATTTAAAGTGCTATGCCCCCCTAGGGATACTTGCGCTGTCATACATGTATGTCTTTACATTTGTCTATACTAAATATAGAATATTGATTCTTAGTCAAGATATCCCCTAGATGATAATCCTAGTATTTTATAATACAATATAATGCGGCTTGTGATTGTAAAACGACATTTAAAGATTATCCCGCATGAGTTTCTTTTCAACGAAAAATCAAAATGTATTTTAAGGAGAAATATCGATTATTTCTAACCTTAGGGATGAAGTATGAAAAGATGAATTGTGAAGAGTAAGTTTTCCGTTTATCATTACTCTTCTCACAATTCATCCTTTCATACCTCATCCCTAAGGTTAGAAATAATCGATATTTCTCCTTAAAATAAATTTTGATTTTTCGTTGAAAAGAAACTCATGCGGGATAATCTTTAAATGACGTTTTACAAGTTATAGTATATAACAGACTAGGATATATATATAGGTACTAACACTATGTACTGGGTCCAGAGAGGAAGAGCACGGACCTCTACCCCGGCACTGCCTCTAGCTACCCTCCAGGGGCCTACCACCATCACCATCACTCCAGTCCCTCGTCGTCCGAGCTACGGCCCAAGATATGGTCCCTCGCCCATACCGCCACGTCGGCCTCCCCCCGCAGGCCAGCAGGATGGCCCGACGATCCACCACCCGTCCTCAGGCCCCCTGACAAACTGGACGACCCCTCAGGTACCAGAATACCCCATCACTTTCAACTTTCCATGAGAGACTATTTGCATAAAGCTATAATGTGCCATCTATATATAGCAAATGAAAACATTAGCATACAAATGTTTCTTTTACACATCAATCAAACTTCTACTGTCCTCTATGTACCATCTATAACATTTATTTTAACCTAAGGCATTACCATATCGACATATAACAAAATACTTTACGTACAGAAATTAGATCCATTATTAAGATTTTCTTCACATAAAATGAGCACCAGGCTCTACATCTGATGTTACTACACTGATGAAGAGAAAAATTTCTAGAAGATTATGCAAAAAGGCATTAGTGTATTATCTTATTATGTGTATTATCTGTATTTTGCAAATTTCTTGCGGAAGAGCATTATTCAAGGCACCTATCTTTATACAGGGTGCAAGCCCCGAACCCTTTTATTTATTTTTATTTAAATTTAAAAGGCAAACTAGAATAAAAAATTTAAAATATTTTATTTTTGGTAATAGATTAAAGTTTTTTTTAATATATTTCATCAAATTTTTCATCCAATACACAATTATACGCTCAAGAAATTCAGATTAATTTTCCCTACATTAAAAAACAACTCTGTGTATATTGAAAAAAAATAAAAGCTCAAACATATTTTAAACATATTTATTAAAATTAAGAATTATTGTTCTTAAAATAATAAATAGGATGCTATCAAAATATTTATTTTAAAAGGCACACGTAAAAATATATTCATAGAATATAATCGAAAATATTGTATTTGACCAAAAAGGTTTATTTTAAGATTCAATTATATATTCTTTTATCTCATTCTCCACTATTTAAAAAAATACTGAAAAAAAATATGGATAAAAACAATATTCAATGTGAATTTTTCAATATTAAAATCTGAGAGAAAAAAAAATCCAATATGACTTTTCATGAAATAAATTATATTTTAACTGATATAAGAGTATAAATAAATGTAAAAGATAATTATCTTATAATTAGTCTCTAAAATATAAAACAGACTACAATAAAATATATTTAAAAATATTTATAAAAAACTGCACACTGTATTTTTCTAAAACATTTAAAAAATATTTTACACCTTTTAATTAAAAATATTATTTATAGGTTTTCAACTTTTAATCAGACATTTTCAATTTTAATTTAGACATTTTTCAATTCAGACATTTTTCATTTTAATTTAGACACATGTACTTTTTATTGAAAAGTCATTTCATTAAAATGAAAGTGTCTAAATTAAAATTGTTTAATTAAAAGTTAAAAACCTATATATCACAACTACGCACTTATTATTTACCCCTTCTATTTAACTTGTTAAGTCGTATTTTTAAAATATTTTTTTATTTCTAATTTATAACAAAGTGATAAATATATTATAAAATATTCGTTTACTATCACACACATCAAATTTCCAACATAAAAATCTGTAAACAATTCTTTTTAGCACGGTCAACAATAGTTTTGTCGTCTGCCTTTAGCCCACCGCATACATATAGCGCCATCTCTCGACAGAAAAATAAACTAAAATATCAATCATTAATAAATCCGTCATCAAAAAAACAAATTTATTTATAGAATTGATACGATTATTATATTAATTAAATATAAATATTATAATTATGAATAATAATTTAAATGTTAATTTTTCAATCAAAAGTTGATTTAATATTGAAGAAATGTATACCGTTGTGTCAAACATTTCAAATTAAATGTGAAGAAGAAGCTACAGTTTGATGAAGAATGTAGAATGTTACCAAGAAGGGGAACAAATGTTCAATTCATTAACACTCTATATTTTACAAGGTCCATGAGAAAACATCCATATTAATGCCATGGTTATCAGTATTCTGTGGAGGTTCGTGTTCTAAATTACTTGGCACCATTTGACTTGACGCTTGCTTCCAAACCCTGCACAGTGCAAAGTCTTTCTTTTTATATCTCTATTTTATATGATATCTCCTGAATTCGAGGAATTGTTCAAGGAAGAAATAGATGATTATAATGGCCCTTTAATTCACATTGATCTTCCTGAAAATGCCGTGCCAAAATTTGTAAAGGCCAGGGCAGTACCTTTTGCTCTAAGAGAGTTAGTGGATAAAAAGCTGAAATCCCTGGAAGAGCAAGGTATTATTGAACCTATAAAATTTTCTAAATGGGCATTTGCGATTGTTACGGTTCTAAAAAATGATGGAACAATAAGGGTTTGTCATGATTACACAACAGTGTTTATGTCCTTTCTAACACAAAACGATATCTGTTCAACTTTGAGTAGCACGATATATCAGAAAATTCGATTTTACTGGAATAATGCAAATATATTTTTGTAGATTAAAGTGTTAATTTGATATTGATATGTCAAATTCATATTTGTTATTGTTGATTCATCTCTATAGAGTTCTTCAAAATATTTGTAAATAATAAGTGCTTGTGTTTTCTTTGATATTTGGAATTGCTTTGTTTTAAATATGATTTTTGAATATATTTGTTTTACATGTTTAAATATGTATTTTCATATATATTCCTTTATAAGCACACATCGGTCAAAAAAAGTTTGCAGATTTAGAATAAAAGATTTATTACGTAAAATTTGATATTGTTTTAAATATTTTAGGATAGCTTGCTTTATTCCAAAGGGTTATGTTTAAAATTATGTAGATAATTTTGATTACTCATTTTTAAATGAAATCTATAGATTCTGACCAAGTATTCAAAGTTTTGTGTGGTTTACACTCATGGACAAATCTTAAGGAAATTTCATATTTTGATATCACCAGTCTTTTTTTTTTATGTTCAAGGAGACAGAGGCAATTTTGTTTACACTTTGTTATCTATAGTATCTTCAATAAAGGTCACTGTGTATCAAATATATTTCAGAGTTATTGTCTGAATCCCGATATACATGCTAAAAGGTACAACTTCCTTAAGTTTGTCCATGAGTGTACTTTTACTTTTCAAAAGTTTTAATACAAAATATATTTTTATAATCCTGGTATATTCATAATCTTTTCATAAATTGATATTTCCAAATATGCCTTGAATTCTTTTTTAAGCAGTCATCTAAATTATTCTTTTATAAAACGAATTGTGACTATTTTCTAATCCCAATCCATTTTAGTATCATCTAAGCGTTTATAAGCTTGATTAAGGATTTCAAGTGTGGGAAATAGCTTATCCATTTTCCTTTTTGAAAAATCGAAGCGAGTTTCCTGAGTGCTGTTGGTAAGGAAAATTTTCTGCGAAGGTCTTCAGTTGGTTAAATTCTTCACTTGCAATTCCTTCTTTGTCATCCAACCGCTTCAATCTTGCCGGCCATCAAGTCATTTTCTTCCTTTAGATCTCTATCTCCTTCCTCTTCTTATAGAATTCTTCAAGTGTCTAGTGATTTCATCAACTTCTTTATTATCTCACCTTATTGCATTTCTTCTCTATATACTAAATTCTCTTCTCTATAAACCTTCTACCTCTAATACCACATAGTGTATTTTGTATTGGGTGATAGAAATACGAGATTTCTACTTTCTGTTAACGAATACTAAATGTGTCTCGTGAATTCAACTCTTTTAGTGCTCACCTTATTCTATTTCTTCTCTATACAGCATGGTGTATTTTGTATTAGTTGATTGAAATACAGAATTTATACTTTCAATTAAAGAATATTTCAAGTGTCTGGGGAATTCATCAACTTCTTTATTGTCTCACCATATTCTATTTCTTCTCTATATTTATAAACCCTCTATCTCTAATACACGGAGTTTTTCTAATGGGTTGATGGGGACATAAAATATTTATACTTTCTGTTATAGAATACCTTAAGTGTGCATGGTGAATTCATCAATTATTTTATTGTCTAGCCTTATTCTATTTCTTCTCTCTATATATAAGCCCATTACCTCTAATACAACACGGAGTGTTTTGTTTTGGCTGATGGAAATACGGAATTTATATTTTCTGTTAAAGCTTATTTTAAGTGCCTGGTGAATTCATTAGTTTCTTTATTGTCTCGCCATAGTCTATTTCTTCTCTATATCTAAAAACCCTACTACCTCTAATGCAACATGGAGTGTTTTGTATTGGTTGATGGAAATACGAAATTTCTACTTTCTGTTAAAGAATACTTAAAGTGCCTGGTGTATTCATTTACTTTCTTTTATTATCTCACCTTATTCTATTTTTTTTCTATACCTAAACCCTCTACCTTAAATACAACACGGAGTGTTTTGTATTGGTTGATGGAAAAACTAAATTTCTACTTTCTGTTAAAGAATATTTCAAGTGCCTAGTGAATTCATCGAGCCCCAACTTTTTGTATTGTCACATCCTATTTCTTCTCTATACCTAAACCCTCTACCTTCAATACAAAATGGAGTGTTTTGTAGTGGTTGATGGAAATACGAAATTTTTACTTTCTATTAAAGATTATTTTAAATTTTTGGTGAATTCATCCATTCTTTTATTGTCTCACCTTATTCTATTTCTTTATATCTAAATTCTCTACCCATTTTATTATACAGAACATTTTGTATTGTTTAATAAACACACAAAACTAAATTTGTACTTTATGTTAAAGAATACTTCAAGGGACTTGTGAATTTGTATAGTGTTTCTTATATATATAATACACCCATACCTCGCTTTGCGTCGGGGTTACGTTCCAAAAAAACACGACGCAAATTGAAACGACGCAAAGTGAAAATATGTGAAGGCGCAATCGAAAACAAAGGTGTTGCCATTTAGGAAAAAAAATTCTAAAAAAGAATTAAAGACTCGAATCCAAAACAACGCAACTTCGAAAAAAACGCAAAACGAAACGACACAAAGCGAGGTATTGGTGTAATAATAAATAAAAGGGATTTTCTGAGGCTAAGTTTCTTGCTTTATTAAATATTCTTCTCAAGCTTTCGGGTTTCACAAACCCTTCTATAGGAGTATATTGTATTATATGCTCCTGTAGAAGATTTGTGATACCCGAAAGCTTGAGAAGAATATAAAATAAAAATAGAAACTCACTCTCGAATATAATTTTATTTTATATGTATTGGAGAGGATTTTACTTTTCCAAAGAAGAGTGTCTTTTTTAAACAATACAGGAAAATTCATTACTTACTTTATCCGGATATAAATATAAGTCATTATCTAATTATCTGAAATGCAATATAACAAACAATTAATCACAACCAAAAGGTAAACAAAAACTACCGAAACTACTTGCCAGTTTAATTATACTATAATGGCTATCAATATTGTCGCAATGTAAGGCAACTATATTAATACCGAACGGTATACCCTGAAATTGAAGATATACACATTTATATAGAAATTACAATTCAAACCAAATTAGCCAAATCTAATAAAAGCTAGAACTTAACATTTTGTAAATAACATAAATAAACCACGATACGATATTAAAACAGAGTTGAACGATATTAAAAGTTTCAAAACTAAAAAAACTATAGATATTTTACAATATTTAGTGTCGTATAGAAATGTAAAATTTAGACAAGGAGAAAACTGTACTGTAAAAATACAAGAAACTTTTTGCATAACGATTTTGTACTTTTGATTAGAGATTATGTGTTTAAGTATAAGCTTTATTTTGTGACCACAGTGCTGTAGTCACGTAATCAGAATGAATTACGACTGTCAGAAACGAATATGTTAATTTTATTTGTTGATCTGTATAGATTTGCTATTTTTTAACTATGTAGATAGGTAAACCAACAATTCAAAATTATGTAAATTATGAAGCAATATATAGTTGTGAGAAGAAATAATTTATTTTTTAAATTACAAGAGAAAGAATCACCTGACATCAAATTGAAGAAGGAATAAAAGTTAACGGCGACGTGTTTTTTTTTTTTTATTAATGCTGTAAATTCGACAAGCTTTCGGACTAGGACGTCCTTCAACAGGCAACTTTCCAAGAAACTGAAAGATAAAATTTACATACAGGTAAATATTTACATAATTAGAACTTTTCTTAGCGAAATAAATGATTATATTATACAAAATTATTTTCTCTTTATCTTTTGTTCCTTTTTCAATAAAGTTTCTGTTTAGTCTCGTATCTTTATTGGCTGTTATTTGGGAGAATGCCGGAAATACCTGCTGGAGACAATGTTTATCTTGAAGATGGAGACTTCCTTACAGTTAGAGATAGGTCTGTGCTCGGGATATTAGACGAAGACTTTGGGTGTCTAGGCTAGAGATAGAGTCTAGGCACTGATCGCGACAACGACAACGCTATTCGCTGTATACATAACCAGATAGATTAGGAAACCAGACAGACTTCAAACCATCTGGATATAAGCTATTAAAACAGCTGCTAAACTTGGTAAATACATTCTGAGAACTCTACACTACAAAGACAGAAATAATATAAAGTATACCAGCACATAATATCTGCCATGCACGTATATTTTTAAAAAAATGTTTTTCATACACAAACATTCTATTTATCTCAATATCATAAATATTTAAAAATTTTAAATAATAATTTGTATAAAAATAGCCTGCATCATTTATTTGTTAATATGGGATACTCCTGTTGAAGGAATGACAAGTCTAAAATCTTGAAAATAAAAGGTCGTACAAGAAACTTAGCCCAGGAAGCTTTATGTATTTATTATACTATAAGGTATTTGAATAAAAAGGCATATATTGGATCTAAAATAATTTATTTTACCAATATTTCAGTTGGCTGAACGCCAACCTTTATCAAGGTGTTATAACATAGGACACACTTTAAAATGTTATAATACCTTGATAAAGGTTGGCGTTCAGCCAACTGAAATATTGGTGAAATAAATGATGTTTTGTTCCAATATATGCTTTTTTAATTAAGATTTATTTATGGATTGTTCTAATTTCAAAACTATAATGTATATACTGGTAGAAGACTGTTTTTGATGAGATGACGATACTAAATGAAAAATGGAGATACTCAATTATAATTAATTATAAGACAATAAATCACTATTTATATATATAAGAAATAAAATATTATTTTCGAAAATTTCTTTTACAAATAAAACCAACCAATTGTTTTTACTGCAATTATAAACCAAGCCCTCATTATTTTTCATCGCAGTAAGGATAATAGAAACTCTATTTAACTCGAATAGTTACACTGTAAAACCCTGTAATATAATACAAGAGATATTCTTGTATTACGGTCATTCCAACCTATCTCCATATGTATAACTAGACACACAAGTAACTACACATGATGAACAACTATTTCTCTACATTCAAATAGTTACACCTTGTATAAACCCCTGTAATAAGATACAAGAGATATTCTTGTATTTCGATCATTCCAGACTATCCATCTGTATAACTAGACACACAAGTAACTACACTTGATGAACAACTATTTCTTTACATTCTAATAGTTACACCTTGTAAACCCCTGTAATAAGACACAAGAGATATTCTTGTATTTCGACCATCCCAGCTATCCATCTATATAAATAGACACACAGACAAGTGAATACACGTAGTTTTGCAAGATCCACATTTGCTCTTTCAATTCAAAATTAGGAACCTTAGTCGTTAGCACCTCCATCACGAAGGCATCTGTCTCAAAATTCTCAGATTTGTAAATCGATTTAAATTTAAAATTAACCGACAAGAATGGTCCATTGACTGGTCCATTACCGACGCCTATTTCGGCCATACCAGCCTATCCATCTGTATAAATAGACACACAGACAAGTAAATACACGTAGTTTTGCAAGATCCACATTGGCTCTTTCAGTTCAAAATTAGGAACCTTAGTCGTTAGCACCTCCATCACGAGAGCATCTGTCTCAAAATTCTCAGATTCGTAAATCGATTTAAATTTAAAATTAACCGACAAGAATGGTTCATTGACTGGTCTATTACCGACGCCTATTTCGACCATACCAGCTATCCATCTGTATAACTAGACACAAGTAACGTGATGAACAACTATTTCCTTAAACTCTAATAATTACACTTTTAAACCCCTGTAATAAGATACAAGAGATATTCTTGTATTTCGATCATTCCAGACTATCCATCTGTTTAACTAGACATAAGTAACTACACGTGATGAAGAACACGCCGATAATCGTGAAGTTGCATACATACATACATATGTAAGTAAGTAAACGCCACCCACCACTGATCAATCATCTGATATTTACAGAAACATGATTGAGAGGGTGATAATAACACCGATGAAGATAAACACACAGAGTAAGTTGCTCACTGAATATATTTCCCACAAATTATAGACAGATTCTTTTTAAATTTAGTTGCCCTTTTTTTACTTCAGTATCATCATCTTATATGCATTGCTTATGGCTAGAATATTAAGATATTCTTTGTTAATTACTGAAAAATTGAAAAGAACAAAATTTCTCTCCAATATTTTAATATGTTATTTTATCAAACGATAATATATATAGAGTTGTCTTTTGTTTACAATTAAAAGAAAACATTCTTTATTGAATACTATTATTATCTAAATTTCTACAAGTACTCCTGCTTTTTGGGTTCTTTCCATACACTGATTAGCTCATTTATATGTAAATATAATTACTAATCCTTGATTTTATATCATTATTTTTATTTAGTAACTATTGGTGTTCCACCCATATATCGATTGTGTTTGCTATTATCGATTGGTTTTATTATTATTAACATCTTATAAACCAATATAAATCAAATAATTATAAAAAACACGCCTTTAATATCTTATAAAATTTTATTTTAACATTAAAGATATAATTGAAAGAATTGAGTTCAAAAATAGATTATAACTGAATTGTGAACTTACCAATACATACATTCATGGACAGAACTTAAGGAAGTTGTATCATTTAGAATGTATATCGGGATTCAGACAATAACTCTGAAAGATATTACAGTGACCTTTATTGAAGACACACGAGATAGCCAAGTGTGAAACAAATTGCCTCTACTTTCTTAAAAAAAATAGACAACAGCGACATCGAAGACACTTCCTCAAGTTTTTTTCCATGAATGTATACCGATTATCTTTGACGATTATAGAAAAAATATAATTCCTATATTGGTATTTTAAGCTAGCTAGTTTAACTTTTTAGAGTTTAGTCGCTGCTTTTCACATGTGTAGACATGTGGTGCGCTTACAGTAAAAGCAGTCGCTAACTACCCACTATGATTATCATGGCCTGTACCACGTGTACTAGGGATAAGCAAAAAAAAAAAGAGTTTAGTCAATATTATTAATATCTTCTTTTCAAATTTTATCTTTTGCTCTGTGTTTAAATCCAGCATCCATGAAATTCTTTTGACATTTTGAAAAATATAATATTTGACTTCAGATTTTAATCAGGATTGTAAGCATTTATAAGTTAAAGAGAGAATCAGATGCAATATAGGTTGGAATTTTGGAATTTATAAAATGTGATATTTGCCTAGCGTTCCATCCGAATTTCTGTGCTATGTAGTTTTAATGCAGATTTCATAGGGAGTTGTTGACAGATTTTTATAGAGAAATTAGTTTAGGTTTGTAGTTTAGCTCCATAGTTTCATAGATCACAAGTGTGGCGAAGGCTACCATCTACAAATACCATCTTGAGATGGGCAACGCCAGACAACACATCGGCCTTCTTACTCTGTGGGAGAGAACTCTCGCAGTCCACCGGTGGCGGAGTCTTTCCCGCGGTCACCAATAAGCCTGTAAAGATTTCATTATGTATATTCATCCTTTTTCATAGTTTCAACCATCGTTTCTATCTTTCTTGTTTTATAGAAAAAAAAATCTTTTTCGTTTTTTCTCTTGTAGCTCAGAGACTTCAAGCTATTACACAATAGAAGGAATCGCCAAATATCATTTCTAAAAATAGATAAAAGCTTTCAGCGATGAGTTTCTTTATTAAATATATAAAATCTTGTAAAGCCTTCGGACAATAAAGTCTTTAACAGGCTAAATACAAATACGAAAAACTAGAAGAGAGAGAAATGATATACAAATATATCATATATACAAGTATTTTTTGTTTTGAAAATAGAGCAATCCATACTTAAATCATTAGATAATAAAAGGCATATATTGGATTTAATAAAATATTTATTTTGCCAATATCTCGGCTGGCTGAACGCCAACCTTTATCAAGGCATTACATTTTTGTATACACAAACTCAGCGCCGCATAGTGTTATAATATCACAGTTGAAATCAAATAAAATACAGAGTAGGTGGGAGAAATTTGTGCATGAAAAATTTATTATAAAATTTGCAATCAAATATGTAAAATATCTGATTGATGAATGATGAAAAATTGATTCCAACTGTGATATTATAACACTATGCGGCGCTGAGTTTGTGTATACAAAAATGTAATGCCTTGATAAAGATTGGCGTTCAGCCAGCCGAAATATTGGCAAAATAAATATTTTATTAAATCCAATATATGCCTTTTATTATCTAATATACAAGTATATCACTTGTATATATAGCAAATTTGCATAAGTAGATATATTTTACGAGAATATTATAATTGTTAGATTTAGAGATTGGTAAAAATTGCATACAGATTTGTTGTATATTGAAAAGAAGTATCTTCCTAGAAAATTCTAAGCTACATTGTAGATAGTTACCTTCAAGAGATATTACTTATTGATGATAAAATTGTGAAAAAATATTTAAAATTACAAAATATATTTCTCTCAGTGAGTTTCTTTTTATTACAAAACGCTAGCTTTCAAGCGATAATCGCTCTTCAACGGGCTTAATAAAATATCAACTATTTCCTACAAGAATTTCTTGTAAGATATAGTCGATGTTTTATTAAGCCCGTTGAAGAGTCATTATCATTTGAAAGCTAGCGTTTTGTAATAAAAAGAAACTCATTGTAAGAAAATATTTTGTAATTTTAAAAGATATTACTTAGTTTTATAAATAAACGTTTTCCCTGATTTATAATATTATAAAATAAATAAAGCTTCCAGGGCTAAGTTTCTTGTTCAAATTTTTATTTTCAAGCTTTCGGACTTGTCAGTCTTTCAACAGGATTATCACGTTAACAACTTAATAATAAATACTATTTTTATATAAACATTATTATATACATATTTTAAATACTTTCTCTCAGTATATAATAAGTATTTAAAATATGTATATAATAATGTGTTTGTAAAAATTGTATTTATTATTAAGTTGTTAACGTGATAATCCTGTTTAAGGATTAACAAGTCCGAAAGCTTGAAAATAAAAAGTTGAACAAGAAACTTAACCCTGGAAACTTAGTTTTTATGCTGTGTGGTTTACTGCAGAGTTTAAACAGTTTTGTAGACAGTTTAGACCCAGTATAGTCTAACTTGAGAACTTGCTGTCACGTGCTGTATGTCCCCCACAGGAAGCCTGGAGTCCAAGGAGTATTTCCCCACTCCCCCAGCCCTCCTACCAGGGACTACCTCTCCTCAGACTTACTACGCCACTGCTTTCAGGCCAATTACTAAAAGGTAAGTCACGCAACCCCTATATGTACATTATAGCAATAATAATACTATCTCAATTCTCAACAAAAAACTCCTTTGTATTAATATTGAGTAAATAATATCAAGTCTCAAAGGAAAAGTTAATTTTCTTTTTTTGAAAGAGAGAGATTGAAATACCCTTTACTGACATCTTGTCAATTATGTTTTACAAAATTAATGAAGAATAATGGGAATATTTACAATGATTTATGAGTGAGGAAGGCTCCACCATCTCGATAGGGTCCTCCTCCAGACCAGGAGAGGGTCTTCTTGGACCCCCGCAACTCCAGGGCCAGGAAGTATTTGTAAATGCGGGTCTTGGCAGATGCCATGATGGCCAAAGCGTTGTCTTCCAGGACATGCCCGAAGATCCAGCTCTTGGAAAGAGAGAGAGATTGAAACTAATTTATTACAAAGTCCATATAAGATTATATAAGGTTAAATACAGAATAAATATAAATATGAATAAATAAGATTATATAATGATAAATATACGAATAAATAGATATAAATATTTTTTAAAATAAAACTACAACCTTTCGCAATAAGTTTCTTTTATTATGATATGTCCTGCATTGATTGTCCATCTATATACGTAGGAGAAACAAGCAGGAAAATACAGACAAGATTGAAGGAACATACTTACAATATGAAGACCAAAGATCCAAGATCCCTCATTTTTCAACATACCATGAATACCGGCCACAAATTTAATTTATACAGTCCAACTTGCCACTACAGTAACATAACCACCAAATCTGAAAGATTAATCCTTGAATCGCTGATTTCCAAACAACACAATAGCATTAATCGTAGAATAGATATCCCAGAACAATTTTGTCATATTCCATACCACAAAAATCAGATTTCTCGCTTATCCAATTCATAGTTTAAAACTTAACTTTATTAAGATATTGAAATTTAAGGTTAAATTATTTCCATTGTTAAACAAAGTAAAATAGTAATAATTTATGTAGTATTAATACTTTTCTTTCTGATATTTTATTTAAAATTTGTAACAAATCAAATGTATATAACTGTCTCTCGTGAATCAAATGTTTCATTTTTTGCCTGTAGAAGGGCGGCTCCAGCCCGAAAGCTCGCGCATATCATAATAAAAGAAACTTATTGCGAAAGGTTGTAGTTTTATTTTAAAATTTGTAGCGCAATTTTTTCGTTTACTTCAGATATAAATATAAAAATATTTTGATAAATATACATATATATAAATATATATAAAGTCTTCATTGGTGGCGTCCATGGCGGGAAAGACTCCGCCACCGATGGACTGCGAGAGTTCTCTCCCACAGAGTGGGCAGGTCGATGAGGTAGCTGGTGTTACCCACCTCAAGACCTTTTGAAAATAGAGAGAGTGATGCTTTTCCCTGAAGGCCTGATATTTTCACTCAATATTGATACTGAAAAGATAATTTTCACTGAAGGCCTTTTATTTAATAATACAATCTCTCATGAAACATCTGTTTATATCCATTCCTACAATTCAACATATCCTAGGAATAACTCTATCGATTGAGAATAATATTCGATTTCATATCAAAACTTCTGTCAAAGGCTGATAGAGGTTGTTGTAGAGGTAGATAATGGTGTGGATCTATATCAATTTGTAAATAGCAGAGAGAATTATCATAGGTTTAACTATTTTTGCAAATATATTTATGATTATCTTTCTAACCTGAAAGATTCAGGTTCCTAATATATATTATTGTTTCTCTTTTTTATTTTTTATTATTTTTTCTTGCATAATATGTTTATAACTGTTTCTGTTTAAAAATGTAAATCGACGCAATTATTCCTAGCCGGGATATCGCGTTTTGTGTGTTGAAATAAAAGAAATAGAGGTTGCATTCATTGTTCTTAAACAACAGACACTTAAGCCCGAATAGATTTTATTTACTCAACGTTTCGACAAAAATCTTTTGTCCTCTTCAGGAGAAGTGAAAATAAAGCATTTAGCGTCTCTCCTGACGAGGATATAGGATTTTTATTGAAACGTTGAGAAAATAAAACTTTTTCTGATTTAATTGTCTCTTATTTAAGAAATACGTATTTTATATATATCTCAATTTTGGCAGCGAGTCACTGAAACATTATTTTTTATCAACCAACTTCCACCCAATCAAAGGTGCCTTGTTCGTATGGATGTCCACCTTAATCCTTATAGCAAGTTTTCACCTCACAAATAACATGATATCATCAGTTAATGATGATGGAAAAGGATAGATGATAAAACACATCTTAAAGTCAAATTATCATCAATATAAAAATGTCATCATTGTTTGCCTTCAACAGAGAGTAACAGCAGTTATAAAGATAACGTTTTTTTCAGTAAATATTGAAAATATAAAAAAATCAGGAAAACAATATAAACTAATATGGGAAATTGGTTATTTGAAGTCATCCAGAAGAGGACATCCATATGGACAAGTCACCTTTTTTAGCCGGTATTGTGATCAGGGTGCATGAACCGATCTGATCTGCTCCACGGATAAGACACTACCACCTCAGTTGGCCGGTATTGTAATCAGGGTGCATGGACCGATCTAATCTGCTCCATGAACAAGACACCACCACCTCAGTTGGCCGGTATTGTAATCAGGGTGCATGAACCGATCTAATCTGCTCCATGAACAAGACAACACCACCACCCAACATGTGATCTTCAAAACCTCTCTCTAGGATTTATTTATAAATATGAGAAATTTATAGAAAAATTAAAAATAAGTTTCTAAAATTATTTTTCTGTGTTCCCAGTGACAGCGTATGACACCAATATTGCTCAAGCAGAGAAAATTTCAATTCACCAAAGTTACCCATTCCAGACGCTTAACTTCAATAGGGGAAGTATGTAAATAAGAAGTCACGATGTTTATATATGCTTTTTATATAACATGAATATATTATATATATCATCTCAGAGAAGAGCCCTAAACGTTTGTCTTTTACGGAATGTTGTTTTATTATTATTATTATTAATTAACTATTGTTGAAGAATTTCAAATTCTGTTTGTTAAAATTCGTTATAAATTTAACTTACTTAATTTATTTATTTGCAATATATTTATTTTTAATTATATATATTTTTAAGTGTGTATATATTATATAAATGGCTCAAAATTGTAAGGCTTATATCGGATGGGAAGTGAAACGACTCTTTTTAAAGAAGCCGCTTAGATTTGACAACAGTTTAAAACGTCTAATTAACTTGAACGTCACATTCTAAGAAATTTGGTAGCATCGCGGAGTGTGAAGATTATACAAGGAGGATTTGTTGTTTCAGCGTATTTAGGACTTATTGCTAGAATTGAAACCCCTAGATTACAAAAAAAACTGACGTTTGGTAGATCACAAAACACTGGCGTTTGGTAGATCACAAAACACTGGCGTTTGGTAGATCACAAAAAAAAAAACACTGTCACAATTAGTAGATCACAAAACGCTGTGGCATCTACTAGATCACAAATCACTGGGGTTTGGTAGATAACAAAACACTGACTTTTGGTCGATCACAAAACATTGACTTTTGGTAGATCACAAAAAACAGTCACATTTAGTAGATCAAAAAACACTGTGACATCTGCTTTATTACAAAACATTAACGTTTGATAAATCACAAAACACTGTCACATTTAGTAGATCACAAAACACTGTAATGTCTGGTAGATATTCGAAGGTAATCCTATCCGTACAACCTCAATTTTCTTGGAGATACTGACAGTTGTTGCACTACCGCTTCTTTTGTTGATAATTCAAACAAAAATAGTTTTAAGATTAAAGTTTGAAGGAAAGAGATTCTTAATAGTGGCACAATCTTATCTGTACAAGGTTTTACACATCTCTGACCTTCAACAGATGTAAAAACTGCCAAGAAAGTCTATATCAAGAGAGTCATGTTGAAGGACAGAAATGTTCGAAATCTTGTACTCCTAAGATTGCCATCTCAATAAACTCCTTCCCTGAAATACTTCTCGTTCAATCATATAGCTCTCAGGACTTGGATAGCGCTTAATTTATAACGTTTATTTTAACGGGGGAAGTGGTCTTCAGAGATTATTATCATTTTCGGCAAAATTTATATTCAGATTTTATCCATAAAATAGCCTAGCCGATTTACTCCAGCTAAACACCTCTTTATCAAATTCTAAAGATTTCATTTGATCCTTTATGGATCTCATAAAATCAAAGTCTGTCATATATTCTTTAGACTTACGAGGTCCATTAGCCCGAAACCATGGTCTTTAGGTAGGCGCTTCTTAAATTTCAAAGGCAGGTGTTGTGAATTTGTCCCCGACCTTAGTCTGATAGTTTGCAAAAACGCTCAATGGATGACTCTTAGTTCCAGTGTCTATTTTTGACTGAAGAGTTTATCTTTATTTCGTAAATTTATCAATAGTGTAATAGTTAATAATAAATAGTTATCTACTTGGAATAGAGTAGAACAAGTCACACAAAAGATGAAAATATATGCTGAATTCACTAACAATAATCTTTATTAAGACCTTTTGGTCTTTTATAGATGCTCCCAGTAGAAGAGGACATATATACAGGAATATAAACAGTAATAGTAACAATAATCAGCAATGTTATTTACAATGTATCAAATAAGGGAAAAGAAGAAAGGGCTTGGCATAAACTTATATACAAGCAATTGAGAACAAGAAGTTCCTTTTCTAAAAACAATAATTAGTGATATTGGCAGAAATGTAGATTAGTACAAGTGAAAAAGGAATATACAACAATGTTTTATACATAATTATCAGGCATCTTTATAGTTTTATAAATGGATGGATCAAGGGTTGTCTAAAGTCGGAATATAAAGTCATATACGCTGAATTTGTGTTGTACACATTAGCTATTTGGATGATGTTCAAAATACGTTGTAACAGCGAATCCTCATGATCAACAATCCAATGATTGAATGATGATAAGCATCTCACTATCTTGAATGTCAAGGTCAAATTAATTTCACATTTCAAGTTGTTTTCATACAAGAAAGGCTTCCTTAAACAAGTGCAATTTCACTGCCCCACCTTATATTCTATTCAGAAGGGTGCAAGCGTTGTGTGTTCATTAAAAAAATATATTCCTCCATACGGTACAATTCTGAATATTTTGAAAATATATTTACGAGAGAGTAGCTTTTGATATTAATCTTTATTTATGTTTAGAATATATACACCTATACTATATATTAAACACATGCTTTTGGTCAGTATATCATTAATGCAAATATTTGTAAAAAAATTAATTCTAACACATTTTAAACTGTATCTTTACATCGATTAAATTTTCTGCAAGCCATTTTTTTTTTTGCACAATATATTTGAGCACGTTTGAAAATTATTATTTTTTTATTCATTTAATTCTTTATTTTAACCCATTTTATAGCAATATTTACTAATTCGTTAAAAAAATAATATGTTTATATCCATCAAATAAACTTGTTTATAAAAATGTTTTTAATATTCTAAAAATTTGTCTTAAATATAATAGTGCATTCATAAATTTTAAATTCATAAAAACATTCTCATAAATTATTCGAAATTTATTTTTAAAACGTTATTTTAATATCATTTCCCTTGCCATTGTAAATTGTATATTAAAAGCACATAATTTTTACTTTTTAAAAATGCTGTAAATATATAATCTTATTTAAATAAATGTTTTACAAATTAAATATATATTTTGAAACTAAATTCATAAAATTATTTTAAAATAAATTCCTTTTAATGCAACGTTTGTACACCTTAACCAAAAATGTGAATCTGCTGTAATATTAGGAACATAAAATTTTTTACTTACATCATATGTTTTTGATATTATTATTTGCTGTGATTTATTATGTAATATAAGCCTTTTTTCTTTGTTGCGAAAGTTCAGTTGCTTTGTAAAGTATATATATGAACTAAATTTTAAAAATTATTAAAAATAAAAATTATTAATGATTTTTCTGTCTCAAATTATTTCAATCAAACATTAAACACACCCAGTTATTTGAAAACAAATCTATATAAAATCAATGTTGAATTTTAAACTGAAGCAAAATACAAAATTATATTATTTTGAGCATACATTTTGAGAATCAATTCAAAAATTGATAAATGTGATGAGGTATACTGTCGAGATAATCTATGGTGTGAGATCCTGTCGACTCTCGCTATACTGTGTTGACCGAGAGGAACAGTCAGGATGTGGAGTTTTCCAGTACCTCTCTGCACTTTAGAAGGCCTTTAACAGTTCTCACAAAGTACAGGCAGTCGTGGTCGAAGCAGAGTGGAAAGCTTGGGAATGTCCATCACAAAAAAAAACGAAGAGACACAGTTGTAGTAGGAAAGTTCCGTGAACAGATAAAAGTCGAGCTAGGAGCGAAAGATGGAGATGAAGAGTTCTTGCTGTTCTACATGGTCGATGAGATGGACCTTGGACACAACCGACGAGGGCTTCCGCTGATGGTGAAGTGACTATATTTTCGGCTAGTGAGGAGGTCTTATATATCTTTGCCGAGGGAGGAAGTATTGAATTTCAGCGGATGCAACAAGAGCGTGGATCGGAAGAGAAATTGTACACTGGCAACGCCCTAGCAGTTTCCTATCTTTAGATGTTGTTGGACTTCCATCTCAATCTCTTGCTTTAGCTCAACTATTAATCCATTACAGAGTTTTATTTATTTATCCTCAGTTTGTACAAAGTACATTAGATATGATGATGTAATGACACATGTCAATCATGCGTATAATTATTTATAGATGTGTTTCTATTGTACAACATGAAATTCTTGTTAAAAGTATTATACAATATAAGGTTATTGGTTTAAATTACCATATAAATACTATTTATATGGACCTTTTAGTAGGAATTTTGGAAATATCAGGGTGAATAATATCAACATGGTTCTTGATTATTTATATTTTGAACTATATATATTTTCATAAGTCCAATAAAAGATATACAACGTTAGAATTACAGGAGAGAAACATTTATATGTAAAAGTGTTATTTGGTTTATTATGTAAACATCAAAAGAAAACAAAAGGATTAAATAACGTTTGACAAGTTTTACCGCAAATGTTTCTTTTGAACGAAAAATCTTAATTTATTTTAAGAAGAAATAACGACTATTTCTATTTTTAGGGATGAAGTATGAAAGGATAAATTATGAAGAGTAATGATGAACGGAAAAATAAAAGTGTCCAGGGATGGGAATCGAACCCACAGTGTTCCGCTTACCGGGCAGATGCCATGTCCATTAGGCTACCCTGGACATATTTTTCCGTTCGTAAATATCCATCTCTGGACACTTTTATTCTTCCATTCATCATTACTCTTCACAATTCATTCTTTCATACTTCATCCCTAAGGATAGAAATAGTCGTTATTTCTTCTTAAAATACATTACGATTTTTCGTTCAAAAGAAACATTTGCGGTAAAATTTGTCCAACGTCGTTTTACAATCATAAGCTTCATTATATTGTATTATAAAAGAATTAAATTTGAAAACAAAATTAAAGGTAGAGCAGGCGTCAGGTATGCAAATCTCCCATGATGCTCTGCGGTATCAGCAGCTGTAGTTTACATATGCTGTTGCATCAAGTCTATTCTCTATTTACATATAGAGTAGAACTTCCCATGAAAGACAGCTCAAATAAAACATTGATACCCTATCATTAAAGGTAGTTGCTCATTTGAGTTTAGATTGTATCAAGAAAAATGAAAATTTCTACAAACTTCTTCAATTCAATAAACCCTTGTATCAATATTGAGTAAAATTAATCAGGCCTCCAGGGAAAACTATCTTTTCAAAACATTTTTATTCTCTAGCTTTCGGGCACGGATGCCCTTCTACAGGAGAAAACTTGGTATAATGATTCGCCAATAGAACACCAGTTAAAATATTGTGGCGAAGAAATAATTTATTATTTAATTTAATATTATTCAATGAAAATATTCAACAGATTATAAAAATATATATTACTCTGTATTTGTAAAATCATCTTAAAAATATTTCTTTGCTTGCTTATTCAATATTCTCTAGCTGTAGATAGTTAGGTTAATCTATATATATATAAAATTGAATGTCTGTCTGTCTGTGTGTACTCTATAGATTCAAAAACCATACATCCAATCGCCGTGAAATTTTGGGATATTATTAGGTATATCCCCGGGAAGGTTTTTGAAAAATAATTTCTTGAATATCTTGAATATCCTTAGAGTTATTTGTAGATTTAACTCGCAAGCAGCTCCACGATTGCGACGATGATAACACGTTTTTTTATCTATAAGTTTTATTATCACTAAGTTTATTATCTTAAAGATTATTTATCAAAAGTAAGATTATCTCAGGATGACACGGCAATTTATTTGAGACAAGAATAATGATACAATTCCAAGGCGAAGATACTATTCCTTTAACTTCCAATTACCGAGGGAACCAATTAATATTGATTTTATTCAAATTATCGAGTATTTTTCAAGGGACCGGGAAAAATGTTCACTAGATAAAATGATGATTTTGTAAAGTAGAAAATTAGGAAAGACAAAATTCAGGATGACACGGCACACAGGGACCGGGAAAAAATGTTCACTTTATCGAGAGATTCAAATTTACGAGTTTCAAATTATCAAAATATATCTTCTTTTTTTTATAAGTTTATAGAGAATTGTTTTAACAAATGTTCGTTAGACAAATCTTTACTCGGGTAAAACCCCGGGCGAAGCCGGGTACATCCGCTAGTTTGTTAATAATTGTCGACTAGTCGTGGTGAGGTCATCAAAAAATACTTTCACATCCCCAGATTTACAAAGAATTGATTTCTACGCTACAATATAATCGAATACTATTTTACATAATTTCATAAAATTCTATAGGTATAAAAAAATGCATATTAACTATTATATAAATGAAGAAAAAATATTCTAAAAATATATATCTAATAAGAGGAAAAACAAATAAATAAATATAGGCCACTAGAAAATAACTAAGGAAGAAAGGAATACATAGTTAGGCTGTAGTTATCATTATTAGGAGATGTCTATCTGGTTCCCACCGTTGCTATTCAGAGGTGGTTTATGTATTATTTAGATAATTGTATATAAGAACGGTTGGTAAAATGGAAGTTTTATGTATGATGTTTGCAGAATCATTTTTCAAAATAATTATTGAATTGTTGATAATATTCTCCAAGTTTATAATCCTTTTATTTAACGGTTACAATACAACGAAATATTTAGTGAGGAACACTTACAAAAAAAAACTGGCTGTTATCTATATATATATAAAATTGAATATCTGTCTGTCTCTACTCTATAGATTCAAAAACCATACATCCAATCGCCGTGAAATTTTGGAATATTATTAGGTATATCCCCGGGAAGGTTTTTGAAAAATAATTTATTGAATATCTTGAATATCCTTAGAGTTATTTGCAGATTTGTAGATTTAACTCGAAAGCAGCGCCCCCATTGCGACGATGATAACAAGTTTTTTTTATCTATAAGTTTTATTATAACTAAGTTTATTGTCTTAAAGATTATTTATCAAAAGTAAGATTTTCTCTACCTATTAATTGCGCACAAGTCAAAGCTAGTTTTATCATTTATCTACAACATATATATTGGGAGAATAGAAAAAAATGATGATTTTGTAATGTAGAAAATTAGGAAAGACAAAATTCAGGATGACACGTCAATTTATTTGAGACAAGAATGATGATAAAATTCCAAGGCAAGATACTATTCCTTTAAGTTCCAATTACCGAGGGAACCAATTAATATTGATTTTATTCAACTTATCGAGTATTTTTCAAGGGACCGGGAAAAAATGTTCACTTTATCGAGAGATTCAAATTCACGAGTTTCAAATTATCAAAATATATCTATTATTTTTTTAAATAAGTTTATAGAGAATTATTTTAACAAATGTTCGTTAGACAAACCTTTACTCGGGTAAAACCCGGGCGAAGCCGGGTACATCCGCTAGTATCATTATATATCTACAAATTATACATACAAAATGTAAAAATATATATATTTTGAATAATTAACGCTTATTTTGGATTAAAAAAAAATGTATTATAATTTCCAATATTTCGATTAGGCTGTTCGCCTATCTTCCTCGGGGAATCTAACCTTGTAAACAAATCATCCACGTGATGTACGAGTTTTACAAGGTTAGAATCCCCGAGGAAGATAAGCTAACAGCCTCATCGAAATATTGGAAGTTATAATACATTTTTTTGATCTAAAATAAGCGTTAATCATTCAAAGTATTTAAAATGGATTGCTCGCGATTTTTAACATATATATATATATATATATATATATATATATATATATATATATATATGTAACAAAAGAGGCACATCTCCCTTTAATTGTGCATCTGATCGATGCACCCTAAATATAGTTATTATTATGGATTGCTCAATCTTTTCAATATATATATATGTGTAACTTTGAAAAATCTGTTGGAATATTTTTTTCCCGTCTTTAATGGAAGCCACCTGCTCTCCTGATTTGTCACATCAGTGGGAAGTGATGAATGCCCCCGTTCTATAGATTATCTGTCAATCACGGGAGGTGACATTCTGGAGGGTGGGAGGTTGGGGTGAAAGGGAAATTAGAATTGCTCATTTCTGGCTCCCATATGCATGAAGGTTTTTTTTTTTTTAATATTAGAGAATATTAATTTTATATTTTTAATGGCTTTTTAAAATCAGAAAATTTCCCATTACCAAGGCATCAAATACAAGTATTTTAAAAATACTTGTTTTTTTGTATATACTTGTGTATTTTTTTAATTTTCCGGGAGGATATTGATATCTATATATATATATAAAAATCTATGTTTGAATGTTTGTATGTTTGTTTGTATGTCCGGTATACAAATTCGCAGTAGTTCACTAATTCAAACCACAATTTCCATACATAGGTTAAAAATACGGGGAAGACGATAGGATATTTTAAAAAATATATAAATCAATTATTAAAACTATATATTCAAATTATTCTACTTAGCTCACGAACAGCGCCCTCTATCAAAGATTATATTAAATTATGCTGATGCAAACAAATAGATAATGCTAATAACAAACAATTATATAAAAAAATCTTATCTAAATATATATCACTCGGGTAGATATGCACACGGGTCAATCCCGGGGCGAAGCCCGGGTCATCCGTCTAGTATAAAAATAAAAGTCACTTTCTCCCGTCTAAATAAACGTCAAAACTAGACGCCATCTATTGACCGTTGTGGAAACTAGTGACCTCAGGTCGGCGACAAAGCCACAACTCCAGCTTTGGCCTAAACACCTCTTTAGAAGATCGTGAAGATTCCATTTGATCCGTTGTAGATCTCATGGAATGAAGTCCGCTCTAGGCTGAAGGGGACGATTAACTCTAAACCACGGTCTCCAGGTGAACTCTTCTCACTTTACCAAAGCTGGTGTTGTGACTTTGTCACCAACCCGAGGACGCTAATTTGCGGCAACGGTCAATAGATAGTGTCTATTTTGACGTCGATTTTGACATTAGAAGTGACCTTTATTTTTTTTATAGATATTTGTTAATATACCTAGTACATTTCTTACAGACCGAAAGTCATGTTGGGTAGTAAGCGACTTCTTTTACTATTAGTAAACTACATGACTACACACGTAAATAGCAGTTCGACTTTTGCACTTTCAAGTATGCCAAAACTTCGTATGGTTACATGCACTTCCTGACGGGGTTGGACAATTACAAGAATTGGGGTCATTGAAGTACCATTTCTTTCAGAAAAATGTCCCTAAATTCGGGATTCTATCCCAGGCTGTAGGAAATGACGTTTTACACCACTCGTCCAGATTTACCAGGGACTGAAATTCATCGAAGAATTTTGGTACAGTACAGTAACAGTGTGTTGCCTCAACGGAGTGTCTACGAATGGATTGAAAAATTGTAAAATGGCCGTATGATTGTTACGCAAGACAAAGTAATTGGACCACCATTTACCACCATAAATAAGTAAAATATTGAACGTACATGTTACTTAATTCTGTGTTATAGAGAAGAGTAACTATTGATAAAGTGGCACATTGTCTACAAATTAGTCATGTTACTGCCTTAGAAATCATCTACAACAGACTTGGGTTTCTATTCATGATAAAATTGTGAAAAGGTTTTAAAATTACAAATATTTTCTCACAATGAGTATCTTTTTATTGGAAAAAAAACTCATTGTAAGAAAATATTTGTAATTTTATATCCACGCTGCGCGCGTTTATTTTTGTAAATATTTCTGGTGGGATAGAGTCGATATTTTAGTAAGCCCGTTGAAAAGCGATTAACGCTTGAAAGCTAGCGTTTTTTTTTTTTTTTCAATAAAAAGATACTCATTGTGAGAAAATACAGTAGAACTTGGATAATTCGAACCCCAAGGGACCATAAAAAAATTCGAATTATCCAAAAATTCGAATTAAAAACGGAAATTTTATTTATTTCAAATTCTAGGGATAAAGATAAATATTCGAATTAAAGAGGTTTTCGAATTAAAGAAGTTCGAATTATCCAAGTTCTACTGTATTTGTAATTTAAAGACTTGGGTTTCATAAAGTATGTACAAGCTGGGTCCCAAAACAATTCACACGATTGCATAAACATCAGAGCTTGGACATCTGCTAAAAACATTTGGATCGTTATGATAATATACGTGACATCTTCTTAAACAGAATTGTCACTGGTGACAAAACATGGATCTATCATTACGATTCGGAGAGTGAACGCCAGAGTGTGGAATTGAAACATCCAAATTCGCCCTGCAAGAACAATTTCAACATCCAACCATCCACAGGTAACTAATTTTTTACAGTTTTTGGGACTCACAAGAGGTAGTACTGGAGCATTATCAGGAAACAAACAGTGAACGTTACAGAGAGATGTTTACTGACAATTTGTAGCCTGCAAAATATTTCGAGAAATTGCTCCCTCTTTATCAATATATTGCACAATAAGCTTAATTTACAAATTCTTGTAGATCACATGGAAACAACTTTGTCATTAAAATAAATAAGTAGTAAATGAATTTTTTTAGCAAGAGCATATCATCCTTTGACAATGCTGATAGAAAGTCATTGAAGGTTTACACATTGGCGACATATAGTGAAGCTATTTTATCACACAAGTTTCCAGCCAACAAGCAGAATTATTGTTGAGTCTCAAGTTATACTAACGATAAATCACAATTCTCCAATTTCTAGGTTTGTAGTTTATTGGATCCAACCTGATGAAAATCAAGAGATCAGTATCAAATTACTTCGCATTAAACTTGGATAAGAAATTATTATATTTACTGTAAAACGCTACTTTTCATTACTAACAATAAAAAACATTTTATTTATGTACGTGGCCAACTTCTTCTGGTCAAATTTAAATAAACTTAAAAATAAAAAAAACATAGAAATCTTATAATATATATATATATATATGTCGTAGCTAAATGAAGAGGCGCAGCCGTTATGCCTAGCGAACAGCGCACCCGCGATGTCTGCCACCTTTATTTTTTTGTCCAGCTTTTATACATGGATGAATTTACATATTTACATACTTAGTTTGACGGAAATAAATTATATCTCTTGGCATTAACTATACAAATTATGACATATATATATATATAAATAGTTGTTTAGTTTTATAGTTTAGTTTTGTATTAAAATTATCTTTATTACTTTGATTATTTAAATTCAAATTATAAAATTTGTAAATTGTTATTGTTTTTTATTATTGTTATTTAATAGAGAGAGTATTTTTGATATTATTTAATAGAGAGAGAGAGAAAAAAAAATTATTTACTTCTTACACATCATCCATATATATTTATAATTAATAACAATATAATTTAACAACGTAACGTCTTTTGCAATCGGCTGTTACACGTCATTTAGACATACTCTAATTTGTATATAGAATAATAGAAGTGAGAATATATTTAATAGTATAAATTTTAGTAGTTAGAGAGAAAAGAGAGAAAGACAGAACCATGCACTTTTATTCAAATTAATAATAAGAAAAATAATTTTTGTAAAGAAGGTAGATAAGATTGTTAGTATATATATATATTTTTTATATTTTATCCTTTTTTTTTTAAATGATTTTTTAATTTTTTTTATTTTATAATATGAATATATCTAGTTGTATTTAGTAATATATCTATAATATGAATTAACTTTTGTTATAAGTTTGGTTATTATGTTTTGAAACCCTAATGGTAGACCAGACATATACAAAAAAATTAAAATGAAATAATTAGTGGAAAAAGAGATCTGCTGGATCGGAGATTTTCAAATAGAAATCCAGCGACATTTCACTCCTGCTCTATTATGCCATAGATCTCTCTTCGACCGGATTCTATGTGTTAATATTAAGTTGTTTTAGTGAAATATTTATATACACAGATTTAACAACTACAAGTGTTACGAAATTCTAACTGTAACCTACCTCTTCTGTGACGCCTTCCTCTGTGAACAGCTATTTCTGGTTAACATCTGTTGCGGGGGGAGGACACATGTTCGTCCCTTCAAAATTAGACTGCCTTCTCAGAAATTTCAGATTAATAAGACAACTGAAGAAGAAAGAAAATAGTTAAGGGAAGAAAGCCAATCTTTATAATGTTTACAGTTAGTTATATTAATATAACTGATTCAATTATTATTTATCTTTTAATTTTCCTTTAAAAAGGTAAATTATTAGATGATTAATAAAGCTATTAATTTTGAAAATTCATTATTATTTAATTTCCATTTTCCTCCCCAGAAATTGGAGATTAAATAAAATGAATTCTATACAATATTACTTTAAAAATCTTGTGAAAATTTTTCAAATTAGTTATATAATTTAAGTTTAATTAACTGTTAAAGATTATAAATTTGTATTAGTTATTATTGAGAGAAATTATAAAAAGTTGATTTAATAAATGGATACTTCCATTTATTTTCTTAAAAGTATTTTATAATTGATATACTGTTGAAATATTTTACTTGTTTAATACTAAATTTGTTTTTAATAAATTCCATGTTTAAATTTTTAACATCTGCTATGAAATTTTTTAATATATTATTTATTCCATAAAATCTTAGAAACTGACCAAAATATATACCTGTGCAGCAATTTAATGATATATTAGAATTTATATTGCAGTATTTTTATAATTACTTTTTTATTATAAATTTTAATAGCATTATCTGTAAGGTTTATATTTAGGTCTAAAAAGTTAACTTTTTTGTTTCTATTAATTTTTTCATTGTTCTTAAGTTTCAAGTATTTAGGATATATTTCAGGTATTATGTTTTTAAATTGTGGGTTATTAAATATAATGATGTCATCTACAAAAAGAACATTTGCCAATTAACATTATTTTGTAGAAAGTATTCTCTTTCGTACCAGAATAGTATTAGGTTGGCTAATAAAGGACTTGATGAAGTTCCCATGGGAACGCCTTCTGATTGAATATATATTTTATTTTTAAATTCTATATAATTAAAATTTAAAAATGTTTCCGGTAGAGTTTTTGCTGTTTTAAGATCTAATTTAATTGTTTTATATCTGTTATGAATAATTTTAATGTAGAAAGTTTTGTCATTAATGAATTTGTTAAATAAATTGGTTATTTTATTATTTAGATCTCTTAAATTTATTTTAGAATATAGGTCCTCAAAGTCAAATGTGTGTACTGTATCAATGTTTGTCCAATTGTTCATTAAATAGTTAATGATTTTTTTATTTGAGTCTATAAATTTATAATTATATTTATTAGTTAATTTATTTATAATAAATTGTAGTGTTGAAGCTAATTGTATATCAATGTTTTTTATAACTGAATTTATACCAGATGTGATTGTTCTGAAAGAAATTGGTTTTTTGTGTAGTTTAGGAATTATATAGAACTTTGGTATTTTTGGATTTTTGTTGTAATTATAAATCTTTAGAGAATTTTCCACGTTTTTTATGTCTTTTTTTGATTTTTGTGGCTGTAGTTCAGGCAAAAGTGTATTTATTATTATTATCAATTTCCTTTTTTAGCATATCGTGGTATAGATTTTTACAAATTATAGATAAATTATTGGAACATTTATCTATAGGAGTGATAATAAAGTCCTTCTGTAATTTAATTATATTTTCTTTAAAAGAAGGAATATCTGAATTAGGTTTTGTGTATTTAAGTGTATTATTATAATAATTTATAATTTCCTTTTTAATATTATGTTTCCATTCCAGAAAAGTAAATTCTGAAATACTGTATGTATTTTATACTAGTTTTATTTATGAAAATGTCTATATCTTTTAATATAGATTTAATTGTATTATTATAATTGTGTTTAATTTGAGGTATATATTTATACCCTTTATTTAAAATATCCTGATATTCTGGATTTAAAAAAGAAAAATTGCTAGTTAATATATGACCTGAGAGCTTATATATATCTATATAGTTGTTGCAATTACATTTATTTTTTTTTTAATTTGCCAAATTATTAATAAATTGGTTATAATTGCAAACTAAACTACCTATATTTTTGTTGTATCTCCAGATTGTTTTAAAATTTAAATTTTTTATAGGGAAAAGATTATTTATGTTTTGGTTATTAAAAATATCATTAAATTTAATATGATTAAATAAATTGTTATTAAATTTAATGATAATATTAATGTTATTAGTAGATTGTTTAATTTTTCTGTATTTATAGATGCCGTGTGTGATATCTATTAATCTGTTAGTCAGATTATAAATTTTAATATATTCTATAAGTTTGATAAATTTATTATTATTTAGTTTAAATAATGTTTTAATAAATTTATCGACGAAGTTGTTAGTATACATTTGTTTTGGGTCCAGTAATTCTTCATATTCAATGTAACCTAATTTATTGGTAGTTTTACCTCTAGTTTTATTAGGTTTAGTTTTAAATTCATTTTTTTTTTGTATTTGCAGCTGATTAAATAAGTTGAAATTTCTTCTGTTTGTGGTTTGTATGTGTAGTTTAATTCGTCATTAAGTCCATAAGGGAATAATGTGTTGTGTTTATAAATGTAGTTGTTTTCTAATAATAGTCGTTGTTTTTTGTTTTGACATATGTCTAGTATTTCTATCTTAAAGTTGTTAAAAGTATGTAATTGATTGTGTTCTTTCATATATATATTACCAATTGATTTTTAGTGTGGTTTCTATGTAGGTTTATTCGTATATTTAATGGATTACACGTTTGTCCTATATATGATAGTTGACAAATTTGGCATGTTAATTTATAAATAGTATTTACTAATTTACAACTAGTCGTTTGAAATGTGTCATGGTTCTTAAGAGAGGGACAAGTTTGACAATTCTTTCTTAGGCAATTTTTAGCGAGTTTTAATTAACATAAAAGAGGTGCTAACCCTAATATGTTTGTAGTTTTTTTTAGTTTTTTAGTTTGTTATTCTTATGAATTTTATTTTAAAATATATTTTTCTTAATTGTTTTTGTGGTGATTAAATTCGTAATAAAATGAATAATTAATCTATAAAAATAAAGATATTACTGTTTGTTATCTGTTATATTTTTAAGAATAACTAATAAAAAACATCTTTAAACTAACTAAACACTGAAAAAAACAAAAGTTCTGAAGTTATTTTTTCTAAAATTACTTTTATAATTTACTTTTTCATAACCAAATAATATAAGATAATTAAAATCTGTATGGATTTTTATTTATATTAGAATTTCTAATATAATTTAATTTGTATATTATATTATATATAATAATATATCATAGAGCAAGCTCATAAGAATTAATATAGTGTAAAAACTATATAATAAAAATATAATAGTGATTCTTTATTTAAAATTTAAATAGTAAACTGATAAGAATGATAATTTATATCAAGTAGATTTGATTAGATTAGCAAGCTAAATCTAAATTAATTATAAAAATAAATAGTTGTTTAGTTTTATAGTTTAGTTTTGTATTAAAATTATCTTTATTACTTTGATTATTTAAATTCAAATTATAAAATTTGTAAATTGTTATTATTTAATAGAGAGAGAGAAAAAAAATTATTTACTTCTTACACATCATCCATATATATTTATAATTAATAAAAATAAAATTTAACAACGTAACGTCTTTTGCAATCGGCTGTTACACGTCATTTAGACATACTCTAATTTGTATATAGAATAATAGAAGTGAGAATATATTTAATTATAATTTCAATATTATAAAATACTGCAATATAAATTCTAATATATCATTAAATTGCTGCAAAGGTATATATTTTGGTCAGTTTCTAAGATTTTATAGAATAAATAATATATTAAAAAATTTCATAGAAGATGTTAAAAATTTAAACATGGAATTTATTAAAAACAAATTTAGTATTAAACAAGTAAATATTTCAACAGTATATCAATTATAAAATACTTTTTAAAAAATAAATGGAAGTATCCATTTATTAAATCAACTTTTTATCATTTCTCTCAATAATAACTAATACAAATTTATAATCTTTAACAGTTAATTAAACTTAAATTATATAACTAATTTGAAATTTTTTCACAAGATTTTTAAAGTAATATTGTATATAATTCATTTTATTTAATCTCCAATTTCTGGGGAGGAAAATGGAAATTAAATAATAATGGATTTTCAAAATTAATAGCTTTATTAATCATCTAATAATTTACCTTTTTAAAGGAAAATTAAAAGACAAATAATAATTGAATCAGTTATATTAATATAACTAACTGTAAAGATTATAAAGATTGGCTTTCTTCCCTTAACTATTTTCTTTCTTCTTCAGTTGTCTTATTAATCTGAAATTTCTGAGAAAGCAGTCTAATTTTGAAGGGATGAACATGTGTCCCCCCCGCAACAGATGTTAACCAGAAATAGGTGTTTACAGAGGAAGGCGTCACAGACGAGGTAGGTTACAGTTAGAATTTCTTAACACTTGTATTTGTTAAATCTGTGTATATAAATGTTTCACTAAAACAACTTAATATTAACACATAGAATCCGGTCGAAGAGAGATCTATGGCATAATAGAGCAGGAGTGAAATGTCGCTGGATTTCTATTTGAAAAACCTCCGGTCCAGCATATCTCTCTCTTTCCACTAATTAATTCATTTTAAATTTTTTTGTATATGTCTGGTCTACCATTAGGGTTTCAAAACATAATAACCAAACTTATAACAAAAGTTAATTCATATTATAGATATATTACTGAATACAACTAGATATATTTATATTATAAAATAAAAAAAATTAAAAAATCATTTAAAAAAAAGGATAAAATATAAAATTATAAAAATATATATATATATACTAACAATCTTATCTACCTTCTTTACAAATTTTTTTTCTTATTATTAGTTTGAATAAAAGTGCATGGTTCTGTCTTTCTCTCTTTTCTCTCTCTATATAACTACTAAAATTTATACTATTAAATATATTCTCACTTCTATTATTCTATATACAAATTAGAGTATGTCTAAATGACGTGTAACAGCCGATTGCAAAAGAAGTTACGTTGTTAAATTTTATTGTTATTAATTATAAATATATATGGATGATGTGTAAGAAGTAAAGAAATTTTTTTTCTCTCTCTCTATTAAATAATAACAATTTACAAATTTTATAATTTGAATTTAAATAATCAAAGTAATGAAGATAATTTTAATACAAAACTAAACTATAAAACTAAACAACTATTTATTTTTCTAATTAATTTAGATTTAGCTTGCTAATCTAATCAAATCTACTTGATATAAATTATCATTCTTATCAGTTTACTCTTTAAATTTTAAATATAGAATCACTATATAATAAAAATATAATAGTGATTCTATATTTAAAATTTAATGAGTAAACTGATAACAATGATAATTTATATCAAGTAGATTTGATTAGATTAGCAAGCTAAATCTGAATTAATAATAATAATAAATAGTTGTTTAGTTTTATAGTTAAGTTTTGTATTAAAATTATCTTTATTATTTTGATTATTTAAATTCAAATTATAAAATTTGTAAATTGTTATTATTTAGTAGAGAGAGAGAGAAGAAAAAAAAATCCTTTACTTCTTACACATCATCCAATTAATTATATATTTATAATTAATAACAATAAAATTTAACAACGTAACGTCTTTTGCATCGGCTTTTACACGTCATTTAGACATACTCTAATTTGTATATAGAATAATAGAAGTGAGAATATATTTAATATTATAAATTTTAGTAGTTAGAGAAAAGAGAGAAAGACAGAACCATACACTTATAATCAAACTAATAATAAGAAAAAATAAAATAATAGAGCAGGGGTGAAATATCAGCTGGATTTCTATTTGATAATCCTCGATCCAGCATATCTCTCTTTCCATTAATTAATTCATTTAAATTTTTTTTTGTATATGTCTGGTCTACCATTAGGGTTTCAAAACATAATAACCAAAGTTATAACAAAAGTTAATTCATATTATAGATATTTCACTAAATACAACTAGATATATTCATTATATAAAATTTAAAAAAATTTAAAAATCTTAAAAAAAAAAAAGATAAAATATAAAATTATAAAAATAATATATATACAATCTTATCTACCTTCTTTACAAAAAATTTATTTTTTCTTATTATTAGGTTGATTATAAGTGTATGGTTCTGTCTTTCTCTCTTTTCTCTAACTACTAAAATTTATAATATTAAATATATTCTCACTTCTATTATTCTATATACAAATTAGAGTATGTCTAAATGACGTGTAAAAGCCGATGCAAAAGACGTTACGTTGTTAAATTTTATTGTTATTAATTATAAATATATAATTAATTGGATGATGTGTAAGAAGTAAAGGATTTTTTTTCTTCTCTCTCTCTCTACTAAAAAATAACAATTTACAAATTTTATAATTTGAATTTAAATAATCAAAATAATAAAGATAATTTTAATACAAAACTTAACTATAAAACTAAACAACTATTTATTATATATATATATATATATATATATATATATATATATATATATATATTATATAATCTAAAAATACAAATATTTCTATATTTTAAAATATATATATTTTATTTTTTTCATTGATAATTTTACTTTTGTTTTAATCGTTTTTAGAAAGACTTTCAGTTTTGTTGTACAGTTTTGTTGTAAATATGCACAGTTAACATATCTATCTTTTTGAATCACTAATATAGGGTTAACTTTATAAATTCTATATAATGTGAAAATAACTAATGTGTAATCTTTCCTCAAGTAATTGAATATAAAAGCTACTTGACGGTAAATAATTATCTTTTTTTCATCACGACTGCACCTTTAACCCTTTATCTTATCGATCCTTTGTCTTATCAACCCTTTATCTAACAACAACAACAAATTATTCATAACATATATATATATCACAAACAGTGGCAATAACATATTTATATTACAAATCGTTTTAATATTTAATAAAAAGAATATCCTGATCTCAGTACAATTTCACTTTGTACTTTTTTTCTTATCAATTTTAAATGTGTTTTAAATATATAAATATATACATTATGAGAAAATTCGAATATCTGTTTTTGAAATATCTCTCTCTGTTCAAAAAGTAAATTCACGTTTTAATTTATTTTTATTTACTATAAAAATCTAGTTTTTTTTAAACCTAATTGAATAAATAAATATTCTAAGAGAGAGAAAGATATCAAAATCAATAAAAATCATTTCAAAATTACTCAACGGTTCTAAATAGAGATTAGATCATTAAAGCACTACTCATTAGGACTAGATTGAAGTAGGCTTATTTAACTGCAGACGATAAAAGAAGAGGGCAGTCAGTATCTTGGACGATGAGGCTGCAGCCAAAAGTTGGCAAACGATTTGTTTGGGCCATAAAAGTGGAGCAGACGACTCTGGTGGGTTAAGTGACGTAACGGATCGATAGAAAGAGGTCTAATGTGCTTTTCGTGTTGCAAACATGTGTTCGACCGCGAGTGACATGGGTTTCCACTCGCTTTCTGTCATTTTTTCTTCTTCTTTAATAATTCCCCGAGGCATGTCTTGGGAACAAGGCGTAATCCGTGAGCCCGCGTTCGACACCATGTCCTCTAATATTTAGGCTATATGTCCTTCTGAACAATTTGTTTGACAAATATTTTTGTCACCAAACCTCTCGAGCTAGTATTATATCTTTGTCTTCCTATCAAATTCTATATGTATTTCAATAGTTTTGATATTATATTTAATATAATTATCTATTTTTGTTATCAAACCTCTAGTGAGAATTATACATTTCTGTCTTCCTATCAATTTCTATATATATTTCAATAGTTTTGATATTATATTTAATATATATTTTATAAATTTCTATATTTTTGTCACAAAACATCGAGTTACTATTATACATTATTTAGTGTATTCTCTTTGTCTTCCTATCAATTTCTATATATTTTTCAGTAGTTTTGATAAAATATTTAAAAGATTTTATATAAATCCATATTTTTGTCTCTAAACCTCTCTAGTTGTTAGTATTATATATTTCTTAGTGTATTCTCTTTGTCTTCCTATCAATTCATATATATTTTCAATAGTTTTGATATTATATTCAATACATTTTATTTAAATCCATTTTTTTGCCACCAAACCTCTTGTTACCATTATACATTATTTAGTGTATTTTCTTTGTCTTCAAATCAATTTTTATATATTTTTCAATATTGTCCTGGTGTGGAACTAACCCCTACTCACATATTCTCATGCCCAGCAATGGCCGCAGCCTTGCAGAAAATTGACTTAGACTCAGAGCAGCAGCTTTACACACCCAAGATAGTGGATATTGCTGCTGCTGTGATGGAGATGTATGGAGACATCTGAGACTCTTCTTTGGACACGACAACAACAACAACAATAGTTTTTATATTATATTCAATATATTTCATATAAATCCATATTTTTTGTCACTATACCACTTGTTACCATTATACATTTCTTAGTCTTTCTATCATTTTATGTTCATCCCGATATAGTTTTGATATATAATATTTATAATAGAGTTTTTATATGTTCATATTTTGTCACCAAACCTCTGGATAGCGTTATATATTTTTAGTGTGGATTCTATTTGTCTTTCTATCAATTTCTATATATATATCGAAGTTTTGCTATGTTTATATAATTCTCTACAAATATTTGTCGTATTTCTGATTATATTGGAATACGGGTTGATAATTGTAATAATTCTAAGTGTAATAGATTAGATTTTGTATATATTTGTGGATAATTGGTGTTTTGATTAGAAACAAGATGAATATATTATATTAAAAATTTTAAAAACAGATATATTTAATGGCTGGATTGTTGTGTTGGTCCCACCGTGTTGGGTGATGTGGAGATAGCTGGATTGTTGTGTTGGTCCCACCGTGTTGGGTGATGTGGAGATAGCTGGATTGTTGTGTTGGTCCCATCGTGTTGGGTGATGTGGAGATCGTTGGATTGTTGTATTGGTCCCACAGTGTTGTGTGATGTGGAGATGGCTGGATTGTTGTGTTGGTCCCACCGTGTTTGTGATGTGGAGATCGTTGGATTGTTGTGTTGGTCCCACCGTGTTGGGTGATGTGGAGATGGCTGGATTGTTGTGTTGGTCCCACCTTGTTGGGTGATGTGGAGATGGCTGGATTATTGTGTTGGTCCCACCTTGTTGGGTGATGTGGAGATGGCTGGATTGTTGTGTTGGTCCCACCTTGTTGGGTGATGTGGAGATGGCTGGATTGTTGTGTTGGTCCCACCGTGGTGGGTGATGTGGAGATGGCTGGATTGTTGTGTTGGTCCCACCGTGTTGGGTGATGTGTAGATGGCTGGATTGTTGTGTTGGTCCCACCGTGGTGGGTGATGTGTAGATGGCTGGATTGTTGTGTTGGTCCAACCGTGTTGGGTGATGTGGAGATGGCTGGATTGTTGTGTTGGTCCCACCGTGGTGGGTGATGTGTAGATGGCTGGATTGTTGTGTTGGTCCCACCGTGTTGGGTGATGTGGAGATAGAGGGATTGTTGTGTTGGTCCCACCGTGTTGGGTGATGTGGAGATGGCTGGATTGTTGTGTTGGTCCCACCGTGTTGGGTGATGCGGAGATGACTGGATTGTTGTGTTGGTCCCACCGTGTTGGGGGATGTGGAGATAGCTGGATTGTTGTGTTGGGCCCACCGTGTTGGGTGATGTGGAGATGGCTGGATTGTTGTGGTGGTCCCACCGTGTTGGGTGATGTGGAGATGGCTGGATTGTTGCGTTGGTCGCACCGTATTGGGTGATGTAGGGATGGCTGGATTGTTGTGTTTGTCCCACCGTGTTGGGTGATGTGGAGATAGCTGGATTGTTGTGTTGGTCCCACCGTGTTGGGTGATGTGGAGATTGCTGGATTGTTGCGTTGGTCCCACCGTGTTGGATGATGTGAAGATTGCTGGATTGTTGCGTTGGTCCCACCGTGTTGGATGATGTGGAGATAGAGGGATTGTTGTGTTGCTCACACCGTGTTGGGTGATGTGGAGATGGCTGGATTATTGTGTTGGTCCCACCTTGTTGGGTGATGTGGAGATGGCTGGATTGTTGTGTTGGTCCCACCTTGTTGGGTGATGTGGAGATGGCTGGATTGTTGTGTTGGTCCCACCGTGGTGGGTGATGTGGAGATGGCTGGATTGTTGTGTTGGTCCCACCGTGTTGGGTGATGTGTAGATGGCTGGATTGTTGTGTTGGTCCCACCGTGGTGGGTGATGTGTAGATGGCTGGATTGTTGTGTTGGTCCAACCGTGTTGGGTGATGTGGAGATGGCTGGATTGTTGTGTTGGTCCCACCGTGGTGGGTGATGTGTAGATGGCTGGATTGTTGTGTTGGTCCCACCGTGTTGGGTGATGTGGAGATAGAGGGATTGTTGTGTTGGTCCCACCGTGTTGGGTGATGTGGAGATGGCTGGATTGTTGTGTTGGTCCCACCGTGTTGGGTGATGCGGAGATGACTGGATTGTTGTGTTGGTCCCACCGTGTTGGGGGATGTGGAGATAGCTGGATTGTTGTGTTGGGCCCACCGTGTTGGGTGATGTGGAGATGGCTGGATTGTTGTGGTGGTCCCACCGTGTTGGGTGATGTGGAGATGGCTGGATTGTTGTGTTGGTCCCACCGTGTTGGGTGATGTGGAGATGGCTGGATTGTTGTGGTGGTCCCACCGTGTTGGGTGATGTGGAGATGGCTGGATTGTTGCGTTGGTCGCACCGTATTGGGTGATGTAGGGATGGCTGGATTGTTGTGTTTGTCCCACCGTGTTGGGTGATGTGGAGATAGCTGGATTGTTGTGTTGGTCCCACCGTGTTGGGTGATGTGGAGATTGCTGGATTGTTGCGTTGGTCCCACCGTGTTGGATGATGTGAAGATTGCTGGATTGTTGCGTTGGTCCCACCGTGTTGGATGATGTGGAGATAGAGGGATTGTTGTGTTGCTCACACCGTGTTGGGTGATGTGGAGATGGTTAGATTGTTGTATTGGTCGCACCGTGTTGGGTGATGTGGAGATGGCTGGATTGTTGTGTTGGTCCCACCGTGCTGGGTGATATGGAGATAGCTGGAATGTTGTGTTGGTCCCACCGTGTTGGGTGATGTGGAGATAGCTGGATTGTTGTGTTGGTCCCACCGTGTTGGGTGATGTGTAGATGGCTGGATTGTTGTGTTGGTCCCACCGTGGTGGGTGATGTGGAGATGGCTGGATTGTTGTGTTGGTCCCACCGTGTTGGGTGATGTGGAGATGGCTGGATTGTTGTGTTGGTCCCACCGTGTTGGGTGATGTGGAGATGGCTGGATTGTTGTGTTGGTCCCACCTTGTTGGGTGATGTGGAGATGGCTGGATTGTTGTGTTGATCCCACCGTGTTGGGTGATGTGTAGATGGCTGGATTGTTGTGTTGGTCCCACCGTGGTGGGTGATGTGGAGATGGCTGGATTGTTGTGTTGGTCCCACCGTGTTGGGTGATGTGGAGATAGCTGGATTGTTGTGTTGGTCCCACCGTGTTGGGTGATGTGTAGATGGCTGGATTGTTGTGTTGGTCCCACCGTGGTGGGTGATGTGGAGATGGCTGGATTGTTGTGTTGGTCCCACCGTGTTGGGTGATGTGGAGATGGCTGGATTGTTGTGTTGGTCCCACCGTGTTGGGTGATGTGGAGATAGCTGGATTGTTGTGTTGGTCCCACCGTGTTGGGTGATGTGTAGATGGCTGGATTGTTGTGTTGGTCCCACCGTGGTGGGTGATGTGGAGATGGCTGGATTGTTGTGTTGGTCCCACCGTGTTGGGTGATGTGGAGATGGCTGGATTGTTGTGTTGGTCCCACCGTGTTGGGTGATGTGGAGATAGCTGGATTGTTGTGTTGGTCCCACCGTGTTGGGTGATGTGGAGATGGCTGGATTGTTGTGTTGGTCCCACCGTGTTGGGTGATGTGGAGATAGTGAGTAAGTGCAAAAGTCGAACTCCTTTTCACATGTGTAGACATGTGGTGGATTAACAGTAAAAAGCGGTTTCCAACTTCTACCCACCTTGATTATCATGGCCTGTACCACGTGTACTAGGGATAATAAAAAAGTCTTTGATAATGTAGCGAAATAATAATTTCCAGAACAGATTATTATTTTGATATTTTTATTTTGCTACTCTGTATACTTTTCTTATTGCTTCTCTTTTAATTTCACTAATTTGATTCTGTGCCTCTGTCCTAAATAAATTGCTGCGTCAGCCTAAAGTTTGTCTTATGTCCTAATTTTCTATGTGACAATATTTTCTCCTGATATTCTGATTATGGAGATATAAAATATTGAAAAGGTAACATGTTTGAGAAGTAAGTTGAAAGTTCATCAAAACTTGGTATCCTCGTTCTTCAGAGTTTCTCTTTTCTAATCTGTGAATGTGATTTATCTACAGTCCTAGCAATGTACGGTATGAACTGTTTTAGTTTGATAATAGGGATTATTTTTATGACTGTATATAGTGATAGAGTTCTAGAGAACTTGTTCTATAGATTGTTGAGATTGCTAAAGATGTTGACACCATATTTCTGACAGGGTATAGGCTATTTTTCATGATATGGAAAAAAAAAATGGCATATACAAAGCTTAGGCTAACAATCATTCAAATAATAGTTCAAAATCAATTTGTGTGTACTGGATTTCGGTCAATAACAATTATTCAAATATTAATATCTAGATATAAATTAAATAATACAATATGTTTGTGAAGATGAGTATCTTATAAATTTATTAATGTAATCTCAATTTTTCAGCTCTCTGCCCTTTTTTATGTACTCCTGTAGAAGTGTATAGATGCCCGAAACGGTAAGATTAAATTAATGATTCAAAAGAAACTCATCTCCAGAAACCTATGGTTTTATTTAATTTCAATTAATTCGGTTAATGTGTGTGTGGATTAGGTAAGAAAAATAATCTTCTGAATATACAACTGATATATAGTTTGCGCCATCTGTTGAAATAAATATCAACCAGTCGTTAATTTTTAATTACTCCAATATATTCTAGTATAATAAAAATAATTATCGATTAGTTTATATTTATTCCGACAGATTGCGCAAGTCATCGGTAATTTTAATATGCACAATCATCTTGAAACACTTAAATGTTCAACTCCACAGACACGATTATTAATCCATATCATTCATACTTAACTGTCTCAGAGGAATCAATCAACCCACGTATACACTCTTGGACAACACTTGAGGAATTTATACCTTTCAGCGTGGATTGAGACCTTAACTCTGAAAGATATTACAGTGACCTTTATTGAAGACATACACTCATGAACAACACTTGAGGAATTTATACCTTTCAGCATGTATATCGGGATTGAGACAATAACTCTGAAAGAATTTACAGTGACCTTTATCGAAGACACACGAGATAACCAAGGGTGAACAACCTCTGTCTCCGTAAAAAAAAAAGACAACAAGCGACACCCTAATATGAAACTTTCTCAAGGTTTGTCCACGAGTGTATAAAAATATTGATTTTATATAATATACAAAAGGTGTATAAATATATATAGCACTTACTCTCCATTGATAAGGGAAAGGTCAAAAGTTTCAACACACCAAGATAAAGACACCAAGTTAGACATTACAGAACTATAATATATATAGATATACAAGATGTATAGCTACCTTAAGCCCAGAGCATGATAACCAAGTGTGGACAAAATTGCCTCTGTGATGTAATCTGTAAATAATGCATATAATATACAAAAGAAAGGTTATCATCTTTTTTTTCTTATCCCTAGTACACGTGGTACAGGCCATGATAATTATGGTGGGTAGTTAGCGACTGCTTTTTACTGTAAGCGCACCACATGTCTACACATGTGAAAGCAGTTCGACTTTGCACTTACAAATGTGCCAGAGCCCCGTTTGGTTACTTGCACTCGCTGGTTGGGTTGGACTTTTGTAAGAATAGGGGGACATTGGAGAATTTTTTTCAACAGAAAAAAAGTGTCCAATGCGGGAATCAAACCCAGGTCGTAGTGGTCGAAACCTAAACGGTTTAACCAGCCTTCCACCAACCCCTCCATCATCATGATTGCGTATGTTTATGTTTTAATATAGGAACAGCTCGAGTTATGCCGTAGATATATAGTTGATAGAAAGGCCATAAGTTAGTAAGTTCGCTCTCTCAAAATATATATAATTAATTGTTCATCTTCGCATTCTGATTTGTAAAGAGAACAAAACAATCTCTGTTTCCTAAAAAAATTGACACGGAAGACTGGCGATATAAAAGACTTTCCACTTCCTTAAGTTTTGTTCGTTTACTTCAACAGACAGCTGCTTCAAAGATGGCCGCCTTCAATTACATTTCTATTAATTGAGAGGAAATATCCAAGAGTTAATTGGCCTTTTCCAGGTGGACCTTCTTACATGTACAGTAGCAGAGCACCCGTCCTGGAATATTAAACCATGGGGAGAATTGGAACAAACCCTCAGGCAAGATATCTGATGGAACGGAGTAATTTTGTTGACCTTGCTTGACCTTGCAGTAAATCATTCTCTCCAATCTCTGCTATAAAGAGTGTCCCAAAAGATACTTAACAACCAAGTTATTAAAATTCGAAACTATTTTAAAGGCGTAAGATTCTTTTTGAAATTAAACAATTTCTCTACTGCCCTTACTGCAATGGAAAAATTAAAGGGACCAAGTTTGTTGGGAGCTTGTTTCCTGACACTAGTAGCCCGGACTTCCTGTAGCTCCTACTGCCTTCTTTCTGGTCTCAGGTGTTGACGATATGTGGCAGAGCTTAATTTTGGACTGTAAGTTACGAGACCAGACCGGCGGATTGCCTGCCGAGAAAGTTGTTCCTTCGCAAGACTGCGATGTAGCACGCTGTATGACTAGAGGAAGTACGCCTCACACGAATTTGCTAACACACTCTAACTTTATTCAATCATCCACTCATTTTATATACACACATATTTACATAGTTAAAAGAAAGAAAGAAGAATTTGCATGACTATGAATCAATGCAGCCTAGCTAGTGATTTACATAGCTAGGCGCAAACATACTCCCCCCCACCGCTGAACTTCAGTTCAGATCTTGAGGCGCAAAGGGAAGAGGGGCCAGCTTGGTGATTGGTCTCCTGAAAGCTCCTCCGGCTGTCCAAGTTAGTTTTGTGCAAGACACTTTCACCGGACTTTCCTCCCCGTGGAATTATTGGAGATCTAGAGGTAGGAATGGAGCTGTTTTGATGAGCTTTCCTTTTTAGCAGTCTCACACTGTATCTTCCTTGGCCGCCTCTGGAATAGGTTTTCTGGTAATAAGTTTCATAAACTTCTTCCCTTGGATTCTGGTCCTGCAATGACGGCACTGACTCCGATTCTCTGAAATCTCCCACCTGACCATCTGATGTTGTTTGAACCGCAAGGCTACAAGGTCCGCCTTTATAGTTCGACGAGAGAGAGCTGTCCACTTTGCCCATCAGAATCCAACCGAGCCTTGAATTCACTGCTATAGGCTGGTTCCTTCCCAGCATTTTTTTCTCTCCATGCATCAGATATGCATACATTTCTGCACCTAGAATGATGTCGATTGGTGCCGAAATATGAAACAGAGGGTCTGCCAACTCAAGCCCTCTCTGCATGATCCAGGTCGGTTCTGCCAATTTAAAGTTTGGAATTTCGGTGGTTAAGACCTCCATCACTAGAGCATTCGTTTCACAAATTTCGGATCTATAAATCGACCTGAATCTCAAGTCAACCGATGTAGTTGACACCTGGACTGGATTATTTCCAATACCCCTAAGTGAGCGTCGTGATGTTTCTCCTTTAAGTCCAAGTTTCTCACAAATTTCTTTTGTGATCAAACTAACTTGTGACCCACTATCTAAAAGTGCTCGGCAGATCTGCTGTGTACCGTTTGCACCTTCCACAATTATCTGAGCAGTCGCAAGGAGCACTTGATTGATGGTCTCACTTCCTTGTTCAATACTCGTGTTGTTGACTTCACTTACAGGTTTAAAGATCTGTGGCTTTGCACCCTTCTGATTATTAGTCACCTCTGTGTCAAGCCTATGGAGCAAGGTATGGTGCCTTTTGTTGCACTTCTTGCAAGGTCCTTGGTAACAATTTTTTCCCGTATGACCTCTCTTTAGACAATTGTAGCACATTTTGTGTTGTTTAACAAATTCCCATTTTTGCTCGATAGGCATTGTACTAAACGTAGTACAGTTGTAGATTCTGTGACCTGCTTTGCATGCTATGCATATTTGAGCATTGGTATCAATCGCAATGTGTACATTTGCATAGTCCTTTTGGATTTCATTTTCCTTTCTTTGATATTCCTTTGATCCCTGTGGCAGACTTCTAGCTTGTCTCTCAAGAAACAGAATGAAGTCTTCATAGCAAGGAAATGATCTCTCATCCTGGGTCAACTCCCACTGCCGTTTCATATCCTCATCGATTCTGTTCCTCAAGAACTGCACCAATATTATGTCCACCAACTCATTTCTTTGCAATCCGAGGGATCCTAGATTGCGTACAGACTCGTTACATGTATCCAGAAGTTCCCTTAGGGCCTTTGCTGAAGGATACTTCATTTTCTTGATCTTGAATATTCCGTTCAGTTTCGCATAAGCCAACTCTCTTTGGTTGTCGTACCTTGATACTAGAGTATCCCATGCTTGCCTGTAGCTTGCCGATGATATTGGGAACCCACGTATCAGTCTGGCCGCTTCTCCCTTCACCGCGGAGCCCAAATACTGCAGCTTTTGTAGATCACTCAGCCCTGGATTTTGATCTATGGTCATTCCGAATACCTCCTTGAAGTTGAACCAAGAGTTCGCATCTCCATAGAAGTGAGGCAACTCGAACTTGGGCAATATCACTGTTTCGAGGCCCTTTGCTGGCTTTGTATCAACTGTACCTTGGTTTCCTTCTAATGCACGCCTGAGCTTTATTTCCAGTTTCTTCATTTTATCTTGAATTGTTTCATAACCTTCGAATTCCTTCTCCTCATCTACTTCCTCCTGTTCTAATAACTCGTCAAATAAGTTCTTTGTTTCCGTTTTTATTTCGGATATATCTTCATGTATCAGCTTTAAATTCTGGAGATCTCCTGCCGCTATTTCTTCATCTATGGATGCCAGGTATTTATCCATTCGTCTTATCTGGAAACGGATCTTGACTTTTAGGCCTTTGATTGCCTTAGGCATATTTTCAGTTTTGAAGGTTTTTCCTCAGCAGAATCACGCTCTTTCTCTTGATATCCGGCTCGATATGGACCAAGTTTGTTGGGAGCTTGTTTCCTGACACTAGTAGCCCGGACTTCCTGTAGCTCCTACTGCCTTCTTTCTGGTCTCAGGTGTTGACGATATGTGGCAGAGCTTAATTTTGGACTGTAAGTTACGAGACCAGACCGGCGGATTGCCTGCCGAGAAAGTTGTTCCTTCGCAAGACTGCGATGTAGCACGCTGTATGACTAGAGGAAGTACGCCTCACACGAATTTGCTAACACACTCTAACTTTATTCAATCATCCACTCATTTTATATACACACATATTTACATAGTTAAAAGAAAGAAAGAAAAATTTGCATGACTATGAATCAATGCAGCCTAGCTAGTGATTTACATAGCTAGGAGCAAACAAAGTTATTGCCCAGTATTATGCTTCATATTGTTTTATTATCATGATTGATCAGCTTCTCTATTCATTTTTGAATCGATTTATAATAATATTTTTCAAAATATTTGTTCAAATTTTGATTTGAGTATAAGAAAATTGCGATATATATACTCTTATAAAAATGATCAAAAAAACATTTCGAAATAATTTTATTTATTAGAAAAATCGCGATCTTTTGATTTCTCGCTCTTCAGCGACCTAAATGATAATTTTTGCCCGTTTAAGATCGAGTGCCCGAGACTTAACGGTTTTTATATAAAAAATAAACTCGTTGTGCGAAAGTTTTTAATCATTGTATATATTTTTTTAATTGATAGAGCATATTATATCATAGAATCCCGTATTGGTAACTTTTTTCCTGAAGAAAAATTGCTTCAACGCTCTCCTAAGGTGGAATAGTGGAATTTGACTTTTCAAGAATTAGGGGCTGATGAAGGTTTTATTTAAATTCTCAATGTGGTATTCGACCCCGGATCTTAGCTGTCGAAAATATACATCCTGTATTGAGGCAATATTTGAACATAAAGCAATATTAGCTTACAAAGTTTATTCAGTGTTTGCACCTTCGATGAAAAATATAATTTGAGATTAAACTAGCATTTCATTTTCAATTTCCTATTAAATAATAAATTATATATATATATAATAAAAGGATTTAAAAGCGCGAATGTTTCTTTTATACATAAAACGAACTTCTACTGTCCTTACTGCGATGAAAAAATATATTGGGAGGGCTTGGCTCATCAGTGGTGAACCCTCCCAGCGGTTTCGCCAATTTAATCCACCAGACCGCTTCTCAAAGCTCTAATACTGTATTGGATCATTCTGCTTTTATATGCTACACTGAAGGATGGAATCTTAGAAATGGTTTTCAAGTAAACTATGGACATAAGCTTTTAGGACAGTAGAATTACATTCAAATATTTGCTTCGAGCAATGCTCTTCAGCAAACTATAAAGACAAGACCAGTTAGGCATAAGTTAACACAAAGCAATAACGCGCCATCTATACATATAAAATAAAAGGATTTAAAAGCGCGAATGTTTCTTTTATACATAAAACGAACCAGGGTCAGGTGTTGATATTAAAAATAAAGAAAACATATCCTGACCACAAGCACATGTGCTTTTTAGTTTATTTTTGCTCTACTAGATGACGCTCTTCTATCTAAAAAGCACATGTGTTTGTTGTCAGGATATGTCTTCTTTATTTTTAATATATAAATTAAATAAATAAATACGAATAAATGAGGTTATATAAATATATTTGTGGCCTCCCTTTATTTTTATTATTGCAGTTAAGGTCAGTAGAAAATTATTTTGAAAATAAATATATACACGCTATATTTATAAATATAGTTTACACAATCCCAATATTTAGAATATCTATATATAAAAAGGGCTGAGAAATCTATCTATAAAAAGGTTCTGCCAACAAAGAGGAAAAGGATGTCGAGGGAAAAGTAAATCAGAGCACACAATCCATGAGGGGTGATTACCATAAAAAGGCAACGTCCCAAAGTGAAGGCCATCAAGTCAACAGGAGGTTAAAACAATGAGGGAAGGGGGCAATATCAGGGGAGTAGGAGGGTGGCAATCAAAACACACGGGGGGATTAGTGGGAGGGGGGAGTGGGAAGTGACAGGGTGGCACTTAAGAGCTGTGAGTGCACACACACGGTTGATTCACTGGAGCATCGACTCTCTCAATGGACTTTCATGACTTCATAATCCCTGCTCTTTCTCAGGACCTCAGCTATGGCTAACGGTAACGTACACCTATATACTGACAGAAGTGTCAATACCGTTTTATATTAAAATCAAAAATCCTTGCAGCCCTCTATATAGCAGAGGGATATAGCAATATTCTCACTTACCATGATAATCATTTTATAGCAAGTTTTCACTTCACAAATAAAATGATATCATCACTTAATGATGATGGAAAAGGATAGATGATAAAATACATCTTAAAGTCAAATTATCATCAATATAAAAATGTAATCATTGTTTGGATTCACAAGAGAGTAACAGCAGTTATACAGATAACGTTTTTTTAGTAAATATTAAAAATATAAAAAAGCAGGAGAACAATATAAACTAATATGGGTAATTGATTATTTGAAGTCATCCAGAAGAGGATATCCATATGGATAAGGCACCTCAGTTAGCCGGTATTGTGATCAGGGTGCATGGACCGATCTGATCTGCTCCATGGACAAGACACCACCACCACCTCAGTTGGCCGTTATTGTGATCAGGGTGCATGGACCGATCTGATCTACTCCATGGACAAGACACCACCACCACCTCAGTTAGTCGGTATTGTGATCAGGGTGCATGGACCGATCTGATCTGCTTCATGGACAAGACACCACCACCACCTCAGTTGGCCGGTATTGTGATCAGGGTGCACGGACCGATCTGATCTGCTCCATGGACAAGACACCACCACCACCTCAGTTGGCCGGTATTGTGATCAGGGTGCATGGACCGATATGATCTACTCCATGGACAAGACTCCACAACCACCTCAGCTGGCCGGTATTGTGATCAGGGTGCACGGACCGATCTGGTCTACTCCATGGACAAGACTCCACCACCACCTCAGTTGGCCGGTATTGTGATCAGGGTGCATGGACTGATCTGATCTGCTCCATGGACAAGGCACCACCACCACCTCAGTTGGCTGGTATTGTGATCAGGGTGCACGGACAGATCTGATCTGCTCCATGGACAAGACACCACCACCTCAGTTGGCCGGTATTGTGATCAGGGTGCATGGACTGATCTGATCTGCTCCATGGACAAGACACCACCACCACCTCAGTTGGCTGGTATTGTGATCAGGGTGCACGGACAGATCTGATCTGCTCCATGGACAAGACACCACCACCACCTCAGTTGGCCGGTATTGTGATCAGGGTGCACGGACAGATCTGATCTGCTCCATGGACAAGACACCACCACCTCAGTTGGCCGGTATTGTGATCAGGGTGCACGGACAGATCTGATCTGCTCCATGGACAAGACACCACCACCACCTCAGTTGGCCGGTTTTGTGATCAGGGTGCACGGACAGATCTGATCTGCTCCATGGACAAGACACCACCACCACCTCAGTTGGCCGGTATTGTGATCAGGGTGCACGGACCGATCTGATCTACTCCATGGACAAGACACCACCACCACCACTTCAGTTGGCCGGTATTGTGATCAGGGTGCATGGACCGATCTGATCTGCTCCATGGACAAGACTCCACCACCACCTCAGTTGGCCGGTATTGTGATCAGGGTGCACGGACCGATCTGGTCTACTCCATGGACAAGACTCCACCACCACCTCAGTTGGCCGGTATTGTGATCAGGGTGCACGGACAGATCTGATCTGCTCCATGGACAAGACACCACCACCTCAGTTGGCCGGTATTGTGATCAGGGTGCACGGACAGATCTGATCTGCTCCATGGACAAGACACCACCACCACCTCAGTTGGCCGGTATTGTGATCAGGGTGCATGGACCGATCTGATCTGCTCCATGGACAAGACACCACCACCACCTCAGTTGGCCGGTATTGTGATCAGGGTGCACGGACCAATCTGATCTGCTCCATGGACAAGACACCACCACCTCAGTTGGCCGGTATTGTGATCAGGGTGCATGGACAGACCTGATCTGCTCCATGGACAAGACACCACCACCACCTCAGTTGGCCGGTATTGTGATCAGGGTGCATGGACCGATCTGATCTGCTCCATGGACAAGACACCACCACCACCTCAGTTGGCCGGTATTGTGATCAGGGTGCACGGACCAATCTGATCTGCTCCATGGACAAGACACCACCACCTCAGTTGGCCGGTATTGTGATCAGGGTGCATGGACTGATCTGATCTGCTCCATGGACAAGACACCACTACCATTAAAATAAAAAAGACATATCCTGACCACGCTAACATGTGCTTTTTAGAATAGTGGAATCGCCATCTAGTGGAACAGAAATTAAATAAATGTTGATATAACTTGTTCCCTGATATTTAGCCAACCCATTTTCTTTATATATATTTATTATCTTATTATTTTCACATCGCTTTATATTTAACACTATAGTTGTCTATAAATTCAATTGTGCCATCTCCCTAGAAATTAGTAATGATTATTTTTGACAATGTGTTAAATATATCATTAAATTGTATCTGTTAGAGTTTTTATTATTATTTTAAATATAACTCTGTGTATATATGTTTGTATTATATTTGACCAGGAGTGCCTGGTCACGTGTGTGAATTTATTGTATATATATGGTGGTTGGAAATAAAATAAGAGTTGAGTTGAGCTTTTGTGAGACCAGTGCTTTTACATAGTTAGAATTTGGAAAGCCCGCTACATTTTAGGAGAAGACCTTTGCGCTGACTATACCTCTAGGCTGAAGAACGAACAGAAGAAAACCAGTTAAAAGAAGTTATCGAACAGTATCTATACAGACCTTACTGCAACGATAAAAGTTATTGAATGAGAGGGCTTGTCTCATCAGCGGTGAACCCTTTCTGAGATTTCGCCAAATTAATCTCCAGACCACTCTACTATTGTATATCGGATTGGTTTTCTTATATACTCTGCATTTACTAAGGAGGGCAGCCTAAGGGTGTTTAGGGAACCTATGGACATAAGCTTATAGGTCTGTTGAGGTGATAGAGCATATAGGAATCTACAGACCTTTAAGCTTATGTCCATAGGTTCCCTAAACACTCCCCTAAGCTGCCTTCCTTAAAAATACAGGGTATATAAAGATCAACCCAACACAATAGTAGAGTGGTCTAGAGATTAATTTGGCGAAACGTCTGAGAGGGTTCACTACTGATGAGACAAGCCCTCAAATTCAATAACTTTTATCGTTGCAGTAAGGTCTGTATATATACAATTTAATGATATAATCAACACATTGCAAAAATAATTGTTACAAATTTAATAGATAGAAGGATAAAGAGGTTATTTTTGACGTGACAACGTCTTAAATTAGGTTGCGGCTGGGAGTCACTTATGAAAAAGTGTAACGCCCGGTAACGTTACGATGAGTCACCGAACGAGAGTGCTGCGCGCGCAGCTGCGCGCGCAGCGCTAGAGAATTAGACGCATTGAATCGGCGCATGCTTGTCTCTGTCTTTGTCTTTCTCGAACGTTCTTGGCGTTGGAAAAACAAGAAAGCGTCATAATACAAGTTCACACGTGTGGTTAAAGTATCGTCAGCTGTGTCTGTAGTGAAAATGTGGAGTGCTTAGATTCGTCATTTACAACAACTACAACAATAAAGGTAAATAATTGTACACTGATATTTCATTATCGTAAACTATGATTGATTGATTAATTGTTAGATTGACACAAAAGTTGAGAAACTGAGTTTATAGGGTATGTCATACTATTGATAAATGTTGATAGTGTTAAGTAAATTATTAGTTTAAAATTAAATAATTAATTAATTATTATTTTACAAATTTTAAATAGTTTCAAATTTATTTAGCAAAAATTTGAACCTTCGATCTGAATAAATGTTTTGATTTTCGAATTGATTCTTTAAAATTACAAATATTAAGAAAAAGTGGCAGATATAAGAAAACTTTATTTAAACTGTGTTGAGCAAGAATTTTAACATCTAATTTAAGTAAATGTTTTAATTTTCAACTTCATCATTTACAATTACAAATTTAATTTAATTTCAAATTTATTTAGCAAAAATTTGAACCTTCGATCTGAATAAGTGTTTTGATTTTCAAATACCAACGCGGCTGGTGGAGTGGCGATCTATCGTAAATTATTATCGACATCTACGGCGGAAGTGTTCCAAGTTGCGATTACAGACGTAACTCGTGTCATTAAAACCAAGGGTGACATGTGCATGACTGAAGTTACTTGCTTCGCCGCTAATACTAGCTTCAAGTTTATACTCGGTGCTGTATATATTCATCCAGGAGCTAGTATGCAGGATATTGGAATGTTACTATGGCAAGGACTCGGTCCGTACATTCACAACAGCCAGTACGTGCCACCGTTCGTGCAAGTTGATTCTAGTATACCGATTCTTCTGTGTGGTGATTTTAACAAAAACGTAAAGCCTGACAACTCGTTTCTTAATTTCATGAAAAATACGTATAATCTTGATTGCGTATCAAACGTTTCTAAGTCAACTACGTTAAAAGGAACAACTATCGACTTGACTTTCGCAAGACACATTACAGCAGAAACACTTCCTTTCATTTCATATTTCTCCTATCATCGTCCTATCCTCAACAAAATCACTCAAATAGGAATTAGTTAAGTTTAAGTTTACATGTACAATGTTTTAGTAAACAAAATATATTTCTATAGTTAAAATTTGTGCAATTCTTATTTTCATTCAATTCCTTGTTCCTATTGTGCAATTTAAATATATTCATATCAATAAATATTCTACCGTTGTCACGTAAAATCTTCGCCCGTAAAACCGACTTTACAGGCAACCATTTTTTTTTTTACACTTGGTTATCTCGTGTGTGTTCAATAAAGGTATCTGTAATATCTTTCAGAGTTATTGTCTGAATCCCGTTATATATGCTTAAAGGTACAATTACCGTAAGTTTTGTCTATGAAAGAGTATATGGCTTCTTTTAACTATATTTATATATAAAGAAGTCACTCATCCTTGGAGACTTTTTGTTGATCCTAATTGAGATCAAAAGATTCAAACCTTTTAACTGGAATTATTTGTTGGGAAAATTATTTGATAGCTGGAGAGAGATAGATAAAGATTTCCACAATCAAAGAGACAAAACCAATAGTTCTTAAATAATTCTTCAATGACGTATGTCTTAAGATGAAAAGCCAAAGTTCTAAGCATTTTACAAGAAGTAGTTAACACATAGAATTCTTTTTGAATATCTCACTTACCATAATAATCAGAATTTAACTGGAATTATTTGTTGGGAAAATTATTTGATAGCTGGAGAGAGACAATTAACAACTTTATTGATTCCTAATCAATAGTAAAAAATAAATTTAGAGAAAAATCAAAATACAGTATTGTAATTAAAGCTGGAAAGAGACATAAAGATTGCCACAATCGAAAACAAAACCAATAATTCTTAAATAATTCTTCAATTATGTATGTCTTAAGATGTAAAACCAAAGTTCTAAGCATTTTAAAAGAAGTAGTTAACATATAGAACTATTTTTTCAATATTCTCACTTACTATAATAATCAGAATTTAACTGGAATTATTTGTTTGGGAATTTATTTGATAGCTGGATAGAAATAGATAAATATTGCTACATTTAAAACCAAAACCAATAATTCTTAAACAATTCTTCAATGACGTATATTCAGAATTCGCCAAAGAGACGTTTAGCTGGCAAAGTGGCTAGTCCAAATCTATGGCCAAAATAAAGATGAAAATTTCGCCGGAAGGATATTTATGTATAAAAATAGTGTGGCATCGTCTATTCTGACGGGAGAAGCGGCATTTATTCTTATAGATTAAACTCCTCTTGGCAAAATATCCATCCATAATTTGGAGACATAGATTTACAAAAAGTAGTTTATACATAGAAATATCTTTTTCAATATTCTTATTTACCATAATAATCAGAATTTAACTGGAATTATTTGTTTGGAAAATTATTTGCTAGCTGGAGAGAAATAGATAAAGATTGCTACAATCAAAAACAAAAACAATAATTCTTAAAGAATTCTTCAATGACGTATGTCTTAAGATATAAAACCAAAGGTCTAAGCCTTTTACAAGAAGTAGTTAACACATAAAAATATGTTTTTCAATATTCTCACTTACCATAATAATCAGAATTTAACTGGAATTATTTGTTGGGAAAATTATTTGATAGCTGGAGAGAGATAGATAAATATTGCTACAATTAAAACCAAAACCAATAATTCTTAAACAATTCTTCAATGACGTATATTCAGAATCCGCCAAAGAGATGTTTAGCTGACAAAGTGGCTAGTCCAAATCTATGGCTAAAATAAAGATGGAAATTTCGCCGGAAGGATATTGATGTATAAAAATTGTGTGACATCGTCTATTCTGATGGGAGAAGCGGCCTTTATTTTTATAGATTAAACTCCTCTTGGCAAAATATCCATCCATATTTTGGCCATAGATTTACAAGAAGTTAGTTAACACATAGATTTTTTTTTTCAATATTCTTACCTAACATAATAATCACGCAAGTTTTCACACAAACTTCACAAATAACATGATATTATCACTTAATGATGATGGAAAAGGATAGATGGTAAAACACATCTTAAAGTCAAATTATCATCAATATAAAAATATCATCATTGTTTGGATTCAACAGAGAGTAACAGCAGTTATACAGATAACGTTTTTTTAAAGAAATATTATAAATATAAAAAATCAGGAAAACAATATAAACTAATATGGGTAATTGGGTTTTTGACGTCATCTCAATTTACTGGTTCTAAGATATGGCATCAGCCTAACAATGCTGTTGTACAAAAAGCTATGTATTCAAGGTCAACGTGATTCTACCTTTTTATCCCCATTAATAAACCTTCTTACAAAATTCTTCAATCAATTTGATCAACATTACCATAAATAACCTTAAAGATAGAGGTTGCCTGGCCGGGGGGGGGGGGGGGGGGGGGGGGGCATTGATTGTTCTTAGAAATAAGAGCTACTTCGACTTTTAAATGTTTTTTATTCTGTATGGCCCTCGTCGGTATAGGGAGGTCTTTATTCCATGAGATCCACGCGGGATCGAATCTTCACAATCCGCCAAAGAGATGTTTAGCTGACAAAGTGGCTGGGCCAAATCTATGGCCAAAATAAAGATAGAAATTTTGCCGGAAGAATATTGATGTATAAAAATAGTGTGGAATCGTCTATTCTGATGGGAGAAGCGGCATGTATTTTACTCTGGACGAATTGTCTATTAATTCTAATAACTCACATTCTCTGTATATAAATATAATAAAAATATATTTTATATTATCCGCCGGTTTCAAAATCACTTTATTAGGTACCGTTCAACAAGAGCAACCTAGTTTATGATAATTGAAGCAATGAATAATATGATGCACTAGCGCGCCATCTGTTATCAAAATTCGAAATTATTTTAAAGGCGTAAGATTCTTTTTGAAAATAAACAATTTCTACTGCCCTTACTGCAATGGAAAAATTAATGGGAGGGCCTGGCTCATCAGTGGTGAACCCTCCCAGCGGTTTCGCCAGTTTAATCTACCATACCGCTGTTATATTGCATTTTTGGAACTTTCTTTTATAGTGATACTGTTGTTAGACTCTTGGAATGGGTATTTTAGAAGACCTATGGACATAAGCTTTGAGGACAGTAAAATTACATACATTTATAAATATATTATAAATATTCACATATTAAACAGACTGTTAACGTGGGATTCAATCCCAGTTCATGACTGTCGGGAATCGAGGGTGTTACCCACTCATCCACCGACTTATATTTATAATGTAATATATCTCATGATAATATTATAATATACTCTTGGCGTATAATTATAAAGCTATACAAACAGTTTAACCGCATAAGTTTCTTTTATATTTATGAAAAATCATTTTTAATTTCAAAGAGAAATATTTAATATTTCTAACTTTTGGATGAAGTATGAAAAGGTTGAATATATGAAGAGTGATGGTCTATATATGAATGGATGACGTATGGAAGGGTGAAAAATATGAAGAGTAATGGCGAACGGAAAAATAAAAGTGTCCAGGAGCGGGAATCGAACCCACAACCTTCTGCTTACCGGGCAGGTGCCATGTCCACTAGGCTATCCTGGACGTATTTCTCCGTTCGTAACTAATATTTAAACTGACTAATAATACTTATAAATGACTGCGGCGTATAATTATAAAGCTATACAAACAGTTTAACCGCATAAGTTTCTTTTATATTTATGAAAAATCATTTTTAATTTCAAAGAGAAATATTTAACATTACTCTTCATATTTTTCACCCTTCCATACGTCATCCATTCATATATAGACCATCACTCTTCATATATTCAACCTTTTCATACGTCATCCAAAAGTTAGAAATATTAAATATTTCTCTTTGAAATTAAAAATGATTTTTCATAAATATAAAAGAAACTTATGCGGTTAAACTGTTTGTATAGCTTTATAATATACTCTGTTTAATTAATTTATTTTTGAATGTGGGGGGTCGGTGGAAGGCTGGTTAAACTGTTTAGTTTTCGACCACTACGACCCGGGTTCGAATCCCGCATTGGACACTTTTTTCTGTTTAAAAAAAAAAAAAATGCTCCAATGGCCCCCCGATTCTTGCAAAAGTCCAACCCCACCAGCGAGAGCAAGTAACCAAACGGGGCTCTGGCACATTTGTAAGTGCAAAGTCGAACTGCTTTTCACATGTGTAGACATGTGGTGCGCTTACAGTAAAAAAGCAGTCGCTAACTACCCACCATGATTATCCTGGCCTGTACCACGTGTACTAGGGATAAGCAAAAAAAATTTTTTGAATGTTTGGAGTTGCAGGCACTGTACACATTGTTGTTGTTGTTATGAATATATTTAAAAATGTATATAAAGCATTAGAAAGATATAAAATTAAAATTTGTTTCTTAATTTGGTAAAGCATTTTTATATATTTAATCGAAGAGGAAAATTACATATATCATTCCCATCCCTGGACACTCTATTTTTCCGTTTATCATTACTCTTCACAATTAAAAAAAAGTCGGTGGACGAGTGGGTAACACGCTCGATTCCCGACAGTCATGAACCGGGATTGAATCCCGCGTTAAAATTTGTTTAATATGTGAATAACCTTCACATATATTATTCACTGTTTCAATTATCATGAACTAGGTTGCTCTTGCTGAGGGGAACCTATTAATATGATTTGAACCAGATTCACAATTCATCCTTTCATACTTCATCCCTAAAGTTGTAAATAATCGTTATTTCTCCTTAAAATAAATTTCGACTTTTCGTTTAAAAAGAAACACATGCGGGATAATTTTCAAATGTCATTCTACAATCAAATATATTTATAATGCATTAGCGCGCCATCTGTTGTAAAAATTTTTAACTATTTTTGACGCGTATGATTCTTTTAAAAATACAGTAAACTCTCCTATAACGCGATTAATGTGTTCCGTGTTGTATGAAATAGCGTTATAGGAATTCGCGTTGTACGAAATAAAACTTGTATAACGCGAATATTGTTAGGGTAAATTGTTAGTGACAAATATCATGTAAAAATGTATTGTATAAAATGATGTATATAGGAAAAATAATTATATGCTAAAACAAAACGAAATGTTATATTATTTTATATGCAAATGTATTGTACAGTTGTCAATAAGGAAATTTCCGCATTTTATTTTATAACGCGTTATACGAAAATTCGCGTTGTATAAATAAATTTGTTGCAATTTTTTTATCGCATTGTACGAAATCGCGTTGCAAAAACTCGCGTTATAGGAGAGTCTACTGTAAAGTTCTTTATAAAAAAAATATATATATATTAAGGTTGGAAGAATTAGCTTTTTAAAATTAAGGTAGAATGAAATGGCATTAATGATACATTTCAATACAGAGGGTTTATAAGAATCCCAATCCAATACAATAATAGAGCAGTCTTGAGATTAATTTGGCGAAACCGCAGAAGGGTTTGCCACTGATGAATCTATCTCTCTCATTCAATAAATTTTATCATTGCAGTAAGATATCGCAACTCATTTTTAATTAATTGCATAAAGAACATTTTAGTTTACTGAGGAAGAGCATGCCCGAAAGCTTCTTTATACAATTAATGAAAAAGAGTTGCGACATCTTATACATTTTTTTTTTATTTGACGAAATCAGAAAACCTGTGATAATGAACAGACAGATAGCATCAATTAAAAGATCCTTTAATTATAAAACACATCTTAAAGTCAAATTATCATCAATATAAAAATGTCATCATTGTTTGCCTTCAACAGAGAGTAACAGTAGTTATACAGATAACGTTTTTTTAAAGAAATATTATAAATATAAAAAATCAGGAAAATAATATAAAATAATATGGGTAATTGGTTATTTGAAATCATCCCAATTTACTGGTTCTAAGATATTGAATTTGTCAGTTTATTTAATATTTTAATATGATAATCTTTGTGTACATTATTGCTCATGTCAAAGTAAAAGTTTCAAACTAGCTAGTTTGTGAAAAATAGTTCTATTATATAAATGTGATAAACTAGTTTTATATTTTAATTGATTTTATTTATATATATTAATATAAAAAATAAAGATCACCTCCCGTCAAAATAGACGTCAAAGCTATACGCCATTTATTGACCGTCGCCTCAAGCTAGCAGCTTCAGGTCGGTGACAAGGCCACAACACCAGTTTGGCAAACTGAGATGAGTTCACCTAGTAACTATGGTTTCGGGCTAATGGCCTTGGTCAGTCCAGGGCGGACTTTATTCCATGAGATCCACAAGCGATATAATGGAATCGTCACAATCTGCCAAAGATGTGTTTAGCTGACAAAGTGGCTGGGCCAAATCTATGGCTAAAATAAAGATGGAAATTTTACCGGAAGGATATTGATGTATAAAAATAGTGTGGCATCGTCTATTTTTACGGGAGAAGCGGCATTTATTTTTATAGATTTAACTCTTTTTAGCAAAATATACATTCATATTTTGGCCATAGATTTGGCCCAACCACTTGTCCAGATAAACATCTCTTTGACGGATTGTGAAGATTCCATTGGATCCCGTGTGCATCTCGTGGAATAAAGTCCGCCCTGTACTGACGAGAGCCATTAGTCTGAAACCATGATTTCACGTAGATTTACTTTAGATTGGTTCTTATCGGAAAATTTAACAATAGTTAACTATTTGTCTACTAGTGGTAGTGGTGTCTTGTCCATGCCTTTTCTCTATGGAAAGGGGGGGTGTCATTGTCCCGTTAGTCAGCCACATTTCAGAGTTCCCTGTTCACGGTTACCGTAGCGGCTCGGGGCTCACGAGGTCCCCACTGTACTTCGCCCTACAGGGCAGTCCCTTACTTGTGCTGCATCATCCGCAAGCCACGTAGAGGAGGGGTTGGACTTCTGGGCAGGTTCTCTACTAGTAAAGCTTTAGTTATGTTGGAGAGAAGTCTGGAAACTATATCACGGATCTCACGAGGTCCCCACTGTACTTCGCCCTACAGGGCAGTCCCTTAATTGTGCTGCATCTCCCGCAAGCCACGTAGAGGAGGGGTTGGACTTCTGGGCAGGTTCTCTACTAGTAAAGCTTTAGTTATGTTGGAGAGAAGTCTGGAAACTATATCACGGATCTCACGAGGTCCCCACTGTACTTCGCCCTACAGGGCAGTCCCTTAATTGTGCTGCATCTCCCGCAAGCCACGTAGAGGAGGGGTTGGACTTCTGGGCAGGTTCTCTACTAGTAAAGCTTTAGTTATGTTGGAGAGAAGTCTGGAAACTATATCACGGATCTCACGAGGTCCCCACTGTACTTCGCCCTACAGGGCAGTCCCTTACTTGTGCTGCATCTCCCGCAAGCCACGTAGAGGAGGGGTTGGACTTCTGGGCAGGTTCTCTACTAGTGAAGCTTTAGTTATGTTGGAGAGAAGTCTGGAAACTATATCATGGATCTCACGAGGTCCCCACTGTACTTCGCCCTACAGGGCAGTCCCTTACTTGTGCTGCATCTCCCGCAAGCCACGTAGAGGAGGGGTTGGACTTCTGGGCAGGTTCTCTACTAGTAAAGCTTTAGTTATGTTGGAGAGAAGTCTGGAAACTATATCACGGATCTCACGAGGTCCCCACTGTACTTCGCCCTACAGGGCAGTCCCTTACTTGTGCTGCATCTCCCGCAAGCCACGTAGAGGAGGGGTTGGACTTCTGGGCAGGTTCTCTACTAGTAAAGCTTTAGTTATGTTGGAGAGAAGTCTGGAAACTATATCATGGATCTCACGAGGTCCCCACTGTACTTCGCCCTACAGGGCAGTCCCTTACTTGTGCTGCATCTCCCGCAAGCCACGTAGAGGAGGGGTTGGACTTCTGGGCAGTTTCTCTACTAGTAAAGCTTTAGTTATGTTGGAGAGAAGTCTGGAAACTATATCACGGATCTCACGAGGTCCCCACTGTACTTCGCCCTACAGGGCAGTCCCTTACTTGTGCTGCATCTCCCGCAAGCCACGTAGAGGAGGGGTTGGACTTCTGGGCAGGTTCTCTACTAGTAAAGCTTTAGTTATGTTGGAGAGAAGTCTGGAAACTATATCACGGATCTCACGAGGTCCCCACTGTACTTCGCCCTACAGGGCAGTCCCTTACTTGTGCTGCATCTCCCGCAAGCCACGTAGAGGAGGGGTTGGACTTCTGGGCAGGTTCTCTACTAGTAAAGCTTTAGTTATGTTGGAGAGAAGTCTGGAAACTATATCATGGATCTCACGAGGTCCCCACTGTACTTCGCCCTACAGGGCAGTCCCTTACTTGTGCTGCATCTCCCGCAAGCCACGTAGAGGAGGGGTTGGACTTCTGGGCAGGTTCTCTACTAGTGAAGCTTTAGTTAGGTGGAAGAGAAGTCTGGAAACTATATCACGGATCTCAGATCAATCAAAAAACGTAATTTTCATTTTTCTGCTAATTACCGGGGTGTAGCGAAGTTAATTGAGGTCTTAGAGCCATTGTTTAACCCAGGCAGGCCTCTCAATGAATTTTAATATCTAATTAATACGCTGGGGTTAAATGGAATCAACAAGAAGTTGGTGTGCGGAAGGCATGATGTAGTGAACTGTTCCTTTTACCATTCCTTAGCTCTTTGCAGGATATTTAGCTCTTTCTATAATATAATTTTGTTGGTGCAATGTAAGGTTTGTGTGTACACATTCAATAGTTCATTTAGAATTCGATTTTTTTTTTTTTTTGTTATTCTATCTTCTTAAATTGTTACTTAAAAATCTCTAAAGTATAGTTCCCAAGTGTTCGCTAAAACTAAATTTTATTAAAATATTTTATGTTTTACATATGTTTAATGTACAAATATATTTACACTGGCTCGCAAAATTAAAGGAACAACATATTTTTTTATCTCAAATATCTCAAAAGATCATTGCTTGACCGGCTGATTTTCATAAAATACGTGTTATATTTTTTTATTATTTCGGGTATTTTAATCAATAATGGAATAATAAATTTGTGTATAAAATTTCTTTGATAAATTTTCAATAAAATTTGAGATAAATGAAAAAAATGTTGTTCCTTTAATTTTGCGTGCCAGTGTATATACATAAATCAATATATATGACACTTCAATTTATATAAAGACTTAAAATATAAACAAATATACGTGTTTACTGTATGTGCACCGCTACAGATATTGTAAAGATTGTAAGATAAAACTATCCTATTATATTATGATGCATTAGCGCGCCATCTGTTATGAATAATCGAAACTATTATAAACGTGTATGATTCTTTTTAAAATTAAATTGAAATTGCTTAATTATCAAAAGAATCATACGCGTCTATAATAGTTTCGAATATTCATATCCAATTATTTTGAAAAATAGAGCAATCTATAAATAAATCTTTAATTAAAAAGGCATATATTGGATCAAATTACCATTTATTTTACTAATATTTCAGTTGGCTGAACGCCAACCTTTATCAAGGTATTATAACACATTAATGTGTTTCAACAACACATTAAACATGTTATAATACCTTGATAAAGGTTGGCGTTCAGCTAACTGAAATATTGGTAAAATAATGATAATTTGATCCAATATATGTCTTTTTAATTAAATATCCAATTATATTTCATCCATAGTACTGACATATATACATATTCATCCCGGCTTTTACAATTTAATAAAATCAATAAGAAGCCCAGGTTTCTTTTTTAACTTTTTCTATTTCTCAAGCTTTCGAACAAATATGTTCTTCAACAGAAGATCTAAAAGTACCACTTCCAGCCAATAATACACACGCCCTTGGCTGGAAGTGATACTTCTAGGTCTCCTCTTAAAGAGCATATTGACCTGAAAACTTAAGAAATAAAAAAAAGTTTTGTAGAACGACATTTGAAATTATCCCGAATGTGTTTCTTTTGAACGAAAACCCGAAATTTATTTTAAGGAGAAATAACGACTATCTCTTACCTTAGGAATGAAGTATGAAAGAATGAATTGTGAAGAGTATTGATAAACGAAATAAAGTGTCCAGGGATGGAATATTGTATTTAAAAAAAGTTTAAAAAGAAACCTGGGCTGCTTAAGGATTTTGTTAAATTGTACGGACATAGCCATGTTGTCAGTTATACATCTCCTTGGTTTATTCGGAATATTTATATAATTTTTTATACGAGTGATAGTTATCTATAAATATTCAATTAAGGAAAACTAGAACTTGAGGCTATTTGCTAAGAAAAATTCTAGTGTCCTCCCTTATGTTATGTGTTTGGTTTACACAATGATATTATTTAATTATATCCTTAGTTATTATTTATACTATATGTTACAACTCTGAACACTCGGATTTTCCTGGAAAATATCTTAAAGATTTCTTGAAAAAGCCATGGTCCACCTGTGCTGTGTGAGCAGAAGAGCTTAAATTGACTTGTTCCATTATATGTATGTTCCATATGTAAATACCTGTTTTCTTTCCTCTTTTCGCTCTCCACTTCTCCCATCCAAAATTTTTTTTCTTATTTTCCATAGGATTATTCAAATAATAATCTGTATATATTTACCATGTGTATATAATCTTTCTCCATTTTTACCCCTTTGTATATTTCCCACTTTCATAGGTTTCTCCGTCTTGTAACCCCAAGAAGAATCCTCTGTAAGACCTGTGTGTCTTAATAAAGGCTTTTGTGTGTACTTATACTATATGGAAATGAGACTCAGTAAACAAAACTTATTGTTTATTTCAAAAGTCAATTCTAAAATCGAATCTCTGCCAGATTATGATAAATAATTGTCGTTGCCAAACTAAAGATTAATAAATATATAACACCTTATTCACATGATATATTATTAAAACAAAAAAGGCATATCCTGACTACGTTCATATGAACGTTTTGATGGCAGAGAGCCATCTGTTTGATTTTGATAACAAACATCTGACCTTTTTTATTTTTATTTTTTTCACATAATATATTATGAATGTACTAGAGCGCCATCTGTTATCAAATTATAAAACTATTTTAGAGGCGTAATATTCTTTTTAAAATAAAACAATTTCTACTGTCCTTATATGTTACAACTCTGAACACTCGGATTTTCCTGGAAAATGTTCTTGAAAAAGCCATGGTCCACCTGTGCTGTGTGAGCAGAAGAGCTTAAATTAACTTGTTCCATTATATGTATGTTCCATATGTAAATACCTGTTTTCTTTCCGCGTTTTTCGCTCTCCACTTCTTCCATCCAAAATATCGCAGTAAGGACAGTAGAAATTGTTTTATTTTAAAAAGAATATTACGCCTCTAAAATAGTTTTATAATATTATGAATATCATGTAATTAAAGCCATTCCTGATATACTCCTAGCTTGACATTATAATCTCCAGATAGAATATGATAAGGGGGGGGAGGAGAGAGAAGTCCGAGCACGCTTCCCTGCAGTCCCCCCTGGACCTTTAGAATATTGGACAAAATTCTAGTCCAAGGTGACTAACATGGCAACGGTACCCATTTTCCAATGAAGAGCAAAACATGGCCGCAGCCTTGCAGAAATTTGACATAGACCCAGAGCATCAGCTTTACACATCCAAGATAGTGGACATTGCTGCTGCTGTGATAGAGATGTATGGAGACATCTGAGGCTCTTCATAGTACACGACAACAACAACATAGAATATGATAAAACTGATGATATTTATAATTGGTGGTTGGTAGAATGAGGTAGATGTTTTTGCGTCTATTTTGATCTTAAAGAAAACTTTTCTATTTGATATTTATCAATGATTAATAAAAAAATATAGTAATGTAATAATATTAAACAAAATCTTGAAGAAATATAAGAATTATTTATTGTAGAGCATTTCCTCTTGATTCTAAACAAATTTTTATATTCTAAATTCTGAAATATATATTCAAGTTGGGATATTTGGCAAGCCCATGAAAATAGCGTCAATGTTTTCTTCAAATGAATAAATATATTCAATGAAAAAATAAGATATATCTAAATGTATTTAGATATGTTTCTGTATTTTAAACAGAAATATTAATAATATTCCAAATATATATAATAATAAAATGTTCAATAATTATTATAAATTTATTGAGACTTTTCTATTTATTTTAAAATAAAATTCTGGAATAGACAATTAGAAAAAAATATAGTATATAGAATATTCATATTTTAAAAAATGATTTTTCAAAAAAAGAATTTATATAATTTTAAAATTATTCTAATCCAAAAAAATACCAAATGCAATTATTTCCTTATCACGAAAATAACTCTATTACAACCAATTTTATATCATTAGAGTTAGGATAAAAAATGATTGATGTAAAAGGTGCCAAAATTGTTGCCTAAATTTTCAATTAATTAAAATGCATTCAGATCGCGTGTAAAAAAAAATTACGGAAAAAATTTGGATCACTTATCATCGTTTGAAATTTTAAGGGTAAATTGGCGGGAAAAGCAGACGATAGTTATAAAAAGTAGAGTAATTTTGAGAATAATATAGTTTTTATAAAAATTTACGTGTAAAACATTATTAATTATGAAATTTGTATAGTTAATTAAGCCTTTTGATTGAGAGATGATATAATTATTATAATTATAGGATATTATTTAGTACTTTATAAATCTAAATTATATATTAATTTCAGCGAAAATCTGTGTTAACAACATTTTAATTATTTAATTAATATAGTAACACTTTAGTAAAATTGAGATAAATTTATATACTCTTAAAAATGCTATATCTTAGTTATCTAGTGTGTCTACGGGTTACTGTGTATCAAATATCTTTCAGAGTTAATGTCTGAATCCCGATATACATGCTAAAAGGTACAATTTTCTCAAGTTTTGTCGATGAGTGTATGTAAAATAGATAACTATATGCAAATTTATAAATCTCTTGAGCTTCGAATGGTTTGAACGATGTTTCTTTTATCCTTTTTTCATTACGAATAATTTTTAAAGTTGATATTAATTACAAATGATTTCAAACGCTAATCTTCATTATAAATGATTTCAAATGCTAATCTTCATTACAAAATGATTTCGAACGCCGTTCTTCATTAAAAATGATTTCAAATGCTAATCTTCATTACAAAATGAAATCAAATGCTAATCTTCATTGCAAATGATTTCAAATGTTAATCTTCATTACAAAATAATTTCAAACACTAATCCTCATTACAAATGATTTCGAATGCTAATCCTCATTACAAAATGATTTAATGAATTCAAAGGCTAATCTTCATTACAAAAATGATTTCAAACACTAATCTTCATTACGGAATTATTTCCAACGCTAGCATTCATTACAAAATAATATATTGGGCGCTAATCTTTATCACGAAACGATTTCAAACGCTTTTCCTCATTACAAAATGATTTCAAATGCTAATCTTCATTACAAAATGATTTCGAACGCCGTTCTTCGTTACAAAATGATTTTTCGAACGCCGATCTTCATTACAAAATGATTTCAAATGCTAATTTTCATTACAAAATGATTTCAAACGCTAATCTTCATTACAAAATGACTTCGAACGCCGTTTTTCATTACAAAATGATTTCAAACTCCGTTCTTCATTACAAAATGACTTCAAACGCTAATCTTCATTACAAAATGCTTTCAAACGCTAATCTTCATTACAAAATGACTTCGAACGCCTTTCATCATTACAAAATGACTTCGAACGCCGTTCTTCATTACAAAATGATTTCAAACTCCGTTCTTCATTACAAAATGATTTCAAACTCCGTTCTTCATTACAAAATGACTTCAAACGCTAATCTTCATTACAAAATGGCTTCAAACGCTAATCTTCATTACAAAATGACTTCGAACGCCTTTCATCATTACATAATGACTTCAAATTCCGTTCTTCGTTACAAATAATGTTAAACTCTGAACTTCATTTTACAAAATAATATATTGGGCGCTAATCTTTATCACAAAACGATTTCGAACCCTGGTAGTCATTATAAAATGATTTCGAATACCGTTCTCCGTTACAAAATGATGTTGAACGCTGAACACCATTACAAAACGACGTCCTAACAAAGCGGTTGTAGAGCTGGTACTGTACCAAGCCGGGCACGCAGCAGCCTACTGACTACCAGACTGTGAATCCCCCCGTTCCACTTCCCTCCCCTTCAATTGATCGAAACGTTTGAAATATATTGACTGTCACTAAATCTCTGCCCCTTCAACGCCCACCTCTATTGAGCTTGATAGTCGCATTCGATAGTTGTTTGTGTGACTTTTTATTCTCTATATTTTCTCTTGATTTTATTGAAGCTTGTTTCATCTATGTGTAACATTAAAAATAAATAAGCTACAAGTTTGTTCCAAACTCACTTTTTTAGGTACCGCTCAAAAAGACCAACCTAGTTTATGATAATTGCAACAAGGAATAATATGTGAAGGCTAAAAATAAAAAAGCATATCCTGATAAGGAGCACATGTGCTTTACAGAAGGCAGAGCGCCATCTGGTGGAACAGAAATCAACTAAACATTGATTTAGCCTGTTCCCTGATATTTGGCCATCCCAATTTCTTAATAAATCAAGAAAATCCATCCACGAACGCGTTTCGCTCTGTTGGCGCTCGTTAGCGTGGCGTTGGCTTTACCACTGTGAACAAAAAGATTTTTGGTCCTAGAGGCTTCTTGAGAAGTCAAGAAATGGGTATTTAAATATAATGTAATGTAATACAGTAGAATTCGGATAATTCGAACTTCTTTAATTCGAAAACCTCTTTAATTCGAATATTTATCTTGGTCCCCAGAATTTCCTATAATTATAATTTCCGTTTTTAATTCGAATTTTTGGATAATTCGAATTTTTTTATGGTCCCTTGGGGTTCGAATTATCCAAGTTCGACTGTATTATGTAAAAATGGGTATTTTTTATTTATTTTTCTATTCATTTTTCATGTGAAGGTAATTCACATATTAAACAAAATGTTAACGTGGGGTTCAATCCCGGTTCATGACTGTCGGGAATCGGAGGTGTTACCCACTCGTCCACCGATTCTTAAATAAACTACAAGTTTGTATTATATGCATTGTGAAAAATAGTACAAAAGTGAAATTTTATTTGGATCAGATGGATAAATTAAGAAAAAAGGCATCTTCTAATCGTGCAAATAACAGTTGTTGATGGCTTGTGTCATTTGCCGGAATAAATATCAATTAATCATGGGATCTAATGTAATCTTCACAATCTGCCAAAGGGTGTTTAGCTGACAAGGTGTCTATCCCAAATCTATGGCAAAAATATAGATGGAAATTTTGCGCGCGCGCCAGGAGGAAATTGTTCTATAAAATCATTGGTACATGAAAGTTATCCTTCCGCAACCTTATGTTGAATTACATATATGTATAGGTAAAATAAGACAAAAAAGGTTAGGTGATGATTAGAAACAAAAAGACATATCCTGACAGCTTGCATGATCATTTTTAGATGACAGAGCGCCATCTAGTGTAACAAAAATCTACTAAACATTTATTTAAGTTATTCCCTGATATTTGGCCAGCCCATTTTCTTGATAAACCAAGAAAAGTCAACTACGAATGCGTTTCAGGCTGTTGGCAATCGTCTTCTCAGCGTATAATATATTATTATTTCCAAAGATGCGCTGTTTAGGATCCTATACAATCATTTATTATTCGATATTTCTACAGACAACATCTTTATGGAATAGAAAATTTGATCAGTATTATAGGTGGTGTAATTATTGGTTTATGGTGATAGGATGAGATGTGACCTGAGCTGGTATAGCTCTATTCATTGCAACTTTCAATAAGGCAATCAAACTCCACAGTTCAACATTGAGATTAGAAATAACACAACAGTTAAACTTTATATTTTCCCTACAATTTATATCAAAATATCTTGTCCTCACTATTTGCTGTTAGGGAAATGATTGTAGCAGATACACACTTAAAACTTTCGGCCTAGAAAAAGATTTATTAGGAAAAAGTGAAAAATCGAGCAGAAAAGGAAATAAAATTAGTTATTCTATAATATGTTTATACATTATAATTTATAGCAGTTGTATAGACGTGTGAAGTGATAATTGAACTTCTGCAAAAAAGCCTTGTATCTCGAAGATGTTAGATGTGTAGCCACACTTACGAAATATTGGAAAAATGAATATATATTTGATCCCAAATAGACCTATATTTATATAACTATGGACTGTTCAATTTTTAAACACACTATAATGTTTAATTAAAAAGGCATATATTAGATCAAAAAATCATTTATTTTACCAATATTTCAGTTGGCTGAACGCCAACCTTTATCAAGGTGTTATAACATTTTAAAGTGTGTCAACAATAAACTCAGCGCCACATAACGTCAACAGCATTAAGTTTTTAAAAATATTTTGTTATATTCAATGGGGAGAAAATTTTTTGATATATATATTTATATTATGGACAAAATAATTTTTGTAAAATATAGGTGTGAATATTTTGAAAATTAACAATAACGCCTATTTTATATTTTAAAATTATTTGTACTATGTTTAAAAAGATTTTTCGTACAAAAATAAATAAAAATAACAGAATATATATAAAAGAAATGTTAAACTAAAATATTTACTGAAAACACAAAACGTAAAAAATGTTTGAAAAGTTGGTTAAAATAAAATATTAAAAAAATTAAATGTAAAATTGTGAAATTCGAAATAAAAAATAAGTGAAAATGGGAAAATATTTTTAAAAAATGATATCACACAAATAAAACATTTTCAAAACACTACAATGTATAATAACATCTTGAAGAAGGAATTAAAGTTTACGGCGACGACTTTCTTTTATTAAATAAACACGTCGCTGTAAACTAGCCAAATGACCCGGGCAACGCCCGTGTTTTACCCGATTGAATGTTTTGATTCAAATACTATTTGTTACAATTATAAATTGGCGCCTTAAATAAATGCATATATTAGTTAATAACTATAGCCTATGTGCTTTATCTGTCTATGTACTGTTGGCTTCCGTAGGCGTCTCTTACTGGGAAAAAGAAAGAGAGGATTCCATTTAGTTATTAACTAATATATGCATTTATTTAAAGAGCGACCCGCTCCAACACAATAGTTACAAAAACGATAAAGCGAGTGGGGGAGGCATGATGGGGGGGGGCAAAAGTGGCGTGATCGTTGCCAACCAATAGGAGAGCGCCATTCCAAAAAAAAAAGCAAACGGTGACAGAGATGAAAAATTATTAAGAACGCATGACGCTCGTAACTGTATATAGAATGTCAGAAAAGAATAAACATGGATATAGAACTATATAAACTATCATAAAGCGGTCATGGGAAAAAAAATAACCTCACAGAGTAAAAGTCAAAACATGTATATACACCTATCCCCTGATTTACACGGTACTTTTTTTACACGTTTTCGCTTTTACACGGTTTTCCAAATAAGTTTTTTTTTTATCGCACTATACTAAATGCTACTGTGATTGAACACATGCGCTGTGTACACATCTCACGAGGAATCCCGAGCTTATGTGCTGACTACCTATTTAAAACCTGTCAATGCATTTTATTTTTATTTCTGTGTACACCTATCCCCCGATTTACACGTTTTTCTCAGGAACGTATCTACCGTGTAAATCGGGGGGTGGGTGTATAAAACAACTTACTTCTCATACCCTTAATTATGTTAATATTTATTTTTACTTTTTTTTTGTATAACGAATCATTACACGGCGGAATGCCTGAATAAAGCTTTTGTTGTTGTTGTATATTAACATGATGTATTAATGCGTCAACTGTTATAATAAAGTGATGAGCAAAGACCCCTGTCCAGAAGTCCTCCTCCACGTGGCTGGCGGGAGAAGCAGCACAAGTAAGGGACTGCCCTGTAGTACGATGTCGTGAGCCCCGAGCCGCTACGGTAACCGTGAACAGGGAACTCTGAAATGTGGCTGACTAACGGGGCAATGGCACCCCCCATTCCATGGAGTGGACAAGACACCACTACCATGAGCAAAGACCTTCAATTATTTTACCATTGCAACAAGAGCAGTAGAATTTTTTTTATTTTAAAAAGAAGCTTACGAGTCAAAAATAGTTTAACTTTTTTATAATGTATATATAAATTGAGAATATAACTTAATTAACACATACAAAATATTAAAGCATCTTTCGAATATCAAAAATCTAGACAAAGTCTTAAATGATATTTGATTCTAGTCAAAATCTTTTTTTTATATATATATATATTTCACAGAAGCCCTTTTTTTTATATGTATAGCCCTAAAGCTCTAAAATTTAAATAATAAAAAAAATTCTCCTATCACTTTATAATTCTATTTCATTTAAAATTCATCACCATCACCTTTTTATTCCTAATTATACCAAATTTTAATTAGAAATAATAAGACGCTATGTAATAATTAAGCTACCAAAATCAATAAAAATCATCCAAGTAAGACGGGGGGAAAAGGAGAAAAAAATTACCATCTTTTTGATACAAGGAAAAAACGTTTAAATTCAACCAAACGATATTATTGCCCAATCCGTAGCTACCTTTGCAGAAGATATTCAGTATAATTATGGGGAGGTCGGCACCTTCTGATTTTTTTAAACCTCTCGTCTGCTATTAAAGTTGGCATCTGGGTTACTTGAAGCCTTATTATCGAGGGTTAATAATTGCATTTGTTTTTATTATGACAGATCTTTTGGTTCTTCAGTTTTTTTCCCCCCTTCATGGACTTCTGGTATGGCCTTTTCCAAAGAAGACCTTTCAATCTTCCTTAAAATTATTTGGAAATTTCTTTGTTAACCCTAACATCAAACGTGACTATTCAAATGAATGATCTTCTGGTATTTTTTTTTTTACTAGAAAATTACGAATGATCGAGTGCTATCTTTTTCTAAAAGAATCATCAGAAATACTAATCATTAAATCTAATGAAAGGTTTTGGAACAAGAGTTGTTCACTAAATATACCATTCTTGTCACCCAACTGAATGTTTATTTTCTGTACCAAAAAGAGGATAAACTTTATTCCTATTTATGTTACATACGCTGCAATATTACAACAGAATATATCTTTGTATCTCTAGTGTAAAGATTATAGAATGAAGCATGAACTAGTTGTTTGTGAACTTAACGATTTGATTTCCGATAAAAAAATCATATTTAAAGTTCAATTCATTTTGTAAATACATTCTAAACTTTCTACAAAATCTGGATCTCTAATGTTTTCATGCGTTGAATAATGTAAATAACTTATGTAAATAAACTTTTCTCCTTGTTTTGGCGCAAGTATCCCTTGCGGGATATAGCGCTTTGGAAATAAAATAATTGTATCTCTATTGTAAAGGTATATAAATTTTACAAATATATTATTCAGTATATTTCCCTGTTATCTTATTCTATGTAAATAAAATTTGATTTTGTCTTACTCAAATATTTTGTTTTGTCTTCTTAACATTTGTCTTCCCTTTCTATAAAATTCAAAACAAGGATATCGCTATTTTTTAGAGTATTTTTTTCTTATCCTTTTATTAGTCTAAATTAGACAAGATCTTGGAGGTCGTGCTCATAAAGAAGTTCAAGAACTCTTCTTGGTTCTCTGTACAGGGATCCTTTGTCCTTTCCAATACAATTTAGTATATGTTGGGGAGTGGCCTCTTCGGTTTTGCACCTAGTTCATATGGGGAAGCTTTTGACTCCCTCTTTTTTTAGAGTGAAATAAAAGAAACGATGGTCTAATAAAATTTGATTTAAAAAATACTTACCTTTAAAATGTCCTAACTCTTTTCGAAATCTTTGTTATTTTGTATATGGTTGTGAAAATACGTTATTAATTTGAACAGATTTTAAAGGCAAAAACTTTATCTTTTTTTTTTTCATTTCAATGAATTATTGAATCACAGAAGCATAATCGTAATTGGGCATATTCGTTATAATGAAAAGGTATTGCAATGAAATATCCATTTGTGAGAATTCATTGCAAACAACTTCGCTATAAGAGAATATTTTAAAGTTTTGACGCAAAATGGTGTTATAAGCGGGTTCCCATAATAAGCAATTTAACCCGTGACTAGGAAAAAACAATCGCTATAAGCGGGTTATCATTTAAACTAGAACCTTGTGTGTGGGAGAGATTTTCTTCAGTTTCATTCAGTTATAATTGTCTAGTTTATTCTTCAAACCAATGTGAATTCTGGCCTTAACTACCCGTTTCATGATTTTTCAGGATGCCTGAATGACCAGTTTCTTTGGTCGTTGAGTTACAGCTTGCACCACGCTGATGATGGCCAACAGACCGAAATGCGTACGTGGTTAGCTTTTCTTGATTAATCAAGAATGGGTATTTGGCCAATTTTAGAATAATTAAAAATCAACGACAATAGTTGATTTTTTTCCAATAGATGACGCAAGCCATCAGCAACTTTCAGTTGGAAGATAAGAAGATGCCTTTTTCTTTTTCATACTTTAAACCAATGTTATCAAAATATAAAATAGACTCTTATGGTTTCTAATTTATCAAAAAATCAAAATCATTGGTATTGAAACTTTCGACATGTGTCTTTTCCACGTTTGATCATGTCTTTCTTCTTCCTATACAATTCAAAACAGAAATTTCGTTTGTTTTGAAAAGAGTTTTGTTAAAATAATTTATATTAAGTTTTAGGTTAGTTATCATTTCTTAAAGGTTTGACGATTAAATGAATATTTTTTTGAATTCCCTTTGTTGGTTAAATTCTAATTCATAGCAACCTAAATTCTAACTGTTCAATTTATCCATATAAAAAAAACGAACATATTTTTGAACTTTCCTATAACTAAATTAGAATTTTATCTTTGGTTTTTAAAACGGGTATTAAAAAGATATTACACCAAACGATGATAGGCTAAAAAGTGATACATATGTACGGTGTGGCTACTGGACATGTGTCGGACCTGGAGACTGTTGTTGGGTTCTGTGCTGTCAGGAGTATAGGAGATCCATCTATGCTTCCTTTTTTCCTGTGGTGAATCTGTATAAGACTGGTGGTCTTAATAAAACTGTGTGTATTACACCAAACGAAACACTTTTTCAAACGGAATCAAATCAGTTTTTTTTTTTGATCATTTTACAGATAAACTTCTTTTTTTGAATAGGGAGCAATCTCCTTCGAATTATATTTTGAATTTTCTAGATCCAGGTAAGCATCTTTTCTCCTATTCTCAAACGTATAATTATAAGAGGTTGAGAAGAGTGTTTAAAAGTCCTCTCTCTTTTGCTGAATTTTTTTAAAAATCGAAACGTTTGTACCCTTTCTTTCCATGAGAACCATTGACGAGTTCATGGTCTACAGGTGGTCGCCAGAGCTAGCGTGTAAGGCAGTTTTACGAGCGGAATCAAAATCACAACCGTAAACACTAAAATCCTTTTGTTTGTCTTTTTACGTAGTGCTATTGTACTTTTCCATTTTATGGAGAAATAATTAAATACAGAGCAAGAGTAACTTCGTAATAACATGGTAAAACAGTACAGTAATGATAAAGTAAATAGACATTGCTGAGTACGGAACATTCGAACGATATTTCTCATCTAAAATAAAGTACTAAGTTTTATACAATTTGTGAACTGAAAACGAAAAAAATATATAATTTAGAATGTTTGCTTCATTAGTTGTGAACCTTCCCATCCATTTCGCCAATTTACTCTACCAGATCTAAGCACAACTATTGTATTGAAGAAGGAATCAAATTTTACGGTGACGTGTTTATTTGTGCTGTATAATCGGCAAGCTTTAAGACTATGACATCCGTCAACAGGCAACTATACAAGAAACTAGAAGATAATATATATATATTCATGTAAATATTTATATAATTATAAAATTTCTTAATGAGAAATGAATGATTATTTTATATAGAGAATTGAATTTGCTCTCTAAGGTTGTTCAAGGATTGGTATTGTTGAGCATTTGCTTGATATTGGTATACATAAGTATTGTGATATTGGTACGCAGTCGTGGAACAGAATATTAATAAAATAAAGGTTGTATCACAATTTGACTTAATTGTGCTATTGAAGAATTGAAGAATACATAATTTGAGAAAAGTACTACCTGTTTTAAGAAAAATAGAATAAATAAAACAAAAGACATATTTACATATGTACAAAAGATTTGAGCCGGCCAACGGGAAACAACAACAATAGGTTTATATAGGGAAAGTGGCGACATCTGGTGGTAGATATAAACAGAGTAATTTATTCTAGGATTTATAATCTTAAAATAAAATATAAGTTTTACAACATATATAGGGCATATATTGGATATAAATTTATTATTCAACCAATATTTTAAAGGGCAAAACGCCTCTCTTTATCAAGGCTTTTCTTTGATTTAAACTAAATCACGTGGGTATGTGATCCACTCATGCTATACAAGATCAAAGTAAGAAACTATCTGATGAAAGAGAGACGTTTTGCCCCTAGAAATATTGGTTGAATAATAAATTTAGATCCAATATATGCTTTATATTTATTATGGATTACTCAATCTTTAATATATATATATATATATATGAAGAAAAAGGCATCTCCTTATCGTGCAACTAAAAGTTGCTGGTGGCTGGCGCCATCTATCGGAATAAATATCAACTATTCTCGTTGATTTTTAATTATTCCAGAATTGGCCAAATACCCATTCTTGATTAATCAAGAAAAGCTAACCACGGACGCGTTTCAGGCTGTTGGCCCTCATCAGCGTGGTGCAAGCTGTACCTTAACGACCAAGAAATTGGTCCTTAAGGCATCCTGAAAAATCATGAAACGGGTAGTTAAGGCCAGAATTGCGTGAGGACGCTACACAATGTGAAAAAATAGTACAAATGTAACATTGTACTGGGATAAGGTGCATAAATGAAGAAAAAGGCATCTCCTTATCGTTCAACTAAAACATCAGCAACTTTTAGTTGCACGATAAGGAGATGCCTTTTTCTTCATTTATGCACCTTATCCCAGTACAATGTTACATTTGTACTATTTTTTCATATATATATATATAGATTATGAAAATAGTGTAACACACCAGTCAATCCTCACACACAACCATCAAACCAACATGGCCGCCCGCTCCCATGTAAATCAACAAGATGGCTTCACGGCTAATTGACAATCTTAAGAAGTCATTAGAAATGTCATAAACGGTTGGGAGGTTGTCATTATCCACCATTACCACAGCTTCCTGTTTGTTTAATGACAACTCCTTGATGAAAGGTCCATGGAGAGAGAAAAATGATTTTACTAGAGACATTTATTTCCTAATGATTCTATAATATATTTTATTTGTTCTTTTTTTTACCAGAACTGATCGTTTTCTACAGGTAGGATTTCCGTTTATCAATGCCTATTGCTTTTTAAATACTTTATTTTAGCTACTATTTTATATATTGGTATTTTCATTATTATTATTCACGAAAGCGCTCTATAATAATAATATTTATATATACTCCTGGACAAAACGTAAGGTTCTCTCTTAATGAAGAAAATAGATTTAAGAATTTTTTTATAAGCTTATTTTAAAACAATCTAGTGCACCACTGGAAGACACGATATAAAATAGTATATTAATTTAATGTACCAATTAGGAAGGAAGAAAACCTTAAAGGTTAGACCAAATGAAAACCATAAAGGTTAGATCAGATGGAAAGAGGATGGTACTCAGGCGGGCCTTTCAGATGAAGACCTGAACAGCAGTTTCAGCCCTACCCTCATTACTGCTAAACCATACCTCTTCGACCAAATAGAAAGTAAATTTAGGTTGGAATGGAAATGGGGTAATAGCTAAGCTGCAGATACATATCAACTAATGAAGCTGAGCAAACGTAAGTTAATTTCCTATTTAGATGTCTCCAATGTTTTGTTTTTTTTTTTCTGAAGGAGACAGAGATAATTTTTTTCATACTTGGTTATCTCGTGTGTCTTCAATTAAGGTGACTGTGTATCAAATATATTTTAAATTTATAGTCTGACTCCCGATATGCATGATAAAAGATATAACTTCTTTAAGTTTTGTCCATTAATATATTGAGACGTTACAGAAACAATTTTCAATTGTACATAAATTCCTTTAAAATGTTACTTTAATTTTTCATATGTTTATTTTCAATTTCTTTTTCTCATTCATCAAAAGTCAATGATGTACATACTAAATTAGTAAAAACTCAATAAAAACGATATGTAAAAAATACACATAAACAAATGGCTTGTAAAAGAAAGCAGCAATAAATGAGTTTAGGCAAAATGTCTATTTCATTAACAAACATTTCACTTTTAAAATAATAAACTTTAAAAATAAAGTTTTACTAAACTAAAATTAGCGTTTTAAAAATAAAAACGTGGCATTTGGCGCAGTCGAAAAGGATACGGAAAAAAAAAATGGCGGAAAATCCAAACAACCGGTTGCAAAAATTCAACGGCTCGAAGTCGGCAATTAGGCCTGAGTCATGGATCAAATTATATGATTTTGAAAATAATTCTTTAAAGGAAGATGAAAAAATCAAAAATCTTATGTACTACTTGACAGATTCAGCACTTGAATGGTATGCAGACGAGATTATTTCAGATCCTGCAATAAAAAGATGGGAAGTTGTAAAGGAAAAGTTGATTCAAAGATTTGGTTCATACAACGCAAATCCAATTGTCTCAGCATCACATCGAAGATTAAAACGAGAAAAGAATCAATAGAAAATTATTTTCAAGATAAAATTCGCCTGTTAAATCAAACCCATCTAACGAAGGAGGAAAAAATTCATTTATTAACAGAAGGACTTCCAAATGATTGGAAAGATTTAATTGTGGCTGCACAGCCAACTGACGCCACAAAATGGTTTCATATCGCAGCTTCAATTGAACAAAATAGGGCTTCAATTCAGTTTAAGCCTAAAAACAAAATACATCTCGCGACAAAAAATAATGATAGTAGAAAAAATGTTTGCCCATTCTGGTGTCCAATATGTTCGAAAAATGGAATAAAAATTAAACATTGGGTCACAGATTGTGAGGATTATGATCCTAATTATAAAAAGGATAGGCCTAATCAAAACACTTCAGTGAAACAAGTATGCGGAGCCCCGGAATTGTTGAATGTAAGTACTTTGACAAATACCCCTACACAAGGAGCTTTCAAGCTTATCAACATAAGTGTTGAAGTAAATGGAATTCCTGCGCAAGCATTTGTGGATACTGGTGCAACAGTATCAATAATCAATTGGCGATTGTTCAAGCGAACCCGTCTTCAACTTCAACCAAATTCAGACATTCACATCAGCCAAGCGGATGGTGTTACCAGGACATGTGGAAGACTTCAGACCAAGGTAAGAATAGATAAACTAATTAAACCTGTAACTCTCCATGTAATGAAGAACTTTAAATATCCACTCTTGATCGGATTAGATGTTGCATCTCTTTTTAATCTTTTAATAGATGTCAGAGACAAAACAATTTACACCAAATTTGATGGATTACAAAATCCAATTCTTGTAAATCATCTAGAAGAGATAAGAGAACATGAATTAAAAGAATTACTTGAACACAATAGGAATGTATTTTCTCAGCATGCTATTGATTTGGGAAAAGTAGCTATACAACATAAGATCATCACGAAAAGTGAACAACCAATTTCTCTTAGACCCTATCGTCGTCCTCTAAAAGAGTATGAAGAGATAGCTGAACAAGTTAAAGAACTTCTCGAACACAAGTTAATAAGAATTTCAGATTCTCCTTGGGCATTTCCTGTTGTTATGGTTCCCAAGAAGGATGGAAATAAAAGGATGTGCATTGATTACAGACGTCTTAATGAGATCACACTGGATGACAGGCAACCCCTACCTCACATACAGGACATGTTTGATCGATTGCATGGATCCAGATTCTTCTCTACCCTTGATGTTGCATGGGGTTACTGGCAGATCGAAATGGACCCGCAATCTATTCAAAAAACTGCATTCGTCACAAACGATGGTCATTATGAGTTTTTAGTGATGCCCTTTGGTTTAAAAAATGCTGCTTCAACGTTTCAAAGGATAATCCAACATATTCTAAGTGAATTATTATGGAAAGGAACTTGCTCTTTCCAAGATGACATATTGGTGTACACGAAAACATGGCAAGAGCACATAGAGCTTCTTAGTAAAGTTTTTGACAAATTAAGACAGTACAACATGAAATTAAAATTGTCGAAATGTATTTTTGGAAGAACTGAAGTAAAATACCTCAGACATATCATCAGTCACAATCAATTAAAACCTGATCCAGGAAAAGTAAAATCTATTCAAGACTTTCCAAGACCTGATACTGTAAAGAAAGTTCGTTAGTTCATGGGATTGGCAAATTATTACAGAAAATTTGTGAAGGACTTTTCTAAAATTTCATTCCCCTTGGTTCGACTCACTCGGAAGAATCAGCCCTTCATCTGGAATGAGGAAGTAGAGGAGTCATTCGCTAAACTTAAAATGGCACTATCTACAAAACCTGTCCTTGCTATTTACAACCCGGACTACCCCTCTAAAGTTTATACAGATGCCTCCAAATATGGAATTGGAGCAATCCTAACACAAATTGGTCCAGACAATGAGGAACATGTAATTGCTTATTACTCCAAAACACTGCAACCACACCAAGAGAATTATTCTGCTTATGAGATGGAATGCCTAGCCGTAATACAAGCAACTGATCACTTTCATGTATACATAGAAAACCAACCATTTGAAATCATCACTGATCATGCGGCGCTCCAATGGCTTTTCACCATGAAAAAACCGAAACCTAAGTATTTTAGATGGATTCTTAGTTTATCCTCGAAATCATGTAACATCGTTCATCGTTCTGGAAAGCAACAAACTCATGTTGACGCCCTATCAAGACTCCCAGTTGTTAACATTGCAACTCAAGAACTTCAAGAACACCAACAAAATTCAGATTTGAGTTTCTTGAAAAATTCCCACACTCACGACGGTGTGGTAATGATCAAACAAAAAGGAGTTTTTAAAGCAGTTGTCCCAAACTCGCTTACCAAAAAAATATTGGAAGAATATCACGATTCATTGAGTCACCCATCAATAACCAAAACATGCAAACTTATAACTCAATGTTATTGGTGGAAAGGAATAACAACTGATATCAAGAATTATCTTCGATCTTGTAAATCTTGTCAACTAGTGAAGGTCAGACATGAACCAACTTTAGGAGAAATGATCACTCCAACGTCAAATATCCAACCATTACAAATGATCGGTTGTGACACTATTGTACTGGGAACAGCAGCAGCTAACACAAAGCATAAATTCATTCAAGTTTTTGTTGATCACGCAACTCGTTATCTATGGGCATATCCCACAATAACAAACACTGCTCAAGCTGTCACTCAATGTCTTGATAAGATAATCAAATCTGTTAATTCGATCAATACTATCTTAACAGATAATGGCAAAAATTTTATATCAAAAGAGTTCAACAAATTTCTTTCTTTACAAGGAATTAAACACACATATACTTCGCCTTATCATCCTCAGTGCAATTGCATTTGTGAGAAATTAAATGATACGATAATGACAAAACTGAGAATAGCTGTTCTAGAGAAACCTAGATGTAAATGGAGCACATTGTTACCGCAAGTTGTCAAAAATTATAATTCCACACCACATGACGTGACTGGTTTTTCACCGCTTTTCTTAATGTATGGAATCGGTAATGTATCCGAATTTGCCGACCAAACTCCAATTACAATTGAAGAAGCCAGGAAGAAAGCTAGCCTGCGGACAGAACAAGTTAGAAGTAAGTGGAAGATTAAACACGATAGCCATCACCCCAAGTATGTCTTTAAAGAAGGAGACTTAGTCATAAGAAAAATTGCCGTCAACGACCCTCGTCTCATCAAGACATCACCAAAATATGAAGGACCCTTTGTCATTCAAAAAATGATATCTGATGTAACCTACGATATCTCTCTGAAAGACCAAAAGCAAGCAAGACGCGTTCACATATCTCAACTTCGACCATTTATTACCCGAGAATAAATGCTTCAAGAAGGGGAATATGAGACGTTACAGAAACAATTTTCAATTGTACATAAATTCCTTTAAAATGTTACTTTAATTTTTCATATGTTTATTTTCAATTTCTTTTTCTCATTCATCAAAAGTCAATGATGTACATACTAAATTAGTAAAAACTCAATAAAAACGATATGTAAAAAATACACATAAACAAATGGCTTGTAAAAGAAAGCAGCAATAAATGAGTTTAGGCAAAATGTCTATTTCATTAACAAACATTTCACTTTTAAAATAATAAACTTTAAAAATAAAGTTTTACTAAACTAAAATTAGCGTTTTAAAAATAAAAACGTGGCAATATATTGTTACAAGGGATATAGAAAGTAGGACAAACCGTTCCTCATATTTCACACAGTTGCTACATTAAAAGTATTTTAAAAACTTGTTTTCTTCATATAATATTGTGTATGAAGGAATAGCCGCACGAAGCTGCCGTTTTCACTCTATGAGCATATCATTGAATCTTTACCATACCTTATTAAAGATAAGTTGCACATATTATATTGAATATTAAACATGATGTATTTGCGCGCCATGTGATGAACTTACAGTATAGGCAATCCTAACACTCGTCTATAGATTAATGTAAGTGTAGACATGTTGTTTACTTACGGTATGAACAAAGAGTATAATTTGTTATGAAAATCCGAAACTTTTATACGATATGTATAATATAATGTATGATTCTTTTTAAATATTTAAACAATTTCTACAACTAAGTTTCGAATTTTCATAACAGATAGCGTGTTAATGCATTATAGTATGATCTGTGCCAAGTATGTTTCAGATAGGTAACCTTGGTTCACCTATTGGTGAAACCATTCTCTGGTTGGATAGGTTTTGTGGAGGAATATCTATATATATATAAATGAATGTTTGTATGTTTGTTTGTTTGTTTGTCCGGTATACAAATTCGCAGTAGTTCTCTAATTCAAACCAAAATTTCCATATATATATAAAATAATACGGGGAAGACGATAGTCTATTTTAAAAATATATAAATCAATTATTAAAACTATATATTCAAATTATTCTACTTAGCTCACGAACAGCGCCTCTAGCGGTGAAGATGGGAGGTAATATCAGCTGACCTAATGTACATGTAAAGTTTGGAGCGGGACGTTTCACAAGATTGACATCCACGGCGCCAATTTATAATTGTAACGAATAGTGTTTGAGTAAAACATTTAATCGGGTAAACCCGGGCGTTGCCCGGGTCATTCGTCTAGTGTTTTATGAACCAAATTAGATTAATATGATTGCATTAGCGCGTCATCTGATATAAGAAATTTAAACTATCTTTGACGCGTATGTTTATTTTTAAATTAAAACAATTTTCTACTGACTTCAATGCATTGATAAAATATTAAGAGGACCTGATTCATCAGTGGCAAACCTTCCTAGCAGTTTCGCCAGTTTATTCTTTCATACCGCTGTAATATATGCAATATTACAGCGGTATATAGTGGATTAAACTGACGAAACCGCTGGGAGGGTTCACCATTGATGAGCCAGGCCCTTCCATTATTTTATACAGTATACAATGCAGTAAGGGCAGTAAAAATTGTTTTATTTTTAAAAGAAACAAATGTGTCAAAAATATTTCAAATGTCAAAAATGTATTACTTCGCCTTGTGAAAGATATTACAGTGACTTTTATTGAAGACACACGAGATAACCAAGTGTGAAAAAAATTTCCTCTGTATCTTTCAGAAAATAGACGACTGACGACATCAAAAACTTTCCACTTCCTTAAATTTTATCCTGCGACCAAAAATAATTTTTAGTCCCAGAGGCTTCTTGATTTATTTATTTATGCTTATGAGGTGATACAGCAACATCTTTACAATTAGAGAGGAGACAAAATGAACCAAATCTAGAAAAAAGAAGTGAGGACATATCGGTCATTAAAGTCTGAGAGGCAAGGCCTTCAGCCAGTTCAGGGCTTCCGGGGTGACAGAGTGGAGATTGGAGATTCCTCCATTGAATTTGTACAGCGGGCAGTCGTCTAGTATATGGGACATTGAGGCTTCTTGAGAAACCAAGAAATGGGTATTTAATGCCAAAAATGCATAAATACGCTTAACACGTAAAATATAATAGAAAAAAATAAATGATAAAAAGGACAGGTGTTGATAATGAAAATAAAGAAAGCGTATCCTGACCATTTGCACATGTCGTTTTTAGATGGCAGAACGCCATCTATATATAAAAGATATAATTAGTAAAAGAGAAGAAAGTAAAAGAGGCCCATAAAAGAGAAGGTCAGAAGAAGGTCTGGAACATTCTAGAAGGGAAGTCTATCTATAATTCACCAAGCAGCCGATCTCACGTAGCGAACAAACCGCCATTTTGTGGAAGCTATTAAAACGATCATTTAACAAACCAATAATATATTCATGAACACGCTCTCTCGCTCTTTTTTTAGGATTATGGATTTATAGTATCGATTGGTAAATAAGTATTTATTTGAAAAAAATCTGATTTTGATTTTCATCGATTTCCTCCATAAAGGACGTATTGCGATTAGCATTTATTTCGAATTTCAACCTTAAAGAAGAACCGGCTACTTGGACACATGAATAACACGATTAAAGATCATTTAGAATTATGATGCATTAGCGCGCCATCTGTTATGAAAATTCGAAACTATTATAGACGCGTATGATTCTTTTTAAAATTAAACAATTTCTACTGTCCTTACTGCAATGGAAATTGCACCACTGATGAGCCAGGTCCTCCCATTAATTTTTCCATTACAGTAAGGGCAGTAGAAATTGTTTAATGTTTAAAAGAATCATACGCGTCTATAATAGTTCCGAATTACCATTTAGGATATTTATATTAGAATTTATACACATTTTGGAACTAATTATATTCATATAATATATAGTGTTTTAATAATTAATGAAATTAAAATCATATAGTGTGTGTTTTTGTGTTGCATGGTGTGCGTGTGTTGTGTGTGCTATTGTTTGCTGTTGCATGTCGTTGTGTGGATTTTGTGTGTTGCATGTGTGCTATTGTTTGCTGTTGCATGTGTGCTATTGTTTGCTGTTGCATGTGTGCTATTGTTTGCTGTTGCATGTGTGCTATTGTTTGCTGTTGCATGTGTGCTATTGTTTACTGTTGCATGTGTGCTATTGTTTGCTGTTGCATGTGTGCTATTGTTTACTGTTGCATGTGTGCTATTGTTTCCCGTTGTATGTCGTTGTGTAGGTGTTTTGTGTGCGTTTGTTGTTGTGTGTTCTGTGTACTATTGTTTGCTGTTGTGTTGTGTGTTGTTGTTGTTGTGTGTTATTGTTGTGTTGTGTGTGCTATTGTTTGCTGTTGTAAATCGTTGTGTGGGTTTTGTGTGTGCGTTTGTTGTTGTGTGTGTGTTCTGTGTACTATTGCATGCTGTTGTGTATCGTTGTATGTGCTTTTTGGTGTTGTGTGTGTGTTGTTGTTGTTGTGTGTGCGATTGTTGTGTTGCGTGTGTGCGTTTGTCCCATTATGGGTGTGTGTTGTGTAAGCTATCTAGCGCCATCTAGTGAACAAAATTTAACAAAAATCAATTTCGAATTTTTCATTATTTACCATAAAACATCCCATTGCATCCCGAATACAATGGTGTTAACCGTATTGCTCTAGCGCAAATATTCGCGGAGTTATTAATTTTTAAAGTTATGCAAGACTTTTGGATCATCCTTTACATGGTAAAAGGTACAAATTCTTTAAGTGTTGTCTAAGAGTGTATGTCTTCAATAAAGTTTACTGTGTTCTAGGATTAAAAAAAAAACTGGTTTATTATTGATGCATCTATTTATAGGTTTGGTTAGTAGAGTTTATGTAACAGATTTTCAAGAATAATTGAAAATTGTGTATGCTGTTGTGTGTTGAATGTCATGTGTGTTTTGTCGTTGTGTGTTGAATGTTATGTGTGTTTTGTGTGTGCTATTTTGTGTTGTTGAGTGTGCATTATGTATGCGTTTGCCATTCTTTGAAGTCCCTTTCTTGACAAATCAAGAAAATAATCGCTTTTGGGTAAAGAGTTTCTCTTTTTTTTTAAAGTGTAACCAGATTTCGAGCAAATTGTTCGTTTACGGGCAAATAATAATACACACACAGCTTTATTAAGACAACCGGTTTTATACAGATTCACCACATACTATGATCTTTATAAATATAGATAATGAGTTTTAACTAAATACATAACTATGAACGAAATAAGCATAGAATAAATAAATAAGTTCCATGGGTGTAGATATCAAATTGGGGTTTATAATATAAATATATCTTTAAAAAAATAATAGAAAAATAATAATAATAAGTTCAGGTGTTTATATTAAAAATAAAAGGATAATTTCTTGATTTCTCAAGAAATTGGGTTGGCTAAATATCAGGGAACAGGCTAAATCAATGTTTAGTTGATTTCTGTTCCACCAGTTGGCGATCTGACATCTGTAAAGCACATGTGCTCCTGGTCAGGATATGCTTTCTTTATTTTTAAACATATATTTATTCGTATCGAATCTATAAAAGTATAACGTAAGATTTTGAGCTTGATAACTCTTCTCTTTCCAAAGATAATGGTAACACCTTAATACGTGTAGAGAAGATATTCTCTAAGTCCAAAATTTACCTTAAAAAAATAATAAATATACACAAACTATAATTTCTGATAGTATACTCTGTATTTACTTTCTAATATATAGTAATACAGTTTGACCTGTCTATAGCGCCCCCTCTGAATAGCGCCTCCCTCTCTATAGCGCCCGATTTTAAATACGTAGTACGATGCGATTTACATTAAACATGACCTGTCTATAGCATCCCCTCTCTATAGCACCCTATTTTGGTGAGTCCCAAGAGGGGGCGCTATAGACAAGTTTAACTGTATTAATCACATTCATATATCAGATGAGGAAGTATATTTTTATAAATAAGGTAATTTGCCTGTGACAATAAGGCAACTAAATCAAAGAAGTGATTGCAGAAATCCAAACTGTTTAAACCTCCCCTTACAAACCATTTTAGTCAGGTCCATACAAAAGACACATGAAGGAAACAAGCGCGTTTCCTACCAATTATGAGGGTAGAAGGGAGGTGCTCTTGGATTCTAAGGAATAGGAAATATTTTTAATTACAGAATTGGCAGCTAGGCGGTGCGGTAGGCGTGGCTTGATGTCTATCACGCAATGCAAGTGCCCAATGGAATAAAAGGTCGTCCATCATGTGTGCTTGGATGGAGATGGTAGTGAGATAATCGTCTGTACATGCGCAAAGGCTTGCGCAATGCACACACTTCGCGCTTCTGTTTGAATGGAGACGGAAGGAAGGCTAGGTACCATGGGGTTTGATGGATCACGAAATTTCTTTAATTGCAGGTGACATGGTGATCGAACGGTGCATCTGTTTCTTCCTCATCAAGTGGAGGTTCCATCTGTCAGAATTTCCTTCTTTTTACCACCTGGGTGTCTGGACAAGTTCTGCTAGATTTTTATTTTGTACTTGCTATGCTAATATCTGCACAAGTTCTGGTATGGTGGTAGAATACCCTGTGTTTGATACATAGATGTCTGAACTAGTTCTGTTATTGTGGTAAATTATTCTTGTACTTGCTACAATAATATCTGCACATGTTCTGCTATGGCGGTATAATACCCTGTGCTTGACACAAAGATGTCTGAACAAGTTCTGTTATAGTGGTTAACTATATTGTACTTGCTACCAATATGCACAAGTTCTTCTATAGCGGTAGAATATATTGTATTTTCTAGGGGAATAATATCTGTACAAGTTCTGTTATGGTGGTAGAATACCCAGTGATTGACATATAGGTGTCTGAACAAGTTGTGCTATAGTGTTAGACTATATTGTGCTTGCTACCAATAATATCTGCACATGTTCTGCTATAGCGGTAGAATATATTGTACTTTCTAGGGGAATAATATCTGTACACGTTCTGGTATGGTGGTAGAATACCTTGTGATTGACATATAGGTATCTGAACAAGTTATGTTATAGTGGTAAACTATATTGTACTTGCTACCAATATGACAAGTTCTGCTATAGCGGTAGAAGAATAATATAGACAAAAATATTTTGTTATTGCGGTAGAATACCCTGTGCTTGACACAAAGGTGTCTGAACAAGTTCTCTTATAGCGCTAGAAAATGTTGTACTTGCTACGCTAATATCTGCACAAGTTATACTATAGCGGCAAAATATATTGTACTTGTTAGGAATGATATACGCACAAGTTCTGTTAGTTGGCATCATATTTTGTGCTTAACACCATGGTGTCTGAACAAGTTTTATATAGGGGCAGAATTGCACTGTTAATATCAGCGCGCAATTTCTGCTATAGTGATAGATTATATTGTATTTTTTACAATATAATTCAACCAAACGCTGTTATAGTGGTGGAATCCAAATGCTTTACACCTGGGATTCAATACAAATGCTGTTATAGTTGGATAATTCATTTTTTACACCTGGGAATCTGTACAAGTTCTGTTATAGTGGTAGAATACATAGTGTTGGCACCTGGACTTCTGTACAAATCCTGTTATAGTAGTAAAGTTAATTGGGTTTGACACCTGGGTTTCTGCATAAGTCTTGTTAGAGTGGTAGAATTCATTGTTTCTAACAACTGGACCTCTGCATAATTTCTGTTATAGTGGTAGATTTCGTTATGTTTGATACCTGGAAATCTGTACAAGTTCTGTTATAGTAGTAAAGTGCATTGGGTTTGACACCTGGGTTTCTGCTTTAGTTTTGTTAGAGTGGTAGAATACATTGTTTCTGACACAACTGGACTTCTGTACAATTTCTTTTATTGTGGTAGATTTTATAGTGTTGACACCTAGGCTTCTGTACAAGTTCTGTTATAGTGGTAGAATTGATTGTGTTTTACATCTGAGATTCTGTACAAATTCTGTTATAGTGGTAGAAAGCATTGCCGTTGATATCTGAACCTTTACACAGGTTTTGGTACAAGTTCTGCACAAGTAATGCTAGAATATATTGGGTTGATACCTAGGCTTCGAACAGGTTATGTTTGATACCTGTGTTTCTGTACAAAGTTCGCCGCAATATTTCATATACTTGCCAACTATGAAGACCTTTATAAAAGTTTTTGAAAAGTGTAAAAATTATTTGTACTTGTTAAAATAGCATCAGGATAAATTATTATCAAAATAGTCAAATATTATGTTCCCCGCTAAAAATCTATAAAATACTATATTTTAACGGCAACACTCTAAATCCCTGTCAGCTGAGCATCTGAAAAAGTTTCTTGTGTCTGCCAACCAAACAACTGAACAAATTGTGTCATATAGAGAGATTCTCTTGTGTCTATCCACTCTATATCTGCACAAGTTGTGTAATAGAGAAAGAATATCTTGTGTATATCCACTTTATAAGACAGAGTATCTTGAGTGTCTATCCACTGTATAGTTTCACAAGTTTTGTAAAAAAAAGGTGCCTTGTGTCTATTCACACTATAGCTGCACAATTTCTGTAAAGTATACAGAATCCCTTGTGTCTATCCACACTATAGCTGCACAATCTCTGTAAAGTATACAGAATCCCTTGTGTCTATCCACACTATAGCTGCACAGGTTCTGTAAAAGAGACAAGATTCCTTGTGTCTATCCACTCTATAGCTGCACAAGTTCTGTAAAAGAGACAAGATTCCTTGTGTCTATCCACTCTATAGTTGCACAAGTTCTGTAAAAGAGACAAGATTCCTCTTGTGTCTATCCACTCTATAGTTGCACAATTTCTGTAAAGTATACATAATCCCTTGTGTCTATCCACTCTATAGTTGCACAATTTCTGTAAAAGAGACAAGATTCCTTGTGTCTATCCACTCTATAGTTGCACAAGTTCTGTAGAGGAGACACATTCCCTTGTGTTTATCCACTGTATAGCTGCACAAGTTCTGTAGAAGAGACAGATTCCCTTGTGTTTATCCACTCTATAGTTGCACAAGTTCTGTAAAAGAGACAAGATTCCTTGTGTCTATCCACACTATAGCTGCACAAGTTCTGTAAAAGAGACAAGATTCCTTGTGTCTATCCACTGTATAGCTGCACAATATCTGTTAAAGAGACAAGATTCCTTGTGTCTATCCACTGTATAGCTGCACAAGTTCTGTAAAAGAGACAAGATTCCTTGTGTCTATCCACTCTATAGTTGCACAAGTTCTGTAAAAGAGATAGAATATCTTGTGTCTTCCGCTCACTCTCTCTATAGCTCAACAAGTTTCTTAACAGACTTACAGAGTAATTTTCGTTTTATATGTGCATGCCATATATGCACGTATGCCCCTATTAGCATTGAATTTATATCTACGCTCAATAACAAAACTTAAAGAAGTTGTATCTTTTAGTATGTACAAGGGATGTATATTGGGATTTAGACAATTACTATGAAATATATTTGATACACAGTGACCTCTTTATCGAAAACACACGAGAAAAGCAAGTGTGAACAAAATTTCCTCTGTATTCATAAAAACAGACAATAAAGACTCTTCACTTCCTTAAGTTTTGTGCATGAGTGTACATTAAGTCTAATTATTGGTCTATATTTTTATGCATATTCTGAGGCGTGGTTTCATACTGCATGTATGTACTCCAATATACAGGGTATGATCAATAGTGTTCGCACTGAGATTTTAACTTTATTTATACATAATGCAAAAGTGTAATAGTTTCAAAATAAGACCCTCCTGCATTAATTCACCTTTGCCAAATATTCTTTAAACTCTGGAGACATTTGGAAAAATCGACTTTCTGTATATCTCGCAAAAGTTAAGAAATTGATTTCAATGTGTGTTTTTGTTTATTTATTATTATGAAATCAGACGCGAAATCCCCACAAGGGATGCTTACGTCAAGAAACAACACTAAATTCAGATACTATATTACATAAGCAATTCAATAATGTGTTTGTCTTTTGTTTGTTTAAGTGCTATCTTTAATTTTTGATAAATAAAGGTCATTTGGTGTTAAATTAGGAGGTTTTGGAGGTTGTGGAAGCACATGGATGTGATTTTCTGTCAGATAAGCGAGCATCGAATGAACCGTATGTGGCCGTGCGTTATCATGATGAAGACAATATTTTTTCTGCCATCTTTCTAAGCGTTTCTTTCGCATAGCCTCCCGTAACTTTTTCAAAATGGCAAGATAAGATTCTTGGTTAAACGTCGTCTCAATTTTCCGTTTTTCATTACTCTTCACAATTCATCCTATCATACTTCATCCCTAAGATTAGAAATAATCGTTATTCTCCTTAAAATAAATTTCTATTTTTCGTTCAAAAGAAACATTTGCGGTATAGTTTTCAAACTTCGTTCTACAGTTGTGTCAGTTGGTATGAATTCATGATATACGAGTTCTTTGCTATCGAAGAAAGTAATCAGTGTAACCTTCATTTTTTAACTTTTCCATCCTGGACTTTTTGAGTCTTGGTTCTTCATTTGTCTTTATTTGATTCGTCATTGATTTGATTGGAGTTTTGTTTCGGGATCGTAGCCATAGACCTATGTTTCATCCCCAGTTACCACCTTATGTTGTCACATTTGGTCTTGTACGGACAATTTAAGCAAGTTTTCGCAGATCTCTTTACGTGTCTCTTTCTGCTCCAGGGTTAATATCTGAGGGACAAACTCACAAGATCGTCTTTTTAGGCCAATATTCTCATAGATAATGGAATGGCATTACCCAAAATGTCCGGTTTCTTCGGACACTTTTCGAATTGTTATTAAACGATTTTGAAGCACCGGGGATTTATTTTTCATCATTTTCAGAAACCCTCACCGTTTTTGGTCGTCTTGTGTAGTCTTCCACGGAAGTTCGGCCATCTTTAAACCTTTTGAATCACTCAAATTCTATTCTTCTTTTAAAAAGATTTTCTCCAAATATTTTTCCTAACAAATCAAAGCTTTGACTGGCGGAAAATTACTGATTCGTAAACAGAATTTAAAAACAAACACGTTAATCCATTTTATCGTCCAATTTAGCAGCGTTGTTACTACTTCGGAAGCTATTTTGTCAAATATTAATTTATAAGTATCTTCAAAAATCTATTTTGGAACCCGTGGATAAACAAAACACTTCGTTTCTCTCGTATTTTAGGATAAATAAACATTTACAAATAAAAACATTCTTTCTAAATTAAAACGAATAGAACACAAATAGATTATATGAATAACATTTCAGAAACAATGATATGCTACCTGGATATAAGCACAAATTATTCTTAACATAAATAGGTGCTGATAAATAATAGGCATATACCACGCAATCCCATAAATCCATGTGCAAGAAGAAAACAACAAGACAATTAGGGCTAACAAGAATATACTGACATCGTGAATAGAGGCAACCAATCAAAATGAAGGACAACCAATTGCTATAATCACATCCATATAAATCATCCAGCACAAACACAAAAGAGAAGAGATAACAAAAGAATTTGAAAATAAAAAAAGGAAAAGAATTAACCATAGAAATCCCTTGAATTAATTCCTCCCCACGCTAAATTTGAATAACAATCAAAGGGAAAAAGAGAGATAAGTTTTTTTAATTCTCCTCTAATTTACCATGACCAAAGATGGTAATTCATTAGAAGAGAATCTGCATATAAAGTATAGCGATGAAGGAAACGGTCTGCGTGTGCACTACGGGTACATGCTAACAGAATGGGCGGGAGGTAGGCGGGTTCTGGAGGTGGATGACCCAAAGCTTCATCGATCTACTCGACGGACCTCCCCGTGACGAAAGAATTAAAACAAACTGTCGTGCATCCATCCATTCTGGTGTCTACAACATGATCTTGTAGTCGCGGCTGTAGATCTCTTGTTCTCTGTCGCCCTGAGGAAATGTTTGCTTACAAGAACCCTCACTTCGATTTTAAAGTGTTGTAAACTAGGTTGTCTTGACTACCATTTAAAATGATATAGAATTAACCTCTTTTTTCTTTAATTTGTTTCTAAGTGTAAACGTAATTATCTGTTAGAATATATAAATAGTAAGTTATAACTAAAATAAATATAATGTTTATTAAGTTTTCATTTATAATGGTGTGAAATTTATATTTTTTATATTTATATTTTAACTAAAAATTAGGGACAGAAATGATTTATGTAATGAGTCATTTAGAAATTTAGAAATTTCGACATTATTCGATCGGACTATATCTAAATGCGAACCTCTGGTTTAAATAAATGCATAAGTACTGCCAATTTTCGATTGCTAAAAGGTATTTCAAATATTTATAAATTTATTTACAAGAACGGTGAGCACCCATCAACAGCGGTATCCAAAGATGATGAGAATCGATACAACAGAGAAATTCAAAGGTGATGAGAATCTTACACCAGTGGTATTCAAAGGTGATAAGCACCCATACAACAGCAGCATTCAAAGGGGATAAGCACCCATACAACAGCAGCATTCAAAGGGGATAAGCACCCATACAACAGCAGCATTCAAAGGAGATAAGCACCCGTACAACAGCAGCATTCAATGGAGATAAGCACCCATACAATAGTGGTATTCAAAGGTGATGGGAATCCATACAAGAGTGGTATTCAAAGGTGATGAGAATCCATACAACAGTGGTATTCGAAGATGATGGGAATCCATACAACAGTGGTATTCAAAGGTGATGGGAGTCCATACAACAGTGGTATTCGAAGATGATGGGAATCCATACAACAGTGGTATTCAAAGGTGATGGAAGTCCATACAACAGTGGTATTCAAAGGTGATGGGAGTCCATACAACAGTGGTATTCAAAGGTGATGGGAGTCCATACAACAGTGGTATTCAAAGGTGATGGGAGTCCATACAACAGTGGTATTCAAAGGTGATGGGAATTCATACAACAGTGGTATTCAAAGGTGATGGGAGTCCATACAACAGTGGTATTCAAAGGTGATGGGAATCCATACAACAGTGGCATTCAAAGGTGATGGGAGTCCATACAACAGTGGTATTCAAAGGTGATGGGAGTCCATACAACAGTGGTATTCAAAGGTGATGGGAATCCTTACAACAGTGGAATTCGAAGTTGATGGAAATCCATACAGAAGTGGTATTCAAAGTTGATGGGAATCCATACAACAATGGCATTAAAGGGTGATGTACCCATACAACAATGGCATTAAAAGGTGATGTACAACCATACAACAGTGGTATTAAAGGGTGATGGGAACTCATATAACAGCTGTATTCAAAGGTGATGGGAACCCATATAACAGTGGTATTAAAATGTGATGGGCACCCATATAACAGTGGTATTCAAAGGGGATGTGCACCCATACAACAGTGGTGTTCAATGATAATGGGTACCCATACAACAATGATATTAAAATGTGATGGGAACCAATACAAAAGTGGTTTTCTATAATAATAATAATAGGGCGATATATAATCAATTAATTAAACAGCATAAAAGAAATTATCTACATTTTCACCATTCAATATTTTTTTTCTTTAAAGTAAGGAAACCAAATTTTGTAATAATACAAATGTTATGTTAAGATTCTTCAATTTAATGCAAAAATGAACAAATTTTCTATTCTACCCATATATTATACCTTATTTAAAAAATTATCTTTGTATTCAAGCATTTAGAAACAAAAACATCAAAATCTAACATATATGTATTATGTATCAAAAAGGTACAACAACGAAAACCCCCTTTAAAAAAAACGACAAATTAACAAAAGATTTCATATTTATCGTTGATAATATAAACCTTTTAGCCAAATTATAAAAAAAAATACAATGGACAAGTTCAGGGTGAAATTTGAAGCAAACGAAAAAGAACATGTTCAATGCTACAGACGATTGTTCCAAACGTGCATTATTTTAAACTAACAACCCCTAATAATGACTAGAAACATCTTCTTTGACAATTTTGAAACGACTTTAGGATCTTGTCGGCCTGGTACACCTGCCATTCTCCTTGTTTCAGTTTTACAACCCCCGGTTGATGGCATTTCCGGTACTTGTCCCTATCTTCTGCTCAAAAAGGCGATATCCGCAGGTGGTCGTTTGATGACAGTGTTTTTTATAGAAGAGAATGATGATGAATATTCTGATTTCTTTATTAGAATTCAGTGAGAAAGTGTCAAGTTCTTCTGCTATTTTTTTATATCCTATATATTATTTCGATTGTTCTTCAATTTAGCTTTAGCTATCAAGATAATTATTTTAATTATGATTTATATATCATCAAAATTATAATTATCTTGTAATCAATTCAAATAATCTAATTAATTCGATTTAAATATATATATTGACTCAAATGGCATAAAGGATTAAGTGGTATGAAAATTTAGATTTAATTTATAGATGCGTTAACCAAGTTTTTTTTTTTTTGTTTTCCCACTATGTACTAAGTACAATTCTCAACCTGCAACCCCAAAACACATTAATGACTGTATTGACTTATCCATTGATGAGCTCTACTCATCCCCAGCAGACACCATCAAAAGTCTCAAGCTTTACAAATTTGATACCCTAATATAATTGAGTGGAGATAAGAAAGAAGAAGATAATATTTTTAGAAAAGTTGTTTTCTATCTCTTTGCTTTCTTTTAAAATGTTGATATTAAAAATACACACATATATAAGTTTAAATCAATACGAAATATTAATAAAATAGGTTTAAAATACCTATTTCTCTCTTTTTAATGTAATCTTATTTATTCATATTTATTCTTTTTTTCATTTAACCCTATATATTCTTATATATGAACATAAGAATACTCTGTGCGAATTCCTCAATATTGCCATTGAGCATGTTTGGAGACAAAAACTGCATAATAAGCAAGGTCCTGTAAACACTTAAGAAGGCTTGTAGCTCCTGATAATATACAGACGTCTCTTCAGAGAAGGCTTCGTCTGATGTAAATATTTTATATTTTTCATCTTTATTACAATACTGTATTTTAATTTTACTTGATTATTTTGCTGTTGACTAGGATTCAATAAACTTTTTCATTGTCAATTCTCTCTCTCTCTCTCTCTCTCTTGGAATAACAAGACTTTATACCCAGTAGATATATTTAAATATATTGTAAATATGAAATAGAGGCATTATTGTTAAAATTCAAAATATTCACACCTTTGTAAAACGACACTTGAAGTTACACCGCATGAGTTTCTTTTAAACGAAAAATCAAATTTTTATTTCAAGGTAAAATATCGACTATTTTTAACCTTTTTGTATGAGGTATGAAAGGGTGAATTATGAAGAGTAATGACGAACGGAAAAATAAAAGTGTCCAGGGATGGGAATCGAACCCACAATGTTCCGCTTACCGGGCAAATGCCATGTCCACTAGGCTACCCTGGACGTATTTTTCCGTTCGTAAATGATACATAAAGTAACTTATAATACAATATAATACACTGCGGCCTGTGATTGTAAAACGACACTTAAAGTTAAACCGCATGAGTTTCTTTTAAACGAAAAATCAAATCCTTTATTTAACTAATTTTATTTTGTCCATAATATAAATTTATATATCAATATTTTTCTACCCCATTGAATATATATAAGCAAAAATCTTTTTTAAACTTAATTCTATTGACGTTATGTGGTGCTGAGTTTGTTGTTGACACACATTAAAATGTTATAATACCTTGATAAAGGTTGGCATTCAGCCAACTGAAATATTGGTAAAATAAATGATATTTTGATCCAATATATGCCTTTTTATTTAAACATTTTAAATATTGATTATTAATTTCAATTTGAATATTTTCAATTATATGCGTGATGAGAAGGAATGCGGTAAAGATACTTTTGATGGATATTTAACATAAAGTCGACACCATGCTGATGGGGACTAACAGTCAAAACATGGACTTGTTCGGCTGTCGTTTCTGGATAATTGAAAAACCTGGCTAAAAATTCAAATGCAATGTTTATATATTTTCATTCTTTTTGTCTTTGTTCATGCTCTTGGACTTTAGATGAAGTAGGAAGATATAAATGAAGAGCCTAACAATGACTAAGCATAAGAATATGATATATTGTTGTTTTTTAGTTTCTAGGACTTGTGTCTTCTTCTTCTTTCTTATCTCCACTCAAAAATATTAAGGTATCAAGCTTGTAAAGCTTGAAACTTTTGATGGTGTCTTGGGGAAGAGTAGAGCTCATCAATGAATGAGTCAATACAGTCAATAATGTGTAAGGACTTGTATAAATATAGCTGATATTTATGGTTGAATTATGATTGTTCAATTTTATAGTGTAACGAAGTAGTGAATGATTAGATAGATATGTAATTAGGTCATTTATTAAATGCTGAAAAGATGTATAGGTCTGAAGACCGTCATAGACAATTAATTGTTTGAATACCATAATCGAACTTGGATATCAATTGGAGAACTACCCTGAACTGGAAACCAAGAAAAACTGCTGAAGAATAATGTAGATAGGAGTGTGACAATTAAACAACTCTATTGACATCTCAATCTTTACACTCAAAGAGAGTTGTAAGGTAATAATAATGGTAGGAATGAAGAGAGATATTTACAATCGACGTAGCTCTCTCCGAGGGCACGTCCGGATCAGGAGCTTAAAGCCGCCTTGAATCTAGACAGATCCCTGCCATTTGGGGAGTTCATGTTCGGAACATATTTGATGATAATGTCGAAGAATTTGTCGAGAAGAATCTTGTCTTCAGGCGTGAGTAGCCTGAGGAGGTGCTCCGTTTCTTCTCCGTAATAGACCGCGATATCCATCCTGACCACATTATTCTTGTTATATATGGAGTGCAGGAATTCTCGATCCTTCAATCGGATGAGTAACTTTTCTATGTCCACATCGCCCTCAGGAGTGAGAGCTATAGGGGATGCAGGAGCGGTCAGGAGCTCATGGGTCATCGGGCTAGGTATTAGTAGCGGTGGGGCTACTGCGGCTGGTGCTGTAGATAGGAGTGCCTTTTCGATGTAAATAGAAAAATAGATATGTAAATATAATTATATAAGAAATAAAAGTATTAAAAGTGAATGTTTATTCTGCAAATAATACAAACTTCTCTCTACTGTCCTTACTGCAGTGAAAAATATTGAGGATGGCTTGACTCATTAGTTGGGAACACTCCCAGTGGTTTCACCTATTTAATCTACCAGGCCGTTTTTTGAGCTCTAATACTGTATTGGACGATTATGCTTATATATGCTACACTGAAAGATGGAATCTTAGAAATGGTATTCAAGAAAACTATGGAAAAAAAGTATTTACGACAGTAGAATTACACAAATATTTGTATCGAGAAAGGCTCTTCCGTTCTTTTTTATAAATATATATAAATAGTAAATAATAAAAGAATAAAATAGAGTTGATAGCCCTTATTTTACTAATATGAATAGCAACAGAATGTTCGAAAAGTTCATTTCAAAAATAGGTTTAATAGAAATATAACAATATGTAAATATTCCAATATGAATGTATGTTCACCAATCTAATCGAATGTACATATATATAATAAATCGAAATGGCATTCATGAATGATTTATAACTTGTTTAATCATTATGTTTAACCTATGTTTCAAAGATTTCACTACATTTGAATATTAAGTATGCATTAATATGCATATATGTACCATTAAACATGGAAATATTATAACTAAGACTAGTAATAAATACAAAAATATCATTAATACGTTACCATACGATCTTTTCTATAAAATATTACTGATAATTCAAACCAAACGACGTGTATAAAATATATTTATTTCTAATTATAACTTTTAATGATCAGAGTATTAACGATATCAGCATTACAAGATATTTTTTGTGTTTCTTTTTTTTTATTCATGTTGATAACATAATTATTATATTTATCATTGTGTGTTTGAAACCAATAATTATTGTACATTAATATCAATCCTATAGCTTACTTAGTAAAATCTTCGCGTAACAAAAGATATTCAAATTATGTTCAACAACAAATGTTCTTTAAATAACCCTTACCTTTCATCCGTATATCATACCAGACGACAACCCTTAATCAACAGAAATGACTTATTGAAATAAATATGGCTTCAATTCATTGAAATATGCCCTTAGGGTATAGCATTGTCACTTTAAATATACTAATGGGGGGTTGAATATACGTATGAAATATGATCATGTGGAATATTTTCAGTCTTCTGTTGTATAATTCTTACATTTGTTATAAGCCTAATTCTCTTCTTCCAAAATGGCGCCTCTTCTTAATGATCGTCTGCGAGGCCTTAGTTAGGGATAATTGTAAGAAAATTGCAGAGTTCCTAATCAGATCTACAAACTTTTAAAGATAATTACAATCTGATTGCTGTTGATGAAAACAGCTTTATCAATAAAATTGTCTTGGATTTTTATCGATGAATTAGTATTCTGCTGGCATTTTGTATTTTGCAACGTTTTTTAAATGTAAAATGTAAACGGTATTATTTTATTTGATTCAAAATTAGTATGTCCATTAATATTTATTAAAGTTTAATTATTATATATTCATTGAATTCCTGGATCAATGTGATGAGATAATCCCATCGCCATTACAGATAAAACTAAAAGACTTAAGTCTGAAGGACAACCTGGGTAGTGTAGTTGGTGACATCTTTTTACGCTCCAGAAATTCGGAATAATTTTATTATACACTCATAGACAAAACTTTAGGAATTGGGATGTCTTTGATGAGGCAATTTTGTTCACACTTGGTTATCTCGTGTGTCTTCAATAAAGGTCACTGTAATATCTTTCAGAGTTATTGTATGAATCCCGATATACATGTTAAAAGGTATATCTTCCTTAAATTTTGTCCATGAATGTATACATATAAAAATGAGTCGCAGGACTGATTCACACATGAAATAATTCAAAATATATGAGGACACATTATTCAAAGATAAATAAAATAAAGTGAATTCTTAAATAAAAGTGATAAATAAAAGCATTCTATTTTTATAAAATAAAAAGACTGTTGTGATATATTGCAGTGTATCGTATTTAAAGAGTGTTTTCATAGAATGGATGACGATCTGAATTGCTAAGATAAAGTTTTAACAGGAAACTGCGGTGTCGACCTATAGACCAAAGGTCAGCTTAAACAGTAAATTACCTTAGATGAACCCTGCCCAGAAGTCATCCTCTACGTGGATGGCGGGAGAATCAGCACAAGTAAGGGACTGCCCTGTAGTACGGTGTCGTGAGCCCCAAGCCGCTACGGTAGCCGTGAACAGGGAACTCTGAAATGTGGCTGACTAACGGGGCAATGGCACCCCCCATTCCATGCAGCAGTTACCCGGCCATCCTTACAGCCCTCTATATGGCAGACATCAATACAGAAGAGTACATCCATACAGATAAGGCACCTCAGTTGGCCTGTATTGCATTATATATCCACGGACCGATCTGATTTCCATGGACAAGACACCACCACTCACCTTAGACGAACTAAAACTGAAAAAGAAATACAGCGAATTCTATAACGAAAAGGAAGATTATCGTTGTCTTCAAACTGAAAATATTACAATTTAATAGATATACTTATTACTTTCACGGACAATAGAATACTTATGAATTCATGTCAGATTGAATGCCAATTAATTAGAATGATTGTCTGTATATTTTGATACGCCTAAAGGTAATGAATACGAAAGTTGATATCAATAAAATGACAATGTTAACACTTACAACCCGAGGGATGCGGTTTCGCGTCCTTTCCGATTTTCAAAATTAAATATAATATTAAATACCGAAGTCACGTCCACAGGGATCTTGTCCCATACCTTCATGTCTATCTATCAATGAGTTGGGGGGATGTAAGCTGACCTAATGTACCTGTGAAACGTCGGCAAGGACGCGAATTCGCGTCTCTCGGGTCGAAAGTGTTAAGATTACGTAAAAGTATCTCCTGATTATGATGTTCAACATTGATTAGAGGTTGCGCCATCTATTGGAATAATTATCAACCAATCGTTGATTTCTTCTTAATAATATTGTAAATAAACTCTTTCTTGATGGGATCATTGGACGAATGGTTTAAACCGTCGGTTTTCGGCAGCTACGAACCAGGATCGAATCCCCATTAGGCACTTTTTTTTCCTAATAAAGAATTGCTCCAATAGCCCTTGTTTCTGGCAAAGGTCCAACCCCACAGTGAGTGCAAGTAACAAAATAGGGTTCTCTGGCATACAGTGGTACCTCGACATACGAGTTTAATTCGTTCCGCAACCTTGCTCGTATCTTGAATTACTCGTATCTCGAAGCAAATTTCCCCATACAAAATTCCCATTTAAAATAACAGATTAATATCTTCAACACTACCGAACCGAACTCGTATCTCGAATTTCGCTCGTAACTCAAAGCAAAAAATCACTTGCTCGTCGGCTCGTATCTCGAAAAACTCGTATGTTGGGGCGCTCGTATGTCGAGGTACCACTGTACTTGCAAGTGCAAAAATCGAATTGCTTTCCACATGTGTAGACACTCTATTGTGCAAATACAGTAAAAGAAGTCACCAATTTCTACTCATCATGTTTATCATGGCCTGTACACGTATAAGGAATGATGAAAATTATCTTTCTTTTGATAAATCAAGAAAAGCCAACCGCGTATGTGTTTAAGGCTTTCGTAAGCGTGGTTCAAACCAATATTATACAGTGTGATTTTTTTTGTTTTTGCTTATCCCTAGTACACGTGGTACAGGCCATGATAATCATGGTGGGTAGTTATCGACTGCTTTTTTTTTTTTTACTGTAAGCGCACCACATGTCTACACATGTGAAAAGCAGTTCGACTTTGCACTTACAAATGCCAGAGCCCGTTTGGTTACTTGCACTCGCTGGTGGGGTTGGACTTTTGCAAGAATCGGGGGCCATTGGAGCATTTTTTTTTTTTTTTTTAAACAGAAAAAAGTGTCCAATGCGGGAATCGAACCCGGGTCCTAGTGGTCGAAAACCAAACGGTTTAACCAGCCTTCCACCGACCCCCATACAGTATGATGAACAATATGAGATAAAAATTAACTATTAGTTGATGTTTTTTTTTCCGATAGATGCGCAAACTATTAGAAACGAGCAGTTATTCGATAAAAATGTCTTCCACTTATATTTTCAATTTGTTCTTGTAAATATTTCCGTCTATTTTTCCATGTTTACATCTTCTAAGCGGACATTTTTTAATGAAACAACCTAATTCCAAAAAAAAAAAAAATTCCCAATTTTCGGTGATATCTCAATAAAAAGGATTCCAATTAGCTCTCACTCTTTTCATCATGACCCAAGTAGTTTTATGTAAATAGAATAAAATATTTGAAAGAAATAAAAGACTATCAAAATTATTGACAATATATACATAATTACCATCTCTATGTTGTTAATCCATATTTATAAAGAGAAATAAATTATCAAATAAACATGCAAGAACTTTTATCTATATAAATATATGTTCTGTGAAAAAGAAGCAATCCCTATTTCAATATTTGAATAATAAAAATATATATATTGGATTGAATAAAAGATTTGTTTGACAATATTTCAATTGGCCAACCGAAATATTGGCAAATAAATATTTTATTCAATCCAAAATATGCCTTTTTATTATCTATAAATATATATACAATCTTAAAAATTGAGAATTATCATTATTACACATATATTATTTATAGGTTTTTAACTTTTAATAAGACAATTTTAATTTATATTTAGACATTTTTCATTTATATTTAGACATTTTTCATTTTAATTTAGACACTTTCATTTTTATTTAGACATTTTCAATTTTAATTTAGACACTTTTCATTTTAATTTAGAAATTTTTAATTTTAATTTAGACATTTTTCATTTTGATTTAGACACATGGACATTTTATAGAAAAGTCGATGTGTCTAAATAAAAATGAAAAATGTCTAAATTAAAATTGAAAATGTCTAAATAAAAATGAAAGTGTCTAAATTAAAACGAAAACTGTCTAAATATAAATTAAAATTGTCTTATTAAAAGTTAAAAACCTATAAATAAATATAAATAATAATCCCAAAATCAAACTATTCTCTATGAATAAAATCTAAAATCAATCTTTAGTAATATATTATATATAGCTAAAACTGTGTTACTTTCTAATATGACAAAAGGGTAGAATTTATAAAATACACCTAATATATTATATAGAGGTATGTATTTTTATTACCAAAAAAATAAAAAAAATAAAAATGAGAGTGTTAAAAGAAAATTTTATAAAAAGAATTTCTGCAAGATAAAAAGCCGTGTAGTTAATCGTGTTTCCAAAATTTTACCAGGTCTAAAAAAGAAGAAGCTTAGAAGAACTAATCACGCCTTTGGATCAATAGAAAGAACAAGCTCTATCCATTACTGTCCTACTCGAAAAAGTGCTCCTGTCCCAAATTTTGCTCTTTTTAACTAAAGGAATTTACTTAAAATCCCATCAAACAACTATTTTTTATGACTTATTCGCAGCTTTGCACTAGTGTTTATTTCTCACCCATTCTTTTATCAAAAAAACACGTCCATTAAATATTATTATTATATATTTCAATATGTCATTTATACATTAGCTATTATTTTAAATGATTTTATCAAAACGGATGACAAATTATATTAATAATATTTATATTGATTTATATTGTTTCTTTACATTAATATTGTTATTTAATTACTATTTATCAAAGATTGTGTGGGTTATTCGTCTGTAAAATAATTTGCTTGTTAAAATTTGTTCATTATTTCGAATTATTTGAAATAGTATATTTTGTTAAATTTAATAATTCAAGATCAAATATAAATATTATTACATTTTTATGAATATATTTATATATATAAGAGAGCGAGTGAACATGCTGCTTAAATTTCATTTTAAAAACATTTTGTGCAAATACAAAAAAAATTATTATGTAATATTTTGATATTACTTTTAAGTGTAAAAATAAATATAGTACTTTGTGTTTATTTTATATATGAGAGAGTACGAAGAAATATTACTATATTTGAGTATTTTATTTTGAGTACATATTTTTATTATTTAAAATATTTTTTATATAAAACATGTCTAATTTATAGCATAAAAAGCATCAATGGAATAATTAATATGCTTAAAACACTAGATGACTCACAACAGGGCACAATGCCTTCAACTAAATATCTCAAACATTCCAAAGACTTTCCATTACCAAGCTTACGAATGAAACCACACGAAATGCTTCTTGGTTGACTTTTGCTGATATCTTAAGAAAATCCAACCTGAACCATACTGACAAAGGCGAATACACAAAATGAATAGTTAGTTGACTTTTGTTGATATCCCAAAAGAAATGTGATAACCCTTTAAATGCTTACAAAGGCAACTACACGAAGTGCATACTTGGACGACTTTCTAGATGTCTTATGAAAGGCTAACCTGAACTATTAAACGATTAGGAATTCTTAATAATTGGTTTATACGAATAAAAATAAAAATAAAACGATAAGAGGAGCTTCTTTTATAAATTTTAATGCGCAAGCTTTCGAACCTAACGTCCTCCTACAGGCATGGATAGTGGTAATACTAAGGTAATACTAGGTTAGTATTTCCACTATCCATGCCCGTAGAAGGACGTTAGGTCCGAAAGCTTGCGCATTAAAATTTATAAAAGAAGTTCCTCTTATCGTTTTATTTTTATTTTTATTCGTATAACCTGAACTATACTGACAAAGGAAACTACACGAAATGCATACTTGGTTGACTTTCTAGATGTCTTAAGAAATGCTCATCTGAACAAAGCTGACAAAGTCAACTATACCAAGTTCATATTTTATTGACTTTCTAGATAGCTTAAAAAAAGGCTAACCTGAACCAAAATGACAAAGGCTGCGACACGAAATGCATACTTGGTTTACTTTCTAGATGTCTTAAGAAAATCTCATCTGAACCATGCTGACAAAGGCAACTATACCAAGTGCATACGTGGTTGATTTTCTAGATAGCTTAAGAAAAATCAGCCTGAACCAATCTCTTTGATGATTAGAGATACAACGAATACAAACTTGGCTGACTTTTCTACCTTTTAAAATGGTTTCCAGACAATATATAAAAATAAACCAGACTATCAGCTAATATATTGTTGCACCAGGTTGCAGCTTGGCAGACTCTTCTACCTTGATCCTCTCCTGTGCTGGGTCTTGCATCTTACCAGAGCGTATTTCAACCATCCTACAAATTTATATAAGCGAATAAAGAGATAACTCTACTTTAAGTAGCCTCCAGAATCATTTATTTATTTCTCACATCAAAGAGAGCAGTGAAGTCACACAGAGTACCTAATACAAATGATGATTCTATAATACATATATTTTGTTTATAATATATATATATATATTCTGTTTAATAAAATAAATAAATATAAATTTGAATTTAATATATATGAAAAATAATATTACAAATTAAAATAAATTAGGTTCATTAGCCATGATGCAACAATATTAATTCCTACAGATTCTGCTAACCATCAAGAAATATTGGTTATACGATCAGATTTTTTTTTCTTATTTTTTAAGCTTTTTTAGTTTTACCCATGTGTTGGTTCTATATGATAGTGTAACAAGCCCAGTGGGAAATTATCCACAAAATTAACTTTACCTCATTTAGGTAAATAGAGGGTGTGTAATACGCCTCTGTTGTTAATTACAAACTGGGTAAGCATAGTAATGACACATACCACTAAATTGATACTGATGATGTTTCTTACAGTATTCAGAAGAAAAAAAACATACAGATCCCAATTTAAAAAAATACATTTTTATAGAATTTTAATAAAAACTTTAAAAGCCATATTAAAAAAATATATTTTTATATGCAATATTTTTCAAACTAATAATATAATTTGATTAAATAGTATATTTAAAATATTTAACTCACCATTTTATTTTTTTATATTTTATTTATATTTTATATTTCATTTTACAAGTAGTATATTCGTATTTTACTAATAAATATAAAATTAGCAAAACAACCATAAAAAATTTGAATTTCACCAAACTTCATTAAAAAATGTTCACTTTTTAGATTACTTTTTTCGATTTGATTGAAGAATATCTGGTTCGTTACCCCAGTTTTTGTTTTGTTTTTTAGACAAGTGTATGACGTGTCAAAGCTGATTTAAATGCTTGGTTCTGTTGTTAAATCTTGCCGTTAAACAATTTGAATATTTATTGATACTTTCATAATAATCACCTCAAAAATATTAATATAAACTTATCTTACTCATTATATATTTCTTCTTTAATTGTTGGAGTTTCTTCATTAATTGTTGGATTTTCTTCATTAATTGTTGGATTTTCTTCATTAATTGTTGAATTTTCTTCATTAATTGTTGGATTTTCTTCATTAAATTATATTTACTTTGTTTATATCACAATTGAATTTAATAAACAACTCATAGAGAAATTTTACTTTCTTTAAACTTTTGATGTTTTTGATAAAGCACACGATTTGGATTATAGATTACTAGCCGAATGACCCGGGCAACGCCCGTATTTTACCCGATTGAATGTTTTGATTCAAATACTATTTGTTACAATTATAAATTGGCGTCTTAAATAAATGCATATATTAGTTAATAAATATAGCCTATGTGCTTTATCTGTCTATGTACTGTTGGCTTCCGTAGGCGTCTCTTACTGGGAAAAATAAAGAGAGGATTCCATTTAGTTATTAACTAATATATGCATTTATTTAAGGAGCGACCCGCTCCAACAAAATAGTTACAAAAACCAAAGAGCGAGTGGGGGGGGGGCAAAGTCAAAAACAAAGTGTCTCGCGTAGTGGCGGCGCCATCGTAGCCACGTGATCGTAGCCAACCAATAGGAGAGTGCCATTCCAAAGAAAAAGCAAATGGTGACAGAGATGACGCCTGACGCTCGTAACTGTTTATAGAATAAACACAAGGTAATAAGGCCAAATCTAAATAAATAGTGTGTGATGTTCCGGTTACACGTTTTGCTTGATGATGGTAACAACGATATTACAGAAACGTCACACACTATTTATTTATGTGGATTTGGTCTTATTACCTTGTATTTATTGATTTTTATTAGAGGTTTATATTATTTTGTAATGTATATTGTATAGATGTGTATGTCTAAAAATACGAATGACTTGTATTGTCTAAAAAAGAAGTTGAGAAAACTGTAGATGAATATATTAACAACCTTCCAGACTCTCATTCCCAGGAAGAAATACTGATATTGGAAAAACACTGTACCAAATGTGTAGAATTCAAGGTAGATAATGTAGAAAAATTAAAATGTTTTTTATAACTGAAAATCATAGTCTTTCATTGTCAGACCGTGAACATATCAGCTTACCCTTATAGTCATGCCCAGTTAGTTGAAACCTTGTGTATTCTTCAGAAACCTGAGGTATCTAAATAAATACAATATTTTATTTGAAAGAAAACCTATCCAGAGAGAATAGTTTTTTTATTATTATTTCAATTTAAAGCGCTATGTCCCCCTAGAAACACTTGCGCTGTCATACATGTATGCCTTTACATTTGTCTATACATATATATATATATTTTTTTATTTTTTTTTAAATTATATTAAAATATATTTTGGATCATAAAGTTTTTATTTACGATATTTCGTGTGGCAACTCGCCAAACTTCCTCAGGGAACAAAATCGCTTTGAGAAGTTTGGCGAGTTGCCACACGAAATATCGGAAATAAAAACTTTATGATCCAAAATAGGCATTTTTAAATATTGTGATATATGGATTGCTCTATTTTTAAACATATATATATATATATATAATCTAAAATCAATCTTAAGTAATATTTTATATATTTATAGCTAAAGCTGTGTTACTTTCTAATATAACAAGTGTAAAATTTATACAATTACACCTAATATAGAGGTATGAATTTTTATCACAAAAATAATATATAAATATACAGGCCGTGAATAGAATAGTTTCTTATAAAAAATATAATTGAATTAACTCGAGCTTTCGGGCCTTGGAGATCTTCTACAGGAGTAAGGGGTTAATTATAATGCTGATATAAGAAACTTTTCCCTGGAAGAAATTTTTTAGCTTTAAAAGAATATATTATTCATTTGACTGACTCAGCTTCCTGAAGAAACACAAGTCTCCAACATGGCTACAGGGGTAAGCTGAAATGCTCATGGCCAAACATTCTAGAATTAAGAGAGTTCATATTGAAACAAAATTAAATAAATGACTTTCCACAAGTTTTTTTTTAATATTAAACATAAATATATATTAATACAAAGCAATAACGCGCCATCTATATATAACAATTGAAAACATTAAGACGCGAGTGTTTCTTTTCACAAATAAATCAAACTTCAACTGCCTTTACTGCGATGAGAAGATATTAGGAGGACTTGGCTCATCAGTAGTGAACCCTCCCAGCGGTTTCGCCAATTTAATCTACCAGACCGCTTCTTTAGAGCTCCATTACCGTATTGGATCATTCTGCTTTTGTATGCTACACTGAAGGGTGGAATCTTAGAAAGATAACCAAGTGTAAATAATATTACTTCTAAATCCTTCAAAAAAAATAGATATCATCAAAGAATTTCCACTTCCTTATTGGATCATTCTGCTTTTGTATGCTACACTGAAGGGTGGATTCTTAGAAAGATAACCAAGTGTAAATAAAATTGCTTCTAAATCCTTACAAAAAAATATAGATGACATCAAAGTCTTTCCACTTACTTATGTTTTATCAATGAGTGTAGTATAAACCGCAATTGCCAAAATTGTTCATATATTTTCCAAAGTCGTTAGCAACAATCCTTTGCACGATTAGGAGATGCCCTTTCCATATAGTAATAATATAAATGTTGTGAAAAAGATTTCAATCAATTTTCATTATAATATATTCTATGCTCTGCGGTGAGGACCCGATTTGTACCTTCTGTAATTCAAAATTAAAAAATGAAATCACTCACTATATTTTTGATTGCTATGCTCTGAAAGAAGAAAGAAGAACCCTTATGCTCAAAACTGGGCAACTCTGTGCTTCACTTCCATCAATAATTGACAATATGACCCAGAATAAGTATATTGATACGGCGTTTTATGGTTTCCACAAGTCCGTATCTCAGAAGAAGGCCAAGTGACACTCACTCCTCACTTTCTTACTGCTACTCTTTTTGTGTTGTTTTTCTTGCTTCCCTCTTTCTCTTTCTTGTTTTTTTTTTTTTTCTTCTGTATATATCGTTATTTCCTTTGTCTCACTGCTTTGTTCTTATGCATACCTCTGGTGAATCCTGTATAGGGTCAGTGACCCTGAATAAAGGCTTTTTGTTGTTGTTGTTGTTGTTATAATATATTCTTTTATGGCTAAATTCACTTACTGTTAGTAACTAAACTTGGGAGGGTTAACCACTGTTGAGCCAGGCCCTCCCATTAATTTTTCCATTGCAGTAAGGACAGTAGAAATTGTTTTAATTTTTAAAAGAATAATACGCGTCTATAATAATTTCGAATTTTCATAACAGATGGAGAGCTAATGCATCATAACTACTTTGTGTATGAATCGATTCTAATGAAGAAATTTTAATTTTAAAAAAAGTGTTCACTGCAGGATTCGATCACAGGTCGTCGTGTTCGAACATCAACAGCTTATGCCATTGCGCCACCTACCCAGCCACCACCAACAAAATTAAACCCTATATATAACCACATAGGTATAAGGTTTGTATTATAAGAAGCAAAGACATAAACAACACAGATAACCACCGTTGGAAGCAATTACATCCAATTTAAAGCATGTTTCCAAAGACGTGGACAATAATTATGATGTATAAACTATTGTTTGATACGATATTGAACATCTATTCACCAATGGCTCTCTAAAAAACAACTCTTGAATAACAAGTAATTACGTAGGAAGGAAATTATCGAGTTTTTTTTACCAATTGATCATTTTTTCCTCTATTCAATACATTACCTTCAGGCCACTTTTCAACCAAAATTGACCGATTGTTTCCATAAGGAAAATATCTCAATAGATTTTTTTGTACCTTCAGGGCTCAGTCAGAATATACGTATCGGTCAAAATTAGTTCTAGTTAAATATTATTGAATAGTTAAAATGTTTCCTTTCTCGTTTATATAGTTTATAGTTTTTTTTAACTATTTAGCACACAGGTGATTTTTTCATTTTTGTAAAATGAAGTAATTATCCTATTACATTCACTGCAACGTGGAAAATATAGGAAGGTCCTGGGTCATTAGTGACGACCCCTCTCAGTATATTTCTCATTGCAGTAAGGAGAGTGGATAATTTTGCTTTATTTGATAAAATAGAAACAATATGCTAAATACTTTTAAATTCTAAATACAGATGGCGCTCGTTTTTGCCTCACTCTTTGATATATAGCATCCTGATATATCATAGGTATATGTAATATTGTTTGATATACATATAGCTGGATATGTAATATGATATGTTTATATATATATTGTAGGGATGGTTACATATGCGAAAAAAAGGTATTTCTTCTTTTTGACAAATGCATATTTTATTCAAATAAATCGAAGGATTTATTTGAACTTGATTACGTAGAAGGCGTGAATTAAGATCACTAAAAATGATATAATATATGTTTCTATATGGCTTCATTTCTCGTGTTATAGAATGTTTGTTTCTATATGGCTTCATTTCTCGTGTTATAGAATATCTGTTTCTATATGGCTTCATTTCTCGTGTTATAGAATATCTGTTTCTTTATGGCTTCATTTCTCGTGTTATAGAATATCTGTTTCTATATGCCTTCACTTCTCGTGTTATAGAATATCTGTTTGTATATGGCTTCATTTCTCGTGTTATAGAATATCTGTTTGTATATGGCTTCACTTCTCGTGTTATAGAATATCTGTTTGTATATGGCTTCATTTCTCGTGTTATAGAATATCTGTTTGTATATGGCTTCATTTCTTGTGTTATAGAATATCTGTTTGTATATGGCTTCATTTCTCGTGTTATAGAATATCTGTTTGTATATGGCTTCATTTCTCGTGTTATAGAATATCTGTTTGTATATGGCTTCACTTCTCGTGTTATAGAATATCTGTTTATATATGGCTTCATTTCTCGTGTTATAGAATATCTGTTTCTATATGGCTTCATTTCTCGTGTTATAGAATATCTGTTTCTATATGGCTTCATTTCTCGGGTTATAGAATATCTGTTTCTATATGGCTTCATTTCTCGTGTTATAAAATATCTGTTTCTATATGGCTTCATTTCTCGTGGTGTAGAATATCTGTTTCTATATGGCTTCATTTCTCGTGTTATAGAATATCTGTTTGTATATGGCTTCATTTCTCGTGTTATAGAATATCTGTTTGTATATGGCTTCATTTCTCGTGTTATAGAATATCTGTTTGTATATGGCTTCATTTCTCGTGTTATAGAATATCTGTTTCTATATGACTTCATTTCTCGTGTTATAGAATATCTGTTTGTATATGGTTTCACTTCTCGTGTTATAGAATATCTGTTTGTATATGCCTTCACTTCTCGTGTTATAGAATATCTGTTTGTATATGGCTTCATTTCTCGTGTTATAGAATATCTGTTTCTATATGGCTTCATTTCTCGTGTTATAGAATATCTGTTTGTATATGACTTAACATCTCGTGTTATAGAATATTTGTTTCTATATGGCTTCATTTCTCGTGTTATAGAATATCTGTTTGTATATGGCTTCATTCCTCGTGTTATAGAATATTTGTTTCTATATGGCTTCATTTCTCGTGTTATAGAATATTTGTTTCTATATGGCTTCATTTCTCGTGTTATAGAATATCTGTTTCTATATGGCTTCATTTCTCGTGTTATAGAATATCTGTTTGTATATGGCTTCATTTCTCGTGGTGTAAAATATCTGTTTCTATATGGCTTCATTCCTCGTGTTATAGAATATCTGTTTGTATATGGCTTCATTTCTCGTGTTATAGAATATCTGTTTGTATATGGCTTCATTTCTCGTGTTATAGAATATCTGTTTGTATATGGCTTCATTTCTCGGGTTATAGAATATCTGTTTGTATATGGCTTCATTTCTCGTGTTATAGAATATCTGTTTGTATATGCCTTCACTTCTCGTGTTATAGAATATCTGTTTGTATATGGCTTCATTTCTCGTGTTATAGAATATCTGTTTGTATATGGCTTCACTTCTCGTGTTATAGAATATCTGTTTGTATATGGCTTCATTTCTCGTGTTATAGAATATCTGTTTGTATATGGCTTCATTTCTCGGGTTATAGAATATCTGTTTCTATATGCCTTCACTTCTCGTGTTATAGAATATCTGTTTGTATATGGCTTCATTTCTCGGGTTATAGAATATCTGTTTGTATATGGCTTCATTTCTCGTGTTATAGAATATCTGTTTCTATATGGCTTCATTTCTCGTGTTATAGAATATCTGTTTGTATATGGCTTCATTTCTCGTGTTATAGAATATCTGTTTGTATATGGCTTCATTTCTCGTGTTATAGAATATCTGTTTATATATGACTTAACATCTCGTGTTATAGAATATCTGTTTCTATATGGCTTCACTTCTCGTGTTATAGAATATCTGTTTGTATATGGCTTCATTTCTCGTGTTATAGAATATCTGTTTCTATATGCCTTCACTTCTCGTGTTATAGAATATCTGTTTCTATATGGCTTCATTTCTCGTGTTATAGAATATCTGTTTCTATATGCCTTCACTTCTCGTGTTATAGAATATCTGTTTCTATATGGCTTCACTTCTCGTGTTATAGAATGTCTGTTTGTATATGGCTTCACTTCTCGTGTTATAGAATATCTGTTTGCATATGGCTTCACTTCTCGTGTTATAGAATATCTGTTTGTATATGGCTTCACTTCTCGTGTTATAGAATATCTGTTTGTATATGGCTTCATTTCTCGTGTTATAGAATATCTGTTTCTATATGACTTCATTTCTCGTGTTATAGAATATCTGTTTGTATATGGCTTCACTTCTTGTGTTATAGAATATCTGTTTGTATATGGCTTCACTTCTCGTGTTATAGAATATCTGTTTGTATATGACTTCATTTCTCGTGTTATAGAATATCTGTTTCTATATGGCTTCATTTCTCGTGTTATAGAATATCTGTTTGTATATGACTTAACATCTCGTGTTATAGAATATCTGTTTCTATATGGCTTCACTTCTCGTGTTATAGAATGTCTGTTTGTATATGGCTTCATTTCTCGTGTTATAGAATATCTGTTTCTATATGCCTTCACTTCTCGTGTTATAGAATATCTGTTTCTATATGGCTTCACTTCTCGTGTTATAGAATGTCTGTTTGTATATGGCTTCACTTCTCGTGTTATAGAATATCTGTTTGCATATGGCTTCACTTCTCGTGTTATAGAATATCTGTTTGTATATGGCTTCACTTCTCGTGTTATAGAATATCTGTTTGTATATGGCTTCATTTCTCGTGTTATAGAATATCTGTTTCTATATGACTTCATTTCTCGTGTTATAGAATATCTGTTTGTATATGGCTTCACTTCTTGTGTTATAGAATATCTGTTTGTATATGGCTTCACTTCTCGTGTTATAGAATATCTGTTTGTATATGACTTCATTTCTCGTGTTATAGAATATCTGTTTCTATATGGCTTCATTTCTCGTGTTATAGAATATCTGTTTGTATATGACTTAACATCTCGTGTTATAGAATATCTGTTTCTATATGGCTTCACTTCTCGTGTTATAGAATGTCTGTTTGTATATGGCTTCACTTCTCGTGTTATAGAATATCTGTTTGTATATGGCTTCATTTCTCGTGTTATAGAATATCTGTTTGTATATGGCTTCACTTCTCGTGTTATAGAATATCTGTTTGTATATGGCTTCATTTCTCGTGTTATAGAATATCTGTTTGTATATGGCTTCACTTCTCGTGTTATAGAATATCTGTTTGTATATGGCTTCATTTCTCGGGTTATAGAATATCTGTTTGTATATGGCTTCATTTCTCGTGTTATAGAATATCTGTTTCTATATGGCTTCATTTCTCGGGTTATAGAATATCTGTTTCTATATGCCTTCACTTCTCGTGTTATAGAATATCTGTTTGTATATGGCTTCATTTCTCGGGTTATAGAATATCTGTTTGTATATGGCTTCATTTCTCGTGTTATAGAATATCTGTTTCTATATGGCTTCATTTCTCGTGTTATAGAATATCTGTTTGTATATGGCTTCATTTCTCGTGTTATAGAATATCTGTTTGTATATGGCTTCATTTCTCGTGTTATAGAATATCTGTTTATATATGACTTAACATCTCGTGTTATAGAATATCTGTTTCTATATGGCTTCACTTCTCGTGTTATAGAATATCTGTTTGTATATGGCTTCATTTCTCGTGTTATAGAATATCTGTTTCTATATGCCTTCACTTCTCGTGTTATAGAATATCTGTTTCTATATGGCTTCATTTCTCGTGTTATAGAATATCTGTTTCTATATGCCTTCACTTCTCGTGTTATAGAATATCTGTTTCTATATGGCTTCACTTCTCGTGTTATAGAATGTCTGTTTGTATATGGCTTCACTTCTCGTGTTATAGAATATCTGTTTGCATATGGCTTCACTTCTCGTGTTATAGAATATCTGTTTGTATATGGCTTCACTTCTCGTGTTATAGAATATCTGTTTGTATATGGCTTCATTTCTCGTGTTATAGAATATCTGTTTCTATATGACTTCATTTCTCGTGTTATAGAATATCTGTTTGTATATGGCTTCACTTCTTGTGTTATAGAATATCTGTTTGTATATGGCTTCACTTCTCGTGTTATAGAATATCTGTTTGTATATGACTTCATTTCTCGTGTTATAGAATATCTGTTTCTATATGGCTTCATTTCTCGTGTTATAGAATATCTGTTTGTATATGACTTAACATCTCGTGTTATAGAATATCTGTTTCTATATGGCTTCACTTCTCGTGTTATAGAATGTCTGTTTGTATATGGCTTCATTTCTCGTGTTATAGAATATCTGTTTCTATATGCCTTCACTTCTCGTGTTATAGAATATCTGTTTCTATATGGCTTCACTTCTCGTGTTATAGAATGTCTGTTTGTATATGGCTTCACTTCTCGTGTTATAGAATATCTGTTTGCATATGGCTTCACTTCTCGTGTTATAGAATATCTGTTTGTATATGGCTTCACTTCTCGTGTTATAGAATATCTGTTTGTATATGGCTTCATTTCTCGTGTTATAGAATATCTGTTTCTATATGACTTCATTTCTCGTGTTATAGAATATCTGTTTGTATATGGCTTCACTTCTTGTGTTATAGAATATCTGTTTGTATATGGCTTCACTTCTCGTGTTATAGAATATCTGTTTGTATATGACTTCATTTCTCGTGTTATAGAATATCTGTTTCTATATGGCTTCATTTCTCGTGTTATAGAATATCTGTTTGTATATGACTTAACATCTCGTGTTATAGAATATCTGTTTCTATATGGCTTCACTTCTCGTGTTATAGAATGTCTGTTTGTATATGGCTTCACTTCTCGTGTTATAGAATATCTGTTTGTATATGGCTTCATTTCTCGTGTTATAGAATATCTGTTTGTATATGGCTTCACTTCTCGTGTTATAGAATATCTGTTTGTATATGGCTTCATTTCTCGTGTTATAGAATATCTGTTTGTATATGGCTTCACTTCTCGTGTTATAGAATATCTGTTTGTATATGGCTTCATTTCTCGTGTTATAGAATATCTGTTTGTATATGGCTTCATTTCTCGTGTTATAGAATATCTGTTTGTATATGGCTTCACTTCTCGTGTTATAGAATATCTGTTTGTATATGACTTCATTTCTCGTGTTATAGAATATCTGTTTCTATATGGCTTCATTTCTCGTGTTATAGAATATCTGTTTGTATATGACTTAACATCTCGTGTTATAGAATATCTGTTTCTATATGGCTTCACTTCTCGTGTTATAGAATGTCTGTTTGTATATGGCTTCACTTCTCGTGTTATAGAATATCTGTTTGTATATGACTTCATTTCTCGTGTTATAGAATATCTGTTTGTATATGGCTTCACTTCTCGTGTTATAGAATATCTGTTTGTATATGACTTCATTTCTCGTGTTATAGAATATCTGTTTCTATATGGCTTCATTTCTCGTGTTATAGAATATCTGTTTGTATATGCCTTCACTTCTCGTGTTATAGAATATCTGTTTGTATATGGCTTCATTTCTCGTGTTATAGAATATCTGTTTCTATATGGCTTCACTTCTCGTGTTATAGAATATCTGTTTCTATATGGCTTCATTTCTCGTGTTATAGAATATCTGTTTGTATATGACTTAACATCTCGTGTTATAGAATATCTGTTTGTATATGGCTTCATTTCTCGTGTTATAGAATATCTGTTTGTATATGGCTTCATTTCTCGTGTTATAGAATATCTGTTTGTATATGACTTAACATCTCGTGTTATAGAATATCTGTTTGTATATGGCTTCATTTCTCGTGTTATAGAATATCTGTTTGTATATGACTTAACATCTCGTGTTATAGAATATCTGTTTCTATATGACTTCATTTCTCGTGTTATAGAATATCTGTTTGTATATGACTTAACATCTCGTGTTATAGAATATCTGTTTGTATATGGCTTCATTTCTCGTGTTATAGAATATCTGTTTGTATATGACTTCATTTCTCGTGTTATAGAATATCTGTTTGTATATGGCTTCATTTCTCGTGTTATAGAATATCTGTTTGTATATGACTTAACATCTCGTGTTATAGAATATCTGTTTCTATATGGCTTCATTTCTCGTGTTATAGAATATCTGTTTGTATATGACTTAACATCTCGTGTTATAGAATATCTGTTTGTATATGGCTTCATTTCTCGTGTTATAGAATATCTGTTTGTATATGACTTCATTTCTCGTGTTATAGAATATCTGTTTCTTTATGGCTTCATTTCTCGTGTTATAGAATATCTGTTTGTATATGGTTCCACTTCTCGTGTTATAGAATATCTGTTTATATATGGCTTCATTTCTCGTGTTATAGAATATCTGTTTCTATATGACTTCATTTCTCGTGTTATAGAATATCTGTTTGTATATGGCTTCATTTCTCGTGTTATAGAATATCTGTTTGTATATGGTTTCACTTCTCGTGTTATAGAATATCTGTTTGTATATGCCTTCACTTCTCGTGTTATAGAATATCTGTTTGTATATGGCTTCATTTCTCGTGTTATAGAATATCTGTTTCTATATGGCTTCATTTCTCGTGTTATAGAATATCTGTTTGTATATGACTTCATTTCTCGTGTTATAGAATATCTGTTTGTATATGGTTTCACTTCTCGTGTTATAGAATATCTGTTTGTATATGCCTTCACTTCCTGTGTTATAGAATATCTGTTTCTATATGGCTTCATTTCTCGGGTTATAGAATATCTGTTTGTATATGGCTTCATTTCTCGTGTTATAGAATATCTGTTTGTATATGACTTAACATCTCGTGTTATAGAATATCTGTTTGTATATGGCTTCATTTCTCGTGTTATAGAATATCTGTTTCTATATGGCTTCATTTCTCGTGTTATAGAATATCTGTTTGTATATGACTTCATTTCTCGTGTTATAGAATATCTGTTTGTATATGGCTTCACTTCTCGTGTTATAGAACATCTGTTTGTATATGGCTTCATTTCTCGTGTTATAGAATATCTGTTTGTATATGGCTTCATTTCTCGTGTTATAGAATATCTGTTTGTATATGGCTTCATTTCTCGTGTTATAGAATATCTGTTTGTATATGACTTCATTTCTCGTGTTATAGAATATCTGTTTGTATATGACTTCATTTCTCGTGTTATAGAATATCTGTTTGTATATGCCTTCACTTCTCGTGTTATAGAATATCTGTTTGTATATGGCTTCATTTCTCGGGTTATAGAATATCTGTTTGTATATGGCTTCACTTCTCGGGTTATAGAATATTTGTTTCTATATGGCTTCATTTCTCGGAGGGTGATTTATATGTTACTATACGACTTCTTTTCTCGTGCGATAATAAATTTATTTCTATATTCAAAGAAGAATTGAAGATCCACTTCAGCCAACAGTGGACAAACATCCAGCAGAACACCAAAGAAGAATGGAAGATTCACTTCAGCCAACAATTAACTAGAGGTTATCAGAACACCAAAGAAGAATGGAAGATTCACTTCAGCCAACAATTAACTAGAAGTTATCAGAACACCAAAAAAGAATGGAAGATTCACTTCAGCCAACAATGGACTAGCAGTTAGCAGAACACCAAAGAAGAATGGAAGATTCACTTCATCCAACAATGAACTAGAAGTTATCAGAACACCAAAGAAGAATGGAAGATTCACTTCAGCCAACAATGAACTAGCAGTTAGCAGAACACCAAAGAAGAATAAAAGAGCCACTTCAGCCAACAATGGACTAGCAGTTAGCAGAACACCAAAGAAGAATGGAAGATCCACTTCAGCTAACAATGGACTATCAGTTAGCAGAACACCAAAGTAAAATGGAAGATCCACATCAGCCAACAATAGCCTATCAGTTAGCAGAACACCAAAGTAAAATGGAATATTCACTTCAGCCTACAATGGCCTATCAGTTAGCAGAACACCAAAGTAAAATGGAAGATACACTTCACCTAACAATGGACTAGCAGTTAGCAGAACACCAAAGAAGAACGGAAGAACCACTTCAGCCAACAATGGACTAGCAGTTAGCAGAACACCAAAGAAGAATGGAAGAACCACTTCAGCCAACAATGGACTAGCAGTTAGAACACCAAAGAAGAATGGAGGATCCACTTCAGCCAACAATGGACTAGAAGTTAGCAGAACACCAAAGAAGAATGGAAGATCCACTTCAGTCAAAAATGGACTAGCAATTATCAGAACACCAAAGAAGAATGGAAGATTCACTTCAGCCAACAATGGATTAGAAGTTAGAACACCAAAGAAGAATGGAAGATCCACTTCAGTCAACAATGGACTAGCAATTATCAGAACACCAAAGAAGAATGGAAGATACACTTCACCTAACAATGGACTAGCAGTTAGCAGAACACCAAAGAAGAATGGAAGATCCACTTCAGTCAACAATGGACTAGCAATTATCAGAACACCAAAGAAGAATGGAAGATTCACTTCAGCCAACAATGGACTAGAAGTTAGAACACCAAAAAAGAATGGAAGATCCACTTCAGCTAACAATGGGCTAGCAATTAGCAGAACACCAGAGCAGATAAACAGTTCAATCAGTCTTGTGATAAAGTACAAGACGATTATCGAGGCCCCGATGACCCCCAATTCGAGGCCTCCCACTTATGATCTAATTTAGTTAATAGTACACGAGTTTTCGAGCGTAATTACTTAAGGCGAAATCCAATTTCTATAAAATACCGTCAGATATTGATGTAGTAGTTATTTTACTCTCAAGGTCAGTCATCGTAAAAGGATCAAAGCTAAATAATAATCTAAAAAATATTACCGATCGCAGCACATATCCTCCACCCATGGACACATATTTTCAAAAATTGATTATAACACACAAAGAAAGTAATATTTATTTTCTTCCCGTTTCAATATCATTAATATTTAAAATATGTAAAAATTAATTTGTATATAAAAAAGTATATATCATCAATTTATTACCGCGATACTCCTGTAGAAGGACTGACAAGTCCGAAAGCTAGATAATAAACCATTTGAACAAGAAACTTAACCCTGGAAGCTTTATTCACTTTATAACAAATATATATATTTAGTTTCATTAAAATAGTATTTATACTTCATCTAATTACAAAAAGGGGGATATATTGTTTAATAATAAACATAAAACATTTATTAAAAGAAATTCAAAACTATTCATATAGATATTTAAAAGAAAGCATTTTATTCTATTAAAATTGAACCAAGGCTAAAGTAAATTCTTATCCATGCTTCTGTGAAATTTATTGACCTTCATTAGTGATGTAGACAAAATATTCTTTAGAGAATCCATAAGAATTTATTAAATACATCTATATAGTTTATTTTATATCGCATTCTGATGAAAGTGATTTTTTATAATAAATGAAATATCGTTTAAAACTAGGATTTATTTCTGGGTGAGGCGTCAATTTGATGCCGAGTATTGTTTCCAGCCGTCAACTTCCATATTTAATGCCATCTTATTTACATAGCAGATATAAGCAAATATATATATATATATATGACAGAAGTTTCAACATAGATTTTATTGTAAAACGACATTTGAAATACTATCCCGCATGTGTTTCTTTTCAACGAAAATTCAAAATTTATTTCAAGGAGAAATAACGATTATTTCTAACCTTTTGGATGAGGTATGAAAGAGTGAATTGTGAAGAGTAATGATAAACGGAAAAATAAAAGTGTCCATGGATGAGACAATTCCCCCTTTCATACCTCATCCAAAAGGTTAGAAATAATCGGTATTTCTCCTTGAAATAAATTTTGATTTTTCGTTGAAAAGAAACACATGCGGGATAGTATTTCAATTGTCGTTTTACAATTACAAGCCGCATTATATTATATTTTATTATATATTTTATTGTAAACAGGCAGGAATATTTATATTGTTAATATTTGGTTGTGTTACAGCAGACCCAAAAGGTAAGAGGCCGGAGAGGGCCCCGATTTCTAACTTCCATCTACAGGTATCCTCTGATGTGAAATAAAAAGTGGATTGTACAACAACAATTTATTTCTTCCGCATGCACCATCCGCTTTATGCAAACTCTACAAGTTACCACGTCTCACTCAAACTATCTATATAGGTTAAAAGGGTATATATGTTACACATGATTGTTCTATATTGTTGCATCATGGGTAATGCATCTATTTTATTTTAATTTGTAATATTATTTTTCGATATATTTTAAATTCAAATTTATATTTCATATTTATTTATTTTATTAAACAGAATCTATATATTATAAACAGATTTATGTATTATAAAAATCACCATTTGTATTTTGGTACACTGTGTGACTTCACTGCTCTCTTTGATGTAGGAAAATAAATAAATTATTCTGGAGGCTACTTAAAGTAAAGTTATCTCATTATTTCCTTATCTAACCTTGTTGGATGGTTAAAACACGCTCTGGTAAGATGCAAGACCCAGCACAGGAGAGAATCAAGGTTGAAGAGTCTGCCAAGCCGCAACCTGGTGAAACAATATAGTGTAAGATAAACATGTGATGTATAGAATCCTATTAACTGGGACACAAGTGGTAGCTATGTTTTGGTTCAAGATGGAAACAAGTAAAGCTTCCTTGCTTTTTAATTCTGAGGCTAGGATTTATCCTGTTTGATAACTACAATAAAGCGAGGGTTGCTTAAATGTTCTAGATTTAATAATGAAGTATTTTACACAGTAACTGGAATAGATTGTATACAAAATATATCTGTATTTTATGTCAATAATAGAGAGAAACTCAGGGGCACAAGATTAACATGCCCCAGACACAATCAAAACTATTGTTGACTAAAGTTAAACCAAAGAGGCTGCCCAAAACTGCCAACGATGAAAGACACTGACTTCCACATGATTCATCGCTATAATCCGAAGGAAAAAACAGCATAAAAAGCTACTAAACCTGTTTTTAAAATGTAATAATAATATAAATTTGACGATTACCCAAAACTTAATCATTCAACCATTTCGTCCATTTCACTTTGTATTGAAAGAAGCGCTACAGTCTTCCTCTTCTTTCTTATCTCCACTCAATCATATCAGGATATCAAGCTTGTAAAGTTTGAGATCATGTCTGGGTGAAGTAGAATGCGTCTGCCTTTGTCATTAAGACTGGAAGCACTACTCAGTGGCAGGCCGACTTAGCTCCAAAAAAATGGCCGCCTCTGACATGAGGAACAGACGCCATGTGCAGCCGCTCCTAACATGGAGAACAAACACTGCTCATCCTGTATCCCTGGAGCCCTTACAGGATACTATCAGCCGGGCCAGCTGAGCCCAGGTTTTTTAGTGAGCTTGTTACTGCTCCCCCTCCTCATTTTTCATCCGGGCTTGGGACCGGCAAAGGCGAAGTTTACAGCGCTACAGTGAATATAATAAACATCTTAAATATTTATTTATGTCAATTTAAAGCGCTATGTCCACTAGGGACATTTGCACTGTCATACATGTATGCCTTTACATTTGTCTATACATATTTACAATAATTTTAGGCCGTGAAGAGAACAGTCATATTATATTAATAAGGAGAAAGAGGGAAAATAAAAACATTCCATCAAATATTTACATCAGAATTGTTCAATTATTAAAAGAGAATAGAAAAAAAATGATGTAAGACTTTAAACATTCTAAGGACAAATGAAGTTCTAAAATCTTAACGAGAACAGAGAACTGTGTATATTTTTAAAATATAATTTTAAAACAAAATAATTATACAACAGGAAAATAAAAATGGCATATCCTGACCAGGAGCACATGTGCTTTACAGAAGGCAGAGCGCCATCTGGTAGAACAGAAATCAACTAAACATTGATTTAACCTGTTCCGTGATATTTGGCCAACACAATTTCTTGATAAATCAAGAAAAGCCATCCACGAACGCGTTTCGCGCTTTTTGGCGGAGTAGGCTGTACCACTGTGACCAAAAAGATTTTTTGTTCCCAGTGGCTTCTAAAAGAACCAAGAAATGGGTATTTATGGGCCAAACGTGCGTAAATACGCTTAACAGATGAAAAAAAGAAAAAAAAATAATAATATTAAAACAATTATTCTTATTCTACATTCTAAGAAACACAATATGAGTATATCACACACGTGCATACACATTGCTATAGAATTCTCAAATATATACGTATTTCCTCGTATATTTCTTACTTAGCATGATAATTATATAATTTGACTATTTCTGTTTGCATATCTTTTAACCAGAAATTCGAACTATTTTAAAAACATATGATTCTTTTTTAATTAAAACAAATTCCCACTGCCCTTTCTTCAATGATGAAAATAATAGAAGAGCGAACCCATCAATGGCGAATCCTCTCAGCGATTTCGCCAGTTTAATATACCATACCGATCTATTATTGTATTTTTCTTGTTTTACTTTTATACTGATACCATTGATGAGCCAGAGGCCTTCCAATTTTTATCATATTGCAATTAAGGCAGTAGAAAATTGCTTAATTTTTAAAAAGAATCATACGTGTTAAAAATAGTTGAAATTTCTGATAACAGATGGCGCACTAATATACATCTTATTTACATATTTTAATTTGAAAAAAAAAACATAGTACAAATGTGAAATTGTACTGGGATAAGGTGCATAAATTAAAAAAGGTATCTCCTCATTGTGTAACTGAAAGTTGCTGATGGCTGTGGCCATCTACCGGAATAAATATCAACTATTCGTTTATTTTTAATTATTCCATAATTAGCCAAATATTCATTCTCGATTAATCAAGTAAAGATAACCACGTACGCGTGTCGGGCTGTTGACCCTCATATTTTAATATATATGCAAATTAAGATATAAGTTAGACTTCACAACCATAAATCCTATTCATGATATTTTCTGTAAAGTCCCCGTGAGGTCACAAGAAAGACAAAAGAAATGGCACATGTTGAAAAATCTCAATTTCACTCACAGCACGTGAAGAACATTCGTCTAAACTGAGAATTACAATAGGATGATTCCACAGAATCATTACAATAAGTTGGGAGTGGGGAACAATACTTGCACGCCAAGTCTACACGCGGCTTCCTAGAACCTGTCCCTACAGAACAGCTCCTAGCGAGCAAGTACCAAATCGATTATGGTTAGCCCTAAAAAATTCCTAATAAAAAAAAGAGTTAGTTTGTGTCTGGTTAAAAGAACTGTTTGGTTTTTTCCAACGCTTCTTTTTTTTCCATTTCCGAACCAAAAAGTTGCTAAAAAACATTCGAAAGTTTTGTATTTATTTGATTTGTTACTCTGTTTGGTTTTTTAATATGTTGTTTCTCGATTTTTTTGTTTGTTTTTCAAATTGAAGGGTGTTTTTAAAAGTGTTCTGTTAGTTGTCTTGTTTGAGTTTGGGGAACTAGGGTTTTTTCTACTTTGTAGATGAACGATGTTTTTGCGCACTTGTTTTTTATGATTCAACTTTATGTATGATCACTGCTTGGATGTATTTAGAAATATTGGTTTACTGTGTGTTTTAATAATTATTATAAATCATATGAGACAACATTTTAGCAAATTAAAGTTTATTGATTATTCTAGTTTTTAATAGAAATACAGGGTGATCCAAAAGTCCCGCACTATTTTAAAAATTAATAACTCCGCAAATATTTGCGCTAGAGCAATGCGGTAAACACCATTGTGTTCAGGATGCAATGGGATTTTTTATGGCAAATAATGAAAAATTCGAAATTGATTTTAGTTACAATTTTATTCGCCAGATGGCGCACTACCAAAATCAGAGATACAGCGGCCAAATTGTTTGATAAATTGAAAAATATAACTGATCGACACGTATTTCTCCTTTTTGAATACCAGGAAAGAACCCTAATAACATCAAATAACAAATTAATAAAACACCTATTCGCCAAAAGTATGAAGAATTGGTTAACAATTTTTAAATACAATCAGGGATATGTAAAATAGGTAAATGCAAATTAAAACAAGTAGCAAAAAAATTGATATTTTAGATACGGTTTGTGTTTCCAAAGATAATAAATTTATATTTTTTTTTTAATTCAACTCTCTCTCAGTATCGATTATATTTATTTTAATTCATTTGAAAAATATGTATCCATCTCTGATAATTTATTTTACTCTGGAATGCCGTTGTTGTTGTCGTGTACAATAAAGAGCCTCAGATGTATCCATGCATCTCCATCACAGCAGCAGCAATGTCCACTATCTTGGGTGTGTAAAGCTGCTGCTCTGGGTCTATGTCAAATTCCTGCAAGGCTGCGGCCATTGCTGGCTATGAGAATATGTGGGTAGGTGTAAATTCCACACCAGGACAATTGTTGCATGCCCTATAGGTTATTGTGCCATCTGGATGTATTTTCATTCCTTTATAGTGTTTTGTTCTAAGTCTTGTTATAGTTTTTGTCATTTTTCTCTCAGAGTTTATTTCGCATTTTGATCTTTTCTTATTTTTTTGTTTAATTATCTTGTATTCTGACAAAGAATCAGCGTCAAATAATGACATTTGTTCTTTCCTTTGGCTCAACTTTCTGGCTTCCTTTGCCAATTCAGATGCCATTCCATTACCCCCGATCCCAGCATGGGCAGGGATCCATTGTAGAATGCAGTTATTCTCCAATGGTTCCAGTTGGGTAAGTAACGAGTGCATTTTCCGTGTGATTTTAGTATTGCCCTTCTGAATTGCTTCTAGAGAGGATATGGAGTCGCTGTATATTAAATTTCCTTCTGCTTGATTCAGGGATGGTTGGTTAAGGCATACATCAAAGGCTTTCCAGATAGCCGTCAGTTCACAAGTGAAGTTTGACGAAATCTGTCCTGCTCCTTCTTTGATTTTGATGTGCGTTCCATCTTGCAGTATTATGTTAATTCCGGCCCCTCCATAACTCAGGATAAGGTCTGAAGATCCATCTGTATATGCTGTTAAAGGGGGTGGCCTAGCATTTTTAATCAAGAATTTGTACTAGGAGGACATAGCCGTTCATATTTCAAACACATTAGACCTCGAAGCCCAAGATATCAAAGTCTACCTCAATCAAAACAAAGCCATCAACATATACAATATGTATCACCCTCCAAACAATACACTTATTGACGATGGAACAATGGCTCAATTTCTTACAGACAACTCTTATTGTATGTGACCTTAATGCCAAACATCAACTATGGGGATGTTCCACGCCAAACCCAAGAGGCAAAATACTTTCAAACATATTTGACGACAATGCCATCATGTGCTTAAATGATGGGAATCCTACCCATCATTCATACAGCTATAATACTGCACAAGCCCTTGATATAAGTTTTTACTATCCTGACATTTTCCACAAATACAAATAGCAAATATTAAAAAGTATTGTAAGTGATCATTTGCCTAATTTGATAGAAATTAGCACCAAGACCAAAACCAGCTCAATTAAGAAAAATTCTGGAACTTCAAAAAGGCTAATTGGATATCTTTCGAAAACACCATTATTAAAGCAGCCACAGTTTCAATACCAAGAGGTAATATTAAGAAATGGATTCCAAATTATACAGACCAGGCAAAAAAATATTCAAACACTTATAACTAAAAGAAATGAACTACAAAAAAGAGCACCCAAAACCAAACAAATTGTAGAACTGAACTGAACATTGTGAATGCAAAAATAAAAAGATTATACGTAAATGTGAAAAGGGAAAAATGGAAACAAACTTGTGAAAACCTGAACCCAAGAAACCCAAATACAAAACTTTGGAATTTGGCAAAACAAATTGACAGATCCCAGTCACAAACTAATGACAAAATTGCTGCCAATCTTTTAGGTAATTCATATCAAATAAGTAGTAAAATCAAGGTTGAAACAAAGGCCCGAAGAATTATTCATGACTGTAAAAATGTCACCAGCACTCATAATATTTTCCATGAAAAAAATCAATATGAAAGAGCTAGCTTATGCATTAGAAAACACTGACCTAAACAAGACTCCTGGGCCAGATGGAATCCATGGCCGAATGATATCAAACTTGGGCAAAATTGGAAAAGAAAGACTTCTTAATATTTTCAATAACTCCTGGAAAACTGGAAAATTGCCTCAAGACTGTAAAATGCAACAATAATTCCCATTTAAAAACTTGACAAATCTGCTGATGACCCAAAAAACTACCGACCTATCTCCCTCACAAGTATTTGCTGAAATTTAATGGAAAAAATTATACTCAGACGACTCACCTACCACCCCGACACAAGAAATCTCTTACCAGAAGAACAATATGGATTTAGGAAAGGACATGGGACAATAGACCAACTCTTATTTTTCACACAAAAGGTAAAAGATGCACAAAACAGAAAACCAACTAACCACACAATAGCTGCTTTCTTATACCTTACACAAGCTTTTGATAAGGTATGGAAAAACAAGTTAATTACAAAATTATACAAACATTTCAAAATTGATGGAAAAGCTATCACTTGGATAAATGATTCCCTTAAAAATAGATACATCAGGGTCAAATATAATGGCACTCTATCTAAAACCTTCAAATTGTATCAAGGATTACCACAAGGATCAGTCCTTAGCCCAAATCTCTTCACCCTATTTGTTGCAGGCATAGAAGAAAAATTTTCACATAAAACCAATATTGGACTTTTCGCTGATGACATTATTCTATGGAGCAGCAACACTAACTGGAAAAAAGCTGAAAGAGATTTGAACAAGACTCTTCTCCACATAGAAAAATTTGCAAATAAACACATAAATTAGAATTTAACCCCCAAAAATCTGAAACCTGTCTTTTTACTACCGATAAGAAACTATACAAAATAAGACCAAATATTATTCTGAAAGAACAACAATTACAATATAATAAACATCCTAAATATCTCGGCTACACCCTGGATCCAGACATTAACTCCAGTAAACATATTGAAGGAGTTGTTAGAAAAAGAAGAGACCGACTAAAAATCTTGAAATGTATTTCAGGAAGAGTGGGGAGCTGAAGCAACAACACTAAAATTAAATTACACATCTCTAATGAGACCTATCTTGGAATATGGATATCAAATCTATGGTACAGCATCTGAAACAAATCTAAAATCACTGGAAAGGATACAACTAAATGCAGCTATAATTATTACAGGTCTTCGAAATACCTGCCCTAATAATATTGTACTTTACGAGGCAGACATTATGCCCTTAAAGGATAGAAGAAGCTACAATCTGCCAAAATATATAAACAAAATCAAGAGTTATTAAAACAAACACAGAACTTTCAATTACATACTTAACTGGGAATCCAATATAAGACTCAAAAAAGAAGGCCCTCTCCACCTGGCCAAAAGAAATTGATTCTTAAAATATAAAGTGGAAAAATATTATTTAGCAGAAAAAATATCTCCATGCGAATCACTAACAAAATGTTATTTTTAATGCCACTTTAAATGAACCCACCAACAAACAATACCAAAATCCAGAATACTTAAAACAATTATCATTAGAAATAATTAATAAAAATGTAATAACTATCTATACCGATGGTAGCAGAGACGAGTTGGGACACACTGACAGTGACTCTCTCATTAAAACCATAAATGGCAATGAGAAAATAAACAGAAGAAACCCAGATTTTTGCTCAGTCTTCAGTTCCGAACTTATAGCCATCTATGAAGCCTTAAAATCCATCAGAAACACTAAACATCACGATATATGGATTCTTACTGATAGTAGAAGTGCCATACAACACTTGAGTCACACAAGGGAACTTAGAGACAAAGTAAGCAGGAACATAATTGGTTATCTCCAAAAACTCTCAATACCTCAAAAATTCACCTTCAATGGATACCCTTACATGTTAGCATTGAAGGCAATAAAGCTGCTGATGCGCTAGCGAAAAAAGGCACAAAAGAACCCTTACTACAGAAAAATAAACTTACTTTTAAAGAAATAGAAACAGTAGCCAAAACAAAAATAAACAAGAACTGGAGGATCCCACCTAAGCACAGTTGGTACACCCTAGAAGCAGATGGCCACCCAGACCTTTCGGTCCACAAGCCGGCATCCGAAGCATGCCCTTCGCTGCTATTCTGTTCAACTCATAAGCCAAGTAACGGTATCCAAGCTAGAGCTTGGACATTGTACCTGGAAACACCACCTCCCAGACAACGTGTCTGGAAGGATTTCTATACCGGTGGCCTTTAAACACAGCAAAAGAGGAAAGGGGAGGCGGCCCCCGGTCGACTCTGTTCACTCACAGTTGAGGAAAAGCTCAGATGCCACGTCGTAGGCTTTCTCAAGAAGCTTGCTGTGGTTTCTCAGCAGCTTACTCTCGATCGCGCCCCTCGCCCTCCTTCTCTCTTCCTGCACACCCACTACCCTTGGACAATCCAAGACGTAGTGGCGTGCATCCACATCCCTTTCTTCATAGACGCAATCAGGGTTTCTCTTAATTTTAAATCTGTGGAGACTTGGGGAAGAGCCCATGTCCCGAACTACCCTGATGAATTTGTGGGACATTACCTTAAAGAGGTACTTGGGTGTTGTTACCCAATTGAATACCTTTCTCCCTTCACACTTTTCCTCCATCTGTCCAACCATAAGTCCTGGACGTGCCCCCTATTCCTCCTATAAACTTCTTTCTTGGTCACTGGGGTCCTCAGTGATCTACCTCTAAAGCATCCTGCCTTAGCGAGCCTGTCTGCGAACTCATTACCTTCGATGAGGCTGTGTCCCCTAACCCTCGGGAGCCCGCGTTATCATCTCCAGCTCCTGGATTATTTGATGCGCGAGTTGCCCTTTCACCAGATTGATGGCGACGAGGGCCGACATACAATCTGAATAGAGGCGGTCCGGGCTGAAGTTCTTCTCGGCACACACTCTGAGGGCTACCCTGATCGCAACCAGCTCGGCTGAAAAGATCAATTCGTCCACTCTGAGTGTTAAGCTTTCTTGGAAGATCAGCTCTCCATTAGTGAAAATCACTACTCCAGCTCCAGTATTGGTTCCAGACTTACTACCATCAGTGAAAACCTCCGTGTCAATCCCTGTCGGCCCTCCAGGACTCCAATTCCACTTTGGCAACCACTGCGGAGGCTTCCTTGGGTCCCTCTTCCATTCCAGGGCACTCGCTTTAAGTCCCAGGGCATCTTCCCTGTTCTCCCAGATCTTCTGTCTGATGGTCTCCTCCTCTAGTTTCAATCCCAGGGGAATAAGCCCAGCGAGGACCAAAAAGGCCTCACTGCTGGTAGTGCGATATCCCCCTGTGATTCTGAGTGCCGCTGTCCTCTGCACGCTCTCTAGAGTTTTTGCCACCTTCTGATCCCTGTTATAGCAGGATTGGCTCGACACAGGAGAGGCAGAGGTTCCTAAAAATAGCACCCTCCTTCTTCCCCCCCCCCCCCCCCCTATTGAGAGCCAACCAGGACAGGCCTGCACAACGCCTCCCTGCCTCTCGTCACCATCTCCTCCGCCTGGTATTGCCAACCCATCTTGTCATCAATGACCACCCCCAGGATGGTCATCCTATTGACCAACGCTACCCTCCGTCCTTTCATCCGGATAGCCGGCTTGTGCTCTCATTTGATCCCTTTCCTTTTAGTTCTTATGTCCCTAGGCTTAAAGCTGAGGGCTTTAGTTTTGGAGACATTGAACTTAAGGCCAGAGTCATGGGCCCAGTTCGAGAGGATTTGGAGAGAAGCTTCAACACACTTCTCAGCCTTCGCTCTCGAAGCAGCCTCAATGATGAGAAACTGGTCGTCAGCATAGAGAACCCGCCAGGCTCCCTCAGGTAGCTCCTCCTGGAAAACGGTGTTTACCAGGATATTCCACATAATAGGTCCGCAGCAAGAGCCCTGGGGGCAACCCCTAGCACAGTTTCTTTCCAACTTCCGCCCACCAAAACTGATGCTTATCCGTCTATCCCTCAGGAAGTCACGAGCCAACCTGCACAAATTATCAGGACAACCCATGTCCATCAAATTTCTCAGCTTTTTCCAGCTCATGGAGTTGAACGCGCCATCAATGTCCAGGGCCACGAGAAGAACCCAAGCACCCTTATTTAAGCCCATCTCAACCCCCTCTAACACCTCGTTCAGAGCCGTGGTTGTGGAGTTCCCTTCCCTAAAACCATGTTGGAAAGAGGAAAGGAGCTCATTACTCTCTAGCCAGTGCTTCAGTCGCTGAGCTAGTAGGCTATCCAGGACCATACCTAGACATACTAGTAAATAAAGCGGACGATAATCATTAGGAGAATTACCCTTTCTACCAGACTTTTCGAGAAGCACTACTCGGGCAACCTTCCATGCCTCAGGAAAAGTACCAGTGTCCAGGCATCTATTGAAAAACCTGGCAAGAAGTGATGGGTGCATTCTTAACAGAGCTTTCACGACCGTGTTATCGATCCCTTCGGGACCAGGATATTTCCTTTTCCCGAACTTGAAAGCCGTCAGTTTCACCTCATTCTCAGAAAAGGGCGGATCCACCAAACCACAAGTGGTCAGAGAGATCTCGTCCTCTGGTTCCTCGTTTCCGAAGTGCCGATCCAAGTTGTTTTTATTTTATCTTCTGCTTACGAGCGAGTAGGTCTAGAACACATTTTCTCTGAATTTTCTCATTGTTGGTGGATGAAACAGCACCAGTGATTATTTTGGCCGCTTTTGCTTGAACACTGTCTAGTCTTACTTTTAGTGATGAGCTTGAGGGAGCCCAGACCGGTGTTGCATATTCCATTATCGGCCTTATTAAGGTGATATATGTTGTTCTGAGAATTCTGGGTTTTTCTCCCCAATTTGTTCCACATAGCCATCTCAGAATGTTTAGTTTTCTGGTAGCTCTATTTGAGGTGCTAATTATGTGTTTTGAAAATTCCAATTCCTCATCAATGACAGTTAAAATAATTTTATTGACATCCATACAAAGTGCACAGTCTGCACTATTAAAAAAAAAAGATAATATGCATTATATACATGTGATATCTTGGGACCTCTGGGACCAGTGTTACCTGATGCTAGACGAACCTCGATGTCAACTCTACCGTGCAGTCGTGGTGGAAGGCGACACAGCTGGGCCAAAGGTGAAATAAGCAAATAGAGATTCCACTTAGAAGCGTCTGAACGTCAAGAAGGAATGGGACGAGGAGATTTCTGGCAGGAAAGGGTTTACCTTTTATCGGAGCGTCCGGTGGACAGGGACTGGAACGAAGACTAACTAAGGACTGACTAACTGAGGATCGGGGCCTCCTTTTATAGCTGAGCTGGGTCCGAACAGTTCACTGCTCTTTTCTGACGTAAACAGGGGGGGGGGGGGAGTTTTATTATCCAGGAGGGCCACGACTTCGTAAAAGTTGGACTGGGTTTGCTAGGCCTTCTCTCCTATTTCCACCTAAGCCTGATTAGTTTTAACCTTAATTTTCTCCTGTTAGTCTCCATTCCTTCTATCTATACAGTTGCTATACTTTATTAGATTCTTACGCGGTACAGATTGATGTTAGTTGAGGCTTTTTATTTGCAGTAAATAAGAAGTTATATACATTTAAGTGGTGGAACATGTGGTAGTAGATATCTGGACTATTCACAACAATTCCATGGTCTTAAATCATCACATACACTATGTACAATGAATATGGCGCCTCTGCCAGCGCTGCAGAGTTTGGTGGAGAATCGCCAGTGGGTCTCCAGCGACACCACGCATTTTGCGATCTACGATGAATACCTAGATCGCGTACTTCGCCGCTTAGGAGATGGTGATGGAGCGGTCCTCGAGACCAACTGGAAAGATCCAGGACTGCAGTATCACACGTTCTTTCTTCCTTGGAAAATTCTCCATTGACCCAAACCTTTAACCTTCTTCCCCTTAAAAAGTCTGCAATCCAGGTTAAGGTTTATCCTCTTACTCCGATGTTGTGCAGCTTTTCACGTAATTTCTCCCTCCACCCTCGATCAAAAGCTGAGGTCATATCAAGGAATATAGCCGTGGTCTTCTTTGGCGGTTTTTCCTGGAAAGAATCTATTATTGATTACAGAAGTAGAACAGTTGATCAGTCGTACAGTGCTGGGATCTATAGGCAGTTTGGTAGAAGTTTATTTTATTATTGTTAGTGAGCCAGACTATGAGCCTAGAGTGGATAATTCGTTCTGTTATTTCACAAAGTATGCTGGTGAGAGCAATTGGCCGATAGTTCTTGGATTCCTTGGCATCTTTGTTTGGTTTCAGTATTGGCACAGTAATTGATATCTTCCAATTCTTTGGTAGTTCACCAGTTTACCATGAAATGTTCAGTATTCGTAGGAGTTGTTTATTAGCTTTGTCTTCAAAGTGTTTAATCATTTGACCAAAGATTAGATTATCTCTTGGTGACCTCTTAGATTTTTTTATTGATGAGTTTAGCTCATTCAGTGTGAAGTCTCTCGAGAAAATATCTTGTTGATGGAAGTTTCTTGCTTGTTTAACTAACTAGTTTATATTATTTTTAAGGTCCTGTCTTCAATCGTATATTTAAGTATGGAAGTGCTTGAAAGATATTCAGCAATTATGTTAGTCATCTGTTTGTTCTCGTTCTCGCTGTTCTATTCATATCGGTTAGAGTATTGGAGGATTGGTGTTGGTTTTGATTCTTTTCTAACACTCTAATCATTATCCAGTGTTGTCTGTCCTTTCTTGGATCCATTTTCTCGCAGAACTCTGCCATTCTTCTCTTGTTTGCATATCCAAATTTCTTGTTCTATTTTGTGACTAATTTAATGTGTTACTTTCTCTTTTCTTCTGTTTTATTCTTTTAAAGAAGTTCATTGATATTGTCTCTCTGCAATCATTGCCTCGGTGTTGTGGTCCTTCCAGTAAGGTATCCACAGGTCTAACGTCTCCTTCTAGGTATCGATGCTTTTGCAGCTTTTGATATATTCGAAGAGAAGTTTTCCAAGTTTTTGTCAAGCGTTCTGTAATTCAATTTTTCGTTGCACAGTTCTTCAAGCTTTTCTGTGATTTTTTTTCAAGTCGGCTTTCCTAAAGTTCCATGTTCTTTTATTCTGTTGGACATTCTCAATTTTGAAGTTTAGGGTTGTTAAAATTGGTCTGTGGTCACTGATTGCACTTCTCAGGATTTTCCATTGTGTTGTGGGTGCGATGTTGAAATGTATCGCTGTGATGTCTATTGCGGATTCTGTGCCTGTCGACTTGGATAGATAGGTGTTCTCTCCCTTATTTAATGGTGTAAGGTCGAGGTCGGTTAGCATGTCCTCAACCTGTTGACCTTTGTTATCCTGGACAAGTGATCCCCAAGTTGAACTTTTGGCGTTAAAATCGCCGAGTATGATTGTGATATCCGAAGAGGCTTCACTTAATGTCTCTATTGTGTGTACCCATACAAAATTCAAAGATTTCACGAGCTGAAAGTTGGCGATTTTGAGATGCGTCAAGAATTCGCTGCATGGGTTTTCCGGAAAATTGATATTGATGAAAACTGGCTATCGAATGTTCTGTGGACAGATGATGCCCACTTTTCTCTAAACGGAGAATCTAACATTCAAAACAGCCGCTTTTGGGTAACAGAAAACCCTAGGATTTTTACAGAAATGCCACTTTATGAGCCTAGAGTTACAGTTTTGTGTGGGTTCACTTCTTCTTTTATTATTGGGCCATTTTTCTTTGAAAAATCAATGGAAGAACTTTTAAAACCGTTTTTGTAACGGGGTATTCCCATATTGCAGGGAAAAAGCACTAAGCGAAATACCATTCATGAAAGTTGGAGGACCTCCTCATATCTCCCGCGGTGCCAAACAATTGCTGAAGAATACGTTCGTTGAAAATCGTGTGATAAGTCGCCACTTTATATACCAGTGGCCTCCAAGATCACCAGACTTGACGCCTTGCGATTTTTGTTTATGGGGGTACATTAAATCGTGTGTTTATCGATGCTGGCCTACCACATTGGCCATGTTAAAGGCTTCTATCAGATGACACTTTTTATCAATATCAACAGATATGTTATTTAATGCTGTCCATTCTGTCATTTATCGTCTGCAGGCGGTGATTGAGAATGAAGGGTGCCACATTGAGCAAGGATTGTGACCTAATACAAGAGAGAAGGCAGTTACCTCATGTGTTATATAAGCTGCCATGTATTATATTATCTACCAATATTTTGCAGCTCTTTGTGTTGGGATATGGGGATAATAAATGCTGTCCTCACATCTTGACTCTTTTTTTTTTGTGAACAGTAATATTTTGTTTGTCATTTGCTCACATATTATTTCGTGCAAACCAGAGTGTTATAACTTCTCGAATAACACTGGTGCACACAATTTTTCCCCTTATGTTTAGTTTTTCGCTTTTCGCTCATTAGAAGAAATAGCATAAGGAATATTTTCTGTACACCAATAACTTTAGAAATTTTGTGCAAAAAATAATACAAAATGATTTTACTACCACGTTTTTCAACGCAAAAGGTCGATTTAAAAAATATTTTTATTCGAGGGGACACATTTTTAAAATTGGGTACAGTATGAGAGAGAGTTGAATTAAAAATATTAGAAATTTATTATCTTCGGAAACACAAACCGTATCTAAAATATCATTTTTTTGCTACATGTTTTAATTTGCATTTACCTATTTTACATATCTCTGATTGTATTTAAAAATTGTTAACCAATTCTTCATACTTTTGGCGAAGAGGTGTTTTATTAATTTGTTATTTGATGTTATTAGGGTTCTTTCCTGGTATTCAAAAAGAAAAAATACGTGTCGTTCAGTTATATTTTTCAATTTATCAAACAATTTGGCCGCTGAATCTCTGAATTTGGTAGTGCGCCATCTGGCGAATAAAATTGTAACTAAAATCAATTTCGAATTTTTCATTATTTGCCATAAAAAATCCCATTGCATCCTGAACACAATGGTGTTTACCGCATTGCTCTAGCGCAAATATTCGCGGAGTTATTAATTTTTAAAATAGTGCGGGACTTTTGGATCACCCTGTAGATGGGAATTAAATATTGATTTATAATTTGTTTACGAAGAAATTATTTACATAGCATTTAGTTTAATTACATTGTTATATTAGTTTTTCCTGTATATTACTTAGTCTAGCCATAAATATTGTTACAAAACCAAATCAGTGATAAAAAATTAATTTGACCGCGTTAAGTATTCAAAATACAGTTTTTGTTATTTGAATATCTCGTGTACACATGTTTAGAAAAAAAATCGGAATATATTTGTTTTTTGATAATGGGTTTGGGTATTAAAGAAAACCCTATAGTTGTAATAGCCTTACACAAGGTAGGCCAAAATCTTTCACCCTTTTTAAACTTTTACAAAATTTGAATATTACGCGTCAATTTGTTTATCGAATCATTGAAAGGTTCAACAAGGCTTGCACTATTGATGACCTTGAAAGATCTGGTCGACCTCGCATGCAACGAACGCAAGCAGCTATAAAAGCCATTCGCGAAAGAATTCGTCGAAATCCACACTGCAAACAAAAGATCTTAGCAAAGCAGATAAATTTAGCTCCAAGATAGTTTCAAGGATAATCAACGAAGACCTTGGACTGAGAGCTTTAAACGACGCACAGGTCATTTGATAACCCCTGCTCTTAGAGATATTAGAAGGGTTAGATCAAAAATGTTGTTGGCGCAGCATGATGGTCGGTGGCATGAGAGAATCCTTTTCACAGACGAGAAATTGTTCACTGTCGAGGGAAAGATTAATCGTCAGAATGATAGGATATATGCTCGTAGCTCTCTAGAAGCTTCTTTGAAAGTCAGAAGACTTGAAAAAGTCACCATACTTCTTCTGTCATGGTTTGGTGGGGAGTTAGCTACCAAGGTGTAACAGATCTCCACTTCTGTGCCAAAGGGGTAAAAAATACAGCTAAAAACTATAAATAAGGCATTTTGTAACAAATAGTAAAGCCTCTGAATACAAAAATGTTTAATGGAGAACATTGGATATTTCAACAAGATTCAGCTCCTGCTCACAAAGCTAAGTCAACTCAACAATGGTTGGAGACGAATGTTCCGGAGTTCATAAAGGTCAATTAATGGCCCTCTGGAAGCCCTGATTTAAACCCCCTTGATTACAGTTTGTGGACATATTTAGAGGAGAAGGTGTGCTATAAAAGATATCATAATTTGGATAAATTCAAATCAGCATTGGTGAGAGCAATGAAAGAAATACCCTTAGAAAAGGTGCGTGCCACCATAGATCCGTGGCCCGAACGTTTGAGATCCTGTGTCAAAAATAAGGGAGAACATTTTGAATGCTTGTATATATTTAAAATCTATGTCCTATTGGCTAATAAAATATGTATTTATATTCCATTAGTTTTTGTTCTTAATCATTTAATTTATAAAATTGATTGTAACAGAATTTATGGCTAGACTGTGTATATATATAATTTTCATTATTAATATCATTGTTAATATCATATGACTATTCTATTCACGGCTTAAAATTATTATATATATATGTATAGACAAATGTAAAGACATAAATGTATGACAACGTCCCCAACGACCACTGATGAGCCAGGCCCTCCCATTAATTTTTCCATTGCAGTAAGAGCAGTATAAATTGTTTAATTTCAAAAAGAATCTTACGCGTCTAAAACAGTTTCTAATTTTCCTAACAGATGGCGCTCTAGTGCATCGTAATATAAAATACAATCATTCAAGATGGGTTATAACAAGGCTGGAATATAGACACCAGGTTTATAATCCCTTCAAATACAACCAGACCTCTGTCACTCGAAATTGAGTTAGAGAGGTCTGGTTGTACTTGAAGGGATTGTAAACCTGGGGTCTAGATTCCTACCTTGTTATAACACATCTTGGATGGTTATATTTTATATCTAGTTCAGCTGATTTGTCCAATAAACTCTCTTCCACACATATTTTAAACTATTTTTGAAACGTATGTTTCTTTTTAAAATAAAACAATTTTCTACTGCGCTTACTACAATAATAAAATAATGGAAGGTAGAGTAAACGCACACACACACTGGCAAAACCTCTATATATAAATATCTTTATTTGTGGGCTTGCTAACCAGAATAGATGATTTTGAACCCCATGGCAAAACCGCTTGGAGGGTTCACCAATGATGAGCCAGGCCCTCCCATTATTATATCATTTCAGTAAGGGCAGTATAAAATTGTTTTATTTTAAAGAGAATTATACGCGCGCGTCAAAAATAGTTTAAAATTTTATATAGCAGGTGGAGCGCTTAATGAATCGTATATATAATTTTATTATTTAATGTTCGAGTATTGACTCGATTATATATTTTTTCCAAGTTGCATACAAATTTAGTATGCAAATTATAACCTGAAAATAGTCATAATTGTGAGATATTCTTTTTAAGAAACCTTATACAGTAATCCCTCGTTATCACGAACTCGGATTATACGAACTCTCGGTTTGCGCGAACCGTTTCTTTTCCCCCGTTAAATTTCAATGCTTTCCAAAGAGATTTTGCCGGTTAAGACGAAATATTCGGTTATGACGAAATAAGAATTAAATTTAGCCCCCAGCAGAACTAATCAATCGGTTAAAACGAATTCTAATATGTTTTTAAAGGCGAGTTATAAGTAAAACAATAAACTATTAAAACAACAAAAACGCCGTTGATATCAAGTATCGGCTCTCTTTGTCTTTTGTGTAAACATTCGTCCTTTGTTTGTTATGATGACTCATTTTCTATGAAACCATACCCTTGGGGTCGTTCCATGTACTCAATCAGTGGAAAATTTCGACTCTATTGTGCCAGTTTTGCTGTTTTTCTCGACTGATAAATGTAGGGGCCATGGTGACCCCTGCCAGCCAGCAGCCAAGGAGCGCACGCTTTCACGGAATTTCACAGAATATTATATTATTCTTATTTTTATACAAAACATATATTTAAAAATATTTAATATAATATAAATAATAAAAATATATTCTGTGAATAATAATCTGTGTAAATCGAGCTCTCAGAAGAAAAATGACTTATTTTAATAAGTGTCTGAAACAGTGCCCAATCAAATACCACCAAAAAACTATAACAGACTTTCTGAAGCCTGCAGAGAAAACCCAGATATAGGATACTCTATGCATACTGCATATGCTGCATACACATAAACATTGTATGTACCAAGTATATTATGTAAGTTGTTTCTTTTGTTGTTCTTTTTTATTTGTGTTTTAAAATAAACTTATATTCTCATGTTATTGCCTTAAATTCTTATTATATTATCCATATTGTATTTTAAAATAAAATACTTTATGTACATACATATACATAATTGTTGTTCCTTAAAATTATAAAATATTTTCATTAATATTGTTTTCAAATAAATTTATTCGTTATTCCTCAGAAATGTAGTTTTCTTACTCATCAGTAGTACAAAAGTACAACCCCCGGATACCACGAATTCAATTCGTCTAATACGAATTCGGTTTATACGAATTCGGTATATATTCTTTTAAGACGAAAAGGGTATTTCGTTCTCCCGTTGAGTTCGTCTTAACGAGGGATTACTGTAGTGAAGTATAACAGGGGTTGGCAACCTTTTGAGTCGGAAGAGTCAAAAATTACAGTTTACAAAATTTCAAAGTTTTTAAGAAGCCACAAAATTATTTCTTACCAACAATAAATAGTACTTGTATAAATAAAGTTTTTATTTATGGGAGTACTACACCCAGCTTCACATCCAAAGAGCCGCATGTGACGTGCGAGCCGGAGGTTACCGACCCTTGTACTATAGGAGTACGTCTTTACTTATCTTGAAGATAGAGGTTGTCTGGCCGGTATTAATTGTTCTTAGAAATAAAGGACACTTCTCGACCAGAAATGATTCTATTTTATCGACGTTTCGATAAAATTATTTTGTCCTTGTCGGAAAAAAATAAAAATTAAAGCATTTGGCAAGAGCCGTTATATGTATCGCATTGCTTATAGAGGACGCTGCTTATCATAAAACAGCTCGAGGAGCATGAACTCATGGAATTCGTGTAATACACAAGGGGATAAGAAACAACAACATTGCTTATAGAAACATTACTATTGTCAATTAAGGAGGATCAGAAGATGAGTTTCTTTTATTGTATGAATGCTACGAGCTTTCGGGCAAAAGCCCTTCGACAGGCAAAAATATAACTATACAAAGAAAGATAAATAACGATTTTTTATCTTTCTTTGTATAGTTATATTTTTGCCTGTCGAAGGGCTTTTGCCCGAAAGCTCGTAGCATTCATACAATAAAAGAAACTCATCTTCTGATCCTCCTTAATTGATATACCTTACTAGAAGAGTCTTTACCCTTAATTACTATTGTCAATAAAGATTTATATTGCAGAATTATTGTTCTTAGAGATATGCTAACCTGTGCACGGTAGATTCTGTGGCCATTAGACATGCGTCAGCCTTGGAAGCTATTGGTATCTGCGTTGACTGGAATATAGGAGCTTCATCTATGATTTCTTCCTGTGATGAATCGTATAAGATCGATGTATTTAATAAATTTGTGTGGGTCTTTAGATAGAATTAATAGAAAAATAGACCTCCCAACCCAATATGACAATATTCCTGGCAAATTATCTATAAAGTAATATATATTTTATCCCATTATAATATCTAATATTTTAGCTGTAAACAGTTTGATGCACGCCCACACATGCCAATAACACATTTTCAATTACTACTGTACAAAGTTCATCTTGATATTGTATATAGAAGTATATGCCCGTTGAAGAGCAGAAAATATGCTCTAAATCTTGCGAAAATCAAAATTAAAAGAAACCCTTTACCTTAATATTGTTTATTCTTTCTTTTTCGAAGGATTTTATTTTAAGCAAAAGATATGAAGCTCTCTAAGAAGACGATGTCTTTGCCTTTTTATTCTAAGATGAATCTGTCTTAAGCCTAACTATCCTCTGTAGAAGGTCAGCAGAGATGCCCGAAAGCTCGAGATTACGTTTAATTAATAAAGAAACTCATCTCCAGAGAACTGTGGAATTTGCTTGAATAATTCTCCTCTATTAAGTTCCTTAGCGATACGTGGCCAGAGAGCTATCTACTGACATTATATCGTTCCTTTTGATCCTCTTCATTTTATTGTTGAACATCCATTGATAATTTTAATGAGAAATGACTTTTCATTGTCTTAGACATCTATCTATGTGTTTTTAGCGAAGATAATAGGCCTTTACAAATATAGATAAAGAATTCTTCCTGAATTGAAATTAGACGAAAAACATGGTGAAGGAAGACGAGTTTCTTTTATTAATGAATAGGTGCAAGCTTTCGGGTAAAAACCCTTCAACAGGCGAGCAATGAAGCGCGACTTATAAGAACTATGGTACAAATTTATATATATATATTCCTTCCTACCATTTGTACCATAGTTCTTATAAGTCGCGCTTCATTGCTCGCCTGTTGAAGGGTTTTTACCCGAAAGCTTGCACCTATGCATCAATAAAAGAAACTCGTCTTTCTTCACCATGTTTTTCGTCTAATAATAGGCCTTCCTTAAGTTTTTTCCATGAGTAGATATCCAGAGATTGGTTAATAAATTCCACCAGTAATTTAACTCTCTGGATTAACGGATATGTATTATCCGTATGTATTATCCGATATGTATACCGTGTGTAACGTCCTCGTGTTTGTTGGTTGACGTTAATCAGCAAGAAGTATCTGGATGTTTAAAAAAGAAAACCTCAGACATAGTATTAATTATCAGACATAAGTTTCCAGAGGTGGATATATATTACAATAAGTCAAAAAGACAACTCCACAGATCAGTAATGTGCTCACTGGTAATTTACTATACATCCTGTAGGTATGCCAGCTGCCCGTTACACCTTGAACAAATTTCCAACCTACACTATTGGATAGATCTTCAGAATTTCTCAATATTTGAACTTTTAAAAACGATCTGATGAATTAAATTGACGAAACCTTATGAAGGGTTCACCACCGATGAGCCAGGCCCTCCTATATATTTCAACGCAGTAAAGAGAGTTGATTTTTAACATTTTTGGAAATAAAAATTCTTGTTCAGTGGTTTTACACTATGGACAAAACTTAAGGAAGTTGTACCTTTTAGCATGTATATCGAGATTTAGACAATATCTCTGAAAATTATTTGATACACAGTGATCTTTATTGAAGACACATGAAATAACCAAGTGTGAACAAAATTGCCTCTGTCTCCTAAAAAAAAATAGACGACCGACGACATCATAGACTTTCCACTTCCTTAAGTTTTTTCCATGAGTGTATTTACACATGGCTATTCGATATCAAACAAACCCCATTTTCAACAATAATTTCAACACATTTTCAAATAAAACTTACGACCACAATGAGAATTGTATTAATCTAAATTATTTCAATATATAAATTTGCAACACGATCTTCCAGTTCCATTTACCACATATTTAGGCATGGTTATTGGATACCGAAAATCTCACATTCAACAATGATTCCAACAATTATACTAATAAAAGACAAAACCACACACAGCTACAATCTAACTTGTTTAAACGTAAAGTCGCAGCACAATTTTCCAATTCCATTTACAGGATATTTACACATGACTCTTTGATACCTATTATTAGATACCGAAAACATCACATTCAACAATAATTCCAACAATTATACTAATAAAAGAAAAAAACCACATTCAGCTAGAATCTAACTTATATCAAAGTTGCAACACAAATTTCAAGTTCCATTTACCACATAATTGCGTATTATTAGATACCGAAAACAACACATTCAACAATTATACAAATAAAAGACAGCACAGCTACAATATAACTTATTTAAACATAAAGCTGCAACAAGCTGCAATTCCCAGCCGTGTCAAAGCAATGTTCTCAGTCGTGTTTGGAAGTCTTCCAATAAGTTGTTTTTGATAAAGAAGTGTTGTCAGATCGATGTGAGACAAATATCGTTCAGTGATTGTGATAAAAATATGATCAGAGGGATATAAAAAACAACCCTCACATACAGACGAAAAAAAGAGCAAAAAAACAAAAGAAAATTACTGTCCTTACGTGTTCAGGTCCCGCCCACTCCAGAACAAAGGGCGGAGTTTCACTTTTGTACTTATCATTTTCCCAACATCGACTTTTCCTATTTCTTATCTTCAATTTTTAATTAATTATTGTTTTTTATCAATGAGATCTTTTACCACAGAGTATTGATTACTTACTTTTTTATTGTTTGATTAAATCTCTCATATTTTTATAGTGTGTTTTTATCTCCATTTTTATTATTTACAAGAATTAATATGTAGAATTATGAAGTTAGATGTTCACCATTTGTTTTGATGGTATTGATTTTATTTTTCTCATATCAGATTTGATGGTTGTTATCATAAATTGTAAGTTTTGTTAATGTTGTGGTTTTTATATTATCTCTATAATTATTGGAAACATCTATATTGTATATTGATTTTGATTACTGACTTAGTATTTTCATGTAAACTAAATTGTATTATCGTACAGAAAATATATATCATTTTTAAGGAAAAACTTTATGCTTGAGTAGATTATGAATAGCGTTGAAGAACAATTATATTTATTGAATTAATTTATAAATAATGTGTCTATCTTATATACAAAACAAACTTCTACTGTCCTTACTGTGATGAAAAATATTGGGAGGGCTTAGATCATCAGTGGTGAACTCTCCCAGTGGTATCGTCAATTTAATCTACCAGACCACTTCTTAGAGCTTTAATACTGTATTGGACCATTCTGGTTATATAGTAAAACCTCCATGAGAGGACACTCCAGCTAGAGGACACCTCTCTACAAAAGACAGTTTTCATTATTAAAATTACCATTTTTACTATGTTAAAATCTCTCCGGTAGGAGGACTCCTCTCCATAAAGGACACTTTTGCTTCGCAACTAGGTGTCCTTTACAGAGAGGTTTTACTTTATATGGTACAATGAAGGGTGGAACCTTAGAAATAGTATTCAATCAACTATGGACATAGGCTTTTAGGACAGTAGAATTACTTACAAATATTTGTAACGAGCAATGCTCTTCCGCAAACAATAAGGACAAGGCCAGTTTGGCATTAAACAGATGGTGATCTGTAGATATTCCTTTATATTAACTTATAAAGAATTAAACTTCTTACATGGTCGCAAAGAATCAAAATTAACCTAATCCAAACATACACAAGTGAAATAAGCAAAGATAAATTAATATAAATACAGGAGAAAATCTCAGTAGAAGACACCTAGTTGCAAAGCAAAAGTGTCCTTTAGAGAGAGGGGTGTCTTCTTACCGGAAAATCGCTAAATAATGAAAATGGTATTTTGGCGATTCCAATTGTCCTTTGTAGATAAGGTATCTTTTAGCGATAGTATTCCTTTCATTGAGGATCTATTGCATATAGATGTTTCCAAAAATTATAGAGAAAAGATAAAAGCCACAACATTATCTTCAACAAAACTTACAATTTATGATAACAACCACCAAATCTGATATGGGAAAAGGAAAATCAATATCATCAAGTATTTGTTTAATCAGGTCTGTAAGTGTCAGATATGTAGTTTGGCCATCAAGGAAAACGTCATATCAGTTTTAAGTAAGCTATTATTTTTATAAGTTGTACTATAAATGTCAATCTCTCTCAAAGGTTGTTCATTTGCCAAATGTACGCGATTTCGAACTTACTGAGCTTGAAATATATAGGATTACCTAGAAAATTGAAGAAAGACAAACTACTTGGGAATAAGTAACCAATTTATTTTAATTAAGAAATTCATTCTTATTTTGCAAAAAAAAATAATAACAATAAAAGAGAAATGTACACACGGAGAGAGAAATTTGCTGAGAAACAAAATATCAAAATTGATATTTGGTGGGGTATAAAGTATTAAATATTCTGTTAAAACATTGTATATTTAATATATCTCTGATTATTAACATTATAGCATCATAGACCATTCAAAATTAATGGCATCTAAATGAATTATAATGGGTGATATATGTTTTTTATTTTCTTCTTTCTTACGAGCCTAGGATTACCGTGTTACCGTGCCTTAGATAAATGTTGTTTCCTTTCCCCTTGTACAAAGATTACACGAATTTTATGAGTCCATGCTCATCGAGTTGTTTGATGATATACAAAGGCCTCTACCAAAGGTCCTGTTTAGTGTATCTAATGCAAGCTAAAGTGTGTTCTGGAGCTGCAGGTGCCAAGTTATATTCTGGGCTTTTGATGAATATGCTGTTGTTGTTTCTTATCCCCTTGTGTAAAGATTACACCAATTCCATGAGTTCATTCTCCTCGAGCTGTTCTATGATAAGCAGCGGCCTCTCCCTAAGGTCCTGTTTAGTACATTTAATTCAAGCCTGAATGTGTTCTGGAGCTGCAGGTGCCAATCTACATTTTGTGAGCAAGTGGAGTAGATTTTACATAATGCATCAACAAACCTGCACATCATTATCTAGCATATAGCAGTGAATTATATTACTTCTTTCCCTGTCTAGTAATGGTTCACGCATATCCCTCTAATCATTACTTAGATATAAATAGAAGTATATGTTTCTATTTCTATAGTTTTCTTAAAGCACTCATTTTATCTTTTCTATAAAATAATCCCTTGCATAAATATTGAGTGAAATCAAGCATTCCTCCAGGGAAAAGTGTTTTTTCAAAAACATGTTTATTGTTCTCTAGCTTTCGGGCACGGACGTCCTTCTACAGAAGAAAACATGGTATAATGATACACCAATAGAACACGAGTTAAATATAATCGGATACTATTTTACATATTTTTATATCTTCATAAAAATTTATATCTTCTCTCTCATAAAAATATGTGAAATAGTATCGGATACTGTTTTAACTCGTGTTCTATTGGCGAATTATTATACCATGTTTTCTCCTGTAGAAGGACGTCCGTGCCCGAAAGCTAGAGAATAAAAATGTTTTTGAAAAGACACTTTTCCCTGGAGGAATGATTGATTTTACTCAACTCATTTTGTCTATTCAATAACAAGGTTGCAGATACTATATAAGAAAATCATTCTAATGCAATAGTAGAGCGGTCTGTAGATTAAATTGGTTAAACTCTTTGATAGGAGAATTGAGCCATGTTCTCTTTCTTCCAGTTAACCAGTGTAGCGAAGGCTACCATCTACAAGTACCATCTTGGTCTTGAGGTGGGTAACGCCAGCTACTTCATCGACCTGCCCACTCTGTGGAAAAGAACACTTTGCAGTCCATCGGTGGCGGAGTCTATACTGCGGTGGGCCCCACCAATGAAAACTGTATATATATGTGAAATATAATATGGCTTATGATTGTAAAAAGACATTTGAAATACTATCCCGCATGTGTTTCTTTTCAACGAAAAATCAAAATTTATTTCAAGGAGTAATAACGATTATTTCTAACCTTTTGGATGAGATATGAAAGGGTGAATTGTGAAGAGTAATGATAAACGGAAAAATAAAAGTGTCCAGATATGGGAATCGAACCCACAGTGTTCCACTTACCGGGCCGATGCCATGTCCACTAGGCTACCCTGGACATATTTTTCCGTTCGTAAATAATACATGTAATTTATAATACATTATAATATTATGCGGCTTGTGATTGTGAAACGACATTTGATTTTTCGTTGAAAAGAAACACATGCGGGATAGTATTTCAAATGTCGTTATATATATGTATATTTATCAATTATCTTTATATTTATATCTATTAACTCATATATTTATCCATATATAATATTATTTATTTATATTTATTCCGTATTTAGCCTTATATAATCTTATATGGACTTTGTAATAAAATAGTTTCAATCTCTCTCTCTCTCTTCCTAATATTATTCATTGAGTGTAAGAGATCTCTGTAGATATAACTTTTATTTATATATAAGTGACAATGCCTACATCTCTCTTATATTTGTAGGTCAACACCAAACATTACTTCACAATAGAATAATGCACGATCATTTTTAAATATGATAACTAAACTCATAATAATAGTTTATTTGTGGCTGAGTTTTCAATCTAAAGGTCTTTCCGTATTAGAACCGTAAAGCTTTTTTACTTGAAATCTCGCTCAGATTAAACGAATAAATAAACGAATCGTCATACTTTAGTTTTCGTTTTGTAAATAGCATTAACGATTTACGTTTATTTTCATATGCTATCAAATATTCGTGGAAAAATTATGTTTCACTTGCGCCATAGTACAGACCACGGGGTTTGTGGCTGTTATGTTTGTGTGTACACCACGTTCATACGTTAGTAGATTCAGTTAGACCTTAGAATGCTTTTATAAACAGAATTTATTTAACAAAATTGAGATGCAAAAAAGAGAAGTTGTCAAAAAACCTTAAGATAGATGAGTAAAACCTATATTACATGATAAAAAATAATAGAGTTTCTTAAATATAAAATGCATTCATGGACAAAACTTAAGGAAGTTGTAACCTTTCATCATGTATATCGGGATTCAGACAATAACTCTGAAAGGTATTACAGTGACCTTTATTGAAGACACGCGAGATAACCAAGTGTGAACAAAATTGTTCTGTCCCTTTAAAAAACACAGCAGACTGGCGAAAATAAAAACTTTCCACTTCCTTAAGTTTTGACCATTAATATGTTAATTGACCGCATTTGTTCTATTTAAAATGGTTTCTTTAGTAGTATCCGCTTCCCTTTTTTCTTTATAAAATTCTTATTTTCCTTTCGATTTACTATCTTTCAAGCCATTTGTAACACTTATCCTTTGATATCACTTCGAATATTTTTTCATGACTGTCATTACCACAACTCACTATATTTATTTGTTTTTTTACCAATTTCGAATCCAGACTTCACCCACGCCTCGCTCTCCCTGCAGGCCGTCAACCGCCCAGGAAAAATAAAAGAGTTTCTAAATTGATGAGCGACCGATCTTTGCATTTTCAAGATACCATAGACCTGTTTGGAACAAATTTGTAGAGCCATCACAGTCATTTATTTTTAAACTGCTTCAAATCGGGACAGACACTCAAGAAAGAGTGAGTTTGAAGCATCTTAATTAAAGTATTCATTATAGGATTATATATTTTTAATTAAAAGGCATATATTGGATCAGAATATTATTTTTAACCAATATTTCATTTGGCTGAACGCCAACCTTTATCAAGATATTATAACATATTAATGTGTTATGAAAAGGCATCTCTTTATCGTGCAACTAAAAGTTGCTGATGGCTTGCAACTTTCAGTTGCACGATAAGGAGATGCCTTTTTCATAATTTATGCATCTTATCCCAGTACAATATCATATTTGTGCTATTTTTTTCATATTAATGTGTGTCAGCAACAAACTCAGCGCCACATAACGTCAATAGAATTAAGTTTACAAAAATATTTTCTGCGCATATTCAAAAAGCATTATATATGTTTGAATAAAAAGGGCGTTAAGCGAGAATATAGAGGAATACATTGAATAAATATGAAATAACAAAAAAGAAATTAACAAACCGTATATCTCTAGGACACCAACCCACCAAAGATCAATCATTTTTAATTGCTCACCATATACCAATTTATAGGTTTTAACTTTTAATTAGACAATTTTAATTTATATTTAGACATTTTTCATTTTAATTTAGACGCATGGACTTTTTATAGAAAATGTCTGAATAAAAATGAAACTGTTTAAATTAAAATGAAAAATGTCTAAATATATATTTAAATTGTCTAATTAAAAGTTTAAAAAACCTATATGTGTGAAAAAATAATATTACAAAAAATAATAATAATAAGGTCAGGTGTTGATATTAAAAACAAAGAAGGCATATCCTGACCAGGAGCACCTTATCCCGTAGCGGGAGTTGAGTTCGTGGATGGTTTTTCTTGATTTATCAAAAAAAAATGGGTTGTGTAAATATCAGGGAACAGGCTAAATCAATGTTTAGTTGATTTCTGTTCCACTAGATGGCGCTCTGCAATCTAAAAAGCTCATGTACTCCTGGTGAGGATATGTCTTCTTTATATTTAATTCTAATATGTTTTACATTATCAATTAAATCCTTATAAAAAGCTAATAAATAGAACATAGTGGTATGTAATAAATAGTGTATATTATTAATAAAAGACAATTCGCTGAGGGAAAAGTTTATTTTATATATATCGGCAATACAAGGTTTCGGTCTCAACAGCCCTTCGACAGGTATAACTACGCTAATGAGGTTTATCGAATCTAATCCATATATCTACATACAAAGAAGCAGGAAATATAAGACAGATATGCAAAAACACTGATTTACATATTACAAAAATAAAAATAAAAAAATATAAAAGAATTGTCTTTTATTAATAATTATACCGAAGGGATTATATTAACAACAAGTGTATATTGTGTTTAAATTAGGTATATTATATTATCAGTCGTTTTCTATAGTCATCATTCTTACTTTGCTCTATATTTCTTCTCAGATATAGAATAGTGACAATTTGACAATTAAAAATGGTTTATTGACCTCTAGTCAATGGTCAAGAGAGAGTTTACAGAGTTTAAAATGGTAGAGAAAATATATACACCAAACGACGCCTTCTCTGAAGGTACGTCTGGATCCTATCAGGAGCTTAGAATCGTCTTGAGTTCAGACTTGCGAGTTATGGAATCCGTGTCCCCAGCGATGACTGTGTTGAGGAACTTGACAATCTTGTGTTTAGGTAAGGTATCCGCGAGGAAACTCTCCTTAAGAGCGTCGAGACAGGTATTAGAGGCGGGGGGATATAGAATAGTGGTAATTAGGTGTATTGCTGAATAATTAAATATGGCGCTGGACATCAGATGTGTCGGCAAAATATGTAATAAGTGGGAGGATAACCATCATGGAGTGAATGCTTGTTTTTAGGAGATCGACATTAATCGTGAACTCAGCTATCTACCATAGACAGCTCTGGGCTAACTGGAATCAAATGTCACTATGTTTTTTTTTTTTTTTTGCTTATCCCTAGTAAACGTGGTACAGGCCATAATAATCATCGCGGGTAGAAGTAGGCGATTGCTTTTATTGTAAGTGCACCACATGTCTACACATGTGAAAAGCAGTTCGACAGAAATGTGAAATTCTCCAAGTCAGGATCGACAGACTTATCTAGGAGATTTTAAGCTTCTTATTCCATCGTGTTTGAAAAATTGCAGAAAATTATATTTTAAATATGCAATTAACTACTCTGCAAAAGGTTTATTTTCTAATTTATTATAATTGACAAGCTTTAGAGTTTAAGAATCCTTCTATAGGCATTTCATCCAAATATATATTTATATTGTAATTAGCGCTTCAAATGTAGATCAGCTCTTTTGTTCTATCTACATCCTATTGTAGATGATCCTTCTATAATCAACTAAGTACCATGTCTACTGATATGCTTCAGAAGTAAGTTGTAAACCAGTACTAGAAGTAAGAGAACTTCAAAATGAGTATACATCATTGTGGTTCGAGTATTAACTTCCTCCAAAGGTTAAGTAGCAAAATGCAAATTTCTATCTTTACCTGAAAATTTCTTGATGGATAATAGAGTTGAAATATTTAGGTGTTTGTGAAAAACAGTTTTTTTTTTCAATACGAAGTATTGGAAGATTCTTTGTAGTTTAATATTTGATAAATAAACCGAGAAAAAGGAAAATATTTCTTGAAATATGTTACTTTCCATTCTTTATTCCGCACTGGGAATTTGTTAATTCCTTATTGTTTGGAAACGGAGCATTTTTGGCAACAAAACAGGCCGTAGAATGTCATCTACGTAACGTTGTGCTGTCAGGGTGCCCGGAATGACTACCAATGGGGTCCTGTTATCGAATAAAATAACACCCAGACCATGACGCCTTGTTGTAGACCTGTGTGGTGTTTGAAAGTAAGGACAGGATCCACACGCTGCCAAGGACGTCTCCAGACACGTTTTCGACGGTCGTCAGGACACAGTAAGTAATGGGACTCGTCACTAAAAACTATAGGTCCCAAGTCAGTTCCAAGTTGATCGCTCCCGACACCACTGTAGTCGGACTAGTTAGTGTATGTATGTGAGGGGTAGGCATTGTAACGTTCGACGAGCTCTTAGATTCCGCTGTTTCAGTCGTATGTTGATTGTTATTTCGGACATTTGTGTGCCGGTCACACGTTGGATGGTAGATATCGTCGAATCCAGTGCTGCGACAGCCGTTCTGACAATCTCTCTGTCCTTCCGTTCCCTTGGTCGACCGCTGCCGTCCTGACATTGCATTCTTCCGTTGTTGACCCACTCTTGCCAACATTGTCTAATAGCCGCATCACTCGACACAGATGTCGCGTGATTAGTCGAATTCGCCAACCAGACTCTTTCAATCTAATGGCACGACCTCTTTCTAACTATGATATATGTTCTTAATGAGCACGGATCTATTGGTGAGGCATTGATTTAGTATAGAAATAGGTTGAGGGGGTGCCTACTGCAAAAAAAATTAAACAGAAATTTTGAAAATCATTTGTGCCGCGCTAAGAATTGAGTCGAATACTTGTGTTGGATACGCAGTTAAGATGAGCTGGAGCTCTTGCTTTGCATAAATCGGCCACCAAATTTCAATCATTTGCACGTCTGGTCTAAACAACTTTGCATACGTCTTTTCATATAAATCGATCAACTCCTTCTTGGTGCGTCAATTTTTTTTTTATTATAACGGTTTGGAATATTTAAAAGAACTAAATTCTATCTTTATTTATATATAAGAATTTGTACAAAAGGTGTATACCAAGTCATATACAGTTCAATAGATACGAAATTATTCAGAACAAAATTCGTGCAGATTACAATTCATCATACAAAATTCAATCCTTATATTCAAATCCATTCAATATTCCCCAAGTGTATATTATTCACAATAGATACGAAATTACTTATAATAAAATTCCAATAAAACATACCAAGATGACATTTATAGATTATAAAATGAAAGGATTTAAAAGCACTAGTGTTTCTTTTATTCATAATACAAACTTCTACTATCGCAGTAAGAATTGTATAAGTTTGTATTATGAATAAAAGAAACATTCGTGCTTTTAAATCCTTTCATTTTATATGTATAGATGGCGTGTTATTGCTTTGTGTTAACTCATAGATTATAATCACAATAGGATATACGAGAGATGTATAAGTTCGATAAATAAAAATTGCATACTCAGTACAAGGAGGTCTTCAGTTATATAGAACTCTACATAGAGTATCTATAGCGAAATAAAACGATGATTTAAGAGGATTATCTTATACTAACTTTATCAGTAAGCTTTCGGACGTCCTTCTACAAGCTTTACGACGACTCTAGAGTATCAAAATTCGAAACTATTTTAAAGGCGAAAGATTCATTTTGATATTAAACAATTTCTACTGTCCTTACTGCAATGGAAAAATTAATGAGAGGGCCTGGCTCATCAGTGGTGAACCCTCTCAGCGGTTTCGCCAGTTTAATCTACCATACCGCTGTTATATTGCATTTTTGGAACTTCCTTTTATAGTGATACTGTTGATAGACTCTTTGAATGGGTATTTTAGAAGAACTATGGACATAAGCTTTGAGGACAGTAGAATTACATACAATTATAAATATATAATATTATTATTAATAATATATATGTTTAATATATCAAAAAGAATCTTACGCCTTTAAAATAGTTTCGAATTTTGATAACAGATGGCGCGCTAGTGCATCATACTCTAGAGTATCTATATAAAACTCTAAAACTTCGGTTGCAAGTATATGGAACTGAATGGTCCATTAAGAGACATACGTGCTGTAGAACATTATGGTCCAATTAGCATACCAAGCACATTCATTAGAAGCTAACCATGTCGACACATGCAACACGCCATTCCAACGGTCTCGTCATTAATTGTGCTGATAGATGGCAGCAGAATACCACTAGTATATTTGATCTCATTACTACCTTCATGGCTTCATTAGAGAGAGCGGAATTCTAAATAAGACACTCGTATTAATATCTTCATCAAGAAGTCTACTCAACCGACTACAAGGTAAGAATCTGTAGATGGATGATCCTGGGCGGAGACCATTAGTGACAAGAGAACTGACTAATGGTTGCCATTCCATTGTTTGTATAGGGCCACCTGTTCTAGACTTTAACATTTCTATGAGCATTCGTTTCCTCTTACTTTGGAAAAATATATGATTACATCTCTACCATTTTTTCTTATTTAGATCCTAACATCTCAGTGACTCGCTATCTTTCTCTTTAGGAAAATGATTGGATGATTGAATCATTCCCCTGAGGAGAATTAAAGAGTTACTGAAACATCGAAAACTAATGATGTGTAAACTTCCAATCAACAAATGATATTCCTCTTACTCTTATTATTAACCATCATCAAAATTCGAAACTATTTTAAACGCTATTCTTTTTGAAATTAAACAATTTATAATGGTTGGAGGTTGAGAGGCCTCCAGACCCTCCCTTTAATTTTTCCATTGCAGTAAGGGCAGTAGAAATTGTTTAATTTCAAAAAGAAACTTACGCGTTTAAAATAGTTTCGAATTTTGATAACAGATGGTGCGCTAGTGCATCATATTAATCATCATAACTATCATATTTACTATCTGACAGAAAAATCGTTCAAGAGATAAATGTATTAAAACTATCATGAAAACTTTAACCATTCAATCTTGTATTTCATGTGCAATTCTTTGTATCGTGATTTCTCCTATAGAAGAGGGTTCGTGCCTGAAATCTAGAGATTAAAGAATTTGGAAAAGAAACTTCTCCCTAGAAGCTTGAGATTTTACTTACAATAAGGTTATCCAAAAAGTTCGTGTTTTTCTTAAAAGGTTGTTTTTTCTTATTAATTTGCGAATAATATTAATATTATTTATACATTATAATACATAATACAAATAATATCCTATAGATGTAGGCACTCTTCTATATATAACACAATAGTTCACGAATTTATTAAATTTAATTTGAATTCTCGAGATATAATTCAACCAGCATGTATCATCCACCACGCACGTATATTTTCGAAATATTTTGTTTTTCAAACTGATATAATGTAATATATTTTTCTCTCAATATATAATAAGTATTTAAAATATGTATATAATAATGTATATATAAAAATTGTATTTATTATTAAGTTGATAACGTGATAATCCTGTTGAAGGACTGACAAGTCCGAAAGCTTGAAAATAAAAATTTGCGCAAGAAACTTAACCCTGGAAGCTTCATTTATTTTATAATATAATACAATTACTTTATACATAATACAAAGACAATATACATAACGGTGAATATTATTTCAATTTTTTGTAGGTGTTTATGAACTTTTGGGACAACCTTGTATGATACATGGGGTTATTTTATTGGATTTTAACCATTCAAGATTCATTTATACAATCTCCTAACACTTCAATCTTACCAAGAAATAAATTCTTATCAGATTATGCACAAACCAATTTCACAATTCACTCAAATGTATTCTAAGCACTGATAGATGTTACAATTATTGCAATTATTTTATTTCCAAAGCGCTATATCCCGCAAGGAATACTTGCGCCAAACAAGGAGAAAAGTTTATTTACATAAGTTATTTACATTATTCAACGCATGAAAACATTAGAGATTCAGATTATGTAGAAAGTTTAGAATGTATTTATGAAATGAATTGAACTTTAAATATGATTTTTATCGGAAATCAAATCGTTAAGATGTTATATACCATAGTATAACAATGATATATGTTATATACCCTGGTAGCTAAGTATATTTGCAATTGGTTTCTTTATCAACAGTAAGTATGGAAGTAAATTTCAACATTGGTCTAATTTATTTTTTATCTACTTCTATAGACCACATGGAAGTCTCAAATTTCGAACACTCGCTCAGTCCATCTATCATTGCAGGTTTACAAATTTTCAGACATTGTGGATTTCGACAAATTAAAAAGAAAGCATAAGACGCCACAACTCTTTTTAATTACTTTATTAAACACTTTCGACCCGAGGGACGCGAATTCATGTCCTTGCCGATGTTTTACAAGTAGATTGGGTCAGCTAACATCCCCCCAACCCACTGATAGATAGACAAGAAGGGACAAGATCCTGGTAGACGCGACTTCGGTATTTAATATTATTTATTAATTTTGAAAATCGGAAAGAACGCGAATTTTCATCCCTCGGGTTGAAAGTGTTAAAAAAGTTTTCTCTATCCGTTACCTTGTTTATACGTTTTTAGTTAGCTAAAGAAAGGCTTGCCTGAAATATTCCTTTAATGAAGTAAATAAAATAGAGTTTCAGCGTCTTATGATTTTTTGTAATTTGGTGTTTTAGTATGTTTATTACAATTACAATTATTACAATTATTTTATTTCCAAAGCGCTATATCCCGCAAGGGATACTTGCGCCAAACAAGGAGAAAAGTTTATTTACATGAGTTATTTACATTATTCAACGAATAAAAACATTAGAGATCCAGATTTTGTAGAAATTTTAGAATGTATTTACAAAATGAATTGAACTTTAGATATGATTTTTTATTGGAAATCAAATCGTTTAATTCATAGACAACTAGTTCATTCTTCATTCTATAATCTTGAAATGCTGGGCAGTCGATCAGTAGATGTCTTGAGGTTTGTTTCTCCATACCACAAAAGCAACTTGAATCCTCCACTGCCTTTATTCTATTTAAAAAACTTTAGAAATTTCCGTGGTTTGTAACAAATTGAGTATTATAAAAATTTGGACGAAAGTATTTAGGGATTTCTTGGGGAAAAAAGCTTAAGAAAGTATTATTTGCTTCGTTTTTCAGAACATTCATTCTTGATTTGAGAAAGGTATCTATAATTCCTGGAATAAATGGGTCATAAATTTGTTGATCATCTGTGGATAAGTTTCTCAGATCAGATATCATGATTCTGGATTCGATAAAGTCTGAGATCAGAGGAATGTTGGCCAAACTATGAACACAGCTATATGATGTGGATTTATAGGCTTGTATACACCATGTCAGTATTTGATATTGGGTTGAATTTAATTTTTGTAAACATTTTTTATTTAAATATTTGAACCAAATTTCGGCTCCATGTGTAAGTATTGGTCTAAAAATGGATTTATATAAAGTTAGCCTTTTCTGGGTGCTTAGACCCCAAGATTTCCCGCAAATTGAGAAGAGATAATTTTTAAAACGTTTTGTACGATTTACTATTTCTTCTATGTGGTATGTAAAATTTATTTTGTTTCTTCTTCTGTGATTTGCAATTATTATTCCTAAAATTTTGGTCTTCAAAGTTGGTATGATTATTTCATTATTAAATTTGATTGGGATTTTTTCTTTGTTATGTAAATAAAGTATATTAGTTTTTTCTAGACTTATTTCAAGTTTGTTACTCTTACACCATACATCAATCGTATTTAATGCCTGTTCTATAACTAATTTCAGGTCTTTGCAATTGTTGTGCCAGCATATAATTGATACATCATCCGCATAACATACCACTTCACTATTAGGAACTTGATATTTGATCAAAAGATCGTTTAGTAATATTATCCATAGTAGTGGAGATAGCGGGCCACCCTGCGGACATCCCTTTGTAATTTTTTTATTTATTGTTAAGTTCTCATATGTAAATTTCGTTTTCCTCGATTTGAAATATGATTGAATAGTCCTTATTAAACTTTCCGGCAAATTATCTTCATCTATTATTTTTAAAATCGCAGGCCACCATGCGTTATCAAAGGCTCCCGCAATATCTATTGTGACCAGAGCTGTCAGTTCTTTGGTTTTGTGTTCCATTATTATATCGATTATATTATTCAAGGCTGTAATAGTAGATTTTGACTTGATGAATCCATGCTGTTTGGGACTTAATAAATTGTTTTGCATATAATATTCATAAATTTTCTTTTTAATAACTTTTTCGTAGATCTTAGACAGATTAGATGTTAACGAAATAGGTCGATAGCTTTTTATTGATTCGACGTTAGATTTGTTTGGTTTCATTAGAATTTTTAAAACTGTCGTTTTCCATTCCCTTGGAAAATATCCCATCTGAATACATTTATTTAATAACGAATGTAGCACAGGAAGTATCAGAGTCTTTGCGTATTTTATCATGTTATTACTGATATTATCTTGACCTGGTGACTTTTTAACATTGGTATTGTCAATTAGATATTCTAATTCTTCGGTATCAATATGGATAGCGCTTGAATTCCTTAGAAAAGGTTCGTAATTCTGCATTTAACTTTTAGTTTTTGATTTAAAATAGCCAATCAAATTTTAAATATGATAGAGTTTTTGGCAGGAATTAATATATTTGAGAAAAAAAAGAGTTCAGTAAAAAGATTTATTTAATTTTCCAGTTGTTTTTTGAAAAAGCCTCAACGTATATATGTATTTTTCATCTTATACTCTGACCAATTTTTTTTTTTTTTCAAATTGTCGACGAAATAAAAACTTCTTAATGAGCAAAATGTATTTTTCTTAAGCACGAAATATAAAAGTTTAATTTTTTAATGCGTTTACAGGTAATAGTCAAAATGCTATACGGTTTCTAGTGTAAAGTCATTTTTGGCCGCTAAAAGTTGTTATTATATGCAAATAGGTCTATAAAATGTGTGTAAATAAGAATTTCCTATCAAGATAATGTGTAAAGAGGAAGACGCCAATCTGTATAATGACCTAGAAGAATGGCGTCTTTGGTTTCAAGAACTTTTGGATTGGTGCCATTATCCAATTACTTCTGGTTTCCGCTGAACAGATGGATGCATTCTACCGATAGGATCTCTGTAATCAACGATGCTGGAATGGCTGTAATGAAATGCTCTTTGTCATGATGGATGTGGCTGATAGCCGCTTCCGTTGGGTGGCGTCACCGCTGAGGTATTGTAGATAATATTTTACTTGTCAAATAGCTTTGACAAATGTCTTTACATTCTTGTCACAGGTTCGGGGTGATTTTTCTATCGTTATTATCTCTTGGTATTAATTTACAACTTTATTAATGAAACTTTCACTGATATTATCTTTCTTTGATTTCTTTCTTTTGTGTATCCTATCCTGTAATGGCTACTTCCTCTAATTTGAAGATATTTTGATAAAGTTTTTTTAAAGATATACAACATCTTCATTGGTGGTGCTCATTACGGTAAAGATTCCGTCACTGATGAACTGTGAGAGTTCTTCTTTCCCACAGAGTGTGCAAAGAGAGATAAAATTTTATCTTTAGAAATAGTTTTATCTCTTCTAATTTCAAACGACTACAATCTTTTTGAATTCATAATCCACCTATCTTCTTTTTCTTTGAATGAAAGTTGTTAATTTTCTCATCACTAGAGAATTAAAAAAAAATTACTGTGCAATTATATGAATTTTTAAAAGGAATAAGAGCCTAACTACCATATGATATATATCAATTAACCATTTTGATTGGGGAATATAAAATGGAAAGAAAGAATTGAAAAATTGACACAATCTTACTTTTTTTTTTTCTGAAGTAGAAGACCAATGAAAATTTCAATTGAAAAGAGGATTGTATTTATTCTCTCACTTGAATATTGAAAAGTAACGAATTCGAAGAAGATAAAAAATAGCTTAGAAAGTAACAATCTTACTTTTGAAAGAAAGAATAAAATCAAACGGCGACAAGATTCTTTATTAATAAAGAATTATTACAAGAGAAGGTATCGCTTCACATTATTTTGAAGTAGGAATAAAAGGATTCCTTCCTTCCTTCTTCAAAATAAAGAATTATATTAATAAAGAATATCGTTGCTGTATGTTTTATTCCTTTTTCGAAATGATAACCGGCGATTCCTCTTCTTGTAATCTTACTTTTGATTTCTAATACAAGTTCATCTCTTTACAATCTATTAAATTCAACAAGTAATCTAAGGCCAGGTATCTTTAACTTTTTTATTTCTCTTGTTTTCTGGCCAACATGTTCTTCAACAGTATAACTAGAATTATGACTTCCAGCGAAGATTTTTGGCGTGTATAGTTATCTGGAAGTCTTACTTCTAGCTTTCCTGTTGAAGTGCATATTGGCCTGAGAACTAGAGAAATAAAAAATAGTTGAAGGAACTTGACCGTGTATTTCTTGTTGATTTTAATAAATATTACTTTATTCAGTATCACTATAAAAGAAAGATCGAAAAAAATGCAATATAACAGCGGTATGGTAGATTAAACTGGCGAAACCGCTGGGAGGGTTCACCACTGATGAGCCAGGGGCCCTCCCATTAATTTTTCCATTGCAGTAAGGACAGTAGAAATTGTTTATTTTTAAAAAGAATCATACGCGTCTATAATAGTTTCGGATTTTGATAACAGATGGCGCGCTAAATCATCATAATATAATTGCTATGTGTTAAAATATTAATTTGTAGAAGAAGTAGAAGACAAATTGAAGACAGTAGAAGACAAAAAAAATTGAACTTCAAAAAACCATTTGAATCATTGAAAAGCTTAGAATTTGAAAGTAAGATGAGGAATGGAGAAAGTGAAGATCTTACCTTTCACTAGATGAAGTAGAAGACAAAGAAAGCACCAACCAACCAACCAAACTCTATCATTACTTGATTGCAGCCTTGTTTAAGTAGGTAATGGCATTGAGTGATAAACAAATGGGACGACAATTCAGCTGCCCCTCCAAATGACACTCGGAATGATAACGCTAAACTGTGTTTAGCATTTTTTTCTTTTCTTTAATCTTTCCACGGCACCGGTGGTCCTTCTTATTGCTTATCTCTAAATAAGGGTTGGTTCATTGGGACCCTCAGTACCTCAGTGCCTTTAGTACCACCACTATGTAAAAACTGGAGCATTTTCAAAACATCAGAAAAAGCTATCATTATCGGTATGTCTTAACACTGATACGATCTAGAAATTCCATTTTAATCGTATTTATATATTCCTAGATTTTTAATTAAAAAGGCATATATTGGATCAAAATATCATTTATTTTACCAATATTTCAGTTGGCTGAACGCCAACCTTTATCAAGGTGTTATAATATATTTAATGTGTGTCAACAACAAACTCAGCGCCACATAACGTCAACAGAATTAAGGTTTAAAAATATTTTTTTAATATTCCTAGATGTTTTGATGGATTTTAAAAGATTTATTGATAGATTGTTGCCATTGTTATAATATTTGACTTTTTTTCTGAATGTTTACTTTGAATTCTAAAACTATTTCATGATTTTTTTTTTCAATTCCAAATATGCTGATCACAGAGATAAAGCTTAAACGAATTTGAACTAAAATGGCGAAAATGATTTAAGTAAGAATTGTATTGCTTTGAAAGAAAAATATTATTTCAAATTTTTCAAGTATAAATCGTTTATTGATTGTTATCTGATAGTTTTTTTCAAGATTGGGTGAGTTTTCATCCCTAATTTTCTTCATGCCAAAATCCACTCGTGTACAAAACTTAAGTTGTACCTTTTAACATATATATCGGGATTCATACAATAACTCTGAAAGATATTGCAGTGACCTTTATTGAAGACACACGAGATAACCAAGTTTGAACAAATATTCTCTGTCTCCTTCAAAAAAAAAAAAAAACAGACGGCCAGAGCGACATCAAAGACTTTCCAATTCCTTATGTTTTTTTCCACGACGTATACCGACGAAAACTTTATTGCTCATTTCTTTTAATATAAATAAATTAACATACACAGGTTGGCTTTTTGTTTAATTTTCCAAAACTGGTATTGTAGCTCATTCTTTATCATCAAATTTACATTTTGTACTGGAGAGATAACACAAAATGATTTATGAAAAAGGCATCTCCTTATCGTGCAACTGAAAGTTGCTGATGGCTTGCGCCATATAGTCGCACGATAAGGAGATGCCTTTTTCTTAATTGATGCACCTAATCCCAGTACAATATCACAATTTGGCCTTAAATACCCATTTCTTGATTTCTCAAGAAGCCTCTGGGAAAAAAATTCTTTTTGGTCGCAGTGGTTACAGCCTACTCCAAGCTGACGAGCGCCAACAGCGCGAAACGCGTTCGTGAATGGCTTTTCTTGATTTATCAAGAAATTGGGTTAGCCAAATATCATGGAGCAAGCTAAATAAACGTTTAGTTTATTTTTGCTCCACTAGATGGCGCTCTGCCTAAAAAGCATATGTGCTCGTGGTCAGGAAATGCCTTCTTTATTTTTAATATCACATTTTTTCACAAAATTATTTGTTTCTTATTTTTATCCATTTTAAAAAGGAGATGTTCCACTTTTGGTACATGAAGAAATCACATCTAAAATGTGTGTGACTATACTTACAGGACATCATTTTATTGTACTATTAAACAGTATCCTAAAATATTCGTTATTGTCTATAAACAACCTAGACATATCCGCTGTCTTTGTAAATAAAACCAGAAAGACTTAGGTCAGAAGGATAATACAAAGGATACTTAGCGATATCTATATATATATAAATCAATGTTTGTATGTTTGTTTGTATGTCCGGTATACAAATTCGCAGTAGTTCACTAATTCAAACCAAAATTTCCATAAATAGGTAAAAATACGGGGAAGACGATAGGCTAATTTAAAATATATATAAATCAATTATTAAAACTATATATTCAAATTATTCTACTTAGCTCACGAACAGCGCACTCTATCAAAGATTAGATTAAATTATACTGATGCAAACAAATAGATAATGCTAATAACAAACAATTATTTAAAAAATATTATCTAAATATATAATACTCGGGTAGATATGCACACGGGTCAATCCCGGGGCGAAGCCCGGATCACCCGTCTAGTATGTAATAATAAGAAGGCCTGGCTCCTCAGTAGTGAACCCTTCCAGTAGTTTCGCCAGATTAATCTGTCATGTTTTATAATAATAGCTTTAATATGAAACAATATATATTCGCGGAGAAGTATTCCTCGATGCAAATTTTGTAAATATATGTATGCACTTCTACATCCTATAAGCTCATGTTTATAGGTTCCCTAAACACTTCTATAAACTGTCTTTACCTTATTAAATAGAAGGTATATAGAGAATCAATTTTCAACAATAGAGCGGTCTGGGGATTAAACATTTATCTTCATAAATATATAAATATAATAATGTATATAATATATATATATATTAGATAATAAAAGGCATATATTGGATTTAATAAAATATTTATTTTGCCAATATTTCGGCTGGCTGAACGCCAACCTTTATCGAGGCATCACATTTTTGTATACACATATGACACTATGCGGCGCTGAGTTTGTGTATACAAAAAAAAAATGTGATGCCTCGATAAAGGTTGGTGTTCAGCCAGCCGAAATATTGGCAAAATAAATATTTTATTAAATCCAATATATGCCTTTTATTATCTAATGAATTAAGTATGGATTGTACTATTTTCAAAATATATATTCTATAAAATAATCGGGTTTCTTGTTTTGGATTTCGTTTGGTTATAGGGTAACGGAGGTTTCTTAGGTTTGGAACTGATTGGTATTAAATATTTATATTGTATCTTTTGAGAGTTCAGCCTATTTTTCGATTCCATAACTGTAGGTAAGTATGCAGGATGGGTTCTGGCTTTGACTATTGTTTGTTGATGGCTAATTACAATAAACATGCCTTTTGAAAATTATCAAATAGAGGAAGTCTGGTTTTGATGTATAATTTGACGGGAGAGGCGACATTTATTTGTATAGATCAATATCCTCCCGGCAAAATTTCCATATATTAAAAATACAAAAGGCATATCCTAACCAGGAGCACATGTGCTTTTTAAATGGCAGAGCGCCATCTAGTGGAACAGAAATAAACTAAACATTGATTTAACCTGTTCCCTGATATTTGGCCAACCCTATTTTTTTTTATAAATCAAGAAAAGCCATCCATGAACGCGTTTCGCGCTGTTTGCGCTCGTCAGCGTGGAGTAGGCTGTACCACTGCGACCAAAAAGATTTTTGGTCCCAGTGGCTTCTTGAGAAACCAAGAAACTGACGACCGCCAACAGCGCGAAACGCGTTCGTGGATGGCTTTTCTTGATTTATCAAGAAATTGGGTTGGCCAAATATCAGGGAACAGAATAAATCAATGTTTAGTTTATTTCTGTTCCACTAGATGGCGCTCTGCCATCTAAAAAGCACATGTGTTCCTAGTTAGGAATGCCTTTTTTTTTTTTTTAATATCAATACCTGAACTTTTTATTTTTTCTATTATTTTTTTCATATCATATATATATGGGTGTATATATTTTTAAAAAGTTAATGCTTTGCCTTATTTTACCATATCTCGTTTCTAACCGCTAACAGTGTTATTTGCATAAATGGAGCGTGTTGTCACTCAAGAATGACAGAAGGTTGTTGACATATTTGCGACAGCTGGACATTCTTGTTTGTAATCTCTAAGAATCATAAAAACTTGTCAACTTGTTGTTCAATCTCTAATTAAACAGCTCTAGCAACAACAAAAATAAATTATAAACCGTTGAGAGATTTAAAAAAAAAACAATGAAATCGATACCCTAGAAAAACATCTTTTTTTGTTCACTCTACCTTGCATTTAATAAATATGTAGGGTATTTAATTAAACCGTGGGTAGATTTCCAAATAGGATTGTGATAGAGGTCTAATGGTAGGTTCGGAGACGGTCAGGAATAAATTTGGTAACAGGTTTTGCGACAAATGACAGTTGTTGTCATCTCACCTTTTTACAAAGCCTCAGGGAAGTCTTAACAAGGTCTGGAATGCAAGCACACACTAATTAAAAATATATAATTTAGGTAGAGATAATTTTAATTTGATTAAATTAATATTACTAATTTATTTTTGTTGGTTTTAAAAAAAATATCTCAAGAAATCACAGGCAATTATATTCTCGTTGATGGTGAACTAAATTAGAACACTAGACATACCTGGAGTTTTGGAAATATTTTTTTGAAATCGGGCGAAAATGTATTGGTTCGTAAAACTATTCATAGAAAGTTTCTGAAATTAATAGTCAAGTTTTAATGACTATGTGCAATATTTGAGTAATTAGATAAATGAAGTTCTGGAGAGGACAAAAATGGACTAGAGGGAAAGAAGAAACTATGTTGGGATAAAGAGAAGCCCTTAAGCCTTTACAGAGATAAATGGCGCTATGGTGATCATCAAGATATAGATGTAGGGTACCAAATGGAAACACCATGACTTACTTTAGGACTGAAAAATCTGTGAACCATGTTGACATCACTAGTCATGCTCCTTCTTCCTTCTATGTCTTCATCTACTGAGGGTGGGCCACTTGGTCTCTCCATATCACCCTTCTTCAGTGCCTTCCTCTACTGAGGATGGGCCACAGGGTCTCTCCATATCTCCCTCCTTCAATGCCTTCCTCTACTGAGGGTGGGCCACATGGTCTCTCCATATCTCCCTCCTTCATTGCCTTCCTCTACTGAGGGTGGGCCACATGGTCTCTCCATATCTCCCTCCTTCAGTGACTTCTTCTACTGAGGGTGGGCCACATGGTCTCTCCCTATCTCCCATCTTCAGTGCCTTCCTCTACTGAGGATGGGCCACATGGTCTCTCCATATCTCCCTCCTTCAGTGCCTTCCTCTACTGAGGATGGGCCACAGGGTCTCTCCATATCTCTCTCCTTCAGTACCTTCCTCTACTGAGGGTGGGCCACATGGTCTCTCCATATCTCCCTCCTTCAGTGCCTTCCTCTACAGAGGGTAGGCCACATGGTCTCTCCATATCTCCCTCCTTCAGTGCCTTACTCTACTGAGGGTGGGCCACATGGTCTCTCCATATCTCCCTCCTTCAGGGCCTTCCTCTAATGAGGGTGGGCCACATGGTCTCTCCATATCTCCCTCCTTCAGTTTCTTCCTCTACTGAGGGTGGGCCACATGGTCTCTCCCTATCTCCCTCCTTCAGTGCCCTCCTCTACTGAGGGTAGGCCACATGGTCTCTCCATATCTCCCTCCTTCAGTGCCTTCCTTTACTGAGGGTGGGCCACATGGTCTCTCCATATCTCCCTCCTTCTGTGCCTTCCTCTACTGAGGGTGGGCCATTTGGCCTCTCCCTATCTCCCTCCTTCAGTGCCTTCCTCTACTAAGGGTGACTGGCCACTTGGTCTCTCCATATCTCCCTCCTTCAGTGCCTTCCTCTACTGAGGGTGGGCCACATGGTCTCTCCATATCTCCCTCCTTCTGTGCCTTCCTCTACTGAGGGTGGGCCATTTGGCCTCTCCCTATCTCCCTCCTTCAGTGCCTTCCTCTACTAAGGGTGACTGGCCACTTGGTCTCTCCATATCTCCCTCCTTCAGTGCCTTCCTCTACTGAGGGTGGGCCACATGGTCTCTCCATCCGCCTCATCTCCTCATGTGTACGTCGCCCAGTCCATTGTTTCAAGTCCTCCATATACTCTCGCCCTCTTTGTCCGTACGATTTCTTCCCGTTGATCTTTCCCTCCAGAACCATCAGCAGTGTCTGCCACGTTAATCCACACATCACATATCCAGCAAATGTCAGCTTCCGCTTCTTTATGAACATCCTAAACTGGCGTTCTATTCCCATTTGATCAAGGACCTGAGTATTTGTCTTCTTATCTCTCCATGGAATCTTGACTGCTCTTCTATAAAGGTACATCTCTTAGGCCTCTATTCTTTCGATTGAATATATAAGCAATGTCCATGTGTCAATCCAAAAACACACAGAGCCATAAATAAATTTAAAAAATTGTCAAGTCGAAATGACACCTCTCCCAGATGTAAATCTTCATTTTGCAGAAACATCGTGAAAATAAAGGCTTTCATTCGGCAGAGGTGTTTTTTCAAATATGAAGGTAACTTGATTAGAAATAAACGTTCTTCCCTAATTTATAATATTATAAAATAAATAAAGCTTCCAGGGTTAAGTTTTTTTTGTTCAATTTTTTTTTTAATTTTCAAGCTTTTGGACTTGTCAATCCTTCAACAGGAGTATCACGATAATAAATATAATGTTTATAACACACGAAGAATGTAATATATATTTTCTCCCCCTTTCAATATCATTAATATTTAAATTAATTTGTATATAAAAATAATATAATCATCATATTTATACTCCTATTGAAGGAATGACAATTTGAACAATAAACTTAACCCTGGAAACTTTATTTATTTTATAATGAATGTATCTCTTGTCTAGGCAGCTTTGATATAAAACATATTATTCATGTAGTGTATGTATGTTTGACTGTTCTTTGTATAGATCTCTTCAATGTATACTTCTATAATTCGGGTATATATTGGACAATAATCAAGATGTTTTTACTACTCCTAGCCCCTTAACATTCAATGTAATTTGCTAAATTTGATATTTGCGGAAGAGCGATTGCTCGAAGCATATTATATATTTATAAATGTATGTAATTCTACTGTCCTCAAAGCTTATGTCCATAGTTCTTCTAAAATACCCATTCCAAAAGTCTACCAACAGCATTACTATAAAAGGAAGTTCCAAAAATGCAATATAACAGCGGTATGGTAGATTAAACTGGCGAAACCGCTTGGAGGACAGTAGAAATTGTTTAATTTCAAAAAGAATCTTACGCCTTTAAAATAGTTTCGAATTTGCTAAATGTTTGGATATTGTTTGTCCCTCTCTAAATTTAATTAATACAATAGTTCGTTAAATTGTTTGTCAAATTTAAAACAATCTTTTTATGGAAAAAGAAATGTTACAAAAGTGTACTGGGATCAGGTGGATAAATTAAGACTTCTCCCGATTGTGCAACTTAAAGTTTATGATGGCTTTAGCTATCAGTCGAAATGAATATCTACTAATCATTGATTTTTTAATATTCCAGAATTGGCGAAATTACCCATTCTTGATTAATCAAGAAACTCTTTTGTAAGACTTTGGGTCTTAATGGGGGCTTTTGTTGTTATGTTGTATATATGTATGTGTATGTATATATCATACTTACATAATCTTTCTTTTTCTTCTTCTGTATATTCCCCACTTTCACAGGCCTATCTCTCTTGTAATCTCGGGGAGAATCCTCTATAAGACCGGTGTGTCTTTATAAAGGCTTTTGTGTGTGTGTGTGATTAATCAAGAAACGCTAACCACATACGTGTTTCGAGCTGTTTGCCTTCGTCAGTGTATTAGCGACTGTCGGACGTGCGGACGTGCGTCGCTTGGCTCTGCTAACTCCGGTAAGCTTTGTTTATAAAACTTCTTCCTTACCTGTTATAAAACTAAAATTTTATATATAAATAGCTTAAATCAAAAATAATATTAACTTTTGATCGGCAATTGCTGTTTGAATTTTCGAAGGTTTATTATTAAATATGTAAAAATTTGAAAATGAATGATCTAATTGTAGAACGATTAGATGAACTATGCAAATATTTTACGGATAAATTTGATAATAATCAAAAAACATTAAATAAACAAGATATAGGATATTTAAGGGGAACAATAAAACAGATAAAGGATAATATAACAGAATCACTTAAAATTGATCAGAAAATAAACAAAATCGAAGAATGTATGCAAAATAACTTTACGGTTATCAATAACGATTTATCAAAGATAATTGGGCAGGTTTTAAGTAAAGACTCGTATGCAGAAGTGGCCAAAAATAAAGATTACTTACTTACACAAAAAGTACGACAAAATACTAAGGAACAAACCATTTTTATAACAGCTAATGAAAATCAAGCAATATCACAGGTACAACAAAAGGTAAATGAGGGTATCAAATTTCTTAGACAAGAGGGCAATAAAACAAGAATCAATAAAATAATAAATACAAGAAAAGGAACGATCCTTAAACTGCCTAATGATCAGAATATAGACCAACTGATTGAAAGTTTCAAGAAGCTTGACGAAATCAACCAAATCAGCAAAATATATAAGCCAAAACTAAGAGATCCTACAATTTTGGTTAAGTCGATTAGCAAAATAACAGATCTAACAAATTTGGCAACGATAATCTGTGAGATGAACCCAGAACTTGCTGGGCTAAATAATGAGATCAAGGTCTTATTTCCTATTAAATCTGTAAAGGCTGAGCAAGATGTAGTTCTGAGGGTCTCCCCGGGGGCCTTTGCTATTATTAAAAAAACTTGGCAAAATATATACTGATATCCAACGGTGCGATATTAGGGATAAAGTGCTTGTTGATCAATGCCAAAACTGTTATTTATTCCACCCTGGACATCGGACCAGAAACTGCCCAAATATAAAGAAATGTGTAAAATGTGGAATGGAAGGACAGCATCACTGCTCCGAAATAATAAGATGCAGCAATTGCTGCAAGCACCCATATTTTAAGAACGGAAATTTAGATCATAAACCAAATACCCAAGCGTGCCCGATCTACGAAAGAGAGATTAAAAACACGATGCAGCGTACTGATTACTCAACAATTCAAGAAGAGGAGAACAAGAATTAAAACACCATTTGAATGCATATGAATGGAAGAAACACAGCTACTGATAGAATTAAAATTATTCAACAAAATGCTAGGAAAAGCAATACCTGCATGAGTGAACTATATTCATCCAAAAAATTCATAAACACAGACTTAATTCTGATTCAGGAGCCTTATAAAATAAAAGAAGATATAATTTTTTCAGGAAACAATATAATATATCATCAGGAAAACAGTCCAAATATAAATACAGCAATAATTGTTAGAAACAATGCGTTACAAATTAAACTAATAAAAGAATTCACTAACTCCTTCGCCACAACCATTTCTCTACAAACAGAAAGTAAGAAAATTGCTATATCAAATATTTATATTCACCCCAATTCTATGAGAAAGAAGCACGAAACATTCTTCAGATCACTAACTGAAACATTTATAAACACGCCCCTGATTATAAGTGGTGACTTTAACGCCAGATCGCCATTATGGTACGATTCCACAAAAAATTACAATGGGCATAGATTGATCCCCATCATTGACGAAACGAACTTAATCATACATAATAATAAATCCACTACATGTCGAAATGCTAGTGTGATTGATCTGACGCTGACTAACAAACAAGCAATAGCAGCTATCAGAGACTGGCACACAGAACAAATATCGCAGATCTCTGATCATGTAGCAATAATCTATGAAGTACATATAACTGACAATTTCACCACAGCTACTAATTATTCCACATGGAAATTTAGTGAAGAAAAGGCGAACTGGTCAAATTTTGGCCAGAATTTCATTAAAATAGATCAAAATAATATTGAAAACCTTTTAGATACAGCAAATACAAGGAAAGACGTCGATAGCGCGGTAAAAGAACTTTCGAACACGCTCATTGAAGCAGCGTATAATACTCTTAAACTAAGAAAAAACAAACAAATAAAAAACAACATAAACAGATGGTGGAACGCTAACTTGACACGCCTTGAGAGCTATTGTAAATACCTCCGTAACTCCTATTATCGGGCGAAAAATCCCTCTATCCATATTCAACAACAGTATAAAAGTGCAAGAAACAAATACGTCAGGGAAATAAATAAGGCTAAAAGAATGTCTTGGAGGTTTTTCTTAGAGGACATCAAATCAAAAAACCCATATGGAAATTTATACAGGGTATACAAAAATATTAAAAACGGTTCTAACCGAAAGGGCATTTTGGAAATCTTAGAAGTGAATAAAGATGAAGAACGATTCCAGAAGACAGTAGAACTTTTGAACAACCTTTTCCCCGATGATAGAGATAATGAAGACACAACCTTCCACAAAAACATAAGGAACTATACTTTAGGATTTCATAATAAAGAAATATAATAATAACGCCCAATGAAGTAAATGGAATCATTGATGAGCTAAACTCAAAGAAAACGCCTGGAATTGATAATATTTCTAACAATATGATAAAACATACTAAACAACTAATAGTTTCAATACTGGTGAAACTTTTTCAAAAATGCTTAGATTTAAATTATTATCCGAATGAATGGAAAAAATCTGAGGTAATAATTATTCCCAAACCAGGTAAAACAGACATGAAAATTTATAAAAGCTACAGACCCATTTGTCTCAACTCAAACATTTCCAAAATATTTGAAAAAATAATTAACAACAAACTAATAAAATTTTATGAAGACTCAAATCTGCTTAACAATCGTCAACATGGATTTAGAAGATCAAGATCTACTATCTCTGCACTAAATGAAATTGTCAAAATAGCTCTAGAACATAAAAACAAAGAATATACAGCTATAATCGCAGTTGATATAAGTGGAGCGTTCGACAATGCATGGTGGCCGATGGTGCTGAAAAGACTAGATGAGGACAACGTTCAAGCTTCAATAATAAAACTACTACGGTCTTTTCTTAATAATAGAAGAGTGAGATTTAGATACTCATCAAATGAAACCCACAAAAAATTAAGCAAGGGATGTCCACAGGGTGGGCCTATATCCCCTACAATATGGAATATTATTCTAAACGATTTATTGAATAACTATTCAGAATCAAACAGTGAAATCATTGCTTATGCGGATGATTTAACTGTGATATGTTGGGGAAACAACTTGACAGAACTTCGGAATACAACAGGAAAGGTCATGGAGAGAATATTAGACTGGTGTGGGAACAATAAGTTGACCGTATCTGAAGAGAAAACGAAAATCTTATACTTGTTTAATAGCAAAATAGCTGCAAAAATTCCTAACACTATCACTGCCAATCGGGTAGAAAAACTGAAGATTATGGGAATAACTTTTAAAAATCATAGAAATAAAAACAAATTGGATTTTGTGCCCCATATTGATGAGATTATTACTAAGACAAATAGAGCTAGTGGATACCTAATTGGATTAACCGGGAAAGCATGGGGACTGGACAGTAAAAGAAGAATAGAACTCTATAAGACACTGTTTCGAAGTTCACTAACTTATGGTTCCACGATCTGGTACAACTTTATACCCAAAAAAGTCAAAGATAAATTAAACTCTCTGCAGTACAAAATGTTGAAGCACAGTACACAGGTTTATAATTCAACATCTTCAAACTGTACTCATATTGTTGCTAGAATACAAAAGCTCACGGATTTTATTGAAACAAATATACTAAAAATGAATATTGGATACAAAACATCAGATCCAACTAAAAGAAAAATGATATCTAATTTTATAAACCAGAAATTTGAGGAATACTATGGAGGTGCCAATGATAATTTCAAGGGATTCTTTGATACTTCAAGAATTCCTAACTATGTTCAACCCAACTTCTATAACGTTCAATTTTTTACTGGACATGGTGACTTCAACACATATTTGTTTAAAATTGGCAAAATTGGTTCACCTGCATGCACTTGTGGAAACGTACAACAAACCCCTGAACATCTTCTGATAGACTGTCCATTAACTTCTGATCTAAGGGAAGAAAACCTACTTTACCTGACTAATACAAAACAAGCTGCTTGCAATAAAGACCAATGCATCAAGTTTAATAGATTCTGCAGGATGTATATTTTGAGGCGAAAGCGTTGACTGTACATATTTCAAGCTACTACTTATAATTGCTATATGTAAAATTTGACATTGAACGTTTAATTTTAATGATTTCCAATGTTCAATTGTATTAATTGTATATAATTTAAAATATACACGCAATTATCCAAATTGTGGATATGGCGTGTCTCTCCCAACTGTTAAATAATAATAATAATGCAAGCTGTACCTCATACCTTTTTTCTGGTCGTTGAGGTACAGCTTGCACCACGCTGATGAGGGCCAATAGCCCGAAAAGCGTACGTGGTTATCTTTTCTTGATTAATCAAGAATGGGTATTTGGCCAATTCTGGAATATTTTTTTTAAATCAACGCTTAGTTTGATTTACCCCTAAAGATGGCGCAAGCTATCAAAAACTTTTATTTGCATGATTAGGAGATGCCGTTTTCTTGATCATTTTTATGCTGATTTTTGGTGGTCCGATGAAATACACTCATGGACAAAACTTAAGGAAGTTGTACTTTTCAGCATGTATATCGGGATTCAGACAATTACTCTGAAAGATATTACAGTGACCTTTATTGAAGACACACGAGATAACCTAGTGTGCACAAAATTGCCTTTCTGTATCCTTAAAAAAAACTGACGACTGGCATCAAAGACTTTTTACTGCCTTAAGTGTCTATGAGTGTTGGTATTAAAGAGGTATTCCTGAATTATACTATATGACACGTTTTAATTTTTCTCTCCTTAGTATTTTTATCTGTATCCATCCCGGCCACCCTTGCAGCCCTCTATATAGCAGACATCAATCCAGAAGAGGACATCCATATGAACAAGGCACCTTTGTTGGCCGGTATTGTGATCAGGGGGCACGGACCGATCTGATCTGCTCCATGGACAAGACACCACTACCACCTCAGTTGGCCGGTATTGTGATCAGGGTGCATGGACAGATCTGATCTGCTCTATGGACAAGACACCACCACAACCACAGTTGGCCGGTATTGTGATCAGGGTGCATGGACCGATCTGATCTGCTCTATGGACAAGACACCACTACCACCTCAGTTGGCCGGTATTGTGATCAGGGTGCATGGACAGATCTGATCTGCTCTATGGACAAGACACCACCACAACCACAGTTGGCCGGTATTGTGATCAGGGTGCATGGACCGATCTGATCTGCTCTATGGACAAGACACCACCACCACCTCAGTTTGCCGGTATTGTAATCAGGATGCACGGACCGATCTGATCTGCTCCATGGACAAGACACCACCACCACCTCAGTTTGCCGGTATTGTAATCAGGATGCACGGACCGATCTGATCTGCTCCATGGACAAGACACCACCACCACCGCAGTTTGCCGGTATTGTATTCAGGATGCACGGACCGATCTGATCTGCTCCATGGACAAGACACCACCACCACCTCAGTTGGCCAGTATTGTGATCAGGGTGCATGGACCGATCTGATCTGCTCCATGGACAAGACACCACCACCTCACTTGGCTGGTATTGTGATCAGGGTGCATGGACCGATCTGATCTGCTCCATGGACAAGACACCACCACCACCTCAGTTGGCCAGTATTGTGATCAGGGTGCATGGACCGATCTGATCTGCTCCATGGACAAGACACCACCACCTCACTTGGCTGGTATTGTGATCAGGGTGCACGGACCGATCTGATCTGCTCCATGGACAAGACACCACCACCTCACTTGGCTGGTATTGTGATCAGGGTGCACGGACCGATCTGATCTGTTCCATGGACAAGACACCACCACCTCAGTTGGCCGGTATTGTGATCAGGGTGCATGGACAGATCTGATCTGCTCCATGGACAAGACACCACCACCTCAGTTGGCCGGTATTGTGATCAGGGTGCACGGACCGATCTGATCTGCTCTGTGGACAAGACACCACCATCTGTATCCATAAAAAGGGTGTAAAAATTCAATTAATATGTAAAATCTTACTCTTTTTCACTAAAGAAATTGAATTGTGGGATTTTCATTCTTCATTACATACATGTGATAATTACAAGAGAAAGAATCACCAGACATCATCTTGAAAAAGGAATTAAAGTTCACAGCGACGTGTTTATTTAATAAAAGAAACTAGTCACCATAAACTTTGATCCCTTCTCCAAGATGTGATAATGTTATACATTTGCATGTTGTTATAAGTTAATATTTCGTATAGATAAGTAGTTTTGCCAAGAATATGCAAATATGCAGACTCATTTGGCTATGTCTGTGAAGATGTTATCAAGAAAAGAGCAAAAAAAAAATGCTCCGCGCGTGCAATCATCATTCATTCTTCATCATCATCCTTTTGATAATCTTAATTATCTCTGTTTTGATAATTTTGTGTTTTGGAGTAAAAATAAATATTTTTTTTTTTTAATCTATGTGTTGCTTGTTTATAGAAACGAAATTTGTGACCTTTTTTTATGTATATAGAAATATGAAAAAAGATATCATTCTTTAAAAAGACTTTTTCTCTGATAACAAAAACAAATTTTGGAAAGTGTGATAGCCATTTATATATATATATATTTTTAGATATGAGATATCGGGGGAAAAAACACCAAGGTGCCAAATACAGAAATGTGTTACATAAATTTCTAATTAACCATCTATATATGCATATAATAAAAATTAATAGAGATGTGTGTAAATATTGTAGCGTAGAAATCAAGTCTTTGTATATCTGTAAATGTCAAAGTTTTTATTGATGACGTCACCGTGACTTTTCGATAATTATTAACAAATTAACCAAACTATCTACAGCTAGTAAATCTTGAACAAGCAAGCAAAGAAATATTTTTAAGATGATTTTACAAATACAGAGTAATATATATTTTTATAATCTGTTGAATATTATAATTGAATAATATTAAATTAAATAATGCATTATTTTTTCGCCACAATATATATATAACTATAATGACCTAATAATAACTCATATAAATTAGTTGATTCACATCAAACTGCATATATTTAAAACAAATATTAATTTTATTATGCCACGTATATAGAAAATTTTACAAAGGTTTTTACTGATTTAAAAAAGGCATCCATTCTTTAGTTGAAATAGTGACTTCTCAATAAATAATTATTGATCCAAAATTTGCCAATTTATAATTTTAAAATAACGCTATATGAAATATATTTGCTAAATATATATTTAAAAGCACTCTTTAAAATATTTTTTTAAAAACCAAGGTTTTCAAGCATTTCTGTAGATATTTAAAACTTATCAAATTACTATTTCTTAACCGTCAAAAAATAAACCAACCAATTACGGTCAATTTTAGCAACCATTAAAATAAATTATGTAAAATTCTTCAGTTCTTCTATTGTTATTCATTCTCAATTATCTAAGTTGGCCCTTCACTCAAAAGAAATGAATATTGATTACCCCATAAATTCTTCATTAACAGCCCATTTAATTTCCCATTTATTCTTTGCCTCCCTAACAAAAAGAAATGTTTACCAAACGATTGTTTGCTCGAATAAATTTCCATCCGTAAAAGGTAATTAATAAATTTGATTTAATTGTTACGCATGATAAATTTGCCCTCAAGAATGTAATGTTTGGCCAAAACTTCATTTGAATAATTGTTGGAAAAGTATTTCTTCTTCTGATTTAAATAATTGATTAAAAAGAAAAATGTGTGTGTTGCCCTCTTAAGAAGAATAAAGAGAAAAAGTTTCAGCATAAATTATTTTTATCTTTTTTGTGCCTTAATGAGATAACGTGAAAGAAATTCTTTGTATTTTTCTTTCGAAATTAACATTAAATTAGAGATAAAAATTAAAAGTTATAGGTTATCACGCATTTCTTTTCAATTTAGATATTTAAATCCCTATTCTTTTATTCTAAATTTTAATCTTTTCTCCTTCTTATTTCCAGAGCTAATTACCCATTTAAATTATATTTAAAAGCATCGTCTGTTTTTTTTTTTTTTGGCGGTTTTAAATTCACAGACGGTATAATTATATATTTTTAAAACAAACAGTCACTCTTTGCAATTAATAATTCAATTATTTAAAATTGATATTTGCTAAAATATTTTATTTATTATATTTTATCATCTCTATTTTATAATTTTATTTCTATATATAAATACATATTTTTATAATATTAAGATTATATTGAACAATACAATAAATAAAATAACCTTTCGCTATATACTTTCCTTAGTGTTAAATAATTGCCTTATTTAAATATTAAAAAGTAGTAAAAAAAATTGTTTTATAATTTTAGTATTATTATCCCAAAAATCCAGTGTAATAATTAAATGAAGTAGTTGCTTGTCGTTGATTTGCTGTAGGCTTATCCCCAAGTCTACAAAATTATATACAGTTCGAGACTTGATACAAACCAATAACGCGCCATCTATATATAACGAATGAAGACACTAAAACGCGAATGTTTTTTTCCACAAATAAAACTTCTACTGTCCTTATGTGGCTCATACAATGATGAGACCATCCCTCCCGCAGTAAGGGCAGTAGAAGTTTGATTTGTTTGTGAAAGGAAACATTAGCGTTTTAATGTCTTCGTTTTACTTGATACTTATACTTACTCAGATGTACCATCTCTCTATTTATGCATAGTTTTGAATTCTCTTTCTATCAATTGAGGTATTCACCTGTAGGTAAATGTCTTGAGCAGTCGAGGTAGTAGTGGTAAAGACGTACACAGGAGACAGAAGCAAGAACTGGTGAGATTCTAAGATTTCAGAGATTCTGAAACAATCATTTTTTTATCTCTTACTAGGTGATGACCCGGGCAACGCTTATCAGAAAGAGAAAGTCCATCAAGAATGAGACTGGCGTAGAGACGTCGTAAGAAATCTGCATCCAAAACAATCGAATTCACAGGATTTTATACTCTGCCCTGAACGGAAAGGACTTCTGGGTTTCCAGAATAGAACTACCATTATGATTATTAAAATTAAATTAACGCCTTGCCAAATGCTTTAATTTTCATTTTCTCCTGGCGAAGACAAAATATTTTTGTCGAAACGTCGAGATAATAAAAAGATTTACTGGACGAGGTATCTTTAATTTTAAGAACTATGAATGCCGGCTAGGCAGCCTCTATCTTCATGATACCATTATGATAGAAGACAAAAGACTACGTAGTTGACTAGGCCTAATTTTACGTTTTCTTTATACTAGCTGACAAATTTTCTAAAACATATTTTTATAGGGTACATTTTATTTATGTGGCTCTTTATTACAGGACATGTTTATTTCATTAAATTTTAGAGAGAATCTACACTCATGGACAAAACTTAAGGAAGATTCATATTTTGATATCACCGGTCGTCCGTTTTTTAAGGAGACAGAGGCAATTTTGTTCACACTTGGTTATCTCGTATCTTCAATAAAAGTCACTGTGTATCAAATATATTTCAGAGTTATTGTCTGAATCCTAATATACATGCTAAAAGGTACAATTTCCTTAAGTTTTGTCCATGATTGTAACTTCAATTTCTATTTAAGATCATCAAATTTATTAAAGATGCGATTGTCCTAAAGAGAGACCATTAATAAAAAATATATATTTAGTTATTAATCATTAATATGAAACCTAGAAAAATCCTATTAATAAGAGAATATTTCAGAATTTGAAATAAAAATAATAGTAATGTATATTTAAATATCATCCTATGATTAGTCTCGATTTTCCACACTACATGTTCTACTGTACGGCAATGGAAGAAGAAAGAGAAATTCTACGTCAAGAGACCGGTTATAATAGCAATTCGTCTTATGTTTTAATGGCAAAAGTCGTAAAATCCAGACCCTTTGCATTCGCTTTTTATAAATACTGGAAATCAGCTCAATCAAAATATTTAGCACAGACACCGGATCCAACTCGATAATTGGTCGAGGTCAATACCCAATATTTGTATATAACTACGATGCTAATTTGTTATTTATTTATTTTGTTCTACAGAGAGAATCCTGTATGGCACGTGTGCCCAATAAAGGCTATTGTTGTTGTGTTGTATATCATCCTATGTATATAGAAAATTGTACCTAAAAAAAACTAGTTTATAAATTCAATTACCATTTATCGATAAAATTTGTAACAAATAAATTTACTAGCAATATGTTTCTTTTAAAAATAACATCAAATGTTATCTCTACATACCTTACTGCAATGATAAAAGTTATTGAATGAAAGGCTTCACTACTGATGAGTCAAACCCTCTCATTCAATAACATTTATCATTGCAGTAAGGTCTGTAGAGATAATATTTGATGATATTGCCACGTGGAAAATTAGGGAAGACAAACTTCGGGATGAGACAACAATTTATTTTAGGCAAGAACAAACTATGAGTGATAAACAAAAGATAAGTAAAAGAGGGAAGTGCACAGAGTATAGCAAAATATAAACATAAAAAAAGAATACTCTGTTAATAAAATAATAAATACTTTATTATAATATTTTAAAAGAAACATATTGGCAGTAAATTTATTTGTTACAAAAAAAAACAGTGTTTTTCATAAAATAAATATATAAATAAATCGCTTGAGACTCAATTTAAAAAAAAAAACGATAAATTATTGACGACATTTCACCAATAATAAATGGATTTGAAATTATTTAACAATAATAAAAAACACATTTGGTAACTCAAGGGAAAATAGCGTAAAGTGAATTGATTAAATAACAACCCCCACAATGATCGGCTGCTACGTATTTTTCTAATTTGCTTTCGTTAAAACGCCATTATTCTTTCCGCGCCATTTATTTAAATATGTGGTCGATTTTTTCTATCTTTTAAAGAATGATTTAGTTTGATTTGAGGTTGGATTGAATTTAAGTGATATTACCTTTTAATTTTATTGTTTTTTGGGTATTTTTGTGTTGCGAATTTTTTGTTTTTAATTTTAAAAATTAATCAATATTTATTTAATATGAAAAAATAGTACAAATGTGATATTGTACTGGGATAAAGTACATAAATTATTTTAAAAAGGCATCTCTTTATCGTGCAACTGAAAGTTGCTGATGGCGCAAGCCATCTTGATTAATGAAGAATGGGTATTTGGACAATTCTGGAATAATTTTAAAAAAATCAACAAGAATAGTGGATATTTATTCCAATAGATGGCACAAGCCATCAGCAACTTTCAGTTGCACGATAAGGAGATGCCTTTTTTCCATAATTTATTTAATAGTTTTTTATTTTATAAAATTTACTTTTGTCATCACGAAAGAAGGATGATATCCCAATAATATTCCATACTGGTTTGTAACCTGTACGAACTGCATGTACAAGATGTAATCATGCATCTAATTTTTGGCTGCTTTTACTTGGAGAAACAGAGAAAAGAACTCTTGGGCGACCTATCTTTGTCTCAATCCGATAGTCAACAAATATATAATTGAATGTATTATGTTTGATCAAAGGTCTTCTCTTTGGTTTATATAAATTCTACAAGATCACAGTCACCGTTCGGAGGAGATTCATTTTTTTATTATTATTATTCCTAGTACACGTGGTACAGGCCATGATAATCATGGTGGGTAGTTAGCGACTGCTTTTACTGTAAGTGCACCACATGTCTACACATGTGAAAAGCAGTTCGACTTTGCACTTACAAATCTGTCAGAGCCCCGTTTGGTTACTTGCACTCGCTGGTGGGGTTGGACTTTTGCAAGAACCAGGGGCCATTAGAGCTTTTTTTTCAATCAGAAAAAAAGTTCCCATTGCGGGAATCGAACCCGGTCCGTAACAGTCGAAAACCAAGGGTTTAGACCATCCTTCCACCGACCTCCAGGAGTTTAATAGAATCGCCGAATGTCGTGGTCCAGTTGGATGATGAAAGCGAAGACTAGAACGCAGCTGATTCCACACTCGTCTTTTCAGTGATACGCAAACCTATACACGGCGGATTCTTTGGCCACTGGACATGTGTCGGACCTGGAGGCTGTTGTTGGGTTCTGCGCTGCCTGGAGTATAGGAGCTCCATCGATGCTTCCTTCCTGTGGTGAATCTGTATAAGACCGGTGGTCTTAATAAAGCTGTGTGTGTGATATTCTCTTGTACTGTGCTGCCTGGAGTATAGGAGCTCCATCTATGCTTCCTTCCTGCGGTGAATCTGTATAAGACCGGTAGTGTTAATAAAGCTGTGTGGGTGATATTCTCTTGTACTGCGCTGCCTGGAGTATAGGAGCTCCATCTATGCTTCCTTCCTGTGGTGAATCTGTATAAGATCGATTATCTTAATAAAGCTGTATGTGTGTATGTTTGTGTACGAACTGCGTGTTCTTCAATTTTATTAATTGCTATTTTACCCTTTAGTTCATGTCGATGTTCTTCAATTGTTTTTTTCCACATTCAGTTTCATCTATTAGCACTTTAATACAAAGCAAAAACACGCCATCTATATATAACAAATGAAAACATTAAGACGTGAGTGTTTCTTTCACAAATAAATCAAATTTCAACTACCCTTACTGTGATGAAAAAAATAATCGGAGGTCTTGACTCATCAGTGATGAACCCTCCCAGTGGTTTCGCTAATTTAATCTACTAGACCGCTTCTTTAGAGCTCTAATATTGTATTGGATCATTGTGGTAGGAGAATACTGTATGAGACGAGCGTCCTTAATAAACACTTTTTTTTGTTTTTTTGTTTTTTTTTTAAGTTTCTTGTTCAAATTTTTATTTTCAAGCTTTCGGACTTGTCAGTCCTTCAACAGGAGTATCAGGATAATAAATTGATTATATATATACTATTTTTATATACACAAATTAATTTTTACATATTTTGAATATTGTTGATATTGAAAGGGGGAGAAAAAATATATATTACATTCTTTGTGTGTTATAAACAATTTTTGTTGACTTTTTGTTGTTGATTTGAGTTATTCCAGAATATTAATCAACCAAATTTTCTTCAATTATTCAAGAAAGGTAAGCTATTTTGGCCAATATCCTGAAATAACACCTAATTTGACATTTAGAATAAACAATGTACTAAATATATCAAACCCGTTTGATCTAATTTCAACAAAAGACAAATATATAAAATTCAACTCATTTTGCAGATTTATTTTGAATTTTATAAAAAAAACTACTAAATTATTTTGAAACGCTTTTATTTATAAATTACCTCTGTTTAGTATAGTTTTAAATGAATTTTTCTCTAAAATATTGCATATTTTCATTATAAAATATTCCTTAAAACTTTCTTCAATCTGTAAATTGTTTTTTCTCGAATACACACAATACTTCAAAATTTGATTTCATTTAACTATATTTGCATACCAACCCTTTGTACATATTTAAATTGTGTTGATATTTTATCTATTTTCGTCTAACTAAAACTTGCATACTAATTCTTGTACATATTTCAAATACCTTTCTTTCTTTCCTCTCTCTTTCAATGTTTAGTTTACCTTTGTAGTGCAAATGTCCCTAGGGGGACATTGCGCTCTAAGTCTCTCGAATTAAAATAAAAAGACATTTAGTTTCAATTTGTTTCGATAAATGACGCTCTTCAATTAGAATACTTAATTGAGCAGACAGGACCCGTCTATTTTTTTTTAATTGTTAGTACAAATATAATTATTGATGTCTCTATAACAAATACATACAATATAATACAAGTCTCGAGGACCACGCCATCACCTTCTCCTCAGCGGCGAAGTACGCGATCTACGTATTCTTCGTAGATCACGAAATGCGTGGTGTCGCTGGAGACCCACTGGCGATTCTCCACCAAACTCTGCAGCGCTGGCAGAGGTGCCATATTCATTGTACATAGTTAATATAATCCATATTATATATATCTTATATAAAGAAAATATGAGATTCTGCTTGAATTTAGATCATGTTGAGGATTATGGTATGGTAATGCAGTCGTGGTTAAAATTCTTGAAAGAATGATAATAAAAATAGTATTGATCAGATATTGCTTTAATTGAGCTAAGGGATATGCATAAAAGACATAATTTGGTAAAAGTACTGCCTGGCTTAAGGCGTAAGAATAAAAAAATGAAAAGCGTATTTACATAATGTACAAATGTTTTGAGCCGGCCAACGGGGAAGAACAACAACGAGTTTTTATAGGGGAAGCATGACCTCTGGCGGTCGATTTAACAGAGTATTTGAATATATGAAATTATATAATTTAAAATAAAATAATATTTTTATATAACATATATATATATATATTTTTTTAAGTGCAGACTGTGTACTTTGTATGTATTGACAAGATATCAATAAAATTATTTTAATTGTCAATTGTCAAGAAAATAATTATCCTGATTGTGTGCAACTAAAATCTGTAATCTATCGGAATAAATACCAACGAGAATTGTTTATTATTAATTATCCCAGAATTTTGACTAAATACCCTTTCTTGATTAATCAACCATCATCGAGAAAAGGTATTTGACCAATATCCTGGAATAATTAAAAAATCAAAGATTAGTTCATATTTATTCCGGCAGATGGCGCAAACCATCAGTAACTTTTAGTTTGTAAAACGACATTTGAAAATTATCCCGCATGTGTTTCTTTTCAACGAAAAATCAAAATTTATTTTAAGGAGAAATAACGATTATTTCTAACCTTGAGGATGGAGGTATGAAAGTGTTCCAAGTGTTCCCATTCCTGGACACTTTTATTTTTCCGTTTATCATTACTCTTCACAATTCATCTTTTCATACCTCCATCCTTAAGGTTAGAAATAATCGTTATTTCTCCTTAAAATATATTTTGATTTTTCGTTGAAAAGAAACACATGCGGGATAATTTTCAAATGTCGTTTTACAATCACAAGCCGCATTATATTGTATTGTATTATAAACTTTTAGTTTCATGATCAGAAGAAGCTTTTTTTAATCTTAATTTACCCACCTGTGATCCCAGTTCAATTTTACTCTATATTATGTTTAGAAATACTTTTAAAATATTTGAATAAGTGTCTAATGGAACCTATAACAAGATGCCCAGAAATGGTTAAATTGAGGTGACAAAGAAACATAAATAACGAGAGACATCCATCCAATCAGCACCTTGGGAAAACATGGAGTGCACAAGTCTCCTGAGAACACAAAATATGACCCCGGGGGTGATCATGGGACTTCGATCAATCTTGATATTTCTTGTCTTCGTCTGCCAAAGAAAAGCTTTCGTTTGGGGAACAATAACTCAAGATGGATTCCCTCTTCAATTTACACCATCTTCCATTATTCTATCGATGACTTTCTGGAATAGTAGTTAGATGGTGTTTTGTTTGATCCTCTATGCAAATTTAGTTTTGGTTTATATATATACATATGTGTGTGAAAAATAGTACGAATGCAATATTGTACTGGGATAAGTGCATAAATTAAGAAAAAGGCATCTCCTTATCGTGCAACTGAAAGTTGCTGATGGCTTGCGCCATCTATCGGAATAAATATCAACTATTCTCGTTGATTTTTAATTATTCCAGAATTGGCCAAATATGGTTTGCTTTTTTGCCGAATTGGTTAGCTTTTCTTGATTAATCAAGAATAGGTATTTGGCCAATTCTGGAATAATTAAAAATCAACGAGAATAGTTGATATTTATTCCGATAGATGGCGCAAGCCATCAGCAACTTTCAGTTGCACGATAAGGAGATGCCTTTTTCTTAACATATGTGTGTGTTACATAAATAAGTAGTAGGTATATTTTCATTGGCTAAATATGATATATATAAAATATTAAGACTTTGTGACTTAATATTAGTTTTCTTTAAAATAAAGATACTTTGGCCAGTATTTGAAGAACTATGAATGCCGGCCAGGCAGCTTCTATATTTACGAAAATATTATTTTGATTGGGTTTCAATTTAGGGGAATTTGCTTTTGTGATGTAGTCGTGACCATTTTGAAAATAAATGGAATAAAATAACCATTAAGTTAATAATCTTTGTAGAGTTGTCATAAATGTCTTGTCATGAAGATATTCTACGTATTCCAAGAGGTTCTATAGATGGAGAAATCCATCCATCAAGTTACTACACATTTGTAACTAATACTAATAATTAAACTTTGTTGGAAAAACAATATTGAACGGACATTCACTCGAGCAAAACTGAGTCATTCGACTAATTAAATAAATGAAATAAATGTATTGACTAATCCATTGATGAGCTCTACTCTTCCCCGGCAGACACCATCAAAATTTTCAAGCTTTACAAGCTTGATACTTTAGTGTGATTGAGTGGAGATAAGAAAGAAGAAGAAGAAGAATAAATGACGAGCTATGTACGAACGTAGTTTAAACGTTTTTAAGCTTTTTTAAATATAATTTTGATTTCATCGTCAACGTTTTCTTTAGATTTTCTATTTATATAGACTATCTGCAGAGTGTCTTGCCATCAGCTCATTTAATACAGGTGGTGTTTGAAGTGCAGTCAGGGGGCTTGTAGTAAAGAGGCACACAGGACTCCGGTGAAAGGAATCGCCTGATGTAGGTCCAACAGTGAGGAGTAACATGGAAGAACGAAGACCATTTCAGACTCAACTCTTAATTGCGAGATGGTGATTGGTCCCTCAGTGATGACCCCCATATCACGCGCTAACGCGTTATCAGTAGTGATTGTATTATGGAAATATCCTATTTCGGTTCTGCAAAATCGTAATTCTTTTCCACACGCTAGAATGGTATGCAACGGATTTACTGGAGTAAAAGAGGATTCAACTACCACGGTATATCAAATTCCATCGTAAATATGCAAATTACTTTAAAATAATGATATGCAATAGATCCTTTTAGAGATATATATGTATCGTTTTAGGATTAATACTCGGTAAATCGGGAGCTTTTAATTTTAACTTGATGTTAGTAAGTTATTCTTGTCTGAGAAAGCGTAATATTCCAACAGTTTATTTCTGAAATGAATAAATTAACGTTTAATACCAGTTTCAATAATAATTTATTGAAAATTTCAGCACACAAAATACAAATAATTAAATACATCTCTTGAGAGATCGCCCATCGAAAACTCTGGTTTCTTCTGAAATTGATATCTCATTAGAGGTAACATTAGAATCATTATAAAATAAAAGGATTTAAAAGCGCGAATGTTTCTTTTATACATAAAACGAACTTCTACTGTCCTTACTGCGATGAAAAAATATATTGGGAGGGCTTGGCTCATCAGTGGTGAACCCTCCCAGCGGTTTCGCCAATTTAATCCACCAGACCGCTTCTCAGAGCTCTAATACTGTATTGGATCATTCTGCTTTTATATGCTACACTGAAGGATGGAATCTTAGAAATGGTTTTCAAGTAAACTATGGACATAAGCTTATAGGACAGTAGAATTACATTCAAATATTTGCTTCGAGCAATGCTCTTCAGCAAACTATAAAGACAAGGCCAGTTAGACATAAATTAACACAAAGCAATAACGCGCCATCTATATATATAAAATAAAAGGATTTAAAAGCGCGAATGTTTCTTTTATACATAAACGAACTTCTACTAAGGACAGTAAGGACAGTAGAAGTTCGTTTTATGTATAAAAGAAACATTCGCGCTTTTAAATCCTTTTATTTTATATATATAGATGGCGCGTTATTGCTTTGTGTTAATTAGAATCATTCAATTCATTTTTTATCATTCAGAAGTGGTCGCTGAAAAAGGTAGTAGTTCTTTCATATATTCCAGAAAATATTCAAATACAGTTCAATTCTCTATACAATAATAATTTCTAATTTAACGGTTTAAAAACATCTCTTTTATAATAAGTAAACATAGCACTGATAATATATGAAATAGTAAACAAAAAAGTGATGGTCAAAAAATATATTACAAAATAGGCGATCATAGTATTGATAATATGAAAAGGTAAACAAAAAGTAAAGATTAAAAAGGTATATCACATTTCTTCTAATAGGTAAACATAGCACTAGTAATATGAAATGGCAAACAAAAAGTAAAGATGTTGTTGTGTATTATTTTCCAGTACTTTAAATAGGTTTCTTTATTCAGTATTGAATAACTGAGAGCCTGAGAGTGAAGTTGAAGGAACCCAAGATACTCCAGTAATGAATCTCCTGTAGTGACTCCGCAGTCTGTCTTGAGGAGGTCCTCAAGAATAAGGAAACCTACAAAGATTTTTGACATCTGATTGGTGTTTGACTTAATGGGTAGGAGTTGTTGTGTATTATTTTTCATTGATTTTCTACATTCTGTTTTATCATCATCCAGGTTGTAATCAAAAGATGTTTCAAGAATAAATTGTTTTTGTTATTGTGTGTAAACAAATGTCAATGTAGTTAGGTACCTGCAGCTCCAGAACACATTTTGGCTTGCATTAGATGCACCAAACAGGACCTTTGGGAGAGGCTGCTGCTCATCATAAAACATCTCGAGGAGCATGAACTCATGGAATTCGTGTAATCTTTACACAAGGGGATGAGAAACAACAACAAACAAATGTCATTAATATAAATATAAAGACATAACAGATGTCAAAGGGGTATATTACTCTTCTTTTAATAGATGTATAAACATAGCCTATTGAGATAATATGAAAAGGTAAAGAAAAACGAAAAAGTCAAAAATGTATATTACACTCCTTCCAATAGTTGAACATAGCACTGATAATATGAAAAGGTAAAGAAAAACGAAAAATTCAAAAATGTATATTACACTCCTTCCAATAGTTGAACATAGCACTGATAATATGGAATGGTAAACAAAAATGTAAAAGTAAAAAAGATATATTACACTTCTAATAGGTAAACATGCACTGATAAAATGATAGGTCAAAAAGGTAACAAAATAAAAAAGAGGAAGAGCCTCAAGATGTTAAAGAGAATAATCATAAACCGATTCATCATTCGGAAGGGCGAAGGTCAATTCTCGCTGGCAGAATCACAGAAGCTTGAGCGCTCGGGGTAATGGGGAGTTAACCCCACGCAGGAAACGTTGGTAATGGCGCAATAAATGACCACTGGCCTGCCGATTATCCGTGCTTCCGTAGAATGATGGATTAGCCCTTGATGTGAGGGGGGAGGGAGTGAATGGTCTCCGTGTAGAGACGCCTCATCTAAGCCATGTCTTATTCCTTCCTCTTTTTGATTGCTCCGTTTTTATGTTCTACAAATTACTTTATCATCTCTCTCATACTATACACAGTGTTCCATAGAGATTAGGATAGAAATTAACATCATGTATGTTACATTGATGTGACCATCAAAAATGTATTCTTTATAATATTTAAGTTAAAGTGAATACAGTAGAACCCCTCTGTGGACACCAAATTGTATAGTAAAGGTTTCCTTCAGGGAGAAGTGTCCTCTTAGCTGGAAATTGCTAATTATAAAAAATAGTAATTTTGAGATTGAAAACTGTCCTTTGTAGAGAGATGTCGTCTACTGGAAATATGGAGGTTCTACTGTATATTTTATAGCTGAAAATTCAATTAGATATGTAAATGATTTTAGCGGGAATGTTTCTTTTACGAATGAGTTTCTACTGCCCCATAAATGAAAATATTGGGAGGGCCTGGCTTATCAGAAGGAAACCCTCCCAACAGTGCTGTCTATGGTTTCCTTCTATCTTCGCTGTCTATGGTTTCCTTCTATCTTCGCTGTCTATGGTTTCCTTCTATCTTCGCTGTCTATGGTTTCCTTCTATCTTCGCTGTCTATGGTTTCCTTCTATCTTCGCTGTCTATGGTTCCCTTCTATCTTCGCTGTCAATGGTTTCCTTCTATCTTCGCTGTCTATGTTTTCCTTCTATCTTCGCTGTCTATGGTTTCCTTCTATCTTCGCTGTCAATGGTTTCCTTCTATCTTCGCTGTCTATGTTTCCTTCTATCTTCGTTGTTTAGGGTTTTCTTCTATCTTCGTTGTTTAGGGTTTCCTTCTATCTTTGTTCTCTATGGTTTCCCTTCTATCTTTGCTGTCTATGGTTTCCTTCTATCTTCGCTGTCTATGGTTCCCTTCTATCTTCGCTGTCTACGGTTTCCTTCTATCTTCGCTGTCAATGGTTTCCTTCTATCTTCGCTGTCTATGTTTTCCTTCTATCTTCGTTGTTTAGGGTTTCCTTTTAACTTTGCTCCTAAGGTTTCCTTCTATCTTCGCTGTCTAGGGTTTCCTTCTATCTTCGCTGCCTATGGTTTCCCTTCTATCTTCGCTGTCTATGGTTTCTTTCTATCTTCGCTGCCTATGGTTTCCTTTCTATCTTTGCTGTCTATGGTTTCTTTCTATCTTCGCTGCCTAGGGTTTGCTTCTATCTTCGCTACCTAGGGTTTTCTTCCATCCTCTCTGCCTTAGGTTTACTTCTATCTTAACTGCCGAGAATTTATTTTTTCTTCCTTCTTATTGATGGCGAGTGTTGTCTTCTAGCTTCACTTTCGATGTTTATGTTTTCTATATCTTTATCGCCAAGGCATTTCTTTTAAAGTACTTTTAATTACAGAAATATTTTCTTGGTTTTCCAACACGTTAGCGATCTATTTGATACTTGCCACTGTGATAAAACGAGTATATCAGTACTTGTATTTGGCATTACTCAACCAACCCGAGATCTGAATTAGTATTTAAAGTAACTATGTCATATAATTTGTGTTTCCAATTTGAGTATCTTTTATTAACCATGTTTATATCAGTGTAAACGAAAGGATTCAACACAAAATGTATAAAGGATCACCATAACTCTATGAATTAAATATAATAGCCTTTAACTCTTTGTTTCAAATTTTGCTTTTAACAAAAAAAACGTAAATTTTTAATGTATATATGCACTTTTATAAAATCGCAAAGTTTTCAAAATATAAGTAAAGAATGACAGGAAGGTTTTAGAGGCCTATTATAGAATTTAGCTAGCTTCACAAAAAAAAGAAAAAAGTTTTGACAGTTTTTGCACCATTTGACTGAACAATGCCTTCTTGTTAAGCCCATGTCGGAAGGCATAATCACCTAGCAGACAAGTTCAGGCGCCAATCTTATCTCTCCCATCAGGGTCTGTTTACGGCATTTTCACCGATGGTTTAATGGGCAGGGGACCTTTTGTTGTCCGATTGTCCACTCCAATTACTGCAGGGGCTATCAAAGGGGCTGTAAACCTAGGCCATTTTGGCTATTCTTCCTTCCTCTACGTCTTCTTTTTAGCTGACTGTTAGAAACAAAGTCTTATATCTTGATTATCAATACTAACTGGGGCTGTATTCCTGGGTTCTTTTTCTTGTTCTTCTTTTTCTCTCTTCTTATTTTTATTGATGTTTGCTTATTGTTGGAGACAGAATCTTATATCTTAGTTATCAACTCGAACTATTGCAGGGGCTATCCGCGGATCTGTATTACTAGGTTCTTTTTCTTGTTCTTCCTTTTTCTCTCTTCTTATTTTTATTGATGTTAACTTATTGTTGAAGACAGAGTCTTATATCTTGGTTATCAACTCGAACTATTGCAGGGGCTATCCGCGGATCTGTATTACTAGGTTCTTTTGCGTGTTCTTCCTTTTTTAATCTTCTTATTTTTATTGGTGTTAGTTTACTGTTGGAGACAGAGTCTTATATCTTGGTTAGCAACTCGAACTATTGCAGGGGCTATCAGAGGATCTGTATTACTAGGTTCTTTTGATTGTTCTTCTTTTTTCTCTCTTCTTGTTTTTATTGGTGTTAGTTTACTGTTGGTGACAGAGTCTTATATCTTGATTATCAACTCTAACTATTGCAGGGGCTATCACCGAAGTTATAATCCTGGGCTCAAAAACAAAAACAACAAACATATTAGAATTTAGAATTAAATATTTACAAATTTTCATGTATTAATCGACAGAGTTCATAAAATTTATATAGACAAAGTGGCTGATGTAAGAGAGTTAAATGATTTAGATCAGGGAACAATCGATGTCTGACTTCTGTAAAGTTCAGACATTCGTAAATAAGGTGAAGATCATAATTTATCGTTTTAATAGAATTTTATGTTTGGGAAACCACACGAGAAGCAATTTCTCAATATAACTTAAACAAAATATTGTGGCGAAGAAATATTCTATTATTTAATTTAATTTAATATATTATTCAATGAAAATATTCAACAGATTATAAAAATATATATTACTCTGTATTTGTAAAATCATCTTTAAAATATTTCTTTGCTTGTTTGTTCAAGATTCCCTAGCTGTAGATAGTTTGGTTGGTTTGTTAATAATTGTCGACTAGTCGCCGTGACGTCATCAATAAATACTTTCACACCTTCAGATTGACAAAGACTTGATTTCTACGCTACAATATTATCATAACTTCACCGTGTAACGAAAATATAAATATATATCGAATAATTCAATCTCAGAAAACTATATTCAAAGAGAAGATTGTAGCAACACTGCCTAACCAACATCAATATTCCCAGTGTTGCTAATTTAATAATGGAGAAATGGGCAGAGAAATTAATCCAATTAGGCTTAGCGTGTGGCGTAAAAATTTAAAATGGCGCAGGTAATGTTTGGAGTGCTTTGTGTGATCTTATCAATATTAAAGCATTCATTTACATAATTAGCCTGGATAACCAATTAAATGCATCAGTCGATTTAATTTGCATAGTTAATGTAAATAAATGTAATATCTCTCTCTTTTGTTGAGAGGGGGGAAGTAATAGATTAAAGTGGCAGAAGATTGTGTAATGTTTGTTTGGAGATTTGTCGTGTGGGTTGTAGACAAATGTTACTGGGACAACTTTTGTTGCCTTATAGTGATGTGTTTATGTGGATTATTAACTATTGTAATAATAGTGTTGTTTACTAGATTTGCGGTTTGTGTTAATTTGTGACAATTGCTTCTGAATTTGTATTCTCTATTTGTTCTTTATTATTTTAATATGATTAAATTAATTTTAATATACAGTTAAACCTGTTTATAGCGCCCCTTATTGAGACTGACCAAAATAGGGTGCTATAGAGAGAGGGTGCTATAGACAGGTTACTTTTAATGTAAATCACATCGTACTACGTATTTAAAATCTGGAGCTATAGAGAGGGAGGCACTATTTAGAGGGGGCGCTATAGACAGGTTTAACTGTAATTGAATATTTTGAATATTTTATGCCATATATATATAGATGGTATTCCGAATCGAATAGTTAATTCAAAACAATTTATCTTGAATATACAGGTTATCTGGCTGGCATTCGTATTTTTAAAACAATAGACATTTCAGAAAGATTAAAGTTTTGAAGTCTTGAGATATCTCTCTCTCATTCCCCCAGCATGTATCATCCACCACGCCACCACGCAAGTATATTTTTTAATAATTTTGTTTTTCAAACTGAAATAATGAAATATATTTTTCTCTCAATATATAATAAGTATTTAAAATATGTATTTACATCAGATAGTTTCTTGCTTTGATCTTGTATAGCGTGAGTGGATCACATACCCACGTGATTTAGTTTAAATCAAAGCCTTGATAAAGAGAGGTGTTTTGCCCCTAGAAATATTGGTTGAATAATAAATTTAGATCCAATATATGCCTTTTATTTATAGATAATAATGTGTATATATAAAAATTGTATTTATTATTAAGTTGTTAACGTGATAATCCTGTTGAAGGACTGACAAGTCCGAAAGCTTGAAAATAAAAAGTTGCACAAGAAACTTAACCCTGGAAGCTTCATTTATTTTATAAGATTAAAGTTTTATTTTCTCAGAATTTATCTCTAGCCGAAGTGTATATTATTTTACAAAACAATTTAGTCCAATAAACATCTGGTGATATAGAAGACTACTAAAGATAAAGTAGGCAGACACCAATGATGATGATATTTGGAGGAGAGATAGTACCTGATTATTTTAGAACGACAGAAAAGAATAATTTAGATTCCCTGGAAGTCCTACGTAATTCTCAGACTCTCCCATTGCCTGCCTGTTCTCCTGACCTGTCCCCTATTGAACATGTGTAGGACCGGCTGAAACACTAGTTCAATCATTGACACAATTTACCGGATTGGACTCTTCTGTACAAGAAAGTTGAAGCCAACTTCCACAGAACAACATCATACATCTCTTTGATTTGTTGTCTGATCATCTTCTTCATGTATTATAGAAAAAGACGTTCTAGCACACTCTTGAGTAATTCCATACTCATTTGGTCAATTAGTTGAAATAAAAAGGTATGGCACTATTGAGTATTAAAGATGTTCATTAAAAAGATCAACCAATATTTGTATTGGAACTTGAATTCTTTGATCATGTGTTTGTCTCAATCTTCTTCTTCTTTCTTATCTCCACTCAATCATATTAGGGTATCAAGGTTTGACAACTATCATCACTGGGTAAAGTAGAATGCGTCTGCCTTTGTCATTAAGATTGGGAGCACTACTCAGTGGCAGGCCGACTTAGCTCCGGAAGAAATGGCCGCCTCTGACATAAGGAACAGACGCCATGTGCAGCTGCTCCTAACATGAAGTACAAATGCTTCTCATCCTGTATCCTTGGATTAGGAGCCCTTACAGGGTACTATCAGCCGGGCCAGTTGAGTCCAGGTTTTTTAGTGAGCTTGTTACTGCTCCCCCTTCTCCTTTTTCATCCGGGCTTGGGACCGGCAAAGGCGGAGTTGTTTGTTTAAATTGTAGTAGTAAATGAATTAATTTTTTTCTTCTTGTTCTTATTCCCGTTCCAAAATTACTTTATTAGGTACAGCTCAACAAGAGCAACCTAGTTTATGATATTTGCAACAATGAAAAATATATGAAGGTTATTCAAATATTAAACAAAATATTAACGTGGAATTCGATCCCGATAATGGCTGTCGGGAATCGAGGGTGTTACCCACTCGTCCACCATCATTTTTTAATGATTTTTTTATTTCTATCAGATGTAAATTTTATCTTGCGTAAGTGTATTTCGACAAAGTATAAGCACTAAGCATTCTTCAAATGGCAAATTTAATGTTTGCGATTAGTTGACAATGTGCTGCCATCTATCTCTTATATTTGTAACTAAAATAGAATAAACTAAAATATCCTGTTGTAGAATATTGTAACAAAGTATTTATTTTTAATTAAAAAGGCAAAAATTGGATCAAAAAATCATTTATTTTACCAATATTTCAGTTAGGTGAACGCCAACCTTTATCAAGGTGTTATAACATATATTTATTATTTTATTAGCAGAGTATTATTTTTTTATGTTTATATTTTTCTATACTCTGTACACTTCCTTTTTTTCGGTCTGGTGGATTAAATTGGCGAAACCGCTGGGAGGGTTCACCACTGATGAGCCAAGCCCTCCCAATATATTTTTTCCTCGCAGTAAGGACAGTAGAAGTTTGCATTTTGTATAAAAGAAACATTCGTGCTTTTAAATCCTTTCATTTTATATGTATAGATGGCGCGTTATTGCTTTGTGTTAACTTCCTTCTTTTGCTTATCTTTTGTTTATCACTCATAGTTTGTTCTTGCCTGAAATAAATTGTTGTCTCATCCCGAAGTTGGTCGTCCCTAATTTTCCACGTTGCAATATAATATGTATATGTCATAATTTGTATATAATTGTATGCTCCCCGACCCACTATGTATGTACCATGTATGATTTTCAAAGATTTAATAAAAGAATAAGGTAACTGGAGGAAAGAAAGTAACAAAAGTCATAGGAAATAGGCCTAAAGCTGGCACGACTATTCTGGGCACCCCTGTGTCAATATTGCAGGGGCAGAGACCGGACGTCTCTAGTGACCGCAGAAGTTATATTAGTCGCGAAGCACTCAATACTTCCTGACAAAGCAGGACGTATCTAGTATCCACAGAAGTTATATTAGTATAGAGACACCCCATACTTCCGACCCAAGACCGGACGTATTTTGATAACGCGGAAGTAAATAAAATCGAAATAGCAACCGACACTTCCTATCAGGCAGGCCATATCTTTCACCAAAGAGAACCGCGGTCCAATCAGAAGACAGCACCTTAAGTAGGTCAACCAATAGGAAAAGATCATGTGATCATCTCTCAACCAATCAGAGAGAAACTGAGTCTTGGTGTTAAATCGAAAAGTAAGAATGGTTAGTAACGTTTTCGCTCTCATAGGAACAACACCTAGAGTTGTTCACTGGCTCTCGCCGAGTTCGGACGGTTGCTCCTTCGCTTCCAACAAGGTAACATCTACTCTAGAGATCTCTCTCTCTCCGCTCATTTCATCTAAATCCAATCATCGCCATGTGATCAACTAATTAATAAGTCAAATCGCTCAGCTCTTCTCAAGCTTTCTTCCCTCCAACCCAGTTGCCTTTTATTTTCAAACCCAATCACGTGTCCTGATTATTCCTAACTGTATGCTTAAACTTCCACTCAAACGACTGCGTTTCAACCAATCCTCACCATTCAAATCGAACAACAAGAAACCCCGCAACGATATTGCCACAGAACGGTTAAGTCGACAGGATAAAGAGATGGAATTAAATCAGGATCCCATAGGCGTAAAGTCAGACGGTCCGACGGAAACAATGGAAAGAAGGCAAGAAGTAAGAGAGAGCGAACCGACAGGAGAAAGACAGGAGGTGACCGGCCGAGAGACAACTGCGCCCCTAGCGGACGCCGTCAACCAACTGTCAACGCTCCTGACCCGGGTAAAAATTTCTGATGGAGCGGAGTCGGCGATCCCGCCTTTCGACGGCGCATACAGCGCGACACAGTTTTTCCAGACGTTCGACCGAAAAATGGAAGACGCATCCATGGGAGAACAAGAAAAATTACTGCGCCTGCCAAACTACCTGGTGCGACAACCCCTGGAGCTCTTCAGGAAACTTCGACTGGCCGACCGGAGCTATTTCCAGGTGAGACAAACCCTCCTAGATCTCTACCCTGAATCAAGCGAAGCATCCTTTGCGAAATATTTCGCCATGAAGCTCACTGGACAAGCCAACTTAGAGACCTACTACCGGGAGAAAACCGCCATGGGATTGCAACTAGGACTTCCACAAGAGGTGATCCTCGAGACGCTGACAGAAGGACTGCCATTCAACGACCAGCGCCTAGTCCGCGTAGTGCCTCCCGAGAACCTAGGAGAGTGGTTCCGACTGGTACAGCGGATCCACGGGCCCAGTGTACCGGCAACGCGATCCAGAGAAGATCAACCACCCACAATGTCGGGTCCGTACCACAGCACACCCCGACGCCCAGGTGCATGGAATGCACCTCTTCCACCATCCAATTGCAAATTCTGCGGCGCGAGACACTGGCACAGCGAATGCCGACGTCGACCAGTCCCGACGACCCACGAAAAAGTGCGGACGGTGCAAACAGTCCCAAAACAACCAACCACGATTCCACAACAACCAAGTCAAGCCAGGGACACCCCAGCCGAGCAGCCCTTTCGAGACTGAGGTAGGATTCCTAAACCAACTGACTGTCAAACTTTTTCTAGCCCCTAATGTATCATGCCCCTTTTTAATTGATACGGGCGCCAGCCTGAGTATAGTGCCATATAATATTTATCATATGCTAAAAACCCACCTGCCTAATTTAACCCTTGAGGGACATTCACTACACCTCCAAACCCTAACCGGATTTGCAAAAACCATGGGTAAACTATCTATCCCACTGACAATAGGACAAATATCACGAAAGGAGAATTTCCATGTAGTGAATGCACCATTGCCATTTGGAATTCTTAGTATCAATAGCCTCCATAAATTCAGATTAACCATAGATTTTAATAAATGCACTATATTCCAGCTGGGCGCCCCATTGTCTACCATTTCCTACCATTTTAATCATGTGTCCAATGTATGCACGTACTGGCAGTGTCAGGCGATGTCACAAAAAATTTTCCCCACATCCCAACTTTCCGCCTATGACAACCATTGCGTGCATTCATTGAGAAAAACCCACTTATCTACATGCCCCTTTTTCACTAAAGCCAATTGCCTTTTTTACATGTCCTCAAATAATCAAACCACAACAACTTCAACTTATGAACCTGTCCAAAACGCACCCACGCAGCGGGATAACTCGCATACCAAAAACATAGGTGATCACACACCGTTGCACAACTCTCACATGACCAACCCACACAACGAACTCGACACTCACACTAATACACAACAAAACCCTTTACCCCATGCATACTACAACACAACACCTAACACTCACTATACACCACAGTTCACAACACTTCTACAAAGGTACACTCACATTTTTTCACAGGACAAATTCAACGTACCATGCTTACGGATTCCACCAGTAAAAATACCCACGAATTCCGAAAAAATAATCACCATACGTCCATATCGTGTTCCGATATGTGACCAACAAGAAATCCGTAACCAAATACAACAAATGCTGGAGAACGGCATCATGGAGCAATCTTTTTCACCTTTCTCGAGCCTTGTCACCCTCGTCACTAAGCGCGACAAGACCAAACGGTTTTGTATCGATTATAGGAAGGTGAACGAGCTAATCAGCTCTGATGTCCATCCCCTCCCGAGAATCGAGGATATCCTAGACCACCTCGCACAGGCCAAATATTTCTCCACGGCCGACATATCCTCTGCGTATTGGCAAGTCCCAATACACCCCGATTCTCGACCACTGTTAGCATTTGCCACCTTTGAAGGATTATACCAACCCACTCGATTACCTTTCGGGTTAAAAACCAGTCCTCAGATTTACGAACGAGCCATAAGTCAGGTCCTACAGAGACACGGACTTGACTGTGTGGCACATTACTTTGATGATTTCATCATTTACTCCAACACATTGGAGGAACATCAAAACCACCTGCGACAATTTTTCGCCTTTTGCGAAGCGGAGAAGTTACAACTTAACTTCGCGAAATGCGAATTGTTTAAGCAATCCATAAATTTTCTAGGTTACACCATCACAGCTGGTACGATTACACCACTTACACGCAATACCGACATCATCCACGCCATTAAACAACCACACAACCGAAAAACACTACAATCCTTCTTAGGCGCTGTGAACGTCTATAACAAATTCATTCCGGAATACGCTCGCTTGCGAGCACCGCTCAACAATCTCCTCAAAAAGGATGTCGTGTGGAACTGGAATGAAGCTTGTCAAGAGGCGTTCATTGACCTGAAAGGAAACCTCACACAACACCCCATTTTACACCTTTACAAAGAAGGTCTGCCATGCCAAGTGTATTGCGATGCATCCACCCTCGGTATAGCAGGCATTCTCAAACAAGTTCACCCTGACGGGAACATATATCCAGTTCAATATTTCAGCCGAACATTGCGCCCACACGAGAAAAACTACTCCATCTCTGAACTTGAATGCTTAGCAATCGTTGAGAGTGTGGAGAAGTTTCGCATCTATCTTATGGGCAGAAAATTTACTATATTTTCTGACCATCACGCATTGCAGTGGCTGAAAACCATCAAAAACCCGTCCGGCAGACTGTTTCGATGGAGTTTACGACTATCGAGTTACGAATATGAGGTCCGCTACATAAAGGGAAAACTACAATATGAAGCAGATCTCTTGTCCCGTAACCCGTTTTGTGGATTATTGGACGCCACCCTTATCAAGACCCACCAACCTCCTCCATCGAAAGAGTCTAGTTTGACCATTGATCGTAATGGGTTACATACAGTTTCCCGAAAAGGTATAACCAAGATTATGCTTCCAAAACCACTCATACAACAACTCTTACAAACAGTACACACACAATACAATCACCCCGGTATTTCACAAATGTCACGAATCATCTCCACACAATATTACTGGCAAGGTATGTCAAAAGATATTAAACAAAAAGTTAAAACCTGTCCCACCTGCCAATTAACAAAACGTCCAGTAGGACCCACTTACGGAGAATTAAGTCAACCTCCGGAATCTAAAGAACCCTTCGACCTTTTATCTCTGGACACCATAGCAGGATTTGCCAAATATGGCAACACCAAGATATATCTCCATGTGGTAGTCGATCATTTTTCACGCTACGCATGGGCTTTTCCATCTAAATCCACCAGTACCACCACCTACCAACAGGTACTTAAGCGAGTATCCCAGGATGGTTCTCCAAAACGCCTTCTTACGGATAGAGCCCCTGCCTTCACTTCACCCAAATTTCGTAGTTTCCTACTTAATAGAAATATTCACCCATTGCTCACAACCAGCAACAATCCACAGGCCAACGGTCTATGTGAACGCCTGAACGCCACCCTCACGGGAAAACTTAGGTTATTACACCTAGAAAATCCTAAGGTCGCATGGACCAAGTTGGTCAAGAAGGTTACACTTATATATAACAAGACACCCCACTCTACCACAGGTTTTCCACCCATATACTTAATGTTTGGTATCCTACCCCCAGAAATCTCTAATCATAACACACCGTACCCAGATATCGACAAAGCTAGAAAAATTGCACACACACGCACACAAAACAAACATTTACAAGACAAAAACACTTATGACCAACGGCACAAGCAACCACATTTCGAAGTAGGTGATCTAGTGTTAGTAAAATTATATCACCACCCAAATACAGGGAAACTTGCGCCATATTTCACAGGACCTCACACAATATTAGAAATTATTTCACCAAATGTGGTCCGCATAGATCGACCAAATCAACCACTTCAAAGAAACACTGACACAATCCACGTCAACAAACTTAAACTGTATACAGAAAAAATCCATTATATATTACCACCCGCCGTTAGCACATATCATATAAAGCACAACCCCAATTACACGTTCCCTTTCAAACATTTAACACCCGAATTATTCCAAACAGAATCATTAAGGTTCAAACCCACCAGCAGCGAACCTTTCAGGCATTTAGACCCTGCCATTTTTACAACAAGACGATTTGCATCACTCTTCCCCGATGTTAAAAACTGCAAACCTGACAACCAGCTCAATCATCTCACACCACTCCCTAAAGATATCAAACAAGAGAACTGCGAACCTACCAATCATTCAAATTCTACAATTAATAAGGTTCAAGCAAATATTTCAGAGTCCCCAGTTACAAAAATATGGACGAACATGGGGCAATATCCTATCTTTCATCTGATTTTTATCCTCTGTTTGTTAGTTCTACCATACAACTGTATCCCAATTTTAATCATTAATCACTTGTTTATCTATACCATGCCCGCTCGTAAAATCTTCGAACTACAAGAGGCAGTTTTTAATTTTGGACAAACATTAGGAATCATCTTTGCAGAAAATCTAAAAAGACTCCGAAGAGATAGAAGTAATTGAAGAATGACCAACCAATGTCGGAGAAGTCACACTCCAAAAACAAGATGCAAATAGCAATTAGGCGGACAGGAAACGTAGTTCCCCCACTTCCTGATCCAATTACATGCAAATAGTGTGGGAGGGTAATTTTAGGATCGGACCTCGCGTCCCCGACACGTCCCACTTCCGGCGTCTCATTACAAGGCCCCGCTCATCCAAATTAGGTCACCGCTCTCCCCAGCCACAGATTCCTCTATGCCACCAATTTTGGATTCCAATTCGAACTACGTATCGATTTTTACAATGTAGTCAAATCAACTGTCACTCGGAAATCTAAAAAAAAAAAAAAGTACAAGACGTCACACACATTTAAATGAGTTCATACTCCCATCATAATTGATCAAATACTTTACAAACTTTCAAAAAAAAAAAAAAAAAAACGCTACACCTTCCATCTACACGTAAATACCACAGACCTTAGGATCTCGACAACACATAGAATTCACACACACATTTCTTACACCAAAAACTACTAACATTTTTCACAATACACACAAAGACAAGAAATATATAGGGCAAAATGGAGCAATCAATACATTTAGATCAGGGCATGTAGATACCAAAGGGTTCAAACCAATACACCTTATTTTTCATATCAATCATTTTCATTATTTTCTCTCAATTAAAAATGTAAATATTTAATCAATTTATCAATTTATTCAACTTATTATCAATTTTAATCATTAATTATCATATATTTACCACTTAGTTATGTTATCATAGTTTCCAATCAACAAAAACTCATTGGTTTTTTTCAAAATTGGATATTATATTTCATTTTGATTTACAAAAACATTCTTTTTTTTTTCTCTATCTTTTTTTTTTTCATTCAACCAAGCACTCAACTTTGATTTCGCTCAACTACTTTTATTTTTATTCGATTTCAAAATACCTTATGAAATTTTATTTTTATTTTTATTTTGATTTCTCAAAAGCCCTAATAAAATTCCCTCGAATTCTTTTCCAAAATTCGAGCAAAAAAGTAATTAGGCATTTTTCCTTTTTTTTTTTCTCACCATTCAACCAAGCACTCAACTTTGATTTCGCTCAAAAACCTTTTATTTTATTTTATTTTGATTTCAAAAGACCTTATGAAATTCCCTCGAATTCTTTTCCAAAATTCGAGCAAAAAAGTAACTAAGCATTTGTCTTTGTCACCATGCAACAAAATATTTTTCTTTTCAACCAAACACATTCAATTTTGATTTCAGTCAACCATTTTTATTTTTATTTTGATTTCTCAAAAGCCCTAATAAAATTCCCTCGTTTTCCATTCCCAATTTCGAGCTAGAATATGGTTAGGCATTTTTCATTTTTTTTCTCACCATACAACCAAGCACTCACTTTGATTTCGTCCAACTTTTTATTTTATATTATTTTTGATTTCCCAAAAGCCCTAATAGAACTCCCTCGTTTTATTTCTAATTTCGAGTAGAAATCGTTTAGGCGCATTTTCCTTTCGTTTTAGCCCACTATGTACCATAGCATTCATTGATTTCTTACAATTAAAAAATTTTTTGATTTCTATTAATTATACTCAACCTATATCATCAACACCATTCTATTTTACTTATTATATCGCCACCAATGCTTGTATATAGACTCAATACCCACAACTAATTTTCCCACAAAATTATTTTTCACTTTACAGAATTCTCTCAGGCTAACCCCTTCTTGAATTCTTCACATGTAGGGGGCGCATCTGTCATAATTTGTATATAATTGTATGCTCCCCGACCCACTATGTATGTACCATGTATGATTTTCAAAGATTTAATAAAAGAATAAGGTAACTGGAGGAAAGAAAGTAACAAAAGACATAGGAAATAGGCCTAAAGCTGGCACGACTATTCTGGGCACCCCTGTGTCAATATTGCAGGGGCAGAGACCGGACGTCTCTAGTGACCGCAGAAGTTATATTAGTCGCGAAGCACTCAATACTTCCTGACAAAGCAGGACGTATCTAGTATCCACAGAAGTTATATTAGTATAGAGACACCCCATACTTCCGACCCAAGACCGGACGTATTTTGATAACGCGGAAGTAAATAAAATCGAAATAGCAACCGACACTTCCTATCAGGCAGGCCATATCTTTCACCAAAGAGAACCGCGGTCCAATCAGAAGACAGCACCTTAAGTAGGTCAACCAATAGGAAAAGATCATGTGATCATCTCTCAACCAATCAGAGAGAAACTGAGTCTTGGTGTTAAATCGAAAAGTAAGAATGGTTAGTAACGTTTTCGCTCTCATAGGAACAACACCTAGAGTTGTTCACTGGCTCTCGCCGAGTTCGGACGGTTGCTCCTTCGCTTCCAACAAGGTAACATCTACTCTAGAGATCTCTCTCTCTCCGCTCATTTCATCTAAATCCAATCATCGCCATGTGATCAACTAATTAATAAGTCAAATCGCTCAGCTCTTCTCAAGCTTTCTTCCCTCCAACCCAGTTGCCTTTTATTTTCAAACCCAATCACGTGTCCTGATTATTCCTAACTGTATGCTTAAACTTCCACTCAAACGACTGCGTTTCAACCAATCCTCACCATTCAAATCGAACAACAAGAAACCCCGCAACGATATTGCCACATATATTTCAATATTTTATCCTTTTCGGGTATAATTATAGAATGAATATTATGACCAAGTTAGCGCCATCTATCGCTAAAAATTAGAAATAATTTTAAAGCTAAATTTTCTTTTTGAAAATATATAATAAAGTATCGTAAAAAAAAGGGTTTTTTTTTTCTCAATTTTTCAATTCATAATGAAACAAAATGTATTTAACATTTTATATGGTGTTTCTTTTTTGAATGTAATTATACTGTCCTAAAATTTTATGTCCATAGTTTGTTTAAATACCATTTCTGAGATTCCACCCTTCAGTGTTGCATATATAAGCAGAATGATCCAATACAATATTAGAGTTCTAAAGAAGCGGTCTGGTAAATTAAATTGGCGAAACTGCTGGGAGGGTTCACCACTGATAATCTAAGCCCTCCTAATATTTTTTCATCGCAGTAAGGGTAGTATAAATTTGGTTTATTTGTGAAAAGAAACATTCGCGTTTTGGTGTTTTCATTTTTATTATATAGATGGCGCGTTATTACTATGTATTAAATATGGTGTTTCTAGAAAGTAATATCATTTCCTATCTATTGTTATGGTTTGAACGTCCTTCTCTAAATAAAGGAGTTTATTTGACTTTCAGAGCATAGGTTCTCTATAATAATTGAAGAATTAGTATTAAGTTTTGCCACAGGATATGCAATTAAGTATGGAAGGAGTCATTGTCTTAGTTTCGATGCCGGAATATGCAAATTAATGCGTTAACGGACTAAAAAACTAACCTCGAAACTGGAACCTGGAAAATTGCTACCTAAGTCGGTGATTCTCTCTATAGTAGTGTCCCACGAACCAAATTGTCTAGATAGAGGCTGCCTGGCCGGCATTCATAGTTCTTCATATTAAAGACACTTCGGCCAGTAAATCTTTTTTATTGTCTCGATGTTTCAACAAAAATATTTTGTCCTCGTGAGGGGAAAACAAAAATTCCAAATGTTTTAATTTTTGATTAATATTTTACACAAATAAATTTACTGGCAATGCGTTTCTTTTAAATATCATCAAATATTATCTCTACAGACCTCATATACCCTGTATTTTCTATGGAAGGCAGCTTAGGGGTGTTTAGTGAACTATGGACATAAGCTTGATATTTAAAAGAAACGCATTGCCAGTAAATTTATTTGGGTAAAATATTGACGATAGATGGCAATTAAATTTATAAGTTTTAATTTTTGTTCACTCCTGACGAGGACAAAAGATTTTTGTCAAAACGTCGAGATAATAAAAAAAAAGATTTACTGGCCGAAGTGTCTTTAATTTGAAGGACAAATTGTCTAGGTAGGGGTAACCATATATCCTAATTTAGCAAATTTTCTCAAGTTGAAGAATAATCTCATACATATTATATTCTTTAATTAAAAAGGCATATATTGGATCAAAATATCATTTAAATTGAAATGATATCATTTAAATGTCATTTTTATCAATATCATCAATATCAATAATCATTTAAATGATATTTTGATCTAATATATGCCTTTTTAATTAAAGATTAATTTATGGATTGCTCTATTTTCAAAAATATTATATTCTCTTTAACTGAATCAATAAGGGTTTGGTTTCTTTTCATAATTCTTTTATTTTTCGAGATTTCGGGATAACATGCTCTTCAATACGGAGACACCAGAATCACTTCTAGCTAATTATAACAAGTCGAATTCGGCGTCTTATAATTAGATAGAAGTTGTACTGGTGTCTCTGTGTTTAAGGGCATGTTGGCCTGAAAGCTCGAGAAATGAAAGAATTATGAAAAGAAACCAAGCCCTCGATTCCTTATTGATTTAATTAAAATGTAAAAGCAAGAAAGAATATTTATTCTATTCTCTCGAAAAAAATAGTTAAATTTAGTTTAAGAGTTAATAGCTTAGAGTACAATATTGCCACGTGGAAAATTAGGGAAGACCAACTTCGGGATGAGACAACAATTTATTTCAGGCAAGAACAAACTATGAATGGTAAACAAAAGATAAGCCACGAGGGAAATTTACAGAGTAGCAAAATATAATCATAAAAAATGACCACTCTGTTAATAAAAATAATAAAATTAATAAACACTTTGTTACAATATAAAAAGGCTTTTTTTTACTAGGTAAATGACTGGTGATCGTTAGCCTGATTTCGTTCAGTAATGGATACCGACAGACTCTAAGACCGGAATTTCAGTAGATTTGAGAACACGTTCTCACAGCCGATGGCCTGAATTGGTGGTATTTGTTGGCAGATGGTGATAGTTTTTTTTTTTTTTGCTTATCCCTAGTACACGTGGTACAGGCCATGATAATCATGGTGAGTAGTTAGCGACTGCTTTTTACTGTAAGTGCACCACATGTCTACACATGTGAAAAGCAGTTCGACTTTGCACTTACAAATGTGCCAGAGCCCCGTTTGGTTACTTGCACTCTCTGGTGGGGTTGGACTTTTGCAAGAATCGGGGGCCATTGGAGCATTTTTTTAAAACAGAAAAAAGTGTCCAATGCGGGAATCGAACCCGGGTCCTAGTGGTCGAAAACCAAACGGTTTAACCAGCCTTCCATCGACCCCCGATGGTGATATGGTTGATGGTGGTGACTTCTTAGTGGTAAGAGAGACCACTCTAAATATCCTATATTTTCTAAAGTCCTGTGGTAATAGTTAAATGTCTTGAGGTCTAGGGTAAATCAAGAAAGAGATAGATTTAAAACAATTTTATTGAACGATTAACCAAATACAAAGGCTCAATATAGTAGATAGTATTTAATACAATATAATGCGGCTTATGATTATAAAACGACCTTTGAAAATATCCCGCATGTGTTTCTTTTGAACGAAAAATCGAAATTTATTTTAAGGAGAAATAACGATTATTTCTAACCTTAGGGATGAAGTATTAAAGGATGAATTGTGAAGAGTAATGATAAACGGAAAAATAAAGTGTCCAGGGATGAGAATTTATAATTATTCTAAATTTATCATTACTCTTCACAATTCATCCTTTCATACTTCACTTCTAAGGTTAGAAATAATCGTTATTTCTCCTTAAAATAAATTTCGATTTTTCGTTCGAAAGAAACACATGCGGGATAATTTTCTAATGTCGTTTTACATAGTAGATAGTATTAAAATAATATAAAAGCATAGGTCGCCTCTTCCGTTAAAATAAATGTCAAAACCAGACGCCATCTATTGACCATCGCCGCAAACTAGCGGCCTCGTGTCGGTGACAAAGTCACAACACCAGCTTTGACAAACTGAAAAGCGTCCACCTAGAGACCATAGTTTCGGGCTAATGGCCCTCGTCAGCCTAGGGCGGACTTTATTCCATGAGATTCACAAGGGATCTTAATGGAATCTTCACAATCTGCCAAAGAGGTGTTCAGCTGGCAAAGTGGCTAGGTCTAATCTATGGCCTAGATCAATTTTCTCCCGGGAAAATTTCCATCTATAAAAGAATGTAGAATTTATATAATTTAAGTCTTAAAAATATGTGAAACGTAATTTATATACATGGTCTTCTTCTTTAGGGCTTCTGGATTCAGGCGAAGGGCCTTCCGCAAGAAAGGCCATCTCTTCTTTCGTGTCGGCATTTGATTCAGACTTAGAATGTCTATCCCGCCACGACTTGGTTGTGGATCGGTATTTCAGCCAAAAGGCCGAGTAGTAAAAGATGATATATTTACATAATGCTATATTTAAGTTCCATTGGAATAACTGGACAATTTGAATGCAATGAATCTTTTTGGGATTAAAATTGAAAAAAGTAATCTCTAGAAACAATCACATGTCAGTTTCCACTCGTATTACTGAAGCGAATTGAAAATGATTTCAATAATTTAAGGTTCATTTTGAAGTAACCTTTGAAGCTATTGGAGAAATTGTAAGACATTCTCATTGATTTTGGTCTTGTAGGCCTCTACATTCTTCTGTACCTTGTTCAGTTGAGTATTGGCTTCCGCCATGTCATATTGATAGACTGCAGCAAGCATGGCCAATGTGAGATATGAATCCTGCTCATTCTTGAAAGAGAGACACAAATAACATAATTTTATTGACATACCGTCAAAATATAGACAAAAGTGTACAGTCCGCACTATTCAAGTAGAGATGAAAATTTACAATGATGATGATTATTATAATACAACAACAACACAAAAAGCCTTTATTTAGGGTCACTGACCCTATACAGGATTCACCAGAGGTATGCATAAGAACAAAGCAGTGAGACAAAGGAAATAACGATATATACAGAAGAAAAAAAAAGAAAAAAACAAGAAATAAAAAGAGGGAAGCAAGAAAAACAACACAAAAAGAGTAGCAGTAAGAAAGTGAGGAGTGAGTATCACTTGGCCTTCTTCTGAGATATGGACTTGTGGAAACCATAAAACGCCGTAGCAATATACTTATTCTGGGTCATATTGTCAATTATTGATGGAAGTGAAGCGATGATTATTATAATAAAAAAAAGAAAATAAAAAAATACAATAAACTATATGCTAAGTACAATGAATATGTACATGGCGCCTCTGCCACAGAGAGAGAAAGAGATTTTGAGATTTTAAAAATATGTTATTGACCTCATACAAGTATTCCAATGGTAGCATAGAGAGATAAAATATATTGTAGCGAATTATTTATTTTATAAACAAATTATTAATTTTGATACTTATATCTTGTTACTCTGTATAATATTAGGTATATTAATTCAAAGAATTTTTCTCTATGTAAATAAATTATACAGATATATGAATAAATATAAATTGATTATGATAATATTAGCTAGCATATGTTTATTAACGATTTGGCAACGTAGTTAGTGCCTTCTTGATCCTTTCTTTGTTTTTGTTTTTTTTTGTTTTTCTTCTTAATTCTTTTTTTTTTTTTGTATTTCTTCTTAATTCTTAAATTTTACTTTTGTAGTTTCTATGCATAAAGATAACATTAAAAATATATTTAAGTAACATTTTCCTCTTTTTTACCCCAAAAAACACCAACATATAATTCCCTTATTGCTTCTCATATATTGAGCTTGTGTTTGTAGTTTGCGCGCTTGTGTCTTAAATAAATGTTGCGTCATCCTGAAGTTTGCCTTTCCTAATTCTCTACGTGACAATATAAATAAAAGAGAAATAATTTCAAAATAATAAAAAAGATAAACCTAAAAATAAAAGAGGATACTATATACAGTTATGTAAATTCCAGGAGACTCCCCCAATGACAAAGAGTCCTCCTCCAGACAGTTGCAAGAGAGAGAGATTGAGATTGAAACTGATTTATTACAACGTTCATATAAGATTTTTTTATTTTATTATTACAGAAGCACGAAGTCTATCAGACTATTGTACTATATTAGAATTATTTACATATATATCTTTAATTATTTACACGATGAATTAGTAGTGATTTATAAATCTGTGTACAAATAGCTCTAAACTTGCCAAAGTGTTCATTAGATTGAGTATATACAGAAAGATGGCATTATGTCAAAGTAAGCAAGTACAATTTGGATTATATAAGGTTATATACATAAATATGTGTAAATAAGATTATTTAATGATAAATATAGGAAAAAATAGATATAAATATAAAAATAATTGATAAATATATCTAAATATATATATAAATATATACAAGTCGTCATTGGTGGCGCCCACCTCGGGAAAGAGAGAGAGATTTGAGATTTAAAAATATGTTATTGACATCATACACAAGTAGTATTATATAATAATTATAAAAAGAGGGATAAAATAAAGGAGTAAAATATATACAGTTATGTACATTCCAGGAGACAAAGAGTCCTCCTCCAGACAGTAAGTCACGTTCTCCCCCCATCTCAAGACACAGAAAGAACCTGTGAATTGATGACTTGGCAGACGGCGTTGTCATCCAGCCCTTGACCGAAGAGCCAGTAGCCCTGCAGGTCGGCTGTATGATGTTGAAGGCCCCCCGTATGAGGGGTCTGATGGAGCTGCAGGACCAGTAGCGGTGGGCCAACGTCAGATCCTAGAGCCACAGAGAGAGAGACAATTGACAAAGTTTTATTGACCACTTGTCAACACATATAAAGTACACAGTCAGCCGCACAATTTATGTGATAATAAGAAATTTAGTTCCAAATAACTTTATTAGGTGCCGTTCAAAAAGAACAACCTAGATCATCATATTTACAATATACTGAGGGGGGTGGTTATGTACAGGGGTTCATTTACAATTATAATTTATAATGATGTCGTTGGGTCCGGATTCTCAGGTCCTTGGGGATATTTTTCTTGAGAAGGTTTTTTCGGGCTTGTTTGATATTCAAGGTGGGTTTGTTTTTCCTTTTTTTCCACTTTTCGTCATTCTGGCTTAATTGATGGAGAATTTGTCTAGGTTTCAAATTCCTTATTTTCCTTTTTCCGCATTTGTAGTTTGTGGCTTCCTTAAAGGTGGGATTTTCTAATTTTTCGGATTTTTCGTAAAATTTAAATGATTGTCTAATAATGTAGTCATTGATGTTTTCGATATTTAGATCGTTCCTGAGGATTGTGTTCCGAACGAACCAGGGTGGAGACATGATTTTTCTGATCATTTTATTTTCAAATACTTCTAGCTTTTTAAGGATGGTCTTATGTGCTGTCATAAAAATTGGGTGGCCGTATATGAGTATTGGTCTTATTATTGATGTGTAAATGGTTCTTTTGCAATGAAGGGATAATTTGCTTTTTGGTCCTAGAAGTAGGGATAGTCGGTGTTGGGCAGCTTTCGCCAAATTAATTCTGTTTTCGATGTGTTTTTTGAAGGTTAGGTGCTCGTCTAGGGTCATCCCTAGGTATCGGATGTTCTCTTTCCATTTAATATTGTCTTCGAAGACAAAAAGTTCGTCTAAAGGTTTCTTAATTTTTTCTTTTTTTCTGGAAAAAATGATTGCTTCACTTTTTTGGGGGTTCATTGTAACTCGCCATTCCTTACACCAGAGCGTGGAAAAGATGCAGGCCTCTTGGAGTTTCATGTGGAGATTGTCGAAGTTATATGTTGAGGCTAAAATGGCGGTATCATCGGCAAATAGGTGTAAAGAGGTGTCTTCAATACAGGGGAAGTCGTCTATAAATATGTCAAATAAGGTTGGTCCTGTGACTGATCCTTGGGGGACCCCGGCAAGGATGTTCCTAGCTGTTGAAAGTTCATTTTTGACTCGTACCTTGAATGTTCTATTTGTTAAGAAGTTTTGCGTTATTTTTATGATGTCTCCGGGAAGGTGCTTTTTGCACATTTTGTAGAGAAGGGCTTCGTGCCAGACTTTATCGAATGCTTTGGCGATATCGAAGAATACGGCTCCTGTTATTTGGCCTAGGTCCATGGCTTTTCTTATTTTATAAGAAATTTACAATGAGAATGATGGTTATAACAAGAAATAGGGAGAGAGAGAAAGGATTGTAAATTGATGTCACATTTTTGCGATATCTGTAAATGTGTCCAAGAGATTTATCGGAAAATTTCACTACTATTCAATTTTTACTTCTCACACTTCTTTAGAATAAAATGCATAATACTCTGTATTTGCATCCCGTCGCTGATTGGAAATCATTGTATTATGGAAATAACTGTGCTGTGGTTGAACTCCTGCTGCCATCTATCAACATTAATTTGAACTAAAATGAACAATTTGAAGCTCGATACGAAAGTTTAATAATTTTCTCTCTGATAGTTTTACTCTTTGTCAAATTTTAACTTTTTTTAAAACTTCAAATCTATTAAATAAAATACAGATCATTTTTCTTTGAATATTTACATATAGGGTGATATATGCTTGAGGTTTACTTCAAACAAACACAAATATTAAATAATTCAAAAATTAAGAGAGTCATTTTTTATTACATCTGGTTCAAATCACATTAATAGGTACTGTAAAATCTTTGTTTACGTAATATAATTAGCAAACGTATTATAAGATTTATTTATTGGGGTATTAGATATATTTATTTACTTACAGGATTGTTGTTAGTATTAGCTAGCGTTAGTTATTTTATTTACTTTCTATATCGAACTCAACTGTGTTGCCGAGTACGATATTAACTATATTACAGGTACCGTTCAGCAAGAGCAACCTAGTTCATGATAATTGAAACAGTGAATAAGGTTATTCACATATTAAACAAATTTTAACGCAGGATTCAATCCCGGTTCATGACTGTCGGGAATCGAGCGTGTTACCCTCTCATCCACCGACTTTTTATTTTTTTTATTACATCTCTTATAATCATACATGGAAACTATTATATATATATATTTATCAAAATTGTATTTAGATATCAAATTTTGAAAATAATCTGAAGCTTCGCGTTGTGTTTAGTCTGTAAGTAAACAAATGTATTAAATATTTAATCATTTTTATGAGATTATATATAGAAAGGTACTTATTGTATTAAAAATAATTGATAAAAAAACTATTGAATCAAAAATTATTGATTTTTCAGTATGCCTACCTTAAGGTTTTTATCTAATATGTGCTTTTATCAAAAAAAAATCATTTATAGATTGATCTATTTCTCAAAAAGAAATTTTTTTGAAAATAGAGCAATCCATAAATAAATATTTAATTAAAAAGGCATAAGGCATATTAAAACTGAATTATTGGTAAAATAAATGATATTTTGATCCACAACATATGCCTTTTTAATTTAAAAAAAGGGAATTGTATGTTTAAAATGATATCAAGATAAATTAAGTCAAAGATTTCTAAAGCATTATTTGTCAACAAATGCATGGTAACTTCAGATGAACATTTCCAGTCAGAAGTTTGTGAAAGATGGAACGTGGGTTCTTGAATACTTGGATTCAACCTCGATTGAAGATTTCTTTTCTCAAGACTTCAACATGACTGCTGAGGGAAGTTTTATTTCTTTAAATTCTTTTGTGTATTTTGTAACCTCACATCCCTATAGCAATCATTTTGTTATCATCCTTTCATTATCAACCAAAAAAACATAAATAGGAGTAAGGTTTCATAACCTAAATTATCAATATTACCATTTGAACATATACCATTACATTATACATTACATATATATTACCATATATTGCATATATTATCATATTACATATACAGTAGGACCTCTCTTTGGAGGACACCCCGCTAGCGGACAGCTCTCTACAAAGGACAGTTTTCATTTGTAAAATTATCATTTTTTACTATTTAGCAACTCTCTGGTAAGAGGACACCTCTCCTTAAAGGACACTTTGGCTCTGCAATTAGGTGTCCTTTACAGGGAGGTTCTACTGTATTACATATACCAAATTACCATATATACCACATACCATATTACTATATATATCATATTACCATATATTACATATATTACCATTTGAACATATACCATTACATTATATATATATACCATTTGAACAATATTAGTAACCCAGTATTTCGAATATCCAGTAACAAATAAGATTTTCAAGAAAAGTTTTCAACTCAGAGGTTTATTGTACCGCAGTATTGCTGCTCTCGCCTCAGTTAAGATCTCATGACTGTTAGAATATGGAACCGATAGGTTGAGGACGGACATACTGAACGATGTACAGGATGTCAGCGGTCTGCTATCACTAACAACTGAGGATACAGACATGTTGCTGCATGGTCTTAATTGATCTACAGTAACGTCAAGAGCTCAGAATCAAGAAATAAGTCCGTTTGCAAGTCATAGTTTGTCTTCATGAGCAGTTCAACGACGTTTGCAGCGGCATTGACTGTCATCTCAGTGACCATGACTTCGACTACCCTTGAGGTTACACCACAGACAAGAGAGTCTTCAATGGTGTGATCAACAACGAACCTGGGAGCGGGAATGGCGTGATATCGTCTTTTTTTATTTATATATTTATTTTAAGGATACGAAACAATTTTATTTACACTTGGTTATCTCGTGTGTCTTGAATAAAGGTCACTGTGTATCAAATATCTTTCAAAATAATTGTCTGAATCCCGATATAAATATTAAAAGGTACAAAAAAAAATTCTTAAGTTTTGATCATGAGTGTATATGTTATTCTTTTCCACGGCATTCCTCAAGCTGCACGTCTTGTGAATTCGAGGAGAGGTGAGGCGGTGTAACAGTCTAGAGTTGGGGTATTTCTTTACGTGTTCTGGAAGTGTGTTAAAAATTGATTACAAGATTTGTGGACAGACAGACATGAAAGAAAGTTGTATAAAAGCTTGTTAAAATAATCTACAAATAAGAGTGTGAAGCATACATACTTACATATAGAAGCATAGGGCGCCTCTCCCGTCAAAATAAACGTCAAAACCTGACGCGATCTATTGACCGTCGCCGCAACTAGCGGCCTCGGGTCGGTGACAAAGCCACAACACCAACTTTGGCAAACTGAGAAGCGTCCACCTAGAGACCATGGTTTCGGGCTAATGGCCCTCGTCAGTCTAGGGCGGACTTTATTCCATGAGATCCACACGGGATCTAATGGAATCTTCACAATCTATCAAAGAGGTGTTTTGCTGGCAAGGTGGCTGGGCCAAAAGGGAGAGGCGCCCTGTGCTTCTGTGGATTAATTTCCTCCCGGCAAATTATCCATCTATACTTACATATAAACATTTCAATAGAACCATCATCCTATTCCCTAATTTCCCAGCTAATTTGGCTTATGATAAACCATCAAAGAACATCTCGTGCTAGTCCATTCATGAACGGGATGAATTTTGATAATCAGATGTCCCAGCAATATCTTCTTTGAAATCGCAATACTAGCATCCTCTAACAATCAATAGTTTTAGTATCAGAAGATATTTAGAAGATATTTCAGCAAAATCCTCTCTTCAAACATCCAAATAATATTTTGTCTCTTCATAAAAATAAAAAAAAGAAACCCACCAGGAAAATCTCATCAATATCCTCCCCAAACATCCTCTGCAAAAGATTAAAAGAAGCCGTCAATAAAATTAGGCTAATTATAAACCTGGCGAATATTTTACCTTTCCAGAAAAAAATTAAACCTCCCCATCACAAGCGAATTCTGCAGTACAATAGAAATAACCATTAAAGAGAAACAACCTCAATATCTTGAATATATAAAAAATTAAAAAAAAACCTTAATGAAACATCATTACCACCATTATTATATTTTCTTCATGCAGTATATAAATTTTGACCATCAATATATATTGGAATATTTAATTTAAAAGGCATATATTGGATCAAAATATCATTTCTTTTACCAATATTTCAGTTGGCTGAACGCCAACCTTTATCAAGGTGTTATAACATATTTAATGTGTATATTGGAATAAATTTCTACAAATATTTAATCTTTCAATAATCTGAAATTTAAATCTCTGAAAATCTCAATTAGAATATAAATCTCTCAATAGAGAGAGATAACCAGAAATTCTTATTTAAATTAATTATTCAATGTGGCATCAATAATGATTTGATCCCAACGAACTTTCTTTATTAAAAAGCTTGTATATCAATTTTAAACATTATACAGTAGAACTTGGATAATTCGAACTTCTTTAATTCGAAAACCTCTTTAATTCGAATATTTATCTTGGTCCCTAGAAGCCTTAAGCCTTTATTCAAAGCATCTTTAATTCGAATTTTTGGATAATTCGAATTTTTTTATGGTCCCTTGGGGTTCGAATTATCCAAGTTCGACTGTATCTCAAAAAGTTTATTTTATTTCCATGTAAATTATTAAATTAAGGAAGTTATATATAGTTTTAAATTATATCGATTTTTTCTTAAAGAATTTTGAATATTTATTTGCTTGACTTTTTCGAAAAAGCTGTTTTCTTCTAGGCTAAATTATAACGTAATATTTTTGCTTTCTTAAAAAGAAAGCGTGGATGAGGATATTTTTCATTAAAATATTCCTATTCTGAATTTCTGACCGATGTGAAGAGAATTTAAGAAATTTCAAAAGTTCTTGAAAGGTGAAAAAGTGATTGAGTCATAAGTGAAACAAGATAAATCCATTAAAATAGGGAGAAATGAATTAATTGAAGCTAACATGAAAAATAATTGTTTTCTAACTTCTGAATAGATTTTGAGAATTTGTAAAGAATCTAGAAATATTAATTTGTAAAAATTAATCGACCAAGAGAAAAGTTTTGTTCTTTCTTGAAAGAAAGGAAAACAATTTAAAACTTATGGTTTGAATTATTGCTATCTTCAATGGCTTCAAATTTGCATAATTATACGAGGTACCTACTACATCACTTCTAAAATCTACCAATATCAACAACAACAACAACAAAAGCCTTTATTGAGGGCCTCTCGTCCTATAAAGGATTCGCCAGTTTACAGAGTAATTGAAGAGAAGAGAACTAAGAATACAGAGAGAAACCTATATGTAGTAGGTATAGTATAGTATTTTCTACACTGTGACTATATACAACAGCAGCAACAAGCCTTTTACTGGAATCAAAGTCCCATACAGGATTCGTCATTCTAATCCTGACAAAGATTATTTACATATAATTATTTACATCAATTAGATTATGTATATAGCTTCCCCTTCTCTTCAGCCGTCTTCCAAAATTTGAACAACGCAAACGCTCCAGCTCTGTTTCTCACCACCTCATTCAAATCTACCAATATCATCCAATATGTAAATGGTTTATAATAAACAAGACAAAGAATCGCTTATTCTGTATTCTGTATTTGTCATGTCTACCATGTTATATGTGCGTCACATAATAGTATCTAAAAATAAAGGAAGCATATCCTGACCAGGAGCATATGTGCTTTACAGAAGGCAGAGCACCATCTGGTGGAACAGAAATCAACTAAACATTGATTTAGCCTGTTCCTTGATATTTAGCCAACCCAATTTCTTGATAAATGGCTTTTCTTGATTTATCAAGAAATTGGGTTGGCCAAATATCAGGGAACAGGCTAAATCAATGTTTAGTTGATTTCTGTTCCACCAGATGGCGCTCTGCCTTCTGTAAAGCACATGTGCTTCTGGTCAGGATATGCTTTCTTTATTTTTAATATCAACACCTGACCCACTTATTTTTTATATTTTTTCTCTATTGTTTTTTCATAATAGTATCTGTACAATTAAAAAAAGGCATCTCCTGATCGTGCAACTAAAAGTTGCTGATGGCTTGCGCCATCTGTAGGAATAAATATCACTTAATCGTTGATTAATCAAGAAAGATTATTTGGCCAATTCTGGAATAATTGAAAATTAATGATTAGGTGGTATTTATTCCAAAAAATAGCGCAAGCCATCAGAAACTTTTGTTTGCGCGATCAGGAGATGCCTTTTTCTTAATTTTTACGCCTTATCCCAATACAATTTCCCTTTTGTGCTATTTTTCACATTATCTGTGCCAGTCATAATGTCTCTATCATGTTCTATGTACATCATATATGGCAAAATGTATTGTCTGAAAGTTTGAGACTGTAACATTCTAGTTTGAAAGAAAATCGGCCCCTGCCACTACACTAACTTAGACACCTTTTTGGTAAATTTAACCGTTTTCATAACTCTTCTCGTAGGATGTTATGAAATCGAAGCCGCCCCTGTACTGATAAGGGACATAGCCAGAAACCATGGTATACAGGTTCGCTTTTGTCTGAATTTTACAATACTGGTTTTGTTGCTCATTCTTCGTCACCACTAGTAAAGTTGTTTACTATGGTGATGAAGAAAATGTATCATTCTGATGAATAACACTGGCCAACAAAAAAATGTTTTATTTTTTTTCTGTTACCGGAAAAGAAACAGCTGTTCAGGGGTTTTTTTTTCGGTGTGCTTATTTCAAATCTGCAAACCCTTTCTTTCTATCAGCTCTTGTTTTAGAGATGCATCGTTGCCAACTCATATATTGAAGACATTTTTATTCCCTTTGGCCATTCCAGTGGTACAAAGTTTCACTCTACTTGAAAATCAGCCAATGCTATGAAAAAGAAGACGTTGCGTTGTGTGGCGCTAGCTGCGTCAGGTGAAATTTCGAATAAGGAAGCAAAATGTGAAATAATTAATTTACTTATTCAATTAATTCTCTCGATATCTAACACAGATAATATATCTTTCTATGATTTTATCATCACATATTTTTTATTGTCATTGCTTGTCTCCACATGTGAATTTAAATTATCTCTGATCGACATTAAATATGGAGTCTATTAGAAAACGGTCCTGGGTCAACCATCCCAATATATTTTGTTACATATGAGGCAAGTACACAATGCAAGATTTCAGGAAACCCATTTCCTACTCCGTAAAAGACCTGCCTCGCTTACTTTGGAGTTAAACTAAGAGACCATGATAAAACGTGGGCTTCACATTGTGCTTGTAAAATCTGTATTGAATATTTGCACCAGTGGGCGAATGGCAAAAATAGGCTCAAGTTTGGAGTGCCAATGATTTGGAGAGAATCAAGAGACCACACTATCGATTTCTATTTCTGTACCTTTAGGATTGTTGGTATCAACTGAAACAATCGCCACACGTGGACTTATCCTAACCTACCTTCTGAAATTATTCACCTTCTCACTCTGAAGACGTACCTATCCCAATTTGGCATGGCTTTCCACAGCTCTATGAATATACAGATGTTACAAGTCATAATACAGTGGAAGAAGACAGTGATTATGTTGGTTCTTCTTCGAGTCCTCAAAAATTTGACAAAAGAAATAAAATGATCTCAATAGGGTCCTAAGCCTCTTATAAGAATCTTTTGATTTACTTGCTTCTCGGTTAGCTGAAAAAATCTACCCGCATAGTAACAAAAAATAAAATCTACCGAAAACATGAAAAAGATTTACTACCTTTCTTCGCTCATGAGAACAATCTTGCATATTGGCATGATGTTCGAAATCTACTGCTGAAAATGGCTTCTCCTGTGTATTCACCAGGTAATTTGCATATCTTCATTGAAAGTTCTAAACGGAGTTTTAAGTGTGTGCTCCTTCAGAATAGCAATAAGTATTGGTCGATTCCACTGGCTCATTCAAAAAATATTAAAGAAGTATGTGAGAATATTGGGTTTGCCATAGAAAAAAAAGTTCAACAGAGAATCAGTGAGCAGTTTGTGTTGATTCCAAAATTCTTAATTTTATTTTTGGCCATCAAGGTGGCTATACATGAAATACCTATGTTTCTTGTGTCTATAGGATAGCAGAGCTAAACATGAACACTGAATAAAAAGAGCCTGGCCTGTGAGAGATAACGTGGATATTGGCGAAAGGAACATCCTCCAACATTATTTATCGAGAAAAAGCATTCTGCCTCTGTTGGGAATCTCTTATGGTTCAGACAATGAAACAACAAATAACAAGTTTACTTACAGCTGAAGTGGTTTTAAAGAATTAGGCAATTTTACCTTTTAAGAAAGTATTTTAAATTTATTATTTTCAAAGAGAGAGAGAAAAGAACATTTAACAATTTACATTACAATTAATAATTTTGTAAACAAAACCAACACTCCTTTGTTCTCGTTTTTATATTACAGTGTTGTCAGTCTAAAAGTATTTCAAGATCATTGATTTACTATTCTTCTTTTTTTCCAACATTCCCTCTTAAATCAGTGATCTTATCACATTCAACAGTTTCTTCACTTGACTTATGTTTTAAATGGTTGTCATAAGAAGAGATTTGAATTTGTCAAACTTTGGTCTGGCTAGAGGTTTTGTTAGGATGTCTGCAATTTGGTGTTCTGTTGGACAATATATCAGGTTAAACTTTTGAGCTTGATCTTTCACAAAATGATATTTGACATCAATATGTTTAGTTTTAGTGGTGAATTGGCCTGATTTTATAATTTTTATAGTGCTTTGGTTATCAACATAGAGATTTATATCAAAATTATCTGGAATTAATTCTTCTAATAGGGATCTTATGTATGACACTTCTTTGCATGCATCTGCTGCAGCAATGAACTCTGCTTCAGTGCTGGAAAGGGCAATTACAGGTTGCTTTCTGGAGCGCCAACTTATAGGACCTCCACATAAGTAAACTACATATCCTGTGGTACTTTTTCTAGTTTTAATATCTCCAGCAAAGTCAGAATCACAATACACATTTAATTCAAATGGCATCTCTCCATCATATGATATGCCTAAATTGGTGGTGTGATTTAAATATCTTAGGGTTCTTTTGATGTTTATAATATCTTGAGTTGTAGGATCATGCATTGACCTGCTTTCAAAATTTGTGGCAAAGGTCATGTCTGGTCTAGTTTTGTTTGTCGAATATAAAAGGCTTCCAATTGCTTGTCTGTAGGGAAATTTGTTATCATTTGATATTTCTAAGTTTTTGTCTACTTCTTTTGCTACATCTGTAATGGGAGTGGGTACTGGTTTTGAGTTTTGCATATTATATCTTTCAAGAACTGATTTTGCTGAATTTTCTTGTGAAAGTAAAATTTTATTTTTTTTCCTCAAAACACAAATTTATTCCCAAAAAAGTTCTTGGATCATTGTTTATTTTGACTTCAAACTCTTGACATAGTTTTTCTAAAATATTATTTAATTCTTCTTCATTATCTCCCATTAAGATACCATCATCTACATATATTGCAAGGTACATATTTCCTTTGTTGGTTTTAAAAAGACATGGCTCTGATTTTAGTTGTATGAAATCTTGGGATTTGAGAAAGGTTTTTAATCTTTCATTCCATTTTAATGGGGCTTGCTTTAAACCATACAATGCCTTTCTTAACCTACATATATTCCCTTTATAACCTTCTGGCAATTGAACATATATTTCTTCATCCAAAAACCCATATAGAAAAGCTGTTTTTATGTCAAATGTTTTAAAAACAAACCTTCTCTTAGCCATTAGAGCAAAGTATATCCTTAAAGAGACAGTGCTTATAACTGGACTGAATGTCTCATCATAATCAATGCCTGCTTCTTGTTCAAAGCCTCTTACAACTAGTCTTGCTTTGTAGCGGCCATCTTCTTTCACTTTAAAGAGCCATTTAGAGGTCAGAATCTTCTTGTTTGACGCTTCATTTTCTTTTACTATTTCCCAAACTTCATTTTTGGCAAGAGACTCTTTTTCTTCTTTTATTGCCTTTTTCCATTTTTCTTGATTTGGACCAGATATAGCTTCCGAGTAAGTTAGAAGAGCTGATTCTGTTGTTCCATCCCGTTCTAAATAGAAGTCTTCATATCTTGATGGTGTTTGTAAACTACTTCTTGGTCTAAGATTATATTTTGAAGTACTTGGTTTTGTAGGGATATCTTCTTTGTCTTCAGAGACTTCTGGTAGACTTGGTTCTTCATTTAATTCTAGTTGGTCTTCTGATTCTTCTTCTGGTTCGACAATAGGTATTTTTTCTTCTTTATTTATACATCCTTTATCTAAAAAAATTACATCTCTAGCTGTAAAGATTCGTTTGCTTTGTTCATCCCAAAGGCGATAACCATTTGGTGCATAACCTATAAAGGTATATTTTTTACTTCTGTCTTCCAATTTCTTTATGTGTTTTAGGGTTTTGACATAAGCTTCACAACCAAAAAGTTGTAAGTTTGACAAATTTGGTCTTTTGTTGAACCAAAGTTCTGCAGGGGTTTTCTCTAATTCTTGAGTAGGGCTTCGGTTCAGCAAATAGGCTGAAACCCTTACAGCTTCTCCCCACATGTATTTTTCTACACCAGAATCAATCAAAAGAGCTCTAGTTTTCTCCATCAGGGTTCTATTTAATCTTTCGGCTTTGCCGTTTAGCTGAGGTGAGTGAGGTATGGTGAGATCCATAATGATTTTTTTAGCTTTGCACCAGGATTTTATATCTTCATTTACATATTCTCCGCCATTGTCACATCTTATTTTTGAAACTTTTAGATTCATTTGGTTTTCTGCTTCTGTAATAAATTCTTTTAGATATCCTTTTACTTCATATTTATTTTGTAACAAATACACATGACAAAAATGTGTGTAGTCATCAAGAAATGTTAGAAAATAGTTTTTGTTGTCATGGGTAGTGGGATCTAAAGGTCCACATACATCTGTATGGATTATTTCTAAAGGCCTTTTTGATTTTGTTCTAATGGAATTGAATGGCTTTCTTACCTGTTTAGCTTTAATGCATGTTTCACGAATTTCATCTTGACTTATTTTTTCTATGTTTATTCCATTTACCATAGATTTTAATTGTTTTTAAGCTTGAAAAACTTATGTGACCCATTTTTCTGTGCCATTTTAGCATTTCTTCATTTTGGGTAGCTGTTAGGTGAGATTCTTCAATTTCGGGGTTTTCTGTTTCTATATTTATTGTATAGAGTCCATTTTCCTGTTTTCTCCTTCTAAAACTTTTTTTCCATTTTTTACGACAAATACCTTTTCATCTTCAAAGACGACTTTGCCTTTATTTCTGGTAATGGCACTTACCGATAGTAAATTATTTGTCAAGTTTGGTACAAACATCACCTCCTTGAGATCACATTTTTTCCCTTGAATTTTTCCGACTGATTTTGCTATTAGAGTTTCTTCCTTTTTTGCTATTGGTATTTTTGAGTTGCAATCTACTTCATCTAGTAAAAACTTTTTACTATTTATCATATGGCTTGTTGAGCCACTGTTTACAATAAATTCTAGCAATTCCTCATTTTTACATTTTAAAGTCTCTCCTGCAAAAAAGGAAAATTTTTCTTCATTTTTGTTTCTGAAAAAGCAATCCTTTTCTTTATGATTTGTCTTTTTACAAATTCGGCAAGGAATATTTTCCTGGAATTTATTTTGAGATTTCTTAAAGAAGCATTGGTCTTGAGTATGATTTGTCTTTTTACAGATGGTACACCATTTTTTATTTAGTCTACAATATTTTGCTAAGTGCCCGCTCTTTTTGCAGTTAAAGCACTGCTTTACTTTAGTAGCACTCATGGCTTTAGGCTTTACTTTTTGTTTAGTTTCTTCAAGTGATAGTCTTGATATTAAGTTTGTTAACGTTTTCTCACTTTTTGGTGTCGAGTCCCATGCTGTGCTGAAGTAATTAAAGTAGTCTGGCAAAATGCTCAATATTTTAGAAATTACAAAGCTTTCCTCAATTTCTTGTTTTACATTATTTAGTTTGAATACTAAATTTTGCATTCTGCTTATATTTGTTGCCATATCTGTATTTTTGTCAAATTTGAATCCATGAAATTCTTGTAGTAATTTGCATTTTAATTGCTCATCTTCTCTTTGATAAATGGCTACTAGTTTTTCATACATTTCTTTTGAAGTTTTGCAATTTAGAATATGTGTTAAAACATTCTTTTCAATGGTTAATATTATGTATTTTTGTGCTTTGGCGTCTTTTAGGCTCCATTTATCTTTTCCAGTTTCATCTTTCAAGTCTTCAAACAACGATTTTCCATTTATAATATCTAGAAGGCCATTTGCTTTGAAAATAATTGTTATCTGAAAATTCCATAAATCAAAATTTTCAGGATTTTTAAGCCTCACAATATTTGCGATATCTTCGCTGACAGCCATTTTTGTTTTTATTTATATTTTATATATATATTTTACCGCGATTCAAAAAGAACCACGCTCTGCTACCATGTTGGGAATCTCTTATGGTTCAGACAATGAAACAACAAATAACAAGTTTACACACAGCTGAAGTGGTTTTAAAGAATTAGGCGATTTTACCTTTTAAGAAAGTATTTTAAATATATTATTTTCAAAGAGAGAGAGAAAAGAACATTTAATAATTTACATTACAATTAATAATTTTGTAAACAAAACCAACACTCCTTTGTTCTCGTTTTTATATTACAGTGTTGTCAGTCTAAAAGTATTTCAAGATCATTGATTTACTATTCTTCTTTTTTTCCAACAGCCTCCACTACAAATTAGGGTGATGAAACAGTTTGTTAAAGATCTTAAACATGATGTGTCCTGTTTTCAATACATAGAGCGCAGATTTTCTGTACTCAGTGATGATAAAATAAAGGCTGGTATTTTTATGGCTCTCAGATAAGAAAGCTCATAAATGATCCCAATTTTGTCAACTCCATGAATAAATTTGAATTCAGTGTTTGAAGCTCTTTCGTCTTGGTAGTTGTTCAGAAATTTTTGGGTAACTACAGAGCTGAAAACTATCCAGAGATAGTAAACAATATACTTACAAATTTCTAAAATCTGGGTTGCAAATTGAGTATAAAATTGCATTACTTGCATAGTCACTTGGACTTCTTTCCTGACAATTTGAGTGATGTGAGTAAGGAGCAAGGCGAAATATTTCACCAGGACATCAAAACTATGGAAGATGGGACACCCACAAGACAGCAGATCACTGATGGAACCTGCAAGGAGACTGTGATTAAAAGATGCTCGAAAAGTCTAGAAGCTTCAATACAAAATATGTTTTGGCCAGTTCAATTTGTTGGGACACCTCATGACCATAATATTCCAGTAACCCATAACTAACCATATCCCACCTTTGTCCATCTAAGCCACAAACCTCTGGTGATTGCGAGGTGTCGAGATGGAGCTTGAAGCCCCTTCCTGTGGTCAAGCCACCTGACCTGTGGTGGATGACCTGGCCCTACCAAGCTAGTCCAAGATGGACTCAGACGCCCCTTCTCTGTAGTCAAGCCACCGACCTATGGTGCTTGACCTGACTCCACCAGTATCAAGCCAGACTCCAGCATTCCTATGGGCAAGCCACAAGCCCATGATGGGTGTTATAATCACAATCTTCATGCAGAACACCAGCTCCACCACGAGCCCTGAACCTTTCCCAAGCTGACCCCAAGAGATGCCCAGAATCAACAATATTTATTATATTTTTAAAATTATTTTTTAATTCAATATTTTTGTATTTTTTATTTTATTTTTGTGAATATTTCTTTAATAATTTTTATATTTAATTTATTTTTATCATTTTTTTAAGATGCCCTTTTCATTTTTTTATTTTCATAGAGAGAAGAGTGATGATAGCCTTGGGGAGTGAGTCCAGCAACACTGGGGACAAGGAAGCGGGATATTTACTTCTTTTTTTTTACGGGGTTGGAGAGATTTTTTCCTGAGAAGCTAAAGACTTGGAAGTTGCTGAGGGCTCGAGCCGCTGGCTGCGGCCTTAGCTGTCCCTTTTCGAATCCTGGACTTGGATGGCTAAATGTCAAGGTAGGTGGGGATAACATGGAATTTTGGCATAATAGGCCTTTTGTATAAAGTTTATATATGCTTTTAAAACCTCCCTTTTAACCATATATATATAGTTTTTTCTTTAATACTTTTTAATTTAAATCTTATATATATATATATATATATATATATATGTGATTCTATTAAGTAATTTTTCTTTGTTTTTAATAAATATACCTGATGTACATTGAAAGATTATTTTATTGGTCTAAATAAAAATTTGTTTAGCCAAAAAAAATGATTGGTTAATTTCCCCTCCAACATTAATTGCTAGCCAGCACAGCTTTAGGTCTCTACATGTGCCATAGATGAATAAATTTGTGGTCTGCTTTTCTGCAGCCACTGGCGCCCGGAATATTTGGACATGTAGAGATCTGGAAATAGTTTATTTTAAAAACAACAACAAAGTAAACCTATAAAATCATCCCGATTTTAACGATGGCGCCCAAAGCGGGGTTTTATGTTTATAATTTTCTTTTTCTATTATACAAAGTAAAAAGTATAATTGCTCACGATTTTAACAAATTAAAGGGAGAGATGTGCCTCTCTAGGTATATAACATGTTTATGTAACTTCAAAAACAAAACCTTATTAACAGAACAAAAAAAAAAAAGAATTTTCAGGTCTACAAAAAATATATTAATTGGCGATTATATAATATATATGCATAGTAAAAAATATATTTAGTAATTTTAAAATACTAATTTCTTTAAAAATTAATCTTCAACGAAATAAAATATAAAAAAATTATGCTAGACATGATTGGTTTCCACTTTATTTCAATAAAACATTTTTAAATTTAGTAATCACAATTTTTTCACGTAATAAAAATGTATTTGTTTGTACGTTATTATTATAATTTTTCAAAAAAAAAACAGAAGACTATGACAAATTCCTTTGTTCACAGGACACTAAATCTTAGACAATTTGAGTCAATAAAAATGTGTCTCAAAATATAAACAATCTTCGACTACGATAAGTTTCATTATCCTTTGTGGTGAGTGGAGTTTTTAGTACCATTTAAATTGACGTTAGTAAGTGTCAAGTAATTTTTTAAAGATCAAAACAATTTATTTTATAAAAGGTGAGGGTAGTCGACTTCTAAAACATAATGCGTCATATTAGTCATATATTAATATGTTTACAACTCTTTTTCAGATATATGAAACGCATTTTTAGTAACTTTTAATATATATACAATAATAAATTGATAGTTTATTAAGGTATAATAATAATAGTGTTTAAGAGAGCAAAAATATATTTGTTGGAATAAAAATGAAAGTCATTTCAAAGTAATAATTTAGACATGTGTGCGATAGTATAAGAAGTAATGTAAAAAATTGTACTATTAGGTATTATCTATTATATGCAATGTTAAATTATTTGAAAATAAATAAAGATGTTAACAATATTTATAAAGATCTTACTCTGTAGACATTGAGACATACAAAAGATCCTGTTGTGCATCTTTCTGTCTTATCCGACATATTTTGCAGGCAATAAAGAAGCAGAACTGTTAAATTAACCCTTAATTGGACAGGTTGGGTTGATTCCGCCCATGCATAAACTTAATATAGGAAAAATATATATTTTTTGTTTACTCTGAGAGCTACCAGCTTTCATGTATTCTAATTTTACAGTTATACAAACATTTTCCATCCATCATTTATAAATATCAGTTTTGGGAGGTGGGTTAAATTTGCATGTGGGGTTGGATTCTGCCCAGCCTATCCAGAAGCGTGAGAATTTTTCCTGTCAGTTTTAGCTTGTGGCTCATACTTTAGCCGCTATCTTTCGCAATTTTTAGCTTCCTTTTATAAAATAACACTTCATTCTTGGATCAGTAAAATTATCAATCAAGTCAACAGAGAGAACTATCCCTGCCAACCCGAAATATATATGTTTTAGAGATTAGTCGACCGCACTTTGGAAGAGTAATAGAAATATTACAGCAGACAATTGGTTCACTTCAGTAGAATTAGTTGATAAGTTGCAAGGACATGGCCTTACATATTTGTTCAGAAAGGATGAGAAAGAACAAACCTCAGATTCCACCACAATTTCAACCGCACCCTAATAGAGAATCAGGAACATCTATTTTCGGTTGTTCTGGAACAACCACTTTAGTCTCCTATGTTCCCCCAAAAAAAAAAAGAAAATCGGTAATCGGATTGATAAAAAGGATAAAAAAGAAAGGAGTAATATTATTGGTGATCTTGGGAGAGCATTGACTGATGAACACCTGGCCACACGTAATCTCAATTCTCTCCCGCTGGAATTACAGACGACAATTCAAGAAGAATAATGGTTCATGTACTTCAAGGGAATCGACGATGCCACAACAATCTAAAACTCCAAAAAGATGCTACAAATGTCCATCAAAAATGCGGTAAAAAATAAAAACCCTTTGCTCTGTATGTCAATTAAGTGTCTGCAAAAACATGTCTTAATAATTTGTGAAATCTGTAAATAGATTATATTCAAAATTTTTATATAAACATCAAAATCTCTATGTTAACATTTGTATTCATAAAATATTTTTTTATATATTGATGTCAATCATTATTTAGTGCTTATTTCATAAAAATTACATAAGTGGGTTGAATCAACCCATCCAGTTACGCAAGAAAAATTCGCCCTTCCAGTTAAGGGTTAAAATAAATTATTAAACTTAGTATGAAGGATGAATTTATAACCTTTTAACTTTGCATATTATTTATTATTAATAGCAAGGATATAGAACAAACTTGATATATTGTGAAGAAAAAATAATGATAATTATATACAAGAGATCCTTTTTCAATAGGAGCTCATCTATAGTCATTGCTACTCTGTGTAATATTCCAACAATAACTGCCATGTTTATTCCCTTCTTCCATCCCCCACCTATCTCAAACATTTAATGCTACTCTCCTGATTGGCTGATGAAAGCATTTGATGCTTCCAATGATATCTTCTTTCTTATCTCCACTCAATCATATTAGGGTATCAAGCTTTTAAAGCTTGAGATCGTGACTGGGTGAAGTAGAATGTGTCTGCCTTTGTCATTAAGACTGGGAGCACTACTCAGTAGCAGACCGACTTAGCTTCAAAAGAAATGGCCGCCTCTAACATAAGGAACAGACGCCATGTACAGCCGCTCCTAACATGGAGTACAAATGCTGCTCATCCTGTATCCCTGGATTAGGAACCCTTACAGGGTACTATCAGCCAGGCCAGCTGAACCCAGGTTTTTTAGTGAGCTTGTTACTGCTCCCCCTCCTCCTTTTTCATCTGGGCTTGGGACCGGGCAAAGGCGGAGTTTTCCAATGATATGATGCATTAGTGCGCCATCTGGTATACAAAATTGAAACTATTTTAGAAGATTCTTTTTTAAATTTAACAATTTTCTACTACTCTTTCTGCAATGATAAATTAATGAGAGACCCTAGCTCATCAATGGTGAACCCTCCCAGGGGTTTCATCAGTTTAATCTGTCATACCGCTTGGCAATCTCCAGCTTGTCTTCCCTCATCTACCCAGAATCTTCACCAACATGTGCAGCAACAAGCTCACTAAAAAACCTGGGCTCAGCTGGCCCGGCTGATAGTACCCTGTAAGGGCTCCTAATCCAAGGATACAGGATGAGCAGCGTTTGTACTCCATATTAGGAGCGGCTGCACATGGCATCTGTTCCTCATGTTAAAGGCAGCCATTTCTTTTGAAGCTAAGTTGGCCTGCCACTGAGTAGTGCTCCCAGTCTTAATGACAAAGGCAGACTCATTCTACTTTACCTCATCCATTGATGAGCTCTACTCAACCCCGACAGACACCATCAAAAGTCTCAAGCTTTACAAGCTTGACACCCTATTATGATTGAGTGGAGATAAGAAAGAAGAAGACCAACATGTCACATAGGAAAATGAGGGAGGAAGACAAACTTGAGGTTTATACATGGCAATTTATTTTTTTTTTTTATCCTAACACCTAAACCAACTTTTTAAAAAGAATAGAGAGGCAATGTGAGAAAGATGCTGACTGTTTAATATAATAATTTGTTGATTAATATCTCAAAATATAGTAGAATCTTACTTGAAAGATTCCATTCAGCAAAGAGTTTCTTGCACAAAATATAATTTAATTGACTCAAGCTTTCAGGCCTCAGAGCCCTTCCTCTTCTTCTTCTTTCTTATCTCCATCAATCATATTAGGGTATCAAGTTGTGACCTTTGATGGTGTCTGTTTGACAACCATCATGACTGGGTGAAGTAGAATGCGTCTGCCTTTGTCATTAAGACTGGGAGCACTACTCAGTGGCAGGCCGACTTAGCTCCAAAAGAAAAGGCCGCCTCTGACATAAGGAACAGACGCCATGTGCAGCCGCCCCTAACATGGAGTACAAACGCTGCTCATCCTGTATCCCTGGATTAGGAGCCCTTACAGGGTACTATCAGCCAGGCCAGCTGAACCCAGGTTTTTTAGTGAGCTTGTTACTGCTCCCCCTCCTCCTTTTTCATCTGGGCTTGGGACCGGGCAAAGGCGGAGTTTTCCAATGATATGATGCATTAGTGCGCCATCTGGTATACAAAATTGAAACTATTTTAGAAGATTCTTTTTTAAATTTAACAATTTTCTACTACTCTTTCTGCAATGATAAATTAATGAGAGACCCTAGCTCATCAATGGTGAACCCTCCCAGGGGTTTCATCAGTTTAATCTGTCATACCGCTTGGCAATCTCCAGCTTGTCTTCCCTCATCTACCCAGAATCTTCACCAACATGTGCAGCAACAAGCTCACTAAAAAACCTGGGCTCAGCTGGCCCGGCTGATAGTACCCTGTAAGGGCTCCTAATCCAAGGATACAGGATGAGCAGCGTTTGTACTCCATATTAGGAGCGGCTGCACATGGCATCTGTTCCTCATGTTAAAGGCAGCCATTTCTTTTGAAGCTAAGTTGGCCTGCCACTGAGTAGTGCTCCCAGTCTTAATGACAAAGGCAGACTCATTCTACTTTACCTCATCCATTGATGAGCTCTACTCAACCCCGACAGACACCATCAAAAGTCTCAAGCTTTACAAGCTTGACACCCTATTATGATTGAGTGGAGATAAGAAAGAAGAAGACCAACATGTCACATAGGAAAATGAGGGAGGAAGACAAACTTGAGGTTTATACATGGCAATTTATATTTTTTTTTTATCCTAACACCTAAACCAACTTTTTAAAAAGAATAGAGAGGCAATGTGAGAAAGATGCTGACTGTTTAATATAATAATTTGTTGATTAATATCTCAAAATATAGTAGAATCTTACTTGAAAGATTCCATTCAGCAAAGAGTTTCTTGCACAAAATATAATTTAATTGACTCAAGCTTTCAGGCCTCAGAGCCCTTCCTCTTCTTCTTCTTTCTTATCTCCATCAATCATATTAGGGTATCAAGTTGTGACCTTTGATGGTGTCTGTTTGACAACCATCATGACTGGGTGAAGTAGAATGCGTCTGCCTTTGTCATTAAGACTGGGAGCACTACTCAGTGGCAGGCCGACTTAGCTCCAAAAGAAAAGGCCGCCTCTGACATAAGGAACAGACGCCATGTGCAGCCGCCCCTAACATGGAGTACAAACGCTGCTCATCCTGTATCCCTGGATTAGGAGCCCTTACAGGGTACTATCAGCCGGGCCAGCTGAACCCAGGTTTTTTAGCGAGCTTGTTACTGCTCCCCCTCCTCCTTTTTCATCCGGGCTTGGGACCGGCAAAGGCGGAGTTAGAGCCCTTCTACAGAAGTAAGGACACTTCTACAGGCATCAAATATAACACTTCTGCAAGACACTATTCCCAGGATGGAATTTTTTCTCTGAAGTGACATTGACAAGGGATTATTATTTTTAGAACAGTAGAACCTCTCTGTAAAGGACAACATCTAGTTGAAGAGCCAAAGTGTCCTTTAGTGAGAGGTGTCCTCTTACCAGAGAGTAACTACAAGAAAATGAGACCTATTCCAAATAAATTAATAGTATGTGAAGTTTCGATAACAATGCTGTTAACGAAATGCCACATACTATTAATTTATTTGGATTAGGTCTTATTTTCTTGTAGTTCTAATCTATAATCCAAATTTTGCTTTTTCAGAGAGTTATTAATTAGTTGTTGTTGTTGTTGTTTCTTATTCCTCAAGTCGTTTAAACGATCTTCATTAGGTTCCATTGTCTCAGCTTTTCTATTATAGTCCTGGGGGTTACTAATTAGTAAAAAATAGGCCTGATAAGGTACAATTTGGATTATAGATCAGAACTACAAGGTAATAAGACCAAATACAAACAGCATTGTTACCATCATCAGATGAAAAACTGATGATGACTGAAAAAAAATCAGTCTTTTGTCTGATGATGGTAACAATGCTCTTACCAGAACGTAACACACTATTTATTCATTTGGATTTAGTTATATTACCTTGTAGTAACTCCGCCTTTGCTGGTCCCAAGCCCAGATGAAAAAGGAGGAGGGGGAGCAGTAACAAGCTCACTAGAAAAACCTGGGCTCAGCTGGCCCAGCTGATAGTACCCTGTAAGGGCTCCTAATCCAGGGATACAGGATGAGCAGCGTTTGTACTCCATGTTAGGAGCAGCTGCACTTGGCGTCTGTTCCTCATGTCAGAGGTTGCCATTTCTTTTGGAGCTAAGTCAGCCTGCCACTGAGTAGTGCTCCCAGTCTTAATGACAAAGGCATTTTACTTCACCCAGTGTGGAGATAAGAAAGAAGAAGAAGACCTTATAGTAAAAAATAGTTATTGCAGCAATGTAAATTCTTTTTTTTTGTATAAGTTGTCCTCAAGGAAGAATGTCCTCTCATGGAAGAGTGTCCGACTGTATATATTGACATTAGCTGGTTGGCCTTATCCAAGTACAATCAGCAGATGTCCAACACATGTGTCATTTCATTTGTATTCATCAATGTCACCTCCATACTAAACAGCCGCCTCTCCTTTTTTATAAATTCTTTTTTTTGGTTTTGAAAAAAAATTCTACCAGAGATTTCAAACAAATTGAGTATTATGTCTTAGAGATCCTCAAATTTCTCTGCTACATGTGTGAAAGGCTTCTATTTAAAATACTAAGTACTCCATGGCCTATAAGATTCCTACCCAAGTCTGACCTTTCCTGTAAATACAAGTAATTATATATATTTTAGACGCGCAAGATTCTTTTTGAAATTAAACAATTTCTATTGCCCTTACTGCAATGGAAAAATTAATGGGAGGGCCTGGCTCATCAGTGGTGAACCCTCCCAGCGGTTTCGCCCGTTTAATCTAACATACCGCTTTTATATTGCATTTTAGGAACTTCCTTTTATAGTGATACTGTTGCTAGACTCTTGGAATGAGCAGTAGAAATTGTTTAATTTCAAAAAGAATCTTACGCCTTTAAAATAGTTTTGAATTTTGATAACAGATGGCGTGCTAGTGCATCAAATTATATATATATTTATAAATCTTTTATTCAATCCAATATTGTTGCACCAAGTTGAAGCTTTGCAGGGTCGTCGACCTTGGTTTCTTCCTTCTTGGTGTTATACACGTTTCCCGAGCGGGTTTCCATATTAAAAGTAAATAAATAAAATTAAATAAAAATAAATTACCTTTTAAAGTTATTGTGTTTATTTATTCTTGTCTTCCTCGTAGGTTGCGATCCGCAGTCTTCGTCTAGGTCCTCTCTCGCTCCAATAAGCAATAAAGATATATGTACAATAAATATTACAAAAGGAGTGAAACTATAAAAAGGAATGATGATAGTCTAAATATTTTGTTTTAAATAAATATTAAATATCATAGAATATTTTGAATAAATGTAAGGCGCATTAAAATTTATGTAACACTTCCCCCTCTCCAGAGGTTGTCACGTCCTCGTGAATGACCTCATCCATTCTCTCATTATAAGGCTTGATTCTTGAAACATGAACTATCAGAGGGTCTTGGCCCGGATTATCTTTCGGTTCTATTAGATAATTGACGCTAGACATCTTTATTAATATTCTATATGGACCAAAATATTTTCTCAGAAGTTTCTCACACTTTCCTATTTTCCTAATTGGTGTCCAAACTGCTACTAATTCTCCTGGTTCGTAGCTTCTTTCCATGTGTTTCTTGTCATAGTTCTTTTTCATTCTTTCTTGAGTCTTTATTGTGTTGTTAATAACTAATTTTCTTGTTCTGTCTATTTTGTCTAAGTGATGTTTTATGTATTCATCATAATCATCCTTGTCAATGTCCACTGAGATATTCCTGTCGTCCAAAAGGGACGTGGGTCCTCTTCCAAACATCAGGAAAAAGGGAGAATATCCTGTGGTTTCCTGAATTGTAGTATTGTAAGCGTGAGTGATGAACGGGAGTATTTCGTCCCAATTCTTCTGATCAGTGTTCACATACATACTGAGCATATTGATCAATGTTCTATTTAACCGTTCTGTCAATCCATTAGTCTGGGGATGATAGCTCGTTGTGAAGCAATGTTTAATCTTGCACATTTTCATCACCTCTTCCATTAAATTACTGGTGAATTGAGAGCCCCTGTCACTAATAAGATATTGTGGGGCTCCGTGCCGGAGAAAAATATCCTCTACCAGAAATTTTGAAACTTCTTTCACTGTTGCTTCCGAGACTGCTTTTGTTTCTGCATATCTAGTGTAGTAGTCAGTCAGCACAATTATCCATTTTTTCCTGTTTTTCATAGATGGCAATGGACCAACAAAGTCAATTCCAATTCTTTCGAAAGGAAAGTTGGCTGGGGGAATGGGCTGTAGTAGTCCAGAAGGTAATTGGTTTGAGCCTTTTCTACTTTGGCAAAGGTGACACGTCTTAACGAATTCTGAGACATCCTTTAGCATGGATGGCCAAAAGTATTTACTCTTTATTCGGTACATGGTTCTGGCGACACCCAGATGGCCATTCAACATATGATTGTGATATTCTTTCATAATTTTTCTCTTTTTATTCTCTGGAACCACAAGCAACCACGCCCTGCCTTCAGGGTTCGGGTTTTTCTTAAAGAGGCATCCATCTTCTACTTTAAAGTTTTGCGCAATTGACCGCCTGCTTCCATTAAGGTTTTTCCTAACACTTTCGATAAACTTATCCTCTTCGTCTGTTATTTGATTTAAAAATAGCCTTTCAAAATCCTCATCCCAATCAGTTTCTGGTAAGGGTCCCCTAGATAAGCCATCGGCGTCCAGATGCTTCTTTCCTGATTTATGTATTATATCGAAGTCATATTCTTGAATTTTTAATGCCCATCTTGCCAATCGACCTGTTGGATCCTTCAAGTTTTTGAGCCAGCATAAGGCGTGATGGTCTGTTACTATTTTAAAGTGTCTTCCATAAAGGTAGGGCCGTAATTTTGACATTGACCAGACAACAGCCAGACATTCTTTTTCAGTTGTTGAATAATTTTGCTCCGCTTTACTTAGGGTACGACTCAAATATGAGATCACCTTCTCTTCACCACCGATGTCTTGGACAAGTGTTGCACCTATGCCGATGTTGGACGCATCAGTATGAACATAGGTAGGCGCATTTGGATTGAAGTGACCTAAAATTGGTGGACTTAATAGTGCTGTTTTTAGGGTTTGAAACGCCTCCTCTTGTCTTTCTGTCCAGGTAAATGATACACTTTTTTTTATAAGGTTGGTCAAAGGGTCAGCAATTTTTGAGAAGTCTTTGATAAATTTTCTATAATATGAACACATTCCCAAAAAGGATTGTACTTCTTTGACCTTTTTGGGCCAAGGAAAATTTCTGACAGCTTTGATGTTATGTTCCGCGGGTTTTATACCATGTTTGCTCGTTATATAGCCGAGAATCTCCAATTCTTCAAAAGCAAATCGGCATTTTTTGTCGTTTAACCTTAAATTAGATTCACGAAAACATTTAAAAACAGCTTCAAGTCTTTTGAGGTGCGTTGGAAAATCCGCGCTATATATGATAACATCATCCAGATAACACAAACAAATTTGCCATCTCAGATTTCCAAGCATATTCTCCATATTTCTCTCAAAGGTAGCAGGCGCGTTACAAAGTCCAAAAGGCATCACGTTGAATTCATATAATCCATGCGCTGTAGTGAAAGCTGTTTTCTCTTTGTCTCTTTCTTCGACTTCAACTTGCCAATATCCAGATCTGAGGTCTATTGCTGAGAAGTGTGTAGATCCTTGGAGAGTATCCATAACTTCGTCTATTCTAGGGATCGGATAAACATCTTTTACTGTCACATTATTCAGTTTTCTGTAGTCCACACAAAATCTGTATTTACCATCTCGCTTCTTGACCAATATTACTGGAAAAGACCAGGGGCTAGAAGATGGCCTAATTATGCCTTCTGTAAGCATCTCGTCAATTTGCTCTTTTATAATATCTCGTTCTTTAGCACTTACCCGGTAAGGCTTGTGTTTAATTGGCTTCGCGTCTTCTGTGTCTATCCGATGTTTTGCCAAATTGGTTCTCCCTAATCTCGACAAAAACAGATCTCCATACCTTTCTAAAACTTGTTTTAACTCCTTCTGTTCCTTTGGTGAAAGATTTTCGTTTATTTGGAATCTAGGTTCTTCGTTCTCTTCTACCTCTCTTTTTCGATTCACATTTATTTTCGCTGGACTACTTCCAAAAGCCAATGTTTGGTTTTTCATTATTTTTAACGGTCGAGGATACGGATTAGTTATCCAGATATGTGTTTCTCTATTTATAACATTGATCAAGCTTCTTGCTAGACGAAGTCCATTTGTTCGAAACATTTTGCTGCTCTCCTCGATAATATATTCCCCATCCTCTGTTTCTACCAATGCCTTGATCAATTTAATGGAACATTCCGGTACAATGGAATCCTTGGCACTCTTTATTTTCAACATTTTAAAATTGATTTCGTCATGATTATTCGTCAAATCGTATTTTATAGTTTCTTGCTTACAATCGATTTTCGCGTTCATTTTCTTAAGGAAATCTCTCCCAAGAATTAATGTCCGTAAATGCGTTTTCAATATCACAAAGTTGTGTGATAATGTTTCGTCATCAATTTTTATATTTAAAAATATACTTCCTACCATGTCCAATTTTTTTCCATCGGGTCCTGCACAAATTTTTGCGAGTTTACTTATACTATGGCCTGTATCGAGGGCCATTCTGAGGTCGACCACTGAGAGGTCAGCACCTGTATCAACCAAAGCTTCAAAAGTTCCTATCTTGTTCACATTAATTTTTAATTTGTATTTAGGGTCCAACTTCTTGATTCTGTTTATGGTCGACTTGCTTTGATTGACAGATTCAGGCGCGACGCTTAGTTTAAATCTTCCAACACGGAATATCTATTCCGGGTAGGAATATTTGTCTGTGTGCTATGACATACATCAGCATAAAGCCGAGGTCCTGATTTCTCTGATATTTCATTCATTTGGCATTTCTCTTCGACCTTCTCTTGGGTATCTGTTGGATCCTCTTCTAGGATTCTTATAAACTTGACCCTATAATAATGGGCCACGTGCCCTGGCTTGTTACACTTAAAGCAGATTGGTCTTCCATCTTCCGTCCTATTTTTGCTCACTTCTTGGCTTTTATTGTAGGTGTTTCTCTGAAGGTTTGGTTTCGGCACAAAGTTAGGATTATAAGGACGTCTAGGGGTAGAGGGCTGGGGAAAGTTGTTTCGATACTGTCTGGGAGTAGGAGGGGAGTCGTTCTTGTAATTATTGGAAACAGGGGCTTGGGGCCTGGAAGTGGTCTGGTAGTTTCGTGCGGCAGTCGGCGGCACGTACCTCGATTGTTGTTGGGGTCTAGAATAGCGTGGACCGTTATATAGGTTTCTGGATTTCTCCACACGTTCCCGATACTTCTTTTCAAAAGAATCCATTTTCTTGCACACAACAAGAAGGTCATCGGTCGTTTTAGGAGGGTTCAGGTAGAGCGCGAATGAGTACTCTTTTTTCAGTCCTCCAATGACATGTTCAATTTTTGTTTCTTCTTCCATTGCGGGGTCAACCTTGTTGCACAACACTAGAATGTCTTCCGCGAACCTGATTGCTGGTTCATTCCAGTGTTGCATTCTGTCGAGCTTCATTCTAAGTTCTTCTTTATTCGCGTCCAAAGAAAAATCCTGAATGAGGCGGATTTTAATATTTTCCCAGCTCGTGAAACTAGCTTTGTGTAAATTCAATCAGGTCTTAGCACTTCCCGTCATGTTCATGGCGGCATAACGGGCAATTATGTAGTCTGCCCAATGATAGAGGAAACCAATCTCTTCGAGGGATTCTATCCATGGGCGAGGGTCTTCTGTCCCACCATATTTCGGAATTTCTATATTGGGGTTCAAAGCAACTGGTTCGAAACCAGCATCTCTACCAATTGTTGCACCAAGTTGAAGCTTTGCAGGGTCGTCGACCTTGGTTTCTTCCTTCTTGGTGTTATTCACGTTTCCCGAGCGGGTTTCCATATTAAAAGTAAATAAATAAAATTAAATAAAAATAAATTACCTTTTAAAGTTATTGTGTTTATTTATTCTTGTCTTCCTCGTAGGTTGCGATCCGCAGTCTTCGTCTAGGTCCTCTCCCGCTCCAATAAGCAATAAAGATATATGTACAATAAATATTACAAAAGGAGTGAAACTATAAAAAGGAATCATGCTAATCTAAATATTCTGTTTTAAATAAATATTAAATATCATAGAATATTTTGAATAAATGTAAGGCGCATTAAAATTGATGTAACAATATATGCCTTTTTATTATCTAATGATTTAAATATGGATTGCTCTATTTTCAGAACAGGTTCTCCTGAATGAAAGCCATTCAGTACTTTTGTCTGAAGATGGTAATAACGCTGTTACCGAAATGTCACACACTATTTATTTATTTGGATTCGGTCTTATTACCTGGTATTTATATAAATATCTTTGAAATTCAACAAGAAAAAAAAATTATATAGTTAATCACTTCATATCAGTTGATCATTACATATACTTGTAAATCAATTCCTGAAAATATGCATTACAAGCATGTTGTTGTTGTTTCTTATCCCCTTGTGTAAAAATTACACGAATTCCATGAGTTCATGCTCCTCGAGCTGTTTTATGATAAGCAGCGAACTCTCCCAAAGGTCCTGTTTAGTGCATCTAATGCAAGCCAAAATGTGTTCTGGAGCTGCAGGTACCAAACTACATTTTGGGCAAGTGGGGTAGATTTTGTTATTATTTTCTATCTTCAATGGCTTGAGATGGCCTGTTCTAAATCTTGTTAGTGTTGTTTGATGCTGTCTATTTCTGATGTTCAGAGCTCCTCCTGGGTTCACTCCACTGTACCAACTATGCTTAGGTGGGATCCTCCAGTTCTTGTTTATTTTTGTTTTGGCAATTGTTTCTATTTCTTTAAAAGTAAGTTTATTTTTCTGTGGCAAGGGTTCTTTTGTGCCTTTTTTCGCTAGCATTAAAAACATAGTAGTGAGATGGTGGTATTCTGAGCCTTCTTTTTCACCAAGCAAAATCCATGTTTAAGACTCCGACATAGAAGCAGATTTAAAAAAATAATAATAATCACTATAATAACTTCTTAATTCTATCACAATTCCTTTTACTACACTTTTTTTTTTTCTTTTGCTTATCCCTAGTACATGTGGTACAGGCCATGATAATCATGATGGGTAGAAGTAGGTGACTGCTTTTACTGTAAGTGTACCACATGTCTACACACGTGAAAAGCAGTTTGACTTTTGCACTTATAAATATGCCAGAGCCCCGTTTGGTTACTTGCACTTGCTGGTGGGGTTGGACTTTTGCAAGAATTGGGGGCCATTGGAGCATTTTTTTTTTTTTATCAGAAAAAAAAAAGTGCCCAATACGGGAAACGAACCCGGGTTGTAGCGGTAGAAAACCAAAGGTTTAGACTAACTTTCCACCGACCCCACTTTCACTACACTGAGTTCAAGTATCAAAATGTGACTCTGGCACTTTCTGCTTTTTTAGTAGGTCTACATTCACTTGTTTTATCTTCCCTTTTTGATGGCCAAGTTTGGAACAGTTAGAGGTGATGTGCAGCGGCAGGATGTGCATGCTCCTGGTATACCTCGAGCCAGATGCCGGCCCAGAAGAGTACCGGCTGGTTCTGGCCAACATCCGAGATGAAATCTACTCCCGGCCCGCTAGTGTGGCTCACTTCTGGAAGGATAGCCCGGCTATCATTGGCGGTATGTACTGTTGAACTTATTGAACAATGTGAATGTCATGGGAATTCTTAATCCCAGCTTTAACATCAGGAAGTATCTATAGATACATCTGGGTAGAGTCCTCCATAGTACCATGAGATCAGGGTTGTTTCCTGACCCCAACTCTAACATCAGGAAGTATCTATAGATACATCTGGGTAGAGTCCTCCTCTATAGTACCATGAGATCAGGGTAGTTTCCTGACCCCAGCTCTAACATCAGGAAGTATCTATAGATACATCTGGGTAGAGTCCTCCTCTATAGTACCATGAGATCAGGGTAGTTTCCTGACCCCAGCTCTAACATCAGGAAGTATCTATAGATACAACTGGGAGTATAGTAATGTATGATTAATATGAGCTAGGGGTTGTTTCGCATTAAAATGTTGCTGTGTTAGTAAATAACCCAGACTCCCCATACAATGTAGAGAAGCCACAAACTCTCCCATTGTGTACTGCTCCCATAAGTGGGTTATGCTAACCCACAAGATAAGAATTGATAATCCATCTATCCTACAAGATCATATCACTGCTTATTACTCAATTATCAGGGGCATTTTTTTTTTTTTACCCTTTTCAATTTTATCCCACAGTTCTCCCTCCCACACCTAGATCAATGCCAGTTGTAGCTTATCCCAAGAACACTTGGCACTAATCATGGTTGGTAGGGGGGTATGCAAATATATTTATACTCTAAGACTTCACATTTCTACACGTGTGGAGACAGCTTGACTTTTGCACTTACAAGTTGCCAAAGCCCTGTTTTGTTACTTGCATTCCTTGATGGAATTGCATGGTCATCATTAAAATACTGAAAATGACACCATAAAGCATGTTCTGAATAGGATTTTATATTTTCAAAAATTAAAATTGGTATACACGATATTTGTTAATGTTACTTTTTGAAAAAAATATGTATAAATAACTATTTCCCTAAACCTTGTACAGTCCAACTTTTTTCTTTAATCCAGTGCTATATGATGATATTTTCAAAATAACTTATTGTTGACAATAAAAAAAAAAAGAAAATAAGACCTAATCCAAATAATTTATTAGTGTGTGACGTTTCGGCAACAGCATTGTCACCATCATCAGACCTAGGTCTGATGAATGATTACCTCCTTCCTGAGTGTCCTTTTTTCTAGAAAATGACTTGGCCTCTACTTCCTTTCATATCAGGGTATCAAGCTTGTAGGGCTTGAGATTTTTGATGATGTCTGCCTGAGATGAGTAAAGCTCATCAAAAGAGAATCGACAACCATCATGACTGGGTGAAGTAGAATGTGTCTGTTTTGTCATTGAGACTGGGAAGCACTACTCAGTGGCAGGCTGACTTAGCTCCAATATGAAATGGCCGCCTCTGACATGAGTAACAGACACCATGTACAGCCGCTCCTAACATGGATTACAGACGCTGCTCATCCTGTATCTCTGGATTAGGAGCCCTTACAGGTACTATCAACCAGGCCAGCTGAGCCCAGGTTTTTTATCAAGCTTGTTACTGCTTCCCTTCCTCCTTTTTTCATCCGGGCTTGGGACTGGCAAAGGCGTAGTTATTACTTGTCCTGACAGAACCTAACCTTCATGAGAGACCAGTAGCATCAATGGTTTGAGGCAATGGTCTTCCCTGGAAGTTTAAACTGTATGTCTGGGGTTAGTCCTAAGATGGCAATAAGAAATGAGGAACAAGGTAAACAGAGGAATTGGTTTATAGCCTCATTAAAATTTCTTCTTTCATCATTTTTAGTTTAATTTACTTGTAAAATTATATTCTTAGTCAAATTTTACATGTGTGTTTCTGCCTTGTTGATTTACTTTAGATGTGGATTATTACCTTCAAACATCAGTTGTATTACAAGGGAAGGAATCGTCAGACATCATTTCAAAGAAGGAATTAAAGTTTACGGTGACGTGTTTCTTTATTTATGCTGTATAATCTTGGTAAGTATTTGGACTATGACATCCTTCAGAATAATATATATATATGTAAATATTTACATAATTAGAATTTTTTAATGATAAAGCACAATTTGGATTATAGATTATAATACAAGAAAATAAGACCTAATCCAAATAATTTAAAAGTGTGTGACGTTTCGGCAACAGCATTGTCACCATCATCAGACATTCATTTATTCTTTTGTCTGATTATGGTGACAATGCTGTTGCCGAAACGTCACACACTTTTAAATTATTTGAATTAGGTCTTATTTTCTTGTTTTATAGGAAATATATTTTCAAAGGTAAAATAATTTTGTGTAGAGGTGTGGTCAGACTTCTCCCCCCCCCATATGGAATAACAAGGTGTGAACCAGGCCAGGACCTCCAGCCTGGCAGAGAGGGAGGCACCTGGCTAGCTATGAACGCCCACAACGGCAAGATCTCGGCCCTCCTCAATGTTCTCCAGCCTGCTGCTGACCTGGAGGCCAACAAGAAAGGACGCGGTGAGTTCCCGGCTAGGACTTGGGTCGGCAACCTTTGAAGTCAAAAATTACAATTTACAAAATTTCAAAGTTTTTAAAGAGCCACAAAATGTGTTCTTGCCAACAATAAATAGTACTCTACGCGCAGCTCCACATCTAAAGAGCCATTGTGGCTCATGAGCTGCAGGTTACCGACCCTGGGGTAGGAGAACATGTTGTTTCACTCCAGCTTTGATCAGGCTGAGCTAGGATCCTTTATAAATGTGTTGGTAAAGATATCAAGATTGACAGGGCTCAGTTTCAGGAGTTCTCAAAATACATTTACATTATTATACTGGAAATTTTGCATGGGAGGATATTGATCTATAAAGGTCACCTCTCCCAAACTCCGCCTTTGCCGGTCCCAAGGTAAAAAGGAGGAAGGGGAGCAGTAACAAGCTCATTAAAAAACCTAGGCTCAGCTGGCCCATCTGATAGTACCCTGTAAGGGCTCCTAATCCAGGGATACAGGATGAGCAGCGTTTGTATTCCATGTTAGGAGCAGCTGCACATGGTGTCTGTTCCTTATGTCAGAGGCGGCCATTTCTTTTGGAGCTAAGTCAGCCTGCCACTGAGTAGTGCCCCCAGTCTTAATAACAAAGGCAGACGCATTCTACTTCACCCAGTCATGATGGTTGTCAAGCAGACACCATCAAGGATCACAACTTGATATCCTAATATGATTGAATGGAGATAAGAAAGAAGATGAAGACCTCTCCCATCAAAATAGATTCCAAAACTAGTCTCCATCTATTGACCATCACTTCAAACTAGTGGCCTTGGGTCGGTGACAAATTACAACACCAGCTTTGTCAAACTGAGAGACCATGATCTCCAGGTGGGCGCCTCTCAGTTTGCCAAGGATGGCTTTATCACTGACCTGAGGTCACTAGTTTGCACAATTGTTAATAGATGGCGTATAGTTTTGACTTCTATTTTGATGGGAGAGGCGACCTTTATTTTTCTAGATTATTATACAATTATATGGTTGGTACAGTAGAACTACCTCTCTGTAAAGGACATCTAGTTTCAGAGCCAAAGTGTCCTTTATGGAGAATTGTCCTCTTACCGGAGAGTTGCTAACTAGTAAAAATGGTAATTTTGCGGATGAAAACTGTCCTTTGTAGAGAGGTGTCCTCTCATGGAGGTTCTACTGTATATGGGGCTCATTGCATTATAGAGCAACCAAAGTTTCACACTATATAGGATCACTATGAATGATAGATAGGTAGATTCTTTGTAAATGTTTAAATACACTTTATTGGTAAGATGGTGAGTTCTCAAAACACCCCAGCATTTATTCTACCCTTGGTTAATATATGGTAGGCTCATAGAAACAAAGAACAAATCTTGTACTGGAGCAAAGTTTCTCTCTATAATCAGACTGAGCTAGGAATATGGACCCTTAGTAAATGTGGATAAAGACTCTCTCCATTGTGGGCACTCTGGATTTGCCAAAGCTGGTGTTATAAAAAAAAAATCTAAAAACCTTACGCAATAAGTTTCTTCATTAAAGTAATAACTAAACTTATTGCAAAGGGTTATAGATATTTTTAGAAAAGTATATCGCACTATTTTCTTATATTTGAAAGTTGGTGTTGTGGCTTTGTCACCGACCTAAGTCTGCCGGTTTACACAGAGATGGTCAATAGATGATGCCAAGCATGTATTTTGACATTAGAGGAGGTGACCTTTATTTCTCCAAGATTCAGAGTTATATACTGAAGCACTTTTATTTCCTTTTCATTTCCCTTCTCTCCTTTGTTTAAGTTTTTTTTTTTTTTTCCTTTTCTCCATGAAAATGATGTATAGCGAGTCCTTACAGGACGGAAATGTCCTAATAAAGCTGTTGTTGATGTATATACTGAAGCTATGATGAATACAGCGCTAGAGTTTAACCTGACCCTCTGCCCAGGATTCCTGGTAGTGGACTATGTGAAAGGAACCCAGTCCGCCATGGAATACCTGGAGACCCTCAGTGACACTGCACATGACTACAATGGCTTCCTTCAGTTTGCTCTGGACCTCAGGTGAGTCCAGCACTCTGTGTTGGATCCACAGAATTACTTGGAGGATACAGGAAGCCAGATTGGATGGTTGTTGTTGTTTCTTATCCCCTTGTGTAAAGATTACACGAATTCCATGAGTTCATGCTCCTCGAGCTGTTTTATGATGAGCAGCGGCCTCTCCCAAAGGTCCTGTTTAGTGCATCTAATGCAAGCCAAAATGTGTTCTGGAGCTGCAGATACCAAACTACATTTTGGACAAGTGGGATAAATTTTTTTATTATTTTCTACCTTCAATGGCTTGAGATTGGATGGTAGATTATAGATACAAGAAAGTAAAACCTCTTCTTCTTCTTCCTTATCTCCACTCAATCATATTAGGGTCTGGGTGAAGTAGAATGTGTCTGCCTTTGTCATTAAGACTGGGAGCACTACTCAGTGGCAGGCCACTGACTTAGCTCCAAAAGAAATGGCCGCCTCTGACATGAGGAACAGACGCCATGCGCAGCTGCTCCTAACATGGAGTACAAACGCTGCTCATCCTGTATCCCTGGATTAGGAGCCCTTACAGGGTACTATCAGCCGGGCCAGCTGAGCCCAGGTTTTTTAGTGAGCTTGTTACTGCTCCCCCTCCTCCTTTTCATCCGGGCTTGTGACCGGCAAAGGCGGAGTTAAGTTGTGTGACGTTTCAGCGACAGAATTGTTACCATTATCAGACAAAAGAATAAATGAGAAAAAAATATCACAGCAAGTTCTTAAATAGTACTGTGTTCAAGTCTATTTAAGAACATGCTGTGATATTTTTTGACATTTATTCTTTTGTCTGAAGATGGTAACATTGCTGTTGCCGAAACATCACACACTATTAAATTATTTGGATTAGGTCTTGTTTTCTTGTATCTATAATATCTAATCCAAATTGTGCTTTATCAGGATGGTAGATTAAGTATCAACACTCTCCAAAAGCCATCACAGTCATCTATAATAGATAGAAATCTGAATTAATTAATCACACAATTTTCAACACAAGGTAATAAGACCAAATCCAAATAAATAAATAGTATGTGACGTTTCGGTAACAGCATTGTTACCATCTTCAGACAAAAGTACTGAATGAGAAATTTTACCACAGCATGTTTTTAAATAGTTCCTATTATCAAGTGTGTAAACAAGATGACAGATAAGAAGAAGATATTTATCTGAGAAGCACAGAATATTATTGTTAGAATTATTAAGAAACGAAAATTATTAAAGAAACGAAAATTAAAACGCAAATGTTTCTTTTCACACTTAAATCAAATTCCTAATGTCCTTACTGCGATGAAAAATATTGGGAAGGCTTGGCTCATCAGTGGTGAACCCTCCCAGTTGTTTCACCAATTTAATCTACCAGACCACTTCTTTAGAGCTCTAATACTGTATTGGATCATTCTGCTTATACAATTAAACCTGTCTATAACGCCCCCTCTTGGGACTCACCAAAATAGGGTGCTATAGACAGGTCACTTTTAATGTAAATCGCATTGTACTACGTATTTAAAATCTGGCGCTATAGAGAGGGAGGCGCTATTTAGAGGGGGCGCTATAGACAGGTTTAACTGTATATGCTATACTGAAGGGTGAAATCTTAGAAATGGTATTTAAGCAAACTCTATGGATATAAGATTTTAAGACAGTAGAATTACATATTTTCATTATCAAGGTCTGCCATCAGTCATTGTCACAATCTCCTGACAGTAGTGCTAGGGAGGTCTGATGTTGATCCATGTCTACACAGGACTCGTCACTTGATTCTATTTTAGAGATTTTGAGGTCTGAAGCTCTACAGGAGTATAGATTATAAACACAAAGTAATAAGACTAAATCCAAATAAATAAATAGTGTGTTAGTAACAGCGTTGTTACCATCCAGACAAAAGTATTGAATGAGAATTTTTTTTTTTTTTTTTTTTTCAAATAAAAAATGGTGTTAAGCAGATTTCGTCTGCGACCTCTGGAATCTGAAATTTACCATTCAATTCCAAAGCTCAACTGACCTGTAATCACAGGTTTTCAACAGTCAAGGACCATTTTTTCACCAAGCTAACCTGGCTCCCAGTATTGTACACTCCTGGTAAAGCGGTGACATTGATTAGAATAGAGACCAATTTTACTGGCCTTCCATCAACGCACAAAATGATAAATTTTACCACAGCATGGTTTAAATAAATACTGTTATCAAGTGTATAAACAAGATAGCAGATAAATAATACTCTGTGTTTCTCAGAAAATTATCTTCTTCTTATCTGCTATCTTGTTTACACATCTTGTTTAACATAATCTATTTAAACCATGCTGTGGTAAAATTTCTCATTCAGTACTTTTGTCTGAAGATGGTAACAATGCTGTTACTGAAATGTCACACACTATTTATCTTAATTTGGTCTTAGCTTGTATTTTGTCATTTAAAAAAGTGTCTTCACACCGTAATTCTCCAGCAGCAGCCAAATGTCCCCCGGCAACAACTCCAGAGAAATGGGTGAAGGGAGTATATGGTTACAGACTCTTGCAAGAAATTGTGCAAGATTGACACAACTTGAGGTAATGGGTCAAATTCTCACAGAGTATTGGGTTCTCCTGTTTATTATTATTTTTTTTTTAATAAAATTTGAGAAGACGGTTAATTTGTTTTGGCTCAGAGTACTGTAATATAATACAGTCCTACTTCAATTTAACACCCCAATTGATCAGAATTTTCAGTTAAAGTCAGTCTTGAATTATGGTCAGTTAAAAACACAAGGTAATAAGACCAATAATTAGTTGTTCTGTTGTGGAGAGAAGAAAGTTGCTGGAAGTCAAATCAACAGAGGTTCTATTTGAAAGTTGATATTGGAGAAGCTGGTTAGAGAGGTCGGTTGGATTTGGTCTCATTACCTTGTGTTTATAATCTATAATCCAAACTGTGCCTTATCAACACTATTAATTTATTTGGATTTGGTCTCATTTTCTTGGTCATGTTACCTTATATTTATAATCTACTAACCGAATGACCCGGGTTTTACCCGATTAAATGTTTTTATTCAAATACTATTCGTAACAATTATAAATTGGCGCCGTGGATGTCATTCTTGTGAAACGTCCCACTCCAAACTTTGTGTCAGAGAAGCGATATTTTTATAAAGAGATGATCTGGCTTTGTGTCTTCTGCTCGAATGAATGTTTTTCTGTTAGAATTTTGTTCCTGCATACTAAAAATGAACTGGCTTCACCCGTGTTCTCTGCTTTTTGGAATTTTTCCGGATATAATTTTGTATCTGATAATCAAATATGATACAGCAATATTGTCATAATCATTTTCTGTCTAGAAAAAAAATAACTATTTTTGCCCAGAACCTGTCAATTTCAATTTTTCTTGGCTAAAAATGCGACAAATATCTCTTCCATATTTTTTTCTATGTCCTGTTAAAACACGCTTTACATGTTCATTAGGTCAGCTGATATTACCTCCCATCTTCACCGCTAGAGGCGCTGCTTGCGAGCGAAAGAGCAAATTTGCACTCAAATTTGCAAATAACTCGAAGAATATTCGGGATAGAGACCTGAAATATTCAATATAAGTTTTTCCAGATTTTACTATACATACTGCTAAAATTTCAGTCATATTAGTTACGTATTTTACGTATATTACGTAAAAGCATTCCATTCACAAAAGCAAACGATGACAGAATTGATGACTCTGATACTTGTGTTCGTGTTCGTTTAAAAAACAAAAAAAGGGTGATCGATTGAAAGGAAAAACAATGGGGGAAATAAATGCACATAAAACACAGTATAACAAAAGGTTTTATTTTAAAATTAAAAAGGGCTAAAAACTATTATACTTATATATATAAAGAATTATGGATAAAAAACAAGAAAAAAGGTTAAGCAAAATTATACTTATATATAAAGAATTATGCATAAAAAACAAGATAAAAAAGGTTAAGCAAAATTATACTTATATATAAAGAATTATGCATAAAAAACAAGAAACAAGGTTAAACAAAAAAAAGTAAAATTAACTAATCTTAGGGAAGGGAGATAAAAATAAGTGTCAGGGGGGGTATCCAGCGTTGTGTTCACACAGTACCTCGAGTGGCAGCACCGTCGCTGGCTTAGCTTCCTCTTGGTCGCGGCTCGTGCGATGTCCAAAGCGTCCTTTACGTCCACGAGACTCTGCTTGTGGGATACTCCAAGACGTCCTTTCCGCCCACGAGACTCTGCTTGTGGGATACTCCAGGACGTCCTTTCCGTCCACGAGACTCTGCTTGTGGGATACTCCAAGACGTGTCTGCTCCGCCTGGTCCACTGCTTCTAACTAACTAAGAGAAAAAAAAAGAAGACGCCACATGGCGGGCTGTCCCGGGCCTGCAGAACAACCAAACAAATTCCAGACGTCCACTTGACTTTTGCCTCCCCGGGCAATCTGGTGACCTTTGCCCTCGGTCGGTTCCAGCTGGGAGTTTCCCCGACCATGTCGATATCTTGCTCGTCTCCCTTCACCTAAGTCCTTCATTCTATGTACAAAGTAAAAGAACGGTAAAACAGTTTTAACAACTTGTATATTTTAATAATAATAATAATATAAATGAGTTTTAAAAATTGTAAAAAAAAAAATGCATCGGCCGGGAATCGAACCCGGGCCGCCCGCGTGGCAGGCGAGCATTCTACCACTGAACCACCGATGCTTATAAGAAATGGCCATATTTGGGTATTTATTCCATTCACAAAAGCAAACGGTGACAGAATTGTTGTTTGTTGATGACTCTGATACTTGTATATTTTAATAATCCAAATTGTGCCTTATCAACACTATTAATTTATTTGGATTTGGTCTTATTTTCTTGGTCATGTTACCTTATATTTATAATCTATAATCAAAACTATCTATTATTAAGAGTTTACATCACGGCAATAGTTTTACCCTATATAACAGTTGTTCTTCTTGATAACTTGTATAACCTCCATGAGAGGACACTCCCACTAGAGGACACCTCTCTATAAAGGACAGTTTCCATTTACAAAATTACCATTTTTACTATTTTGACACTCTCCAGTAAGAAGACACCTCTCCCTAAAGGACACTTTGGCTCTGCAATTAGATGTCCTTTACAGGGAGGTTCTACTGTTATTTCTAATAATTATTCAGTGATTGAAATAAAATGTTTTGACCAATCTCTTGTGTAACAGTGACAACAAGGTGGATGCAGCCTATTTCTCCAATATGGCTAATCAGCCTCCAAAAACACTACCCCATGGTATGACCCCTTTTTTTTTATTTTGTTTATTGAGTTCATATATACAGTAGAACCTCCTTGAGAGGACACTCCCGCTAGAGGACACCTCTCTACAAAGGACAGTTTTCATCCCCAAAATTACCATTTTTATTAGTTAGTATCTCTCAGGTAAGAGGACACCTCTCCCGAAAGGACACTTTGGCTCTGCAACTAGATGTCTTTTACAGAGAGGTTCTACTGTTCTCTGATTAATAAAAAAATAATAAAAATTTGTACTGCTCCCGTGTATCATTGGTCGGCTACTTGTGATGAGACAAAGGTGAGGATGTGATGCTCAGATGGTTTATTTGGTGCAGTGCTGGGCTTGTGGTCCAGTCCAGGAAGGTCATGATGTTCGGGGTCTCGCCGGGCCGGTTGTAGGAGGGGATGGAGCTGTAGCTAAGGCAGGACATGTTAAACAATTCCGTCACAGTGTATTCCGATCGAGAGACTAAAGATAACTGCACGTTGTATTTAAAGCATTGCCGTGAAACGGTGGTCAATGGTCAAATACAATTTATACCCATCATCTCTATGGTGCCGTTTCTCTGATTAATAAAAAAGTAATAATAATTTGTACTGCTCCCGTACCATCGGTCGGCTACTTGTTGACATACAACAATATGTTGACTTTTATCATGCTGATTCAGATAGTCAAAAGGTATCAAGACAATTATAGTCACCATCAAAGTCTAGAAAGTTATCTCAATATCTAGAGAAATGTCCCTCATATGAGCTATCTTCATGTGACACCAAATATTTAAATTTATATCACAAAAAAAATAAAATATGAAATTTGTAATATCACTGCCAAGTTTTATTAGAATGTCCAATAAAATACGATCTTAACTATTTAAATTTGACTCAAAATTCCTTTCCATTCTTGTCAGGATTAACTGGACTCAACAGATGACCAGAACATGTGCTAACCATTACTGGTGCAGGAGTCCACACCTTCGGCAACAGCCTGGACCCCCTTCATCCCTGGCCTAAGGTCCAAGCCAGCAAGGAGAAGTTCCAGAACATCCTAGACAACCTGGGTCCCTCAGTGGCCCACAAGACAGACCTGGAGGAACAGCTCTTCCATCTCCTCAGTGATCCTACCAGGTACTGTATGTCTAGCTACATTGGACCACCTTTGTAAAATCTAAAATTTCTCCTCCTGGATAAATCGAACCTCCAATCAGAGAACAAGAGATATGCCATGTTTTTATAGCTTTGGCCTCTTGTTGTTGTTGTTTCTTATAATCTTGTGTAAAGATTACACAAATTCCATGAATGATCTAATGGAATGTGGGGGTGCAGCTTTCATTGATCATGGCAACATGCACACTTTGGTGAAATTCTGAATTTGCCTGTAATTTGAGGCCATTCCTAACATGGAAGCAGATGCCTTTGGTGCTGACTCTAACAATGAGTACAGACTCAGCTCCTCCATATCCCTGAAGAGGAACCCTTGCTGAGGTCTATCAACCGGGTCAGTTGAACTCAAGATTTTTAAAGAGGTATTTTTCCTCTTCTAACAATGCTGCTGTTGGTCTACAACTGCTTATTCATCAGAGTTATTCTGCTATACAATGCATTACTTATATAGTGGAAAGAACCCATTCTGCTGCCATTGTTACAAAATGAATATAACAGATTTACAAAGATGGAGATCTCTAGGTGGATGAGTGGTGTAAACTGTTGGTTTCGATCACTATGACCTGGGATCAAACCCCGCTATTGGGCACTTTTTTTCTAAAAAAAAAAAAAATGCTCCAATGGCCCCCAATTTTTGCAAAATTCCAACCCCACCAGCGAGTGCGAGTAACCAAATAGGGCTCTGGCCTACTGTTGTAAGTGAAAAAGTCAAACTGCTTTCTACATGTGTAGGCATGTAAAAGAAGTTGCTTACTACCCACCATGATTATCATGGTCTGTGCCACATGGCCTTGGGATAAGTACAAAACACATATACACTCATGGACAACACTTAAGGAAGTTGTACCTTTTAGCATGTATATTGGGATTGAGATAATAACTCTGAAAGATACACTCATGGACAAAACTTAAGGAATTTGTACCTTTTAGCATGTATGTTGGGATTCAGATAATAACTCTGAAAGATACACTCATGGACAAAACTTAAGGAAGTTGTACCTTTTAGCATGTATATTGGGATTGAGACAATAACTCTGAAAGATACACTCATGGAAAAAACTGAAGGAAGTTGTACCTTTTAGTATGTATATCTGGATTGAGACAATAACTCTGAAAGATACACTCATGGACAAAACTTAAGGAAGTTGTACCTTTTAGCATGTATATCGGGATTGAGACAATAACTCTGAAAGATACACTCATGGACAAAACTTAAGGAAGTTGTACCTTTTAGCATGTATATTGGGATTCAGACAATAACTCTGAAAGATATTACAGTGACCTTTATTGAAGACACACGAGATAACCAAGTGTGAACAAAATTGTCCATGCCTCCTTCTAAAAAATAGATAACCCTTGACATCAAGACTTTCGACAAGTTTTGTCCATGGCTGTAGATCTAAGTATGCCTCTAATGTAATTAGAGATGATCACACGGCAGCTACTGGCTGTGAGCAGGTATCCCATAGATGAACAGATGATGAAACAAGGCTGTGACCTGGGGGATAACTTCCTTCAGCGACTTTCAGCCATGCGCGTCAACATTCCTTCCAGTAACTACGGCAGCCGGTGAGTTTGTCCTTCTACACACAGCTCAGGTGGACTCTTGACCTACGTAACCTGCGCAGCACCCATACCTTGATCCTGGTGGATGGCAACAACAACGTGGACTACGTGGTCAAAGACATGGTAGACCCCTCGCCCACCCAGACAGAGTGGAAGACCTACAGATACCATTTCACTCTCCCCAAGCCTTAGTGTGTGCCATAACTCTGCATCCTAGTCTTGTCTACGCACTTGTACAAATCTTACTTCTCTCTGGTCAGATGGTGTTCTTAGAAACCTCTTCTTGTTGCCAAGCTTTTGTTTTTTAGTGTATTGCTTATTGTTGTTTTTACAATTATGAATTAAAAATTTGGATATTATGTCTGTTGTCTTCTTTTCTACACCCTATATACAAATTTTTTTATGTATAATTGGTACAATTGGTTTAATAACAGGTACAATTGAATTTTAGTTTATTTATTTGGTTTTGGTATACACTCATGGACAAAACTTAAGAAAGTTGTAACTTTTATAATATATTTTGTGATTCAGACAATAACTCTGAAAGATATTTGATACACAGTGACCTTTATTGAAGACACACAAGATAAACAAGTGTGAACAAAATTGTCTCAAAAAATAGACTACCACTTCCTTAAGTTTTGTCCATGAGTGTAATTAATTCTAGGTTTATTATTTAAGATTATTTTTATATAATGTTTTGACGGTTTTAATGAATTAAATCTTTTAGAGAACTAAAATCAATAGGCTAATTAAAACCAGATATTATATATGTTATAAATAAAAAAAAGATTTCTGTTGTATTTTAGAATTGTTGAGATTATAGTAATGGTGATGCAGTCATGGTAATTTAATTGAACTAAAGGAATATAAAAAAAGACATAATTTGATAAAAGTACTGCCTGGCTTAAGGCGTAAGAATAAAAAAATGAAAAGCTTATTTACATAATGTACAAATGTTTTGAGCCAGCCATCGGGATAAAATAAAACAACTGGATAGGGGAAGGGTGACCTCTGGCGGTCAATGTAGCAGAGTATTTGAATCTATGAAATTATAATTTAAAATGAAATAATATTTTTATATAACATACAGTAAAACCCCTCCATAGTGAACCCCAATGGGACAGAGCTTTTGGTTCACTATAGCCACGGTTTGGCCATTTTTTTTTACTTTTCAAAATTTTTAGACCATATAATTAAAGGACAGCCATACACACTGGAAGAGGCTGCCTCTTAATAGTGGTCACTTTGTTTTAATTCCCTTAATTGACCAATTTCCTTATATTAATACTAAATAATAATAGAAATCATTAGATGATAGGTTCTTCTTATCATTAACATACATGTATCTCTATGTCTAATTTAAAAATCAAGACAAATCCTAGGCAAAGTTTTATTAAATATATATTCAAAGATATAAAATGATTTTAAAACATCATTATCACATTATATAATACAATGTTTACTTGGAAAAATGGCTCTAACACCTTGTTGCTTCAAAGCATTCTTCAAGCATTGCACCATTCAAATAAAGTTAGTGTTTTACTTCCATTTCATTTTTCCACATATTCTTCTAGGTCTAGATTTCGTTTTTTTTTTTTTTTTTAACCTGTCATGCAAAACAGTTAATGGCATAAAAATAATTTTTGTTTCATCACGGGACCGTTTATTTGGACTTTTTTTTTTTTTAAGCCCTAATACGATCGCGGCAAAAGTTGAGGTTGATTCTGCTTTGTAACAATTTTTAATAGCTTTATATTTTATCTTTTATAATAGAAAAGTTATATTCTCTTATTTTAATATGTTCTTAACATTTTGCCTGTGTTGTTTCACTTTGAAAAATTCTGAAAATGGCTTTTTTTTAAAGAAATAACGCTTTTGTTTTTAAAATGCCTTTGCTTTCTTCATTTTGGAAGCCATTTGCATTTTTTATATTTCAAATTTAATGGTTGCAAATATATTCTATTTAATAAAAAGTAATTTGTGTTAAAATTTATACAACATACAGCAAAAATAAAGTGCAAAAATCAAAAACAATGCCGCTAAATTTATTGTTTTGAAATCGCGATCCGCGAGCTGAAACATGCTCAAACTTTTGTTGTTTTAATTTTTTTTAAATTACAATTCTAAGTTCGTTATAAGCATTGTATTTGTTGGAAAGTAACGACGCACCCATAGCAACAACGCCAGCTTCCACCAGACATCACGTGACCTGGCGCCACCTCCGGCCGGCCAATTACCTGTATAATATAGGTTTCAGATTTGCTTGCTTGTTGACTGCCACCGCTTACCTTTTTTAACTCTCTTGTTCCTTTTGTCATCTTAATATAATCTTTTGATAATTAAACGATACTTTCTGAGATCCAACCTCTGTTTTATTCTTACATGGCAGCAGAGCTTGGTTGGTATCAAATATTTTTGTTTATCTAAGCTGAAATTCGTTTGCTTGCTCAAGATGACAACTGAACTTCCACAAATTCAAAAATTCAACGGCGATAATTTTCATCTATGGAAATTTCAAATGAAGATTATTCTAGAAGCAAAAGATCTTCTCAGTATAACTGATGGCTCTGAGGTAAAACCTGAAATAGAGGATATTGCAAAATTCTCTAACTGGAAAAAGAAAGATGCAAAATCCAAAATGCTGATCACTACTGCTCTAGAGTTTAAATATCTTCAACAGATTGTTAATTGCCAGACTTCAGCAGAAATGTGGAAGAAATTATCAACAATATATGAACTGAAATCTGAAACAAACAAATATTTGCTGCAACAAAGATTTTTCGAATATAAAATGAATCCAAATGATAACATTGCTACTCATATTTCCAAAGTTGAAACTCTGGCACAACAAATGAAAGATCTAGGTGAGCCAATCTCTGATGTTGCCCTAATTACAAAGATAATTTGCAGCTTGCCTGATAAATACAAGAATTTCATAACAGCATGGGATTCAGTTTCATCAGAAGAAAAGACACTAGAAAACTTGACGGCAAGATTACTGAAAGAAGAAAGCTTACAGGATCATTGGGATTCTTCAGGAAATTCTAAACCAGATAATGCCTTGATGACTTTTTCAAAGTTCAACAGAAATTCAACAGCTTCCAACAAACAACAGCAGCATCAACAATCCATTAAAGATAAAAAGAAGAACACACACTGTGGATATTGCAAGAAGAAAGGACATTGGTGGAAAGAATGCTATAAAAGAAAGGAAGAACAAAAAGGACAACAGCCAAGTTCTTCATCCAGAGATGATAGCTGTGCTTTTTCAGCTGAGACAAGTGCCTTCCTCGCTGAAACAAAGGATTCCTGGATTGCAGATTCTGGAGCAACGGATCACATGACTTTCAGAAGAGAATGGTTCTCTACGTTCGAAGAAATACCAGAAGGTGTTCATCCTGTGTGCCTTGGAGATGGAAAGAAGATCTATGCAAAAGGTAAGGGAAATATTGATATTCTCTCTTATGTTGATAGTCAGAAAATTAATGCAACTCTTTTGGATGTTCTCTATGTACCTGAATTGGAGACTAATCTTTTCTCAATATCTACTGCAACAAAACATGGTTTGACGCTCATTTGTAAAGGAAATCAGATAAAATTGACTAAAAATTCGAAAGTGCTAGTTACTGGAATAAAGGACAATTCAAATCTTTATAGAATTTTTATTAAAGCAAAGCAATCTTCACAAACTCATGTTGCTCAGTTAAGTCTAGATATATGGCATCAAAGAATGGGTCATGTAAATCCTATAAAATTAACCCAAATGTTTGAAAATAATGTTTTTGAAGACGACATTAAAATTAGAGAAAAGCCTGATTCTTTACTATGTGAAGCATGCATCTATGGAAAACAAAATAGAAAGGTTTTTCACGCGTCAACAAGTCCAAATTCGACCTATCCAGGAGAGCTGATCTATTCAGATGTTTGTGGACCAATGAGTAAAAGATCACCAGGTGGATCATTATATTTTGTATCATTCAAGGATGATTTTTCAAGATTTAGAGTGGCCTACTTCATTAGGCATAAATCAGATGTTCTTGAGAAATTTAAAGAATTTGTAAAAAGAGTTAGGACTGAAACTGGAAATAAAATAAAAAGATTCAGAACAGATAATGGCACAGAATTCTTAAATAAGAATTTTTCTGATTATCTAAAATCTCTAGGAATTGTTCATGAACTCACTGCTCCATATACCCCAGAACAGAATGGAATTGCTGAAAGAGATAACAGAACAATAGTTGAATCAGCTAGATGCTTGTTACATGGAAGAAAAATGCCGCTTGAACTGTGGGCTGAAGCCGTAAACACAGCAGTCTATCTCTTAAATAGATGTACTACTAAAGTATTGGGAAATTCTACACCTTATGAAATATGGTACAAGAGAAAACCCTCCATATTACATTTGAAAACTTTTGGATGTAACGCTTATGTGCATATACCAAAAGATAACAGAAAGAAATTAGACAAAAAGAGTATTCGTACATTTTTTGTTGGATATACTGAAACTAACAAAAATTATAGAATGTGGGATCCTATTGCTAGAAAAATTATCATAAGCAGAGATGTAATATTTACTGAAGCTAATACATCAGAAAATATTCAGGATAACCAACAAGAGCAGGTAACTATATACAGTGAAGAAAGTTTTGATAACACAAATACCAGTTCCAAACCAGAAGAATCATGTCGATACCCTCTCAGGAATAGAATCAGAGAAAATGAACAAACATCAACCAGCTGTACAAGAGCTATTTCATATGCTTGTTATGTCCATGACCAAAAACCAGGACTTGATTATGGTGAAACTTTTTCTCCAGTAGTAAAATTCGATTCAATTAGAACAATCTTATCACTTTGTGCATCACTTGATATGAAAATGATTCAGTTAGATGTAAAATCTGCCTTCTTGAATGGTGATTTGGAAGAAGAACTTTACATGGAACAACCCCAAGGTTATGAAAACCCAGATTTTCCAAATCATGTTTGCTCTCTTCAGAAAAGCATCTATGGTCTTAAGCAATCCCCCAGAATGTGGAACAAGAAATTTCATGAGTTTTTAATTAAGTTTGATCTCAAACCTAGCATATCAGATTCATGTGTCTATACAATGAAATGTAAACAGGCTTACATATTACTTGCAATATATGTAGATGATTGCTTAATCTGCAGTGTAAATAACCAACATTTAGATGATATAGTACAGTACTTAAATTCCAATTTTGAAATAAAAACTTTTACTGCCGATTATTTCCTTGGCCTACAAATATATCGAGATAGAACAACTAAAATGTTATTTCTGCATCAAGCCTCATACATTGAAAGAACACTTGAACATTACAACCTTCTTGATATTAAGTTACAATCTGTACCTTCTGATCCTCACTCAAAACTAACAAAAGAGATGTGCCCAAAGGATGATCAGGAAATTGAAGAAATGAACAAGATTCCATACAGACAGACAATTGGTAGTTTAATGTACCTCATGACTGGAACTAGACCTGATATTGCCTACGCAGTCAGCAGGGTTAGCCAATTTATGAACAACCCAGGACCTTCACATTGGACCGCAGTAAAGAAAATATTTGGATACTTAAAAGCTACGAAAAACATCGGTATTTGTTTTGGTGGGAGTTCCTGCACTACATCTCTGATAGGTTTTTCCGATGCTGATTTTGGTGGAGACCTAGACACAAGAAAATCAACCACCGGATATGTGTTCATGTTGAATAATGGACTAATTTCTTGGTGCAGTCAAAAACAGAATTGTGTGTCTCTGTCAACAACAGAATCTGAATATATTGCGGCTTCCAAAGCAACAAAAGAAGCAATTTGGCTGAGACATCTTCTACGCGAGCTACATCAAGAACAAGTAAAGCCTACAACAATTTTTTGTGACAATCAAAGCTGCATAAGACTTGTTCACAACCCAGAATACCACAAAAGAACTAAACATATTGATATTTCGTATCACTTTATCAGAGATCATTTTCAAAACCATGCAATTGACCTTCTTTATGTCTGCTCCAATGATCAAGCTGCAGACATATTTACGAAAGCTCTACCTCCAGAAAGGTTTAGAAGACTAAGAAGCCAACTTGGACTGTTTGAAACAACGGAGTGCACGTTAGGTGGGAGTGTTGGAAAGTAACGACGCACCCATAGCAACAACGCCAGCTTCCCCCAGACATCACGTGACCTGGCGCCACCTCCGGCCGGCCAATTACCTGTATAATATAGGTTTCAGATTTGCTTGCTTGTTGACTGCCACCGCTTACCTTTTTTAACTCTCTTGTTCCTTTTGTCATCTTAATATAATCTTTTGATAATTAAACGATACTTTCTGAGATCCAACCTCTGTTTTATTCTTACAGTATTTTAAATAGATTTTATTATTTTGGGACCGAAAATAGGTTCGTTATAGGGGTTAGGGGTAGTTCGTTATTCTAAAAATTGCAAAGTTCGTTATAACGATGGTATTTTTAATGGAATGGAATTGGGAATCGGCGTGGGTTCATTATAAGGGAAGGTTCGTTATATCCAGGGTTCGTATTAGCGGGGTTTTACTGTATATACACGTGCTTATATCATGTTTAAGCATATATTGTTGCTATATATATAGCACAGTGGAAAAAACTATTTGTCCAGGACATCTAGTTGCAGAGCCAGTGTTCTTTAGGTAAAGGTGTCTTCTAACGCTGGAAAGCTGCTAATTCATTAAAATAGCAATTTTGGCTATGAAAACTGTCCTGCATAGGGAGGTGTCCTCTAGCATGTGTGTCCTTTCATGGAAGTTCTATTTTATATATATACATATATATTACTACAAGTTGATCTGACATTGAGGAATCCATACTTCAGTCTCAGTATATAATGGACAACATAATTTAATGAAAATGCTGTCCAAAACTGCAATAATTGTCTTTACATTCATTAGACTGCCTTAGAACTTAGAACTCCGTCTTTGCCAGGGCGGGTCCCGAAGTCCCAAGCCCGGATGAAAAAGAAGGAGGGGGAGCAGTAACAAGCTCACTAAAAAACCTGGGTTCAGCTGGCCCGCTGATAGTACCCTGTAAGGGCTCCTAATCCAGGGATACAGGATGAGCAGCATTTGTACTCCATGTTAGGAGCGGCTGCACATGACGTCTGTTCCTCATGTCAGAGGCGGCCATTTATTTTGGAGCTAAGTCCGCCTGCCACTGAGTAGTGCTCCCAGTCTTAATGACAAAGGCAGATGCATTCTACTTCACCCAGTGTGGAGATAAGAAAGAAGAAGATGATGGTTGTCAAACTGTCAAGGGTCACAACTTGATATACTAATATGATTGAGTGGAGATAAGAAAGAAGATTAGACTGCAGGCAGGAATATGAATGTCATTACATTTATAACTAGCTTGAGCTCTGCAATATATTTTTGTGGATGTTTATTGGAATAAATTTCACAAACATATCCTATATATCTAGATTCAGCCATATTGACTGGTAGCATAAAAAATGTGAACCTCTGATGTACAGGAGAACATCTCACCTATAGAGTGTCTAAGGTCCATAAGTATGACATTTCTATAATACCATCGCTGTCTTTATCAGATATCAGAGAACTGATGATGTCCTGCCAGGAAAATGCTACTTATATAAAGTAATGGTGGGCCTCAATAAGCCAGTAAAGGAATGCGTGGATATTATGGTGGTCTTAAACTTATATTTTTTCCAAAAATATATATGAGGGGATATCAAATGAGATGTTTTACACATCTATCAAAAGGGGTTAAACTATGGAATACATTCGCAGCCCACATCACTAAATATGAGGAGCCCATTGGTGATGTTCTGGATCCACCCTTGAGAAGAGAAGTGAATATCAGTCAGCTTGGACACTTTCTTAGTGTCGCCATATTGTTGGCTTGAAGGAATGTCATTTTTTCAAAATTACTGTTTTATCACCTAGTTGCATTTTAATTTTTATCTATAACTCTCTATTGGCAAAGGAAGGAAGATTTGAAATGTGGATCTTTCAGGAGAATGAAAATAATAAGATGGATAGGGAGGTAGAATCAAAAAGTGTCTTGAGAAGATTAAGAGAAGAAGGAAACCTGTTTAAGGTTTAATCTGCTTTAGCACCACATTTTGCCATAAGTTTACAGTATATATTTCTAGCGTCCGCTACAAAGGTAATTACAAAAGACAAGAATTCAATGTTAAATATATTATAAGAAAATGGATCGCTCAGAAGAAAGTCATGGAGAGTAAAATGAGTGGAGAATGGGAGGAAGCTTTGAACTGATTTATTGGGTTCTGTATCTTTGTAAATATATATGGTCATTTGCATCACAGTCTTTGCTATATATTCCAACCATTGTTGCATCATCTTGAACATTTAGCATTAAATATGTTTGAACTTGAAAAATAATAAAACTCTAGGTCACGAGAAAAGCGAAGTCACCCCACAAGTAATGTTTTAATTTTGGCTTAAATCTGACATTGGCAGAAGAAATCATGGTGAGTAAAGGAACTTGTTTCTGTGTGGAAGTTTCTCCCACATAAATTAGCCCATAATTACAGCTAGCGTGTAAGATTGGAGGGGAATGAAAACAAGAAGCTTGAGGGACTGGTTTAAAAGAAAAGGAGAACGATCAAGGGAGGGACTTGACCTGGTTCACGATCGAGGTGACTGCCGTCTTGTGTGCCAGTTAAGAATGCTAGGCAAAGCTTTTAGCTACAAGAAAAAGTACCTTGCAGACTGGAAGTCCCTGTGTTGGGGCACGTTTTTGTAACCATACCCCAACAGAAGGCGTATGTATAATCAAATCAAATGGGTACATGGCTTCCCTCCCACATAGACTTACAGACCATTTTTTTTGCCCAGAAACTTAGACACTTGGTGACACCAGACTTCCATGCCGAAAGCTGATGCCTGGTAAAGAAGAAGACATCCAGAGACATCCGAGCTGGAAACTGTTGTTTCATATGTACATATATTCCCCTCACCAAAAATTTAGGTAAAGGTGACCAGAAAAAAAAAAAAAAAGGAGAAAAATGGAGAAGGAAGATCTCTAAAGACTGAAACTTATAAAATATCCTTCCAGAGAAAGGAAAGCATCACATTACAGTCCAGGTAAAAAGGGCCTGGGTCAATTTTAGCCAAGACGGGGGGGCGATATATATACCATCCCGAGAAAAAGGGAGGATTGTATTCCAACCCATGTGGAGAGAGGGGGGGCTGGCGTCTGAAATTTTACACTATCGTCGTAACTGTTGTTCTCTTTAGATTTTCTTGTTTTGGTAATACTATATATTCTATTTTGATGGAAGAGGCTGGAGTCTGAAATCTTACACTACCGCAGGGGTTGTTTCTCTCTTTAGATTTTTTTTGTTTTGGTAATACTATATGTTCTATTTTGAAGGGGAGAGGCCTGGGGCGTCTATGAAATTGATACTGGAGCCGTTGGCCATTTTGATTGGTGTTTCTTTCGGCGAATGAAAATGGAGAATGAGATGATATAAAAGAAGGTTCTTTGCCAAAAAGGCAGGATCATTCGATCGGAGTCGCTCAGTGAGAAGGACGATTTTTAGACGGGCCTGAGACGTAGAGGAGACCAGACCTTGCCGCCGCTTTCGAGAGAAGGTAAGCCCCTTGCCATTATGGCTTAGCCCCCCCTTTTATTTTTCGAACAGAAGCTAATCTATTTAGATTCTGAATGGGCCCTAAAGGGCTTTAAGTGACTTAAAAAGGAGTGTTAGGGTTCGTATATTTTGTCCCGCTAGAATAGATGGAGATCTAGGTTCCCCCCCCCTTTTGTGTAGTAGCCAACCTAGATTTCGCATGGGCCCTAAAGGGCTATAAAGTAACTTCAGGTCACCTCTACCTAAATTTTACTATGTAAATAGCATATCTCGTCAGTTTAGACATGTTCCCAAATTTTAAGATATTTAAATAAATATCTAGAGAAATTTTCTTGTCTCCTCTGTTACCTATTTCATACATAACTTGCCTTATGGTGCTATTCCAATTGTTTAAATGAAATGTTGTATGTTTATCACCTATTTGAAGGGAATGTTACTAATAATCAAGTCTCCCATAAATTACCGGCCACATACATTGCCGCGAGTGTCTGTGTTTCAGTGTTTTATAGATTGCCCAATTTAATAACGATCTCGTGGGTTATCTGATGAAATTGTATAATAGTGTCGCAGCTGTTTCCATCTTTAGACCATTGTACTGACAATATTATATGCTCAATCCTTGCTTTAGCTCAACTCTTAATCAATTACAGAGTTTTTCCCCCCTTTTCTTTTTTATTTATTTTTATTTATCCTGTTTGCACAAATTGTATTACATGTGATGATGTAAAGACATACGCCGATAGTGCATCACTGACAACTGTGCTGCTATTATACAACATTAAGGTCTTGCTGCGGGTTATATACATGGGGTTGTTGGCCTAAATTGCTATATATATATATATATACTTAAGTAAGGAGACTTTAATAAGTCACATCGTGTATCCTCCCTTTTCATCTATCCAAACCTGGGGAACCCATCAATGTCGCCCGCCGCGGGGCTCGAATTTAGTATATGTTTCTTCCCCTATACTTTAGAAATATATACCTAATGAAAAGCCATACTATTTTTAAGTATTGGTGAAGTAGTCCACGCATCCTGAGATTAACAGTCTATTATAAATCGTGAATTTTAATTTATGCTTTCCGTTTCACGGGCATTTTATCAGGCAATGAAAGTTATGTTGAGGCGGTGTATACCGCATCTCTCGCCGCTGTCTTTTACGATTCACATTGTTTGTGGCAAAACCTTAATATTATCATTGATTTCTGATATCAAAGTAAAACGTCTATGGGGCTATTTTCTATTAATGCTATTGTGTTTTCTGAATAATAGAAAATCAATTATAAGCCTTTGATATTTGCTGTTTATGTTATTGTAATGTATTCTAGGTTCTCCTAATGCGAAAGTGTGACCTGTTCCTTTGCAGTATTGGAAAATTAGAGACCTATTGTCTTGATTAATAACGTTGCGTCTATTGCAACCGACCTTTTTTTTTTTTTTTCATGATGCCGCCAACTGCATATGATCTTAAATATCTTATATACACTCTGACAAGGGAAGGTTATCCTGAATTGACAAATGTACAATTTTTGTCTATAGTAGAGATTCCCAAGATTCTATTTCTGAAACATTTTTTTTTTTGGATGAAGACAAATAAAACCATCTTGATAGTATTGAATTTTACAGTAAATACATTTGCCAGCAGAAGGCATGATGAGATTACATGAAATTTAAACCAGTTATATGCTTAGTATGTTCCTTCAGTTGTAATTTGACACCGTCTTGAAATAAAGAAATTGGACGGTGCGCTATATCTTGATGCTGGATATTTCTGTGTCAGAAAGGTGTAGTTATTCTGTTTAATGAGAATTCCAATAATTATCGAAATTTAGCAGATTATCATTGGGGATTTGAACAACTGTCTTGAAAATTTTTGAACAGCCCGAGTAGATAAAGGAGTCCTGGAGTTAGAGTGGAGGATTAGTAGTACAGACTGACCACTCGACGCAGATAACTCTAGGGAACAATTATTGTGTTAATCCGCCGTAGACAAGAAGAACATTGATTCTCAGGATACTCGATAGGCAGAATTTTGAGAATTGATAAGGTCATGATTAAAGTTTACACAGGCATGTGGGAGTAAAGACAGTGATTTAAAGAGGCAGCCTTATGCCTTAAATACTTTCAGTGGAAGTAGATGCCACTGCAAATATTCAGGTCTAATATTTCTAAATTTGAAGTCATGCATGACGGGTTAGCACGGGATTGACGCCTGGACGGGTTTCCACTGGGATTAATCGAGCTTGCGAAAGAACTAGAAGAAGTGTGACATGTCACGCCACTGTACTAAATTAATAATTGAGAAGATTTATGTTGAGCCAACTGAAATTAGTAAAGAATTAAGAGATTAAGGTCTTATTCTTTGAGTTTTACACTAATTTCAATTACGCGATATGGACGGCGTTATAAGTTGGGTGGAAATGATTCGGCCGCAATGGGATGGTCTCCTGGAGGTGGTACGATCAAATACTTACTTATTGAATGCCGGGCGGGATCGCATGAAGCATTAAATGACATCGTGAAATGCTTAAAGAAACACCCTAGAAGATTGGGGATCGACAAAATGACGACATGGAAAATGCTCAACATTGTACATTGGCAGCAAAATGATATCTTGCTATTGTATGGACGACCACTCCTTCCTGAAATGTGCAGCGGATGTTAGTCCCAGAATTAGGTCCTTGAGGCGACACTTTCCTGTGCAGATGACATAAAGACGCATGACAAAACAGCACACGAGCATTTAAACTAGCTTCAATTCCTGCCATTAATTAATTTAGTTGACCAATAGCTATAGAACCGCTGGAGACCTCCATACCCTGTGTGAATATTTTAGTGAGAAATGAGCGATTCAATTCCACGAGCCATGAGGTATCCTGTAAGATCAGAGCTGTACCCCATTCAATTTTTTTTTTATAGTAGCCAGTGCGAGATATTTCCAGAATGTTTGTTTCTTTTTTTTTCTAACTGTCATATAATTCGGAAACTAGAAAACTACACTATTTTGATACAGTTTACATCTAGCATCCATGAGAACTCAATATGACTATTGAACGTAGATTGAAGATTAATGAGCGAGCCAACCTAGAGAGAACGAGTTTAATAGGCTTACAATCAATAGTTGAAGCAAACTATTCGCACAAATTTGTTATGTTCTCTCTCTAAATGATCTATGACATTATAGGTTTTCTTAACAAGGTAACTACCCCGCCGAGTGTATATGGAGTTATAAAGCTTAAAGGTCATAGGCTGTTGGAATAGAGTAGTTAAAAATTAAGAGTGATAATAGATCGGGATCCAGATCCCGATGACGGGTCTCGAGGAAACACCAGAGGGATGAAAAGGCAGTGAAATGTGTAGAAAATGATGGAAGAGAGATGAGAGAGAGGTGATGAAAGAGGTGTTGAAAGTGATAAAAAGAGTGAGAAAGCGTTGAATGTTGATGAGGAAGAGATAGAAAGATGCAGAAAGATGTTGAAAGAGAAAGAATTAAAAAAAAAATTAGATAAAGGGTTTTGTAAATAGTAGATAAAGATTGATGGAAGAAAGTACATTTAATGTATAAAGCGTAGCTGTCGACCGCAATATCGCCTCGATAGAACTATTTCTTTTAAAATAAGACATATTATGCACTGGGGGTTTGTGTAAGTTGATTTACATAAGTTTCGGCACCAGTGTACACTATTTAATATTGATAGGTCTTTATTAATTACAATATTAGGTTATATATTAAATAGCAAATATGTCTTAGTGTTATGGTGAACTTTAAACAGTTTGCAGTTTTTTTTTTTTAAACATGTGTTCTAGTGCTAAGTGTTGAAAGGAGCTTTAACACCATGTTTCAGGGTTTGTGTGTTATTTGTCTCAACCTTGTCTTTGTGCAGAATACCGTCTCACAACCTTACTGTAGTGTTTGTTGCCATCTTTAAAGATCTTCACAATTTGTTTTAATATTAGTGTGTCATTTAGAGAAAATTGTCACAACCTTATCCTTGTATAGAACACCGTTTTATTTAATAAGTTATATGAGAGATTTTAGATATAGTATAAGAGTTACTATTTACATGAGCCAAATCGACCCAACAGTTAGAGCAAGAGGGGAGAACTCAGATATTTCCTCCTTTCACGTGACGCGACTGTTCACCCCGACCGGTCGTGCCAGATAAGAGAGGAAGTTGACAGAGTTAGTGTGAACAGTTTAACTTTACGCAGGTCTACAAGGGTGAAAAGGCCCACACAGTGTAAATTCTGCTTAGACTGTCGCCTCTAACTAGGATTTTGGAGTGTGTACGGAGAATCAGCTCGATAGAATGAGAAGTTTAGAGATTTCAACCTTTTTTTTTTTTAAACCTTTCTTTTTTTTTTAAGTAGAACTTCATTAGGATTCCTTTTTTTTTTTAATACAAACTATTTCTTGTTAAAACCCGAGTTTCAAAGACCAATGAGAATAATGTATACCATTGTGAATTAACTATTTAGTGTAAATCTGAAATTTTAGTTATTATCAGGAGTAATAGGTGAAGGAAGGTGTAGGAAATCACAACTTAGAGGGGGGCTATGTCAAAAACAACAAACCTAATAGGCATCCTATGGCTTGTGTTGGGTAATTCAGAAACCCTATAATCCCTGGCCTTCAGGTAGTAGCTTTGAAATAGGTTTCTAATGAGGACATGAAAGGTCAATCTTTCAGAGTAAAGTTATGAAGTATAGGGACCCTAAGCCAGGGGTAGAAGTTAAGTAGGCCCAGACCGTAGTCGATCCTTGGAAAGCACTTGAGAATGTTAGTGTTGGGTAGTGAATCGTAAACCCTATAAATCCATCTTTCAATAGAGTGCTGAGGTCGGACTACTGCAAAGGGGGCAGACGCACGAGGAAGAAAGTGACTTCACCCACGGTGGCTAGGGGAGTGACTCAATTCCGCTTTTATGAGGTGTCACGCTTAATGGTCCTTTATTCGCCATTATAATTAGTGTATGTCTTTATATAGAATTGTCGTGAAAAGTCGCTTGGTGTCAAGGCAAGGGCAGTTTTTGAAGTTACACTGATTTTTTTTTTAGTAGGTTAGCTTCCTGATTACTTAGAATTGTTAACAATTATTGTTAACAATCATTTATCGAGTATAAAGTATTAGTATATATAGAGCTTGTACAGAGGCATTTCTTTTGAGTAACCTAGGGCTTTAGTTCCCAATTTGTTTTAATTTTATTATTTTATTTGATTTCACATTGTGTCCTGAAATATGTTATTATTTGTTAGGATCTATTGATATTGATAAACGAGTATTTTGGCCTTTGTAGCAGCTTTTAACTTTAGTATGAGTGCATTCCGCGAATGATAGGGGGGAGGGTGTATGAAAGAATTGGAATAATGAATGTGTAGAAGGTTAAAAACTATTATACTGTGAGCCCAAAATACATTAAATTAGGATTAAGGACTTTAATAGGATCGATTTTATTTTATTTTATTTTTATTTCGAATTTTGTTAGGACCGAGAAGCCTCAAACAGGACAACTACAACTCTATCTAGTTAGAAAATATTCGCTCCCTTTTGTTAGGTCCCTCGTTAGGGGGTATAATTTTCCTTTGATTTTCTTTTATCTTAGCTTAGCTTGAATTCTAAGGATTGTGGATAAATGATCCCTATCCCGACCCTCAGACTTGGAGATAGTGGAAGGCAAGGATCAAGCCGAATTTCCCACTCAACTCCTCCTCGCAAGAGGAAACGAAGAGGTATAGATTGAATTTTATGCAGGATGGGGGATTTGTTTTAGCCATGCCGTATAGCCTGGGGTATAACGGCGCGACCTTGGGTGACCGATCTGACACCGTAATTTCGACGCTTTTAGCGTGGCTGGAGCGAGGGTGTTGCAGACGGGAGGTCCTGTAAGATTGGCATGTAGGCAGAGATTGCCCAGTTATTCTAGACGAAGTGTTCCCGTCTATTGAATTTTTTTTTGGTACCAGTTTGATCCCCCATAGCTAGCGGAAGTTTCTTCTAATAAAGGATTCGCCCTGCCATACGTTTTGTTGGAATGAATTCGAGCATAAGACCGATTCGAGAGACAGAATAAGTAATTATTAGGACCTTCAACGAGTTTAGACTCGTTCCATGTTAGGATAAGATTTTAAAGTATTAGTTAACTATAAGGACCGCGAACGAGACACCAGAACGAGCCAATGAGTCAAAGTTTTAGAAGTGTTGTATTGAGGACAGTAGGATTAAGAGCAGTTATACAAGGAGTAGAATTCTGAAGGAATTAGTAAAAGAACCAAAATTTCAGATTGATAAAAATTCAAACCTATAAGATGTAGATTTATAGGATTCAGGTCAATGAATAGAGAGTATATTAGTAGACGAAAGTAATATGGATTTCTTGGAAGGGGGAGGTAGCTGAACTGTACACACCCCAGAGACAAGGTAAACGGAGTCACAAACAAAATAGTAGAAATTGATTAGTCGCTCTGCCAAAACAGAAAAATTCTCTTCATACGGTTGTCACCCTAGATTTAAATGGACTGTGTAGTTTAATAGAGGTCTGGGCTATGCTCCATTTGACCAAGATTCTAAATGACGTTCCCATTTGGGTTGAGAGAGTATTGTAATTAGAGGAATCTAACACATAAGAGAAAACACACCCTCCAGTAGGATCGGGATAGACGAATATTACCCAGTGACCAACTCGTGATTCCAGACTGGATAAGATTGAAACTTAACTGAGATACTAAACCTTGAACCTTCAGCGCACAAATATATATTATGTTTACATTTTCTTTTTCAATATGTTATTATTTTATATCATATATATTATATTATAGTCATATACTATTCATTTCAACAATTTTATTTTGACATTCATGATATTAATATTTATATTAAATATTTAATTATATATATTTTGTCACCATATATAATCTTGTAGTAGTTTTCTTTTGTCATCTATCATGGGATGATTTTTATCACTTATAACTTAACATATTTAATCACTATCTACATGATATGTTTTACTTCAATATATATATTATACTCATCATATAACATGGAAGGATTCATTTTATCATTACATATTCGTGCCTTATTTAATAATTACTTTCACAATTTGTTTTCTGTAAACTTTTTTTTATTTGGCAAAAGTCATCATGTCATAGGCTAATCATTATATACCAAGATATTTCTTTCAGCTAACTATAATTATCCTTTCCTTTGATTGTATATATATATAACTATACCACACGAATGTCTTGATTGGTACGAAAATAAAGATGCTGGCATGTTTTAGGAGTTGGACTAGTCAGTTATTTCTAAACGACTTCTTGGCGCCCAATTTTTTTTATATATAATATGTAATAGGGAAATGTCCTAACTGTATTGTTAGCAGAAAGAAGGTAGCAATGAATCCAGTACCCCAAGAGGCAAGGATGGGGTTGAGAGGACTTACCACTAGGAAGGCCTACTCCTCAAGACCAAAGAAGAAAGTGGAAGGGTGGTATATATACCCATGAATGGTAAGACAGATGACCTTGCTTACTTCCATACATATGATATGACTGTCCCCAATAACCTATTTTGATAACAGTGTTCTGACAGAATAATAGCACATAAAAAAACCCTTTGCCAGGATGCACAATGCCCACTAATGTTCGGAATAATAAACATCTAGAATAGCATACCATCATTTTGATTAGCCTTATCTTCCCTATAGGTTTCGGTACACTTGACTTCACCTAGTAATGGAAAATGCATTTTGCTAGAAATGGGCCTGCTTTCATAGTAACTGATGAAAGGCAGATGAATAATGAATAGCACAAACGCATTTGTCCATTACTTGGCAGGGGGAGGATTGTTGGGGCACGTTTTTGTAACCATACCCCAACAGAAGGCGTATGTATAATCAAATCAAATGGGTACATGGCTTCCCTCCCACATAGACTTACAGACCATTTTTTTTGCCCAGAAACTTAGACACTTGGTGACACCAGACTTCCATGCCGAAAGCTGATGCCTGGTAAAGAAGAAGACATCCAGAGACATCCGAGCTGGAAACTGTTGTTTCATATGTACATATATTCCCCTCACCAAAAATTTAGGTAAAGGTGACCAGAAAAAAAAAAAAAAAAGGAGAAAAATGGAGAAGGAAGATCTCTAAAGACTGAAACTTATAAAATATCCTTCCAGAGAAAGGAAAGCATCACATTACAGTCCAGGTAAAAAGGGCCTGGGTCAATTTTAGCCAAGACGGGGGGGCGATATATATACCATCCCGAGAAAAAGGGAGGATTGTATTCCAACCCATGTGGAGAGAGGGGGGGCTGGCGTCTGAAATTTTACACTATCGTCGTAACTGTTGTTCTCTTTAGATTTTCTTGTTTTGGTAATACTATATATTCTATTTTGATGGAAGAGGCTGGAGTCTGAAATCTTACACTACCGCAGGGGTTGTTTCTCTCTTTAGATTTTTTTTGTTTTGGTAATACTATATGTTCTATTTTGAAGGGGAGAGGCCTGGGGCGTCTATGAAATTGATACTGGAGCCGTTGGCCATTTTGATTGGTGTTTCTTTCGGCGAATGAAAATGGAGAATGAGATGATATAAAAGAAGGTTCTTTGCCAAAAAGGCAGGATCATTCGATCGGAGTCGCTCAGTGAGAAGGACGATTTTTAGACGGGCCTGAGACGTAGAGGAGACCAGACCTTGCCGCCGCTTTCGAGAGAAGGTAAGCCCCTTGCCATTATGGCTTAGCCCCCCCTTTTATTTTTCGAACAGAAGCTAATCTATTTAGATTCTGAATGGGCCCTAAAGGGCTTTAAGTGACTTAAAAAGGAGTGTTAGGGTTCGTATATTTTGTCCCGCTAGAATAGATGGAGATCTAGGTTCCCCCCCCCTTTTGTGTAGTAGCCAACCTAGATTTCGCATGGGCCCTAAAGGGCTATAAAGTAACTTCAGGTCACCTCTACCTAAATTTTACTATGTAAATAGCATATCTCGTCAGTTTAGACATGTTCCCAAATTTTAAGATATTTAAATAAATATCTAGAGAAATTTTCTTGTCTCCTCTGTTACCTATTTCATACATAACTTGCCTTATGGTGCTATTCCAATTGTTTAAATGAAATGTTGTATGTTTATCACCTATTTGAAGGGAATGTTACTAATAATCAAGTCTCCCATAAATTACCGGCCACATACATTGCCGCGAGTGTCTGTGTTTCAGTGTTTTATAGATTGCCCAATTTAATAACGATCTCGTGGGTTATCTGATGAAATTGTATAATAGTGTCGCAGCTGTTTCCATCTTTAGACCATTGTACTGACAATATTATATGCTCAATCCTTGCTTTAGCTCAACTCTTAATCAATTACAGAGTTTTTTCCCCCCTTTTCTTTTTTATTTATTTTTATTTATCCTGTTTGCACAAATTGTATTACATGTGATGATGTAAAGACATATGCCGATAGTGCATCACTGACAACTGTGCTGCTATTATACAACATTAAGGTCTTGCTGCGGGTTATATACATGGGGTTGTTGGCCTAAATTGCTATATATATATATATATACTTAAGTAAGGAGACTTTAATAAGTCACATCGTGTATCCTCCCTTTTCATCTATCCAAACCTGGGGAACCCATCACCTGCAAGTGTTAAACTACCATCTTCAGACTTCTGCTATCAAGAATGGGTCTATTGATCGCTGTATGAGTTTCTTCCAAGGGCCTGCTCATGAGGGACAAGTGTGACAAATCAGGCCATTCTTGACATCTGATAATGCTGTGAAACTTTTTCTTCAGAAAGATCAAACAAGATGGATCCCACAAGAAGTTCCCAGTAGACAATTACCCTTCACTATTGGGGTTTTCCCTTCCTCATTCCCCCCCCCCCCCTTTTTTTTTTGTTTCACCCTCTACAATTCCACTCACATTAAACGACCAGCTATTTATAAAATTTTTAGCTTAATCAATTTAAACTCTGAGCGCCAGTGGTTACTATAGTGCAAAACACCAATTAGCTTATTTATTCGCATATATAGTGCTTTAAGACTCTGTCTTTAAAATGGTGCTCATCAAATAATTAATCCCTAATTTTTATTGGAAACATACTTTTGATGGATAAAAAATGCACAAAATATAATTTAGAAGACATATTAATGTTATAAAACTGCAGTGAGAAAGGGAAAATATGCTGATATGTATTCAATCCCTAGGTCCCTCCTCTTACTTACAACATAGTTTCAGTGTCCTGTAAGCATTTGTCTTGAAAGTGGCAAGATCAGGAAAGGAGAAGTTCAGCATGGCCATGGATATATAGCTAGCAATAAATATGTATATATATATGTTTCTATGAAAATGTTAATCTGCAAGACGCAGGTTATCATCATCCCTTTTTGATTTGTTTTTGTCACTTTTTGGCGTTTCGAAAATAAACAATAAAAGGCTGTATCAGACTTTACTAAGACAATAAAGATTTGCTAAAAATAAATGTGTACGAAGATGTTGCATTTGGCGACGAGGATATAAGAGTAAGTACCCTCGAATTTTGAAGTAAATACTTTTAGAAAATGTCTTTGATTTTGCATATAATTGAAGGCAAATTTTAAAAGACACAAATTGCAAAGTTTTAGGATGCAAATTTTAGAAAGAGTGAAAAAAAATGGCTAGTTACCAATTTAAGGAATATAATGAGGAAACTGAAACTTTTGAAACGTTTTATGAACGATTGGAATAGTTTCTCATATTGGAGGAGGCAGGGGATGAGAAGAAAAAGGCTTATCTCCTAACCCTCATGGGAAGTAAAACATATGGTGTTTTGAAGAATTTGTGCAGTCCTATTCTACCTAAAGATAAAACTTTTGATAACCTAATAGATATCTTGAAAAGGCACTTCTCTCCAAAGCGCTCAATTGTAGTAGAGAGGTTCATTTTTTTTTTAAAGAATGCAATTAAAGGAAGAAAGCATCTCGGATTACTTGGTGGAAATTAAGCGTTTGGCTTCCTCATGCAACTTTGGAAATTTTCTGGAGGATTCTTTACGTGATAAAATGGTTTGTGGATTATATAATGCCAAAATACAAAATAGAATTTTGTCGGAGGGCGACATTTCTTTAGCTAAAGTAATTGAGATAGCATTATCTATGGAAGCGGCCGAGAAAAATACAAAATTATTTCACTTGGAGCAGGGTGAAGATTGTGTAGATAAGTTGAGGATGGAACGCAAGGTTGAATCAAATTTCCAGAATGGCAAATGTAAACATTGTGGTAAACAGCATAAAGAACTATGTAGATTTAAGGAGGCGATATGCTTTAAGTGTAATAAAAAAGGACACATTGCCTCAATATGTTGGAGCAGTAGAAGAAATCTAAGGCAACATCAGAATCAGCCGGGAAATATACATCAGATAGGAGACCAAGAAGAGGAGGAAGAGTATGTCCAGAAAATTATAAGCGTGACGATACCTGAGTATAAAATTAATTTTGCCTCAAGTGACCCTCCCTATCTGATGGAGTTAAAAGTAGAAGGAAACTTTATTAAATTTGAAATGGATACGGGTAGTGGTCTAACACTGATATCAGAAAAGGATTTTAAAAATAGTCTTCAACACTTGAAATTGGAAAAAGCGAGTATTATTGTAAGAACTTATGATGGTACCGTGGTACCCATTCTGGGTAAAATCAATGTCAAAGTGGAGTGTCAAGATATTACTTACAAACTTAGAGCGTTGGTGGTGAAAGGAGAAAAGAGGGCTTTGATGGGAAGAGAATGGATAAATAGATTGAAATTGGGCTGTTTCGCGGTAAAACATATGCCTGTGGAAATTACCATTGAGGAAATTTTGAAGGAAAATCAAGCCCTATTTGTGGAGACAACCGAACCAATAAAAGGTTTCACATTTTCAGTAAACATGTGTGATGTGAATCCAATTTTCCATAAGGCTCTTCCGGTGCCTTTCGCCATTAGGCCAGCAGTTACTGAAGCATTAGACAAAATGGTGGCTAAGGGTTATCTATGTGAGGTGGCGAGCAGTAAATGGGCCACTCCAGTGGTTGTAGTGCCGAAGAAAAATAAAGAGATCAGAATTTGCTGCGACTTCAAGGTAACTCTAAATAAATATTTTGACACTGCGGCCTATCCCCTTCCCACACAGCAAGATTTATTCTCCACATTGGCCAAGGGAAAATACTTTTCTAAATTGGACTTGAGGAACGCTTATCTGCAATTAGAGGTGGACCCAGGCACCCGACCGTTACTAACGATAAATACTCATAAAGGGCTTTTCAGGTTTAAGAGAATGCCATTTGGATTGGCAAATGCGCCCAGTTATTTTCAATCTGTAATGGATAGGGTTTTGTCGGGTATAGGAGGCGTAATTTGTTATATTGATGATGTCCTTATAGCCACAGCATCAATTGAAGAACATCTGGCGTTGTTGAAGACTATATTTGCTCGCTTGGCGAAGTATAATATCAAACTAAAGAAAGAAAAATGCCTATTTTTGCAAAAAGAAATTGAATATTTAGGACATCTTGTCACGGAAGAGGGCATCAGACCTTTAGATCATAAGGTACAAGCAATACAGAAGGCCAAAACGCCTACGAATATCTCTGAATTAAGGTCATTTCTTGGTTTGGTAAACTTTTATGGGAAGTTCATACCCAATTTGCCAGAGCTTTTGAAGCCTCTTCATGAGCTTCTTCACAAAAAACGTCCTTGGGTTTGGACAAAGGAATGTGGAGAGGCCATTGACAAGTGCAAGAATAGCATTACCTCTGAGAGGGTGCTAGTCCCGTATGATGCGACTTTGCCATTGTGTTTGGCCACTGATGCATCGCAGATTGGAGTGGGCGCTGTGTTGTCACATATTATAGAAGGCCAGGAGAGACCGATTATGTTTGCCTCACGGACTTTATCGGTAGCAGAACAAAATTATTCTCAGATTGAGAAGGAGGCTCTAGCCATTATTTATGGAGTTACCAAGTTTCATCAATTTATTTATGGAAGAAAATTTATTCTTATTACAGACCATAAGCCATTGGTGACCATTTTGGGCTCAAGATCAGGAATCCCCACCTTATCTACTTCAAGATTGCAGCGTTGGGCGCTTATTTTGTCAGCTTATACTTACGATATTAAATTTCGAAGAACTCAAGACCATGGGAATGCAGATCTTCTGTCACGTTTTCCTGTGGGCTGTGAAGAAATTCCAAGATTAAATAATGTCTATGCTTTATCCTATGTGGAAGAATTGCCGATCACAGCAGAGGAAATTGCCACGGAAACTGAAAAAGATGAAGTGCTCTCATTGGCCAAATTTTATACTCAGCAAGGCTGGCCTGAAAAGGTGGCTGATCACCTCAGACCTTATTTTCAAAGGAAACTTGAGCTAACTGTAGATGGGGAGTGTTTAGTTTGGGGAATGAGAGTTGTCATTCCACCATCTCTCAGAATAAAAATGTTGAACTGTCTTCATGAGACTCATTCCGGTATGAACAAAATGAAGGCTGTAGCAAGATCACATTTTTGGTGGCCAAATCTAGATACCCAAATCGAGTTTTTGGTGAATAAGTGCAGAAGCTGTCAGCAATCCCAGGATGGGCCAAATAAAGGAAAATGGCAACCCTGGAGATGGTCAACCAGACCTTGGCAAAGAATTCACATTGATTTTGCAAATAAGGAAAACATTAATTTATTAATAGTAGTAGATAGTCATTCAAAGTGGATCGAAGCCATCCCAATGAGAGAGACCACCACACGCAAAACCATTGAGCAACTACGGCGACTTTTTTCTTCCTATGGGTTACCGGAGGAACTTGTATCTGATAATGGACCTCAGTTTACTGGTAGTGAAATGAAAGGTTTTCTGGAAGGAAATGGAATTAAACAAACATTGATCCCGGCGTACCACCCGCAAAGTAATGGCTTGGCTGAAAGAGCGGTTAGAACAATTAAGACTGCCCTGGATAAAAACAAAAGGAAAATTGGGGATACCATTCAAGACACCTTATCAAAAGTTCTTCTGGCATATCGAAGCACCCCGCATGTGACAACGGGAAAGACTCCATCAGAGCTCTTTATTGGGCGTGCGCTTCGAACCAGAGTGTCGTTGATACATCCCAGCTTGGCATCTAGAGTTAGGGACCAGCAAGCCAGGCAAATGAAGTATGATCGGCGAACCCATTTGGAAGAATTCCAGATAGATGATTTAGTGTGGTGTAAAAACTTTAGAGGTGGTGATAAATGGATCCCAGGAAAAATTGTGGGCAAGAAGGGAACTAGAGTCTACACCATTTTGATCCACGGACAGGTAAAGGCCTATCACAGGGATCAAATTAGAAAAAGGTGGAGGAATGGTGAGGAAGATGAGAGTGGAGATGGAGAGCGTCAACCCGAGCACTCAAGAGGAGCAGGTCCCAGTGCCATAATCTCGGAGGTTGTACGAGACAGAGGTTATATGGAGTCGCTGTCGCCAGGACTAACTAGCCAGCGGTCGGATCAAGATTCAGAGGTTCAGAGTGATACAGACGATGGAAAGTCATTGGAGCCTCTTCGCTCGCTGGACCCCGAGGCCTTGAAAGAGGAGGGTCCTGTCCTAAGGCGGATCCCACCTCGAGCGAGGAGACCGCCTGTGAGATTTCGTGTTTGAAGAGAGAAGATGGTGATATATAGCTAGCAATAAATATGTATATATATATGTTTCTATGAAAATGTTAATCTGCAAGACGCAGGTTATCATCATCCCTTTTCGATTTGTTTTTGTCACTTTTTGGCGTTTCGAAAATAAACAATAAAAGGCTGTATCAGACTTTACTAAGACAATAAAGATTTGCTAAAAATAAATGTGTACGAAGATGTTGCAGCCATAGCCACATCAAATTATACTATGAAATTAAATCATATACTGGCTAATCAATTGAGAATCTTAGGCGGCAGAGCGCCATCTAGCGGAATAAATATAAGCTAAACGTTGATTTAGGTTTATTTCCTAATACTGGCCAAGTTATTTTCTTGACAAATTAAATGCATGTTTTTTTTTTAAAATATCACTAGCTGACCTTCATCTCCTCCTTTTATTGACTTTTTTCTATATATTTTTACCTACAAAATATTCTATTTAAAAATAATAATAAATTTAATTATAAAAAAAAATCAAAATTATGTATATAGAATAAAAAGGCTAAAACTTCCTATTGCTCATTCGTTTATTAATTTGTATTTATGTATATAAGTATATATATTTATATATATTGTCATTAATTGTATTAATTCGTTCATGATTATTATTACTTGAAAAATCACATTGATGTAGAGCTTTAAAAAGGTCACACATATAGAACTGAAAAATAAATATAAAATTTTTTGAATTTTAAAATAAAAAGCTTATATACAACAAATACTTATATACATATTTTATTTGCCATATAGTTATTTAAACATATATATGTGAAACAAAAAATTTTGAACGCCCCTCTGTGAGTTATTCTGTTATTTGTAATATGTCAACAAAAACCTTTGACCATCTTTCTTAAAGCTTTGTTTTGAAACGCGTTTTTTCGCTTTTGTTTTTTTAGAGCATAGTCTCTCTGTTGTGTAACTTCCGTCGACTAGATTGCTGTAAAATTATTAAAATTATACGTATACAAACATAATCATGTCTTCGGTATTTGCTCAGCAAGCTAAAAGTCCTCAAGGAAGGCCACCTCCAACGCCGGCACAAATTCAAAAGGTAGAGCTTAATTGACAATAAATTGAGGCGTATTATATATACATACTAATATAAATACCTTAAGAGAAGCTTTAAAAGTCATTTTAAAAGCTTCCAATATATGTGGTATTGTATGAAGATTCTACGTATATTGTTATCAGATTTACCTTAATTAAAAATGTCTATTACAATAGATGAATATCGCCAAAAGACACAAAATTTCTCATATTCTTAAAAAACAATTTTAACGCAATTTTTTTTAGTCAATGAAATTTCCATAAAATGTCATTTTTTAAATATTTCCTAAAAAAATTACAAAATCAATTTAAAATGTAATCAATAATATTTTTGATGAATACATTTTAAACCAACAAAAAAATATTTTAAAATATCAACTCTAAAAAAATGACCACATTAGTTTAAAATTATTAAATTTGATTGTTTGATCCTTTTTGTCACTTTGCTTATAAAATTTATAATGTTATATTTAACTATCTTATAAAGCATAATGTTATATTTATCTTTTGATTATTATATTTTGAGAAACTATTGTTTACCTGACATGACATCATTTTGACTGGCAAATGTTTTTTTTTTGCTTATCCCTAGTACCGTGGTACAGACCATGATAATGGTGGGTAGAAGTAGATGACTGCTTTTACTCTAAGTGCACCACATGTCTACACATGTGAAAAGCAGTTCGACTTTGCACTTAACAAATGTGCCAAAGCCCCGTTTGGTTACTTGCACTCGCTGGTGGGGTTGGACTTTTGCAATAATCGAGAACCATTGGAGCATTTTTTTTTTTTTAATCAGAAAAAAATGACCAATGCGAGAAACAAACCCGGTTCGTAGCGGTCGAAAATCAATGGTTTAGACCATCCTTCCACCAACCCCCAACTGGCAAATGGTTCTATCAGCTAATCAGAAATGAACAGACTGTCCTGAAAAACTAGAGACCCACTGCAAGTTAAAGACTGTATTTATCCCCTCTCTTTCTACCAATGTAAGAAGTTTGTTTCTGATTGGCTTATGGAAGTCTCAGTAAAATGACATCATGCCAATACTTGTTTACTTCTCCATTAACCAGCCTATATCAGCTAGAAGACCTGGTTCTGGTTCAAATCACATTAATAGGTACCGCTCAGCAAGAGCAACCTAGTTCATGATAATTGAAACCGTGAATAATATGTGAAGGTTATTCACATATTAAACAAATTTTAACGCAGGATTCAATCCCGGTTCATCTTCTTCTTCTTTCTTATCTCCACTCAATCATATTAGGGTATCAAGTTGTGACCCTTGATGGTGTCTGTTTGACAATCATCATGACTTGGTGAAGTAGAATGCGTCTGCCTTTGTCATTAAGACTGGGAGCACTACTCAGTGGCAGGCCGACTTAGCTCCAAAATAAATGGCCGCCTCTGACATGAGGAACAGACGCCATGTGCAGCTGCTCCTAACATGGAGTACAAACGCTGCTCATCCTGTATCCCTGGATCAGGAGCCCTTACAGGGTACTATCAGCCGGGCCAGCTGAGCCCAGGTTTTTTAGAGAGTTTGTTACTGCTCCCCTCCTCCTTTTTCATCCGGGCTTGGGACCGGCAAAGGCGGAGTTCATGACTGTCGGGAATCGAGTGTGTTACCCACTCATTCACCAACTTATTCATGAAGACCTGGTTATGAAATGATGTAATTTTACCTATTGCTATGACACCATCTCCTTCTCTGGAAATGTTTTGTTGGTTATTACAGTAGATACTTTTATAAATGCCTTATGCAATAATTTAAGAAAAAGGCATCTCCTTATTGTGCAACTGAAAATTGCTGATGGCTTGCACCATCTAATTTATGCACCTGCAGCTCCAGAACATATTTTGGCTTGCATTAGATGTACTAAACAAGACCTTTGGGAGAGGCCGCTACTCATCATAAAACAGCTCGAGGAGCATGAACTCATGGAATTTGTGTAATCTTTACACAAGGGGATAAGAAACAACAACAACAATTTATGCAACTTATCCCAGTACAATATCACAATTGTACCATTTTTTCACGTATGCAAATAAGTTTATTACAAAAATGCTGTGAGCTTTTGAATGAAGAGTGAGAGCTTGAAAGCTCTCACAGTGTTTTTGTAACAAAGAAACTTATTGCATAAAGTTTTTTTTACATTTTTATAAAAGTATATCGCAATTTTATCAATCTGACAGTAGATACTGGCAAATTGAGAATTTGTCATCTTCTTTCTTATCTCCACACTGGGTGAAGTAGAATGCGTTTGCCTTTGTCTTTAAGACTGGGAGCACTATTCAGTGACAGGCCACTGACTTAGCTCCAAAAGAAATGGCCGCCTCTGACATGAGGAACAGACGCCATGTGCAGCCGCTCCTAACATGGAGTATAAACACTGCTCATTCTGTATCCCTGGATTAGGAGCCCTTACAGGGTACTATCAGCCGGGCGAGCTGAACCCAGGTTTTTTAGTGAACTTGTTACTGCTCCCCCTCCTCCTTTTTCATCCGGGCTTGGGACCGGCAAAGGCAGAGTTGAGTTTGAGTTGAGAATTTGTCATTAATTGAAGCAGCTACTTTATAGTTGAGAAGTTATTGAATAATTTAAATAATTATCTATATTGTAAATTTAAATGAAGGCATCTTTTTACTTAACTGAACATTATAATGGTCTGTGCCATACAATAAATATCAACTAAACATATTATTTTATCAAAATTTCAAACTTATTTGTTTCTTTTCTTTGAAACCAATTCTCTACCATCTTTACTGCAATGATAACATTTTGGAAAGACCTGGCATATCATTGATTGAGAGGGTTTGTCATTGATGATTCAGGTTCTTCCAATATTTTATCATTGCTGTAAAGACAGTATAGAGAATTGTTGAAAAAAATGCATCTAAGTATATAATTTTGAATATTAATGGTTTACTTTTATCATGTACCTTATTATCATTTCAGAAATTCTGCTAAAATCTTTTCACTATAAATCAAGAACCCTTGATAAAACTTCCCATCAACCTATGGGTCGAAGAGATATTCGGGTTAATCTTCGGATTAAGGAGATTGTCATGATCAGTGTCCAGGCTCTATCTTGCCTTTGTCTCGTCTTCGTCTAATATCCCGGGCACCGACCTAACTCAAACTGCAAGGAAGTCTCCGTCTTCAAGATAAACCTCCCGTTTGTCTCTAGCAGGTATCTCTGGCGAAGTAAAAGCCAATAAAGACTTAACTAGAAACTTATTTCTTATCACAACTATATTTTGCTTTAAAATTCACATAATTTTGAATTGGTTGAACTATTTACATTGATTTAAAAAAGAAAATCTATACAAATAAAATTAACATTTTTGTTTCCCCGACACTGTTCTTCATCTCTTGTGTGATAGAATTCCCATAATTTTACCATTTTTCAATAGATTACCCAATAAGTCATCAACATAATCACTATCATGGTGGTCAGAGTACTTGGTGAACCTAATTGTACCATAGTATGAAATGAGAAGTAGAACAAGGATGGATTGGTTCTTTAATCTAATGACCTGGAATTTTTAAGATACAAAGAGGTGGTAAAAAGAGTTGTCCAGAACAGGGTAAAAATGGTGTTCCACAATGGCCAACTTCCTTATTGGAGATTTTCTTTACATGACAACGATCTAATTGATACCTTTATTACAAGGTAATAAGACCAAATCCAAATAAATAATAGTGTGTGACGTTTCAGTAACAACACTTGTTAGTTTCTGTAACAACACTTGTTACCGCAACGTCACACACTTTATTTATTTATTTGGATTTGGTCTTATTACCTTGTGTTTATAATCTATGCTTTATCGATACCTTTATTACTTTAAAAAAAAAATGATTCTTTTTTTGAGAATATCCTAACAAGGTCAACAAATAAACAAAGGTTATAAAAAGAAGTAATATTTGCATATTTACATAAGAGAGCATATGTTCCTTTTCTGATTGTTCCCCCGTACAGTTTGTAAGTACATGGGTCTTCTCAGGCAGCTGGAATTCTAAGTTTATATTGATCTGATTAGTGAATCTACTGTAGGTGTAATTCATCAATAGGTGTGTTCATTCTTTTTTGGTGTATCTGTTACTTTTAAATATTATATTTTGGCAAAGAAAACTTCATCTCTCTCCCTCTAGTTAAGAAATTTAATGAAGAGAAAGTGTCTCTCATCAAAATTCCAATACAGTAGAACTACCTCTCTGTAAATGATAATAATTTTTCTTCTTTCTTATCTCCGCTCAATCATGCTTGTAAAGCTTGAGACTTTGGTGTAAAAAATTCACCCAAATGACAATACTTTGTTGCAGAGCCAAAGTGTCCTTTAGAGAAAGGTGTCTTCTTACCGGAGAGTTCTTCTTCGTCTTCTTTCTTATCTCCCAGATAGTTGTTAATTAGTATAAATGGTCATTTTGGTGATGAAAACTGTCCTTTATAGAGGGGTGTCCTTTAGTACGAGTGTCCTCTCATGGAGGTTCTACTGTATGTTTTTTTTTTATTTTAATATTCCCTATATTTTTGTGAGACAGATGTCCAGATTATTGTTAGGATTCTTTCAAAAAAGGGACCACAGAAATGTAGAAATTTTATTGTAAAAAGAAACTAATATTGATTGATGAGGTACTTTACATTCCAAGTAAGGTTAGGATGGTAAGGCACAGTTTGGATAATAGATCAAGATGACACAAGGTAACTAGGCCATACTCTTGGGGGGTCGGTGGAAGTATAGTCTAAACTCTTGGTTTTCGACTGCTATGACCCGGGTTCGATTCCAGCATTGGGCACTTTTTTTCTGATATAAAAAAAGATGCTCCAATGGCCCCCTGATTCTTGCAAAAGTCCAACCCCACCAGTGAGTGTAAGTAATCAAACGGGGCTCTGGCACATTTGTAAGTGCAAAATCGAACTGCTTTTCACATGTGTAGACATGTGGTGCACTTACAAAAAAAAAAAAAAGCAGTTGCCTACTTCTACCCACCATGATTATCATGGCCTGTACCACGTGTACTAGAGATAAGCAAAAAAAAAAGAAGGCCAAACTCAAATAAGCAAATTAGGTGACTTTTCAGTAACAGAGCTTTTACCAGAAAATATACCAAAATAACAATGTTGTTACCGAAACATCATACAATATTTATTTGGATTTGGTCTTATTACCTTGTGTTTATAATCTATAATCCAAATTGTTTCTTGAAAATAAAGATACATCGGCCAGTAAATATATTCATTACGTTGAGATAATAAAAAGATTTACTGACCGAAGTATCTTTATTCTCAAGAAATATGAATGCCGGCCAGGCAGCATCTAACTTTACGATAATTCAAATTGTGCCCTATCATTACCAAAATAATTGGTTGGATTTTAGCTTGTTACCAAGTGTGATTCTCATCTATAAATAACATATTTATAACATTAAGTAACAAGGTCCAATCCAAATAATTAAACTGTATTAAAGTTTCTGTAATAGCATTGTTGTGGCTTTGTTTGTTCTTCTAATCTATGTTCTATATATACCTTATATAATTATAATCTATATTATAAACACAAGGTAATAAGACCAAATCCAAATAAATAAATAGTGTGTGACATTTCGGTAACAGCATTGTTACCATCTTCAGACAAAAGTACTGAATAAGAAATTTTACCACAGCATGCTTTAAATAGTTACTGTTATCAAGTGTGTAAACAAGATAACAGATAAGAAGAAGATAGTTTTCTGATAAACACAGAATATTATTCTTGGAATTAAAAGTGGAAAAAACACACTTTTTAAAAAATTAATCCGTTACAGAAACGTCACACACTATTTATTTATTTGGATTTGGTCTTATTACCTTTCACTTATTTAATGCATCGAAATAATGCATCCCGATCTTCTTGCAGGAAGCGTGTATTCAGAGCAATGAATAGGCCATAATAACAACTTTGGAAAATTTGAACCAAAAGCGAACCTGTATGCCATGCTTTCAGACTATGGCTTAACTAGCTAAAAACATGTGTCCATGCATGTAGATGATGTGTCTGTATGTGTAGATGCTGGATGAGAACAGCCATCTTATCCAAGCCATTGCGGATTACCAGAACAAGGGCAAGGTCAACGAAGCCTACCAGTAAGTTCCACACAACTGTTCCTCCTCTTCTTCTTTCTTATCTCCACTCAATCATATTGGGATATCAAGTTGTGACCCTTGATGGTGTCTGTTTGACAACCATCATGACTGGGGGAGGTAGAATGTGTCTGCCTTTGTCATTAAGACTGGGAGCACTACTCAGTGGCAGGCCACTGACTTAGCTCCAAAAAAAATGGCCGCCTCTGACATGAGGATCAGACGCCATGTGCAGCCGCTCCTAACATGGAGTACAAACGCTGCTCATCCTGTATCCTTGGATTTGGAGCCCTTACAGGGTACTATCAGCCGGGCCAACTGAGCCCAGGTTTTTTTAGTGAGCTTGTTACTGCTCCCCCTCCTCCTTTTTCATCCGGGCTTGAGACCGGAAAAGGCGGAGTAACTGTTCCTCCTACTACAGCAGAACCTCCCTGTAAAGGACAACATCTAGTTGCAAAGCCAAATTGTCCTTTAGGGAGAGGTGTCCTCTTACCAGAGTGTTACTAAATTGTAAAAATGGTGTTTTTGGCGATAAAAATTGTCCTTTATAGAGAGGAGTCCACTAGAGTGACTGTCCTCTCATGGAGTATGTCCTACTGTCCTTCTAAGCTATGCAACAAGATTTGATGGGAATTTGGTTCTTTCCCACAATCAGGACTTTAGCTTCCAAACCTGCATTGAGACACTTGGTAAGATGGAATAAATAGCCACTAAACTTTTCACCTTTCTTCAAGTGTAAAACTGCCAACAAACATGTGTGTAGCAGACATACCTACAATATAGACAGTCATAAATCCCTAAACACCATGATTATCATGGCTGTATCATGACAATAATAAATTTCTATATGACCTCTATTAAACGACTGCTCTCCCTTCTCAAAGGTTCGTGCTTTCATTGATCTTATATCTGAAATGTCTTGTAGGAAGAGATAGGAAAGAGTAAGCGCATAGAGATGAGGTTGTTGTTGTTGTGTCCAATGAAGAGCCTCAAATGTCTCCATGCATCTCTATCACAGCAGTTGCAATGTCCTCTATCTTGGGTGTGTAAAGCTACTGCTCTGGGTCCATTTCAATTTTCTGCAAGGCTGCGGCCATTGTTGGACATGAGAATATGTGGGTAGGCGTTGTTAGTTCCACAACAGGACAGTTGTTGCATGTCCTGTAGGTTCTTATGCCATCTGGATTTTCCAATGAAGAGCAAAGAGGTGGTGTAATATAAATGAATGAAAAGACACCTGACAGCTCAAATGAGCACTTTAGATGGCAAAACACCATCTTTTGTATAAAATATGTACAGTAGAAACATCTATGAGAGACTGGAAATAGCTTCACCCTATTCAATTCACAATAGAAGGAGAAAAAAGTTTACCATTCCTCGGCATCCAGTTAACCAGAAATAACACCAATTTTACAACAAAAGTTTATACAAAACCTACCTCCCCAACATACTACCTACATTTTTCTTCAAATTCTCCCATCTCTCACAAAATAACCATCGTGCTTATTTTGACCTAAAAGAGCTTTTACCTACTGTTCATCGGAAAAAGAATCTTCTTCTTTCTTATATCCACTCAATCATATTAGGGTATCAAGCTTGTAAAGCTTGACAACCATCATGATTGGGTGAATTAGAATGTGTCTGCCTTTGTCATTAAGACTGAGAGCACTACTCAGTGGCAGGCCACTGACTTAGCTCCAAAAGAAATGGCCGCCTCTGTCATGAGGAACAGACGCCATGTGCAGCCTCTCCTAACATGGGGTACAAACGCTGCTCATCCTGTATCCCTGGATTAGGAGCCCTTACAGGGTACTATCAGCCGGGCCAGCTGAGCCCAGGTATTTTAGCGAGCTTGTTACTGCTCCCCCTCCTCCTTTTTCATCCAGGCTTGGGACCCACAAAGGCGGAGTTGTAAAAAGAATACAATAGAGAACTTGATTTAATCAAAAACCAGCTTCTTCAATCTGGATACCTACTTCCTATTCATGAAAAGAAATAAATATAGACCTGGAACCCCCAGAAATAACTCCAGCCCATACATCTCCACCTGCTACTTACTATACACTGATTCCACAATTACAATATCCCGCAAACTTTAAAAATTTGGCATAACAACCATCTTTAGGAATTTGCCCTCCATAGCCTCAATTTTAATAAACCCAATCACCTAAAGCATCCATCAAAAACAAGAAAAAAGTTTAGTATACGAAATTCTCTGCCTTAACTGTAATTATGTCTACATTGGCAAAATCTCAAGAGATCTCTCCATTAGAATTAAAGAACACCAAAGAAATAGGTCGAAGCACAACCCAATGAATTAACAGACTATAACACTGATAAGGCACAATTTGGATTATAGATTACAAAAGTACTGAATGAGAAATTTTACCATGGCATGTTTTAAATAGCTACTGTTATCAAGTGTGTAAACAAGATAACTACATACAAGATAACTGTTATCTTGTTTACACACTTGATAACAGTAGCTATTTAAAACATGCCGTGGTACAATTTCTCATTCAGTACTTTTGTCTGAAGATGATAACAACGCTGTTACCGAAACCTCACACACTATTTATTTATTTGGATTTGGTCTTATTACCTTGTTTTAGACTATAACACTGTCTAATTCAACCAAAATTTTTGAGTGTTGAATTAAAGAAGTTGGACTGTATAAATGTTCCCCCACTCAGTATTATAAAGTAACAAATATGCTATGACTGCAGTATGACACCTCTCCCTAAAGGACACTTTGGATCTTCAACTAGGTGTTGTTTATAAAGGTGTTGTCCTTTACAGTAAAAGGTTCTACAATATATAGAGAGATTATCTGTAGAAACTCTAAAGGAAGGTTCCCACAGTGTTGTAAAGTAACAATAGTGTCTCACCACTGCAGTGTTAAACCAACGGTTTGTCCAGGTACCAGCAGATCCTCCATCGGAATCTCTACTACCTCTCCAGCCTGACTGACCACACGGCCCAGTTCCATCTCCCGGTAAGTCTGTGTAGAGGGTGAAAGTACATCTGTTGTGTTGTTGTTGTTGTGTACAATGAAGAGATGTCTCCATACATCTCTATCACAGCAATCACAATGTCCATTATCTTGGGTGTGTAACATTCTTCTCTTCTTCTTCTTTTTTATCTCCACTCAATCATATTAGGGTATCAAGCTTGTAGAGCTTGAGACTTGACAACCATCATGACTGGGTGAAGTAGAATGCGTCTACCTTTGTCATTATGACTGGGAGCACTACTCAGTGGCAGGCCGACTTAGCTCCAATATGAAATGACCGCCTCTGACATGAGGAACAGACGCCATGTGCAGCCGCTCCTAACATGGAGTACAAACGCTGCTCATCCTGTATCCCTGAATTAGGAGCCCTTACAGGGTACTATCAGCCGGGCCAGCTGAGCCCAGGTGTTTTACCGAGCTTGTTACTGCTCCCCCTTCTCCTTTTTCATCCGGGCTTGGGACCGGCAAAGGTGGAGTTGTAACATATACATATACTGTTATAATGACACGTCAATTCTTGTTGCCTGGTATCCATAGATTGGTTCCCCAACCAACAATTATTGTGTTTCATTCAAGTTTCATACAATTTGGATTAATGGCAGCAAAACTGCTAGGTCTATTTAGGACATTTTCTGTGAAACTTTTCTCACTTAGCCTGATATCATTGCTCTTTCTGGAATATCACCTACTCATCTGGTCTTGTTCCCTCGTGATTTTTATGAGGAATGTCTATAAGATGAACAGAATTTTAAATAAAGAGATTTATTAATTGGGAGTAATCTTTGTTTCTTAGCAACACAAGTCCATCATTTAATGGAAGTTTACTGTGTGATTTAACTTTGAATTATCTTTAAATGTTGCTTACTGTGTCAATCTCTTTCTTTATCGAGCATTCTTTGGCAAATAGTTTGTCCTTTATGGAGCATTATACTAGTTTGTTTCAGGCAAAGAGATGCCATGGAATTGTTCCAGAAGTGGTAGCTAACAGAGGTTGTTTTGTCCCAGCACCCCCAGACCTATGCCCCATCGATGCAACAGCAGCAGCAAATGCACCCTCAGCAAGCGCAACAGATGCATCCCCAGCAACAGCACCACATGCAACAGCAGCAGCACTTGCAACAGCAGCAACACTTGCAACAGCAGCACCAGCTGCAACAGCAGCATCAGCTCCAGCAACAACACCAGATGCAACAGCAGCAGATGCAACAACAGTTGCAGCAGCAGCAGCATCAGCTCCAACAACAGCAGCCACCAAACCAAATGCAACAAAGCCAGCTCCAACAACAACAGCAACAGCAGCAACAACAACAACAAAACCAACTTCAACAACAGCAGCAACAACAACAGAACCAACTTCAGCAACAGAACCAGCTACAACAGCAGCAGACTCAACTGCAACAGCAACAACAGAACCAACTGCAGCAGCAAAATCAACTTCAGCAACAGCAGAACCAGATTCAACAACAACAACAACAGCAGCAACAACAGAACCAGCTCCAACAACAGCAACAAAACCAGATCCAACAGCAACAACAGCAGAACCAGTTGCAGCAACAACAACAGAACCAGATTCAACAACAACAGCAGCAGAACCAGCTGCAGCAACAACAACAGCAAAACCAGCTGCAACAACAGCAACAAAACCAGCTGCAGCAACAGCAACAAAACCAGATCCAGCAACAACAGCAGAATCAGTTGCAACAGCAGCAACAGAACCAGTTGCAACAGCAGCAGCAGAATCAGTTGCAGCAGCAACAACAACAGAGCCAGCTGCAACAACAACAGAACCAGCAGCAGCAGCAGCCCCAAGGCCACCCCCAACAACAGCAGCAGGCAGCTGCAGTCTCCCAGCCTCAGCAACAGCCCTCCCCTCCCTCCGCACAGCAACCCAGCAGCCAGATGATGATGGCGGCCCAGCAGCACCCTCCCCAGCAGGTCTCCCCCACCCCTGCCACAGCACAGGACCCCTCCTCTCCCTCCAACTCCATGCCTCAGACTCCAGGTCAGTCATTTTGTGACATCTAGCTGTGTTCATTATTCCCTTGTACACAATGAGACTATACTCATCACAGGATCCTATGCATACATTGGTGAAACTCTCTATGTTGTTGTTTCTTATCCCCTTGTGTAAAGATTACACGAATTCCATGAGTTCATGATCTCATGGAATGGGGTATAGGGGTGCAGCTTTCATTGATCATGGCACCATGATCCAGGCACACTTTGGTGAAAGTCTGACTTTGCCTGTAGTTTGAGACTGTTCCTAACATGGAATCCTTTGCTGCCGACTCTAACATGAGTACAGACACAGCTCCTTTGTATTCCTGGAGTGGGACCATTGTTGAGGACCATCAACCGGATCAGTTGAACTCAGGATTTTTAGAGAGGGAGAGATTTTTAAAGAAACTATAATTTGAGGTAGTTCATTATATGGGGGGGCCTTTGTTGATAACTCTTTAATACAGTGTTTTCAAGTGTCTCAAAGTAGGGCCCTTAATGAATGGTATTAACCTAGCCATTTGATCACAGAATTTTTAAAAGGGATCCCTACCTTTTTCTCAACCTGGCTTGACAATCAACTTAATTGACATAACAATATAAATAAAGGATATCTGTAGATACATCTGATCCTTACACTTTACTGAAAGATGGAGGCTTCCAAAAGCTATTAGTCAAACTTTACTAATTCTACATCTCAAGGGAGAAAGGTGCTTTCTATTAAGGCATAGTGGGATAAATTAAACTTAATTGTTTTTAAGAAAAAGGCATCTCCTTATTGTGCAACTGAAAGTTTCTGACGGCTTGCGCCATCTATCTGAATAAACATCAACTATATGTTGATTTTTAATTATCTCATAATTAGCCAAATACCCATTCTTGATTAATCAAAAATCTTAATTTATCCACCTTGTCCCAGTACACATTTGTACTATTGTTTCACATTAATTGTTTTTGTCAGGATGTGAAAAAAAAAAAGTTTAAGTTATAGTCGATTGAAGAGTTGCTAATAAAAAAAAAGATAGGTTTAAATTAAGAAGTAAATATGCATATTTTCTCTCTCTTTATTCATTCATATATTTATCAGTATATAATCTTATATGGACTTTGTAATAAAGTAGTTTCAATCTCTCTCGTATTATATATGTAACAAGTTGCATACCCAAAAAAAGATCTGCCATTTTTAATAATAAGAAGCTTTTGAATTGATCTCAATTATATTTTATATAAAAAAATTGTTCTTTTTAAAACAATAGCATTTTAAGATAATTGTTTGAAGAGAAAGAGATTGATAACTTGTTTATTCTTTTATCTCCTACAGATGATCCAGCAGCTTTGAACCATCAAAGAATATACATATTGAAGAGGCGGGGATATACTACTCAGCTGGTTTATTTGGTCCAGTCCAGGAAGGTCATGATGTTCTGGGTCTCACCGTTGTAGGAGGGGTTGGAGCTGTAGCCGGGCATTTCTAAATCTCCGGGTCGAAATCTAAACAGAACTAAGATTAATTTATTACTCGCATGTTGTATTTTACACATTACCACAAAATGGTGGTCAATGGTCAAATACATTTTATCCCCCTTTTCTTGCGAAACTCTAGTCAATGGTCAAATACATTTTATCCCCCTCTTCTTGCGAAACTCTAGTCAATGGTCAAATACATTTTATCCCCCTCTTCTTGCGAAACTCTAGTCAAGGGTCAAATACATTTTATCCCCCTCTTCTTTGTGATACCATTTCTCTAATAAAAATAATTAATTAAAAAATAAAAATGAAAATAGTTTTTAATGGTCACGTGTACTATTGGTAGGCTACTTGTTGACACACAACACCACCCCCCTTGAGTTATCTCTCTCTATAAATTGTCTGGACATAGTGCGAAAGTGCTCTGGCGCCTATTGCTTTTGTTTTGTCCGTCCAGTGGTTGTAACCTATATGTGGTTTCTTTTATCCGGTCAGTAATCTCGTATGATCGCACATACTTTGGAAGCAATTTTTCCGTTTTGCCCGGTTTCCTTCTTGAAGATTCTAACAGCACTAAGACCCCAACTTCAAACTTACAAATATGTTCCCGATTTTTTTATGTCAAAGTGGCATTTGTTCATCATAGTCCGGACTTCCTAATTCTTACTGGCCATATCCTTCAGTTGTTCGTTTTCTAGTATGCCACGGGGATGTGACTGGGTATTCTGTGAGCAGGAGTTCAGTCCGCTGCAGCCCAATACTCCCAGCAGCAGCAGCAGGCTGGCCCCACACCACAGCAACAAACTCAGGTGCCGGCCTCAGGTCAATATCAGCGCAGCATAATGGCGCAGCAACAGTACGCCATGGCTCCTCCGCAGAGTAAGTTCTCTCTCATTATTGATCTCACAATCAAGCTTTGCTAGCTCTCCTGTAGAAAGACATTGGATGCTAGAGAAACCCAAGATCACCAAAGAAACTCAACCCCAACTTATGTTTTTAACCTAATGATTCTAATTGATTATGGTGGAGGTTTCAAAATAGTTTCTTGGTAGCATCCTCCCATCATGGCTAACCTTGGTCTCAGCAGAGTAAGTTCTATCTCATTATTGATCTCACAATCAAGATTTGCTAGCTCTCCTGTAGAAGGACATTTAAGCTGGATGCTAGGAAACTCAATAAGATCACCAAATAAACTCAACCCCAACTTATGTTTTTAACCTAATGATTCTAATTGTTTATGATGGAGGTTTCTTGGTAGCATCCTCCCTCCCATCATGGTTAACCTTGGGCTTTCCTAGCAGTTGAGAGGTCTCCAAGAGTTAATTGGATAAGTCTTTATTAATCATCCAATAGCAGTTATTCACGAGAGGTTGTTCTACAGGATCCAACATTTATATATACAACTAGCTACTGACATTGATTTCTTATGTAAAACTAAAGGTAATAAGGCCGAATTCAAATAAATAGTGTGGGATGTTTTGGTAACAATACTGTAGTTCACACTGGGCAAACTATTTTACATTGGGCAAACCACAGTTTACAATATGCAAACCATAGTTCACCTTGGACAAACCACAGTTTATATTGGGCAAACCATAGGTTACATTGGGCAAACCACAGTTTACATTGGGCAAAGCCTTCTTCACACTGGCCAAACCACAGTTTATGTGGGTGCAAACTACAGGGGAAAAAGAAGCTATATTCTTTCAAGTTATGACCTCAAGCTAAGTTGAATTGTTTTTTTTTTTGCTTATCCCTAGTACACGTGGTACAGGCCATGATAATCATGGTGGGTAGTTAGCGACTGCTTTTTACTGTAAGCGCACCACATGTCTACACATATGAAAGCAGTTCGACTTTGCACTTACAAATATGCCAGAGCCCCGTTTGGTTACTTGCACTCGCTTGGTGGGGTTGGACTTTTGCAAGAATCGGGGGGCCATTGGAGCATTTTTTTTTAAACATAAAAAGTGTCCAATGCGGGAATCGAACCCGGGTCGTAGTGGTCGAAACCAAACGGTTTAACCAGCCTTCCACCGACCCCCCTAATAAATCTTTAATGATCAATTTAAGATATTCTCAATCATGTAGACCCATCATTATATCATTAGGAATATTCAAAAAGTATCGCCAAACCCAAAGAACCGTAAAATGATGTATGCATCAAAAACTATCCATGACAGAAAGCTGGGGTAGGTAAGAAAGAGATTGAAATGAGTGTTACTTTCCCCATATAGGCTTGTGGGGAAAAGTGATGAATAATCGGTCAAGATTCCAATCAAATCCCTGCAGGCCGCATTGTCAGCCATTGGAGTTGTTCCTCAGACTGGTGGAAGCAGACTGCTAAATTTGAATGTTACAAAATGGAGGTTGGCAAGAGAGAGGACACCATCCACACAGCACTGCCCCGTGTGATACCAATAAATAGTGATGACACCTGGAAGAAATTCAGCAAGGTGACAGAAACTGTCTCCAAGAGTTTTTTTTTTTTTTTTGCTTTTCCCTAGTACACGTGGTACAGGCCATGATAATAATGGTGGGTAGTTAGCGACTGCTTTTTTACTGTAAGCGCACCACATGTCTATACATGTGAAAGCAGTTCGACTTTGCACTTACAAATGTGCCAGAGCCCCGTTTGGTTACTTGCACTCGCTGGTGGGGTTGGACTTTTGCAAGAATCGGGGGGCCATTGGAGCATTTTTTTTTTTTTTTAACAGAAAAAAGTGTCCAATGCGGGTTCGAACCCGGGTCGTAGTGGTCGTAAACCAAACGGTTTAACCAGCCTAACCACCGATAAGTCTTTATTAATCATCCAAATGTACAATCCATGTACAAATGTGTCAAACAGAGATCCCTAGTGATCCAGCTTACTTCATTTATGGCCAGCTTGCATACTCAGAACAGCTGCTGGGACAAGAGTGTGCCGTGAGCTCAGAGATTGACAGATGCTCAGATGAGGACTAGAAGACCATTTCTAATGGCCAATTAGTCAAAGAATGTCGAGTCAGAGAGTGCTGGTGTGTAGGAGGTCAGTACCAGCAGTACCAGGGAGCTCAGTACACCGCAGCAGCAGGAGGGCAGTACGCAGGTTTCCCTGGCAATCCTCCAGCGGCCTACGCAGGCTCTGCGCAGTACCCAGGCTACTATGCTGGACAGGGCTACCAGTCCCAACAGCCTAGCGCTGGGTACTACTCTCAGTATGGGGGTCAGCCACCGCGCGGACCTTACCAAGGCTACCCTCACTACCGCGGAGCACCTCCCAACCCACAGGCTGGTGCTGCAGCCTCCTACCCTGCCGGTTATCCCACATCCGCTGCACAAGACCCAGCAAACCCTGCAGCAGGCACTACCTACCCCACCTATCCACAGCAGTAGAGCTTCATTTTATACACAAATTAATATCCTTATCTTTTTTTGTTTTTTTTTAATACCTAAATCACTTTTTACATTATCTACTTTATTTTATTTATATATATTTTTACACATATTTATTGTTTTAATGTCATTAATTTGGTAAAACTTCCTGCAAGAGTCGGCCTAAATAAAAAAAAAAAGAATTTCTTCCTGGTCTCTTATTAAAGACTGAGGTTGTTCTATCTGGCCATTTGTTCATTTTAAAAGGTTGCCAGCTTATTGGCCATTGCTTGCAGGAAGTTTTACTCTCATTTTTAGTTCTCATCACAGGCTCTTTTTTAAAAAAAAATCTTTTTGTTTTTTAATGTTTGGAAAAAAAAAAGAACAATCCAATAGAATTATCCATAAGGTAATCTTTTGGAATATGCAAAAAAAAAACTTTTTTTCCCTTGAATTTTTTTGTGTACTGTATAATAATTTTTTTTATGTTGGCATACACACACACAATTTTAGGAATGGCAATTAATTGGTAGTATGTATCAGCAAAAAATCAATCCTTCCTATATTCATAGACAAAACTTAAGGAAGTTGTACCTTAAACATGTATATCGGGATTCAGACAATAACTCTGAAAAATATTACAGTGACCTTTATTGAAGACACACAAGATAACTAATAAGTGTGAACAAAATTGCCTCCGTCTCCCTAAAAAAAATATAGACGACCTGGTGACATTAAAAATTTTCAACTTCTTCAAGTTTTGTCCATGAATGTATGTTGATAATAATAATAAAAAAGCCTATAATAAAATTTTTATAAAATTAATAATAAGTTTTGTTTCATACCAATTATGTAATTTTTATAATTATGCCCCTTTCCTTCATGTTTAATCATTAAACATGTACATGAAGAGACTGATATAGATCCAGGAAGAAATCTTCTTAAACAGATAAGTATAAATGATAAGGCACAATTTGGATTATAGATTATAAACACAAGGTAATAAGACCAAATCCAAATAAATAAATAGTGTGTGACGTTTCAGCGTTGTTACCATCTTCAGACAAAAGTACTGAATGAGAAAGTACTGTGGTATAATTTCTCATTCAGTACTTTTGTCTGAAGATGGTAACAACGCTGAAACATCACACACTATTTATTTATTTGGATTTGGTCTTATTACCTTGTGTTTAGAAAGTATAAAATTTGACCCAAGTTGCTGAATGAAGTGTTGGCAATTGATACTTAATGTGAATCTTCCTGTCAACCTTGATTAGAATCTCTGGTGCTAAAATAGAGGGCGCTTTTTTTCTACGAGCCTTACTGCCAACACTTCTCAGCATCTTGGTCATCAAATGTTTTTTTTTTTTTTCACCTTTTAATAATTGTGTATACCCTTTTGTATGTGTTATATATATATTTTTCACTTTTTGTTTGTTTTTCCAATCTTTTTTGTAAAATTTGCATTAAGATGTTCACAACCATAATTGCATATTGGCTCTATGTGTTTCTATATACAATAATCGTGATAAATTATATTTAAAAGAAAGATCAAACCTTTTTTGACACTCAACATTTCTTTGTTAATATAATGGTGAGATTTTTGGGCCATTGAAGAATATAAACTAAAAAATTTGCCATTATATTTACAGTAGAAACTCTCTCTAAAAAACATCTATTGCAGAGCCAAAGTGTCCTTTAAAGAGAGGTATCTGCTTTACAAAAGTTTTGTCCATGAGTGTAATTATTACAAGCTTCAAATGTTAGTTTTTTTTTGTGTTTCCTTATATAAAAATTGTCTTTTTTATATCGCTATTGTCACTCACCGAGATGCCGGCTGTTTTACACGTGTATTACTTTCTTAGATCCAATCAAGATTTAATTTGTTACCTTATATGTGTATTGGGATTAGCAAAATTGTTTAACTTGTTTTTAAGTGTGTCGTCTTTCTGATCATTTGTAAGAACGTTAACATTGGTATAAATATTTCTTAAATTTAATTGTTTGTGTCTTTTTTTTTTTTTTTTACCCGTCTATTTTATGGTATAAAATCTCACATGATACTGTATACACCCATATATTTCAATATGGTGCATTTTCTGTTTCAATCTACTCTCCTATTAATTGAGAATGGCTGGGATATATGGTAAGATAATATTCTTTTTATTGGTATTGTCCCAATTATCAGAAGTTTTTGGTATTTTATTACAGTAAAACTCCGCTAAAACAAATCTGGGTTATAGTGAACCTTCCCTTTATAATGTACCTGAAATAATCCCCATTTTTATTTAATATACAGTGAACTATGGCTATAACAACCCACTCGCCCAAAATATAGCTTGACACCTGGAGCTCCAGAACACATTTTGGCTTGTAATAGATGTACTAAACAGGACCTTTGAAAAATGCCGCTGCTTATCATAAAATAGCTCGAGGAGCATGGACTCATGGAATTTGTGTAATCTTTACACAAGGGGATAAGAAACAACAACAGTGAGATATGGCTATAATGAACCATGGCTATAGTGAACCACATGTTGTTGTTGTTGTTTCTTATCCCCTTGTGTAAAGATTACACGAATTCCATGAGTTCATGCTCCTCGAGCTGTTTTATGATGAGCAGCGGCCTCTCCCAAAGGTCCTGTTTAGTGCATCTAATGCAAGCCAAAATGTGTTCTGGAGCTGCAGGTGCCAAGCTACATTTTGGGAACCACATGTTCAGTCCCATTGGGGTTTGCTATAGAGAGGTTTTACTGTATTTGTGTGTGTATTAAACATTATACCTATTTCTAAAAATATATATTCATATAAGATTGCATGGAGTCATGCAGTTATGTGATAAGTTTCCCAGCTTGTGGGTTGCAAAGAGAATATATATATGTGATATAAAAGGCTTATGATATTGTCTTGTCTCGCAGTTCTTTTGATTGGACCCTTGGAAGAGTGATTTCTTTCTTTTTTTAATGTAAATGTTTGGTAGTTTGTGAATACAATAGAACTTCTCATGAAAGATGGCCTTAAAACATTTTTGTTTCAATTTATTATCTTAATGTATCTTCTTCTTCTTATTTCTTATCTCCACTCAATCATATCAGGGTATCAAGCTTGTAATGGTGTCTGCTGGGGATGAGTAGACCTCATCAATGGATGAGTCAATACAGTCGATAATGTGTATCGTATATTGTATAATTATAGGATACAATTATAATCATTTTGTAAGTGCAAAGTCGAACTGCTTTTCACATGTGTAGACATGTAGTGCACTTACAGTAAAAACAGTTGCCTACCTTCTACCCACCATGATTACCATGGCCTGTACCACATGTACTAGGGATAAGCAAAAAAATATATATATAATCATGGAGACTGAATTCATGGATTAAATATACAATCTTGGTAGGGTTGGAATATAGGTCTTGTCTTGAGGCTCCCATGCATTCAAAGAGGTGAGCCTAAAAACTTGAATATTTCCAGTCTATTCTGGAGTTGGTCTTTTCATTGAAGCTTGTCTGAACAAGTCATTTTAGATTTTACAAGGTTGGTTGGTTGCTCAGGGAGGTTGTTGGTCATTACTCATGGGAGGTTCTAGTGTTCCCATTTTAATTTGTATCTACCAATATATAATTGGGACTATACAGTAGAACTACCTCTCTGTAAAGGACAACACCTAATTGCAAAGCCGAAAGTGTCTTTTAGGAAGAGGTGTCCTCCTACCGGAGAGTTTCTATAGAGTAAAAATGGTAATTTTGAAAATAAAAACTGTCCTTTATAGAGAGGTGTCCTCTAGCACGAGTGTCCTCTCATGGAGGTTCTACTGTATTTACTCTATGATAAAGGAGTTGGTATAGGTGATAGTAACCAATGTTAATGAATCAACACCGATGCTATGATCCTTTTAATTTTTCAGAACTTTGTGAGCAATCAGATAACTTTTGTAAACATAAGGCAATAAGACCTAATTCAAATAGTATGGAAAATGATTATCCTTATAATAAATGATTATTTAAAAAAAAATTTTGGCAATGTGTTTCTTTTCACACATTTATAATCATCAAATATTATCTCTACAGACTTTACTGCAATGGTTTAATAAAAAAAATGATCATTTTGTGTATAGTAAGGTCTGTAGAGATAGTATTTGATGTTATATATGTGAAAAGAAACACATTACCAAAAAAATAATTGTTTCAAATTTTATCTATATAGATGGTGATTGAAATTATAAATTATTATTATGATAACATTATTTATTTTATTTTATTTAACAGTTGGGAGAGACACGCCATATCCACAATTAGGATAATTGCGTGTATATATATTACATTATGAACGAAATACTTGATGAGGAAAGAGTTTCTTTATTACACAAAATTAGTTCACAAGCTTTCGGGCACAATCACCCTTCTACTGGTGTAAAACGAGACAAAATTATTAGTGGCATTCAGCAATAGACCTTCCTGAAATATATGATAATTTAGTACTGGAACCTCCTACCTGAAAGATCTAGTTTTCATTAACTTACTTATACTTTTACACGTCAATGGCAATTTTGGTTTATTTTATTTTATTTTATTTCTATTTTATTTTGTTTTATTTCGTTTAACAGTCGTTGTTCATACTTAGTTTCTGTAATAGCCAAGTATTGAATGTATTATACGTTTATTTACTTGCTTTGCTTAATTTTATGAATGATCCTCCAATATTATGTTAATTTTCTCTGGCACAATTTTACATATCTGTCTTATTTTCTTACTTTTTGTATATATGTATATAGCTGAATGCCACTAATAATTTTGTCTCGTTTTACACCAGTAGAAGGGTGATTGTGCCCGAAAGCTTGTGAACTAATTTTGTGTAATAAAGAAACTCTTTCCTCATCAAGTATTTCGTTCTTAAAGTTTAGTGAAGGAATTATTACTTCAATATTACATTATATACAATTAACACAATTGAACATTAGGAATTAAACGTTCGATGTCAAATTTTGCATATAGCAATTAGAAATAGTAGCTTGAAATATGTACAGTCAACACTTTCGCTTTGAAATATACATCCTGCAGAATCTATTAAACTTAATGTATTGGTCTTTATTGCAAGCAACTTGTTTTGTATTAGTCAGGTAAAGTTGGTTTTCTTCCCTTAGATCAGAAGTTAATGGACAGTTTATCAGAAGGTGTTCAGTTATTATTATGAAAATCTTTTATATCTTGTATTTTTAGTCTATAATCCAAATTGTATACCTAATCATAGGGTAAAAAAGTTTTTAATTCTTATTTTTTTATAGTTTTTTTTTTTTTTTTACCTTTTATTTTATATTACTCTTTTTTTTAGCTTGAATCGTAATTTTTATCTTTTTTTGATTGAAAAAAGTTACGTCTTTTTCCTGAAAGCTTGCTGAGTTTTCTAATAAAGTTATTGAGCTGATAGAATCTGTTTGTTGATTCATTATCGTTATTGATTAGGACTTACTGTTAATTGGGACTATATATATATTTTTGCTTTGCCAGCTATTCTCATTTAAAGAGAGTAGATTGAATAACACTCCAAATCTATCCATTAAGCATTTTTATTCTCTTTTTCTTTTTTCCTATGCTGATTTGTCTCACTGTAATATGTAAATAGAATATCTCTACCCCTTCCTCTCTATATATGCCCGTGTGTATATATATATATATATGGTGTCTGCATATACTGCTGTTTCCCCTCACAATCTTTACTTTTATATTCCCCAGAATCATATATATATATATATGTGGTATTTATGACATGGTCTTTATTATTTTTATCTCTATTCATGATAAAAGTGTGAAAAAAGTTTTAAAATTACAAAATATTATCTCACAAAGAGTTTCTTTTTATTAAAAAACGCTAGCTTTCAAGTGATAATCGCTCTTCAACGGACTTAATAAAACATCGACTGTATACTACCAGAAATATTTACAAAAATATATTGTAAATATTTATGGTAAGATAAAATCGATATTTTACCATTAAGCCCGTTGAAGAGCGATTATCACTTGAAAGCTAGCGTTTTGAAATAAAAATAAACTCATTGTGAGATAATATTTTGTAATTTTAAAACTTTTTATCTCTGTTGTATCTTTTTGTTGATTTGTAAGTTCTTTTTCTCTACTGATTAACCAACTCTCTTTGATGTTGTTACAATCATCTTATCTAGAGAAAGTCAATTAATAACAAGGAGTAGGCCTCAGCTCTTTTTCTATTCCAGTACTACTTCAGTCTTCTTCCTGAGTAGATACTCTTCTTGCCCAACTCAGATGTGAATTTGGCTTGGAAGGAAATGGAATCATAAGACCAAAAAGTCATATCTCCCATCAAAATCGACTCAAAAACTAGGTGTCAACTATTGGCACAATTTCAAGGGATTTCATTAGTTTCTCAAGGGTTCCTGATATCAAAGCTTGACTTGAATTAATCAGGGCTATAGTCTGAAGACCTGCAATGTCATATCTCCCATCAAAATCAACTCAAAAACTAGGTGTCATCTATTGGCACAATTTCAAGGGATTTCATTAGTTTCCCAAGGATTCCTGAAATCAAAGCTTGACTTGAATTAATTAGGGCTATAGTCCGAAGACCTGCAATGTCATATCTCCCATCAAAATCAACTCAAAAACTATTTGTCACATCTATTGGCACAATTTCAAGGGATTTCTTCAGTTTCCCAAGGGTTTCTGAAATCAAAGCTTGCCTTGAAGTAATCAGGGCTATAGTCTGAAGACCTGCAATGTCATATCTCCCATCAAAATCAACTCAAAAACTAGGTGTCAACTATTGGCACACTTTCAAGGGATTTCATTAGTTCCCTACAAGGGATTCCTGAAATTAAAGCTTGCCTTGAAGTAATCAGGGCTATAGTCCGAAGACCTGCAATGAGCTGGATAGAAGGGGTCAAAAAACCAGAAGGTCACTAGATGATCTGTGAGTGATGCTCACTAACAAATCAAATTGAAGAATATTTGGTTCATATAGTCACCAAAAGTTGACTTGAAGGACACTAACAAACAATCCGAAACTATGGTCTCTGTGTGGGTGTTGTGTCAAGAGTTTGCCGAGATGGTTAAGAGTTGGCACATAAATTTTGACGTCTATTTCAACAGAAGATATGCTCTTTCTTTTTAGGGATCAATTTCGTTCTGACACCATGGTGTAGTGTATTGATAGTAGTAATAATGATTATAATATGGCTATCTTAATAGAATATTATCATCATTTTTTTCTGATTTCGGGATTGCACTAAATCAGCCAGTTCTCTACCTAATTTAGGAGTTGAAATAAATGACAAGGTTTCATCCTATACCAAATAGATAAGGCACAATTTGGATTATACATTATAAACACAAGGTAAATAAGACCAAATCCAAATAAATAAATAGTGTGTGACGTTTCGGTAACAGTGTTGTTACCATCTTCAGACAAAAGTACTGAATGACCTTTCCATTTAGTACCATTCAGTACTTTTGTCTGAAGATGGTAACAACGCTGTTGCCGAAATGTCACACACTATTTATTTATTTGGATTTGGTCTTATTACCTTTATCCCATACCAAAATTATTCTAAAAAAGGGATCAGATTTCAGGAAAATATTTACCTTTTTTTATATAGATAAGGCAAAATTTGGATTATAGATTATAAACACAAGGTAATAAGACCAAATCCAAATAAATAAATAGTGTGTGACGTTTCGGTAACAGCATTGTTACCGAAACGTCACACACTATTTATTTATTTGGATTTGGTCTTATTACCTTGTCTTTTTTATATAAAAACTTTTGATAAAGGAGACAGAGGGGGGGGTTATAAAATTCTGATTGATGTGAATATACTCCATTTACACATTTACCATCCAGTCCACAAATACGTTTTTTTTTTTTTTTTACTTGAATAGAAGAGTTGTGGCTTATTCATTGTTATTATTTACAATACAATAAATCGGAAGGTATGCCTATAAAATGAATGAAGAATTTCTGTTTAGAGAAATATCAGCATTTTTAGAAAAAAATAATTCATAGATATCTTTTTGTATAAGCAATTGTGATGATAAAATGACAATATATGGTGATGTGTGTTTTATTATTTTGTGTATTAGATGTGTGTGTTTTTAGGTTTGATCATTAAATCATTAAATTAGAGATATGGCTTGCTTGCATTCTTTTTATATTATTATTTATTATTAGAATTTGTAAAAAACTCTTTTTGATATATTCATGACTGATGTAAAATTCATACCATTGAGTTTAAATGTGAATGAAACCTAAAAAAAATTTTTTTTTTTTGTTAGACTGTGAAATATGTTAATTTAATATTTTTCTTTGATGTGAGGAAAGGACACAGAAGTTTTAATCTAAAAAAAAAAAAATGTCATTAAAAATTATTTGATCTTTAAATGTCAATATATAAGAATAACAAATGATACAAGAAAATAAGACCTAATCCAAATAATTTATTAGTGTGTGACGTTTCAGCAACATTGCCACCATCATCAGACAAAAGAATAAATTTTTATTCATTTTATTCTTTTGTCTGATGATGGTGACAATGTTGTTGCTGAAATGTCACACACTAATAAATTATTTGGATTAGGTCTTATTTTCTTGTATTATAATCTATAATCCAAATTGTGCTTTATCAAAAATAACAAATGAGGAAATTATCGAAACTTGGAAAATATTTGTAAAAGAATTATCAATATTGGACAAAATATTCCACACTATTTATTTATTTGGATTTGGTCTTATTACCTTGTGTTTGATATTTAAATGTCAATATATAAGAATAAAAAATGAGGAAATTATCGAAACTTGGAAAATATTCGTAAAAGCAATATATTGTACAATATTGATATTGGACAATATTCTGAAATAGATACCATATTTAAAAAATTAAAAGTGAGTATAAAAATGTATTAGATCTTCAAAGGAACTGAGCTTTAAGATCTAAATAATGAGATAACCCTAATATGAGTTTCACACATAATCCTCTGACAGCTAAAATCCAGAAAACTCAAAATCCCAGCAGAGACAAAAATTCTGACAACTCAAAATTCCGACAGCTTAAAATTCTGACAACTCAAAGTCTCTGACATGATCAGATACCAGCAAATACAAATTAAACCATTTTACTGTGTTTGGTGGGAAGAATATTTATAAAATATATTTTACATCAACAGAATAATTTTTTTTCTAATTTAATTTGTGTCTGGAGTTTTGATCTCAGGAGTTTAGGTTGTCAAGATTTCAGCTGTAAGGATTTTGACCCAAACACCCTTAATTAAGTATAATCTCTCTAACCTAACTATATAGATTAACTACATTTAATCCTAACTTATTCCCTTTTATAAAGCTATACAATCAGTTTAATTATACGCCACAGTCATTTATAAGTATTATTAGTCAGTTTAAATATTAGTTACGAACGGAGAAATATCGTCCAGGATAGCCTAGTGGACATGGCACCTGCCCGGTAAGCAGAAGGTTGTGGGTTCGATTCCCGCTCCTGGACACTTTTAATTTTCCGTTCGCCATTACTCTTCATATTTTTCACCCTCCATACGTCATCCATTCATATATAGACCATCACTCTTCATATATTCAACCTTTTCATACGTCATCCAAAAGTTAGAAATATTAAATTATTTCTCTTTGAAATTAAAAATGATTTTTCATAAATAAAAAGAAACTTATGCGGTTAAACTGGTTGTATAGCTTTATAATTATACGCCGCAGTCATTTATAAGTATTATTCCCTTTTATGTTCCCTATAATTCAATGAATGGTTAAATTACCCCAGGACTATAATGGAAAAGCTGAGACAATGGAACCTAATGGAGATTGTTTAAATGACTTGAGGAATAAGTAACAACAACAACATTGGTTAAATGGATTATGGTACACAGGTGAGTCTCGTCTAAGAGATCCTAAAACATGGCTAAAATAGGTCTCTCTTGAAGGTGGGCTCTCATCGGAGACTTAGTTTAGTTGAAAACTTCTCATGATTTGACCTGCCATGACATCAGTCATTCATAAGAGAGATACCAGGTTTGGCTATGTTTTTAGGCTCTCTCATGGAACACTCTACTGTAATGTTAAAGAGAATTGGTCAGATTTTTAAAAAAGGTAAAATTATAGAAAGAGCATTAAGTTAGAGAGATTGTATACTACACCTATCCCCCGATTTACACGGTAGATACGTTCCTGAGAAAAACGTGTAAATCGGGGGATAGGTGTACACAGAAATAAAAATAAAATGCATTGACAGGTTAAAATATGTAGTCAGCACATAAACTTGGGATTCCTCGTGAGATGTGTACACAGCGCATGTGTTCAATCACAGTAGCATTTAGTATAGTGCGATAAAAACAAAAAAAAAAACTTATTTAGAAAACCGTGTAAAAGCGAAAACGTGTAAAAAAAAGTACCGTGTAAATCGGGGGATAGGTGTATATATAAATGGGTTCCATTTTTATTAGATAAAAAGTTTGATGATTTTGTGTTGTTTTTTGTTGATTGACAGACTTCTCCTTTAAATGTATTATTTATTATACATACAATAAGAAAACACAATAAATACAAAAGATAATAGTGGCTATATATATATTTCTAATCAAGTTTTGTTCGTCACTTTTTAACAACAACAACTTTTTTATATATTAGGTTATCATCATATCCAATCTCACAGAATATATATATTTATTTTTATAAAATTAAATATTCCAACATTTTGACCCCTTAATGAAGTGTGTTACTGTAAGAATATAGAAATAAAAGAATTTTTCATAGTTCCCAAAATAACCATGCAGTTGGATTTAAAGAAACAGGGAGTATTAATGTCAATGAATTTAATGTTAATGCACAATTTTTGAATTCTAGATGAAATTTGAATTGGTGATGTAAATCCCAATTATATATGGTTTTGGACATGATAATCATGGTGGGTAGTCAGAACCTGCTTTAACTGTAAGTGCACCAAATGTATACATGTGTGGAAAGCAGTTCAACTTTTGTCTTCTTTTTCTTTCTTATCTCCACACTGGGTGAAGTAGAATGCGTCTGCCTTTGCCATTAAGACTGGGAGCACTACTCAGTGGCAGGCCGACTTAGCTCCAAAAAAAAATGGCCGCCTCTGACATGAGGAACAGACGCCATGGGCAGCCGCTCCTAACATGGAGTACAGACGCTGCTCATTCTGTATCCCTGGATTAGGAGCCCTTACAGGGTACTATCAGCCGGGCCAGCTGAGCCCCGGTTTTTTAGTGAGCTTGTTACTGCCCCCCCCCCCCCCCTCCTTTTTCATCCGGGCTTGGGACCGGCAAAGGCGGAGTTCAACTTTTGTAAAGCTTGAGACTTTTGCTGGTGTCTGCCGGAGATGAGTAGAGCTCATCAATGGATGAGTCAATACAGTCAAGCCATTGATTACAAAGTACACTCATGGACAAAACTTAAGGAAGTTGTACCTTTCAGCATGTATATCGGGATTCAGACAATAACTCTGAAGGATACACTCATGGACAAAACTTAAGGAAGTTGTACCTTTCAGCATGTATATCGGGATTCAGACAATAACTCTGAAAGATATTACATGAAATAACCAAGTGTGGGAAAAAAATAGATGACTGGTTACATCGAAGATTTTCCACTTTCTTAAGTTTTATTCATTAGGGTATATAATCAGTTCAATGATGGAGACAATTTTGTTTAAATGTACCCACACATAACACCTTTTTTTTCTTTAGTACAAGAGGACTTTAGTACAAGACTGTAAGAGGAAATGTCTTAAATCTAATTTGGTCTAAGTGATGGGTTATCTACAAGGATTGTATTTGGGACAGGAAAGGTTGGTCTTAAAACATTAGGTCTTTTTTAAAATTATTATCCCTAGTACATGTGGTACAGGCCATGATAATCATGGTGGGTAGAAGTCAGCGACTGCTTTTACTGTAAGTGCACCACATGCCTACATATGTGAAAGCAGCTCGAATTTTGCACTTACAAATATGTAAGAGCCCGGTTGGTTACTTGCACTCGCTGGTGGGGTTGGACTTTTGCAAGAATCGAGGGCCATTATTATTTATTTATTTAAGTAACCCAGGTTCCTGAAGCGTACAGAAGTCGCCAACTACCCGGGATGTCCTTCTGACCTAAGTCTTCTTGGATTTATATACAATGCTAGTGGAAGTCCAATTAATGAGGTGTTGCCAGGCAGATTTCTTTCTTGGGAGATTTTCTAGGGATGCTGGACATATGTTGGTGATACCTAGGAGAGTGGCTGTCTGGAATCTTTGGTATTGGAAGGTTGGGCAAGTGAAGAGGAGGTGGTCTACGGTTTGGTCTTCATCTTGGCAGTGGGGGCAAGTTGGGTCTTCTTTCGATACCGTTGCAAGGTCTGCCTGAATGTAGCCATGGCCGGTCAGGATTGTTGTGGAGGTAGATCCATGCTTGATGTTTCGAAGCATTTGGAGGAGTAGTTTCGGGGTAGCAGCAAATCTTCGTAGATTTCTGGTGGAGTAATCTTGGATGTAGAGGTCTGTCCACATTTTGAGGGCTATCTGTTCTTTTTTACCGCGCGCGACACTCTTTGGGAGGGTGGTAAAGGATAGTGGCAAATTAGAATGTGCTGCAGCCTTTGCCGCCTGATCCGCCAGTCGAGGGCCATTGGAGCATTTTTTTAATTATGAATAAAGTGCCCAATGCAGGATTCGATCCCGGGTCCTAGTAGTCGAAAACCAACGGTTTAGACCATCCTTCCACCGGACCCCTACCTTAAAGTCTTGAGAACCAACTATCATGGAAAACCATTTAAGGTCTTTACTACGGGGCTCTGGCACATTTTGTAAGTGCAAAGCCGAACTGCTTTTCACATGTGTAGACATGTGGTGCACTTACAGTAAAAGCAGTCGCCTACTTCTACCCACCATGATTATCATGGCCTGTACCACGTGTACTAGGGATAAGCAAAAAAAAAACCTATCACTGAAGTTTGATAGTTATCATGATCAAAGAGGTTGGTTTCAATGGATAAAAGTTAGACCAGCATCTTGACCTTAATAAAAAGGAAACTGTAATAAACATAAGGTTTACTGTAATAGGATTCTTAGTGTGAAAATGTATAGATAAACTTTTCACACAATACTCTTCTTCAAGACCTATGTCGTCTCAAAAACGTTAAAGAAACAATTCAAGAATTTTTTTTACTACATTTTCAAGATTTGTGTGATATAAACAATTCAATACAGTCCAACTTGTATAATTCAACACACACAATTGAACTTCAATATTTCAAAGGAAGCTGGGTCAATATAAGAAAATTGCCAGTCATATATATAAACAGCCTCTCATTCCATAAAATGATTGTAACACTCGTGTTTGTATGCATTTTTTTTTACCTTATATATATTTTTATTTTTAAATGTTTGTAATGACCCCTTTAAAAAAAAATTAAAATATGTATTTTTTTTTTCATTTTTTAATGAAATTATTTGATATAATAAATTGTGTCCCAACCCAATACCTGTGTGCCTTTTTCTTTCTTCTATTGTCTTCTTTTTCTTTCTTATCTCCATTCAATCATATCAGGGTATCAAGCTTTGACAACCATCATGACTGGGTGAAGTAGAATGCGTCTGCCTTTGTCATTAAGACTGGAAGCACTACTCAGTGGCAGACCGAGAAAGTGGCAGGCCTTCTCTTGTAAACTAGAACATTCATAGCGTGTGATATTCATGGTTATTTACACTAAATGCTAAACTTAAAAAAAAAAAACAGAATAAAGGAAAGATTTATATAAAGAGAATATTTATTTATTTCAACACACAAAACGTGATATCCCCGTTAGGGATAATTGTCATATACACCTATCCCCCGATTTACACGGTAGATACGTTCCTGAGAAAAACGTGTAAATCGGGGGATAGGTGTACACATAAATAAAAATAAAATGCATTGACAGGTTAAAATATGTAGTCAGCACATAAGCTCGGGAGATTCCTCGTGAGATGTGTACACAACGCATGTGTTCAATCACAGTAGCATTTAAAATAGTGCGATAAAAACAAAAAAAAAAAAAAACTTATTTGGAAAACCGTGTAAAAGCGAAAACGTGTAAAACAGGTACCGTGTAAATCGGGGGATAGGTGTATATGCAAATAGTAAGCTACGACTCAGGCAAATCAAGGCCCCAGTAACAATCAAACGAAATTCCGAATATCATTTGTTGGTTGGAAGTAGATTCAGAAAAAAGACAGCCACATCAACTAATAATTTATTAAACTCCCGACGTTTCAGTGACCTACTGTCATTTTATTTTAAACGCTGAAACCACTGGGACCTATGACTGTTGTTACTTGTGGTACGACATATATACACGAAGAAAAAAAATCCTAACAAAAATATGTCGAGTTTTGTATCTAATAAACAGAGGGGGACTCTAACTAGAAACAATGCAGCTGAAGCATGGCGTTTGCTTGAGAAGACCCTTTTAGCGATGCCTCCTGCAAAAATGTAAACTACAGTTTGTAACTACTATAGGTGATATTTCTGTGCCGTAGATGAATTTCTTGATTGAAAATTATATCTAAATTATAAATAAGGATACGGACCACAAATTTGAAATCTCGGAATTTAGCTGCTAACGTGTCGGTGTTTGGAACAGTTCCAAGAAGACCCTCACATAGACTTCCAGATCATCTGGCCAACAGCAATACCAGCAGATGATTAGTGCTATGTTGCTTCAATAGCGTGTTGACAGTTTCACGACACTCAAAGAAACATTTTAAAAATGTTGCTGTATGAAGACGCACGCTAAACATCCATTTAAACAACTACACAAAGTGCATATCCTATTTCTGGATAAATTGCTTGGTTTTTATTGAATTCTGGAATGTGTCCTTTTAAAGAGTTTAGTAGATGTTTTAAATGATTTTTCTTTGATAAAGTTGCTTTTTTTATGTGTAAATATGTTATTATCGGCCCTATATATCTACATTCGTCGTTTCCTGAGAGCTCTTGGTTCTAGGATAGTCTATATCCTATCACAATTCAGACAATCCTGGCAATGGTAGACCAAGCACTAGATTGACCACCCGGTAGAAGATTGATTAGTGACAGATTGAGATAGTTCAAGGGTAATGCGAAAATGAGTAAACTATTTTTGTGACGCGTATGATTCCTTTTGATCTAAAACAATTTTCTACCGCCTGGAATGACGCAATGTTTTTTGTTGGGAATCTTTCTTCTTCGTATATATATGTCGTACCACAAGTAACAACAGTCATGGGTCCCAGTGGTTTCAGGAGTCAAATGTTAACACAAAGGACGAGGCAGGTTGGATGTCACCTCAGAGAAGTCAGCTGGTGTGGCACAGGCAAGGTCCAGGGGGGGTCTTCTTTCTTATCTTCACTCAATGTGATAAAATAATGGGAGGATTCACCACTGATGAGTCAGGCCCTCCCATTATTTTCCCATTGCAGTAAAGTCAGTTGAAAGTTGTTTTAGTCCAAAAAGAATAATACGCGTCGAAAATAGTTTAAATTTCTTATAACAGATGAACTGCATCACATTAAAATGATTAAAATAGTAAGATTATTTGATCTGGTTCCTTTCAATCCATAAAAGTTGTTGGGCAGTATGCATCAAAGCTTTCTTTCCAAGGCAAGTCTTTTGATGATATCATAGGGTCTTCTCTAAAAGTTGTTGGACAGTATGCTTGTCCTTTCTCAGAGCTTTCTTTCCAAAGAAAGTATTTTGATGATATCGTAGGTGATGTATATAGTTAAATTTTTTTTTACACAAATAAATTTACTGGCAATGCGTTTCTTTTTAAATATCATCAAATATTATCTCTACAGACCTTACTGAGAGGGTTCCCTACTGATGAGCCAAGCCCTCTCATTCAATAACTCATATCATTGCAGTAAGGTCTGTAGAGATAATATTTGATGATATTTAAAAAGAAACGCATTGCCAGTAAATTTATTTGTGTAAAAATTTAACGATAGATGGCAATAAAATTTAATTTACTGATGTATATAGTTGTTTATTTGTTTTGCATATTTTTCATTTTTAAATTAATCTCATAATTTAGTCTGTGAAAATAAAATATTGGACTGGTGACGAAAACAAAACTGAAAATAGATGGCTTAATGTTATGTAGTTGTGATATATAATTAATTGTGATGTTTATGTAATTTTGATCTTCATTGAATAATATATATAAAGTTTAAATGTGTTTTAAACTTTAATAACAAACACAAAACAGTAGGGTCTTCATTATAAGTTTTTAGGTAGCATGCTTGTGTACTCTCAAAGCTTTTTTTCCCCAAGGCAAGTCTTTTGATGATATCGTAGGATCTTCTTTATAAGTTGTGCTTGTCCTCTCAGAGCTTTCTTTACAAGGCAAGTCTTTTGATGATATCGTAGGGTCTTCTTTATAAGTTTTTGAGTAGCATGCTTGTGTACTCTCAAAGCTTTTTTTCCCCAAGGCAAGTCTTTTGATGATATCGTAGGATCTTCTTTATAAGTTGTGCTTGTCCTCTCAGAGCTTTCTTTACAAGGCAAGTCTTTTGATGATATCGTAGGGTCTTCTTTATAAGTTTTTGAGTAGCATGCTTGTGTACTCTCAAAGCTTTTTTTCCCCAAGGCAAGTCTTTTGATGATATCGTAGGATCTTCTTTATAAGTTGTGCTTGTCCTCTCAGAGCTTTCTTTACAAGGCAAGTCTTTTGATGATATCGTAGGGTCTTCTTTATAAGTTTTTGAGTAGCATGCTTGTGTACTCTCAAAGCTTTTTTTCCCCCAAGGCAAGTCTTTTGATGATATCGTAGTGTCTTCTCCATAAGTTGTGCTTGTCCTCTCAGAGATTTCTTACCAGAGCAAGTCTTTTGATGATATCGTAGGGTCTTCTCCATAAGTTGTTGGGCAGCATGCTTGTTATCTCAGAGCTTACTTTCCTGGGCAAGTCTTTTGATGATATCGTAGGGCCTTATTTATAAGTTTTCCGTAAATTCCATCCTCGACCTTCTTCATGCTGATTTTCTCTAAATCACAATACCGCTGGTTCTTTTCATCTTCAGACTTCCAAATCTTTCCTTGATATTATTTCAAAGACATATTTATTATTCTATAAGTCTATGACATTCCCATCATTCGGCGTCAGCATTATGTCTCGAAATCCTGTAGCTTTACCCTTTTTGACTTCTTTAGAATCCAGGTCTTATAGGCAAATGTGCATACACTTCAAATGAAGCGTTGGGCAAAGTAAATTTTGGTTTCAAGCGACATCGTTTTTGATGTGCTTTCCCTCGTCTTTCTAGTTTCAGTAATTTTCTATTGTCATCAATGTTTCTATTGATTATTATTATTGTGTGTTAAAATGAAGGATTCTGAAGACATTCATCTACCACTATTTGTTTTGAGGAATTCATAAGTCTACCTGTTGGTTATCATTTATCTTACTTTGTACATGGAAAGTCATATTCCTCTACCATTAAGTACCTCAGATGTTCCCATCAACACCCAATTACTCTGTATACTAAGGAACTAAGCTCCACCACCACATATGGTATAGACCATGATAATCATGGCAGGTAGAAATTAGAGAATACTTTTACTGTGAGTACACCACATGTCTATATATACATGCAGTTCAACTTTGAACTTACAGAACACCAGGAAGAGCGCTATATTCATTATTTAAAAAAAAAAAAAACAAAGTATATAGGGATTTTTAAAAAATATATTTCTTCAAATTAAATAGCTATTAATCAAAAATATTCAAATTTACAAACTATGAAAGCTCTATATGATAACTTAAACTTATTGATGGAGTTAGACTTATTGAAGAAACAATTAAGAGGTGATTGAAACAATGAAAATAATAATAATAATGCGAGTTTTGAACCGAGGTTCTGAAACACAGTCTAGCAGACGAGGAGCACCCCGCTATAAGCTTAGATATCTCTGTGAAATTTCTACACTCGAAGTTTCATATTTCGATCTCACCGGTCTTCTTTTTTTTTTCTAAGGAGACAGAGGCAATTTGGTTATCTCGTGTCTTCAATAAAGGTCACTGTAATATCTTTTCAGAGTTATTGTCGGAATCCCGATGTACATGATGAAAGGTACAACTTCCTTAAGTTGTGTCCATGAATGTATATGTACAAATGTTTTGCCTATAAGTGTATATATATTTGCATATTTGTATGCTCTCTTATATATAAATATTCCCCATACGTTTCCACAAAACTCGACCTATCTCGATGAAATCACATAGGTCTGGGTGTAGTCAATGCCATAATTTCAATTCGGAATATGCGAATTAGTCCAAGAGCAGGTTTAATTTACATATTCCATTTGCTTCGCGTGCGTTTCTATAATATATAAAGTAGGGAATAAATATATGAACATAAAACATTAGGAAAAATCATATAGATTTCTAAAATATGATCTTATATATATCTATACTGTCCTCACAAAGATTGTGTACAGAGTTTCTTTAAAAAACTTAACTACCAATTCCTCCTAGTGGAATAATGAACAAGACCCCTATAGTATAGTTTTACCAGAGAGGCCACACCAGACCACCTCTTGGAATGCATGGGAGCCTCAAGACAAGACCTATATTCCAACCTTACCAAGATAATAAATTTAATCCACGAATTCAGTCTCCATGACATGGTATAATTATTCAATAGAATAATTTAAAAAAGTATTATGTTTGGCTGTTACGTTTTAATAACCTTCAATATAGTGCATTATCAGGCCCTCCCATTATTGGACAGTATGCTTGTCCTTTATCAGAGCTTTCTTTCCAAGGCAAGTATTTTGATGATATCGTAGGGTCTTCTTTTAAAGTTTTTGGGTAGCATGCTTGTGTACTCTCAAAGCTTTTTTTCCCTAAGGCAAGTCTTTTGATGATATCGTAGTATCTTCTTTATAAGTTGTGCTTGTCCTCTCAGCGCTTTCTTTCCAGAGCAAGTCTTTTGATAGCATTATCTATGATGAAATCTTTAAAATAAATTATGGACAAAGGCCTTTTGAAGCGCTAGAGATATATACCAAACGATCAAAGTCATTGGTAAAGCAGTCTAGTGGAATAAACTCGCGAAATTGCTGGGAGAGTTCATCACTGTGATACCCAGGCCTTCTCAATATTTCCGTATCGCAGTAAGGATAGTAGTTCTATTTTAAATAGAATATATCGCACTAATTAGTTTAATTTATTAATAATTAAATAAATCTACCATATTTTTTAGAATTAGAGAATATACGAACTACTCTCCTTAAAACTTCTATGTTGAGGGATTTTTATTTTATCAGCCGATTTTTTTTTAAATTTGTCCTTAGATGTTATTTTGATAAAATTCCTCTTACTTCGCGATCTGAAAATATTCTGTGAATATTGTGCTAAAATTGATTTTAGCCAAAAGACCGAGAAGCTATTTTATTGGATATATCTAATTATCACGTCATCTGTACCTTATAATTATAACTATTTTTTATCGAAATTTTTTATTTTTTTAAATTAAAACAACTTTTTTTCTGTACTTGCTATGATAAATTTTTGCGTTTACTACTTAAAATAATTCTACAAAGCTCTTATAAAAATGCATAAAGTATCGCGCGCATGTCATCTATAATCAAAGATTGGAATTATATTAACACGCAATTTAAAAAAAAAATTAAATAATTTGCTATTGTATCTAATGCGATAAGAACCAGGCTCGCATCAATAGCGATCCTTCCTGCCGTTTCATCAGCTTAAACCACCAGGCCACCATGTTATTGTATTTGGCCGTCTGGCTTATATTGCTTAGATCTACTGCCTTCAGAAGCTTATTTCCATAATTTCCTTAAATTCATTGCCTTAACTTTATAAACAGAGCAGTCAAATGTAATACTACAACGGTCTAGTAGATTAAATTACGAATCTACTGGAAAGGTTTACCACTAATGAGCCAAGATGCCTTTTCAATAGTGTTCCCATTTTAAAGACAAGCAATTTACAAAAAGCACATATAAAAAGTTTGAGTCAAAAGGCAATCTATTCAATATTTTTATATAAAAAAAGGGCGTACTTGGATCTGTGAAAGAAAAAAAAAATTCTCAAAAACAAAAAACAAAAAAAATTCTTTCACAGATCGAGAGGTAGGCCTATTTAAATATAAATATATAAAAATATTATCAAAACAATTTATAAAAATACGAAATACGATAATATCATATTAAGATCACAAATTATATTTATTACGAAGAAAATATTTCAACCATATCGTTGAATAAAAACTGAGTTTTTATATTTCAATAAAATTAATCAAGGCATGAAAGCAAAAATCAAAATATTCGAACCAAGCAATAGTAAACATCAAACCACAAACATATATCAAAATATTTATGATTGATTTTCAATATATTCACAATGAATAATTAATATAATCTCTAGAGGTAATGTAGAATATATTAAACTACAGTTTATTTTAAAGTAATATATGCAACTTTTGGGATTTTTATTTATGTTTCATATGTTCTATAATTTAAAATATATTTCCACACATTAATATAATTCTATTTATTCAATGAGTGTTTGGAAATATAGTTTTGAATATGTAATGAGCGATTTAAATATTCAGTAGAATTTCTAATGAATATTCAAATAAAATGCTTTTGAATAATATAAAGAATATAATAATAATTGTAAAATATATATTATTTAATTTTGCGTATTGAGTTTTTAAAATCTCTCTGATCTCTTTCTAGCTCAGTAAAACGTGATTTATAAAATAAGCCTTTTATATTTCAATAACGCGCCTGGTTGATTAATAAAATTAAAAAAAGCCTTTTCAAATAAATAATTCGTCTAATAAATTATGGATGGCTCTATTTTGAAAATAGCATTATATATTAAATTTATATTCTCAACCGATAATATAGAGGGTGGAAAATTATATAATAATTTGCATCAGTTAATAAAATATAATTAATACCTATCTATAAATATAACACTTAAACAAATTCATCGATCTGTTTTTTTTTTTAAATATATATATTTTTATTTTTATGGCAAATCAATACAAATTGATTCTATACAATTGAAATATTTTCAGTAAGTATCAAGAAATAGAAATGGCCTATGAATAATTTGTAATGCCCCCAGCTAAGAAAACGCCGGTAAGGGGTATTGAAAGATATATTTTTATCTTCTATGTTCTAAATGAGAAGCATGGAATGATTCATGGCCCACCGTAGTAATCTACGTGACGTCACCATAGAGGGCGCGCGAATCGATCGATCACGTGACTGCGGCACAGTGCCCGCACTGTAGTGTAAAGAAGTCCTTTCCACGGATTAAAACCAAACGAATTTTTTTTATTTATATAGTGATTTCTAGGTAAGTTATATGACTTTAGTAGAATTATTTTTTAGTTCTCCTTGCTTATAATATGTTATTTTACATAAATCGATTTAATGTGACCTATCCAGATGATAAAGGTTTCTATATTGTTGATAAAATGTCTACTAAACGTGTGGACCTATATTGTTACGCTTCATGTTAAATTTATAATATATCGAATATTATTTTGTGAATATAGCTATATACTAAATTTGAATGTTTAGCACATATTTCTTTCTCTTTGGACTTTATACAAAATGATGTGACCTTATATTTTAAATGGCATTTTATATAAACTGATTTTTAAACTAAAATTGTTAAACATCAAACTAAAAAAAATACATTCATGCTGAGACATATAATAGTTAATTTTGAATTTATTTTAATCGTTTTTTTGTTATAAGAATTCTTTCTAAATAAATAATTCTTATATATTTTATATGAGATCGGAAATATATACATTTAAGAAACTATGTTTGAATTATTTAAATAAATTATGGAATTCTCTACAATATAAATGAAAATGGTGTTAATTTTAAAGAAAAGTAATATATCCGATTTTAAATTAATAGGCACGATTAATTATTATATTTTGAAAACAATTATTTAAAATTATATCATATATTAGAATTATACTTCAAATACATTTTATGTCAAGCGATATAATATTTAACATATTTTGATGGGAACCTTTATAAATATATAATTCGAATGTAAATATTGAGATTTATTATGAAATTTTTACACTTTTAAAATTTTAATGTATTATAATTAAATGATATAGAGCCTATAGTGCTATATAAAAAAGCAAGAGATATATTTATAATACTGTATATAATATATTTTCTATATACAACATATAAAGAATATATATTCTAGAAATTTATATCAGCATACATGTTATATATACATTTATATAAAATATTTTCTGATATATATTTTACCAAGAAAATATATATCAAATAAACGTTAATGGGTTTCAGAAATTGATCCCATTCATAGGCCTAATTCCAACAAATCGTGATTTGTTACTTTCGGTCCTCTGCGATTTATTTATTTATTTTTATTCTTTTTTTTTTCGTTAGAAAAAATATTCATATTTATAACTATCTAAATCTAACATTTTCAACGAATAAATAAAATATCTATATCACATTTTTTATTGTTAATTATATTTTACAGTAATAATATATTTGGATATATTGTGAAAATAATATAGGTATTGATAATATTTTTATAACCCTCTTTTAATATATTTATCCAATCTTTTTATGAAAATTTGATTCCTAGAAACTATTAAATAGCCAATTGTCTATATATATATTTATTTTTTATGATTATTTTAAATCAAGGTATGACTACCAACAAGTAAAATCAAAAGGTATCTAAATACACTTTTTTTTTAAATGTAAAAAGAACAGAAAATCTTTTAAATTTCAAATATGAAACACTAGAAGAGTGCTTAAAGAGATTTGAAAAAATTGAAATAATAACGAAAAAATATTTTTTAATATTTATTTATTTGGGGTATATATATGCGCATGAAGGCAAATATTATCTACAAATATATTATAAAATTCATATAGCGATAGGTGGTTGAAATAGAATTAATATTTAATTATTTGCATATATCAGCCCACATGGTCTATTTCTGCCGGCTTCCAGCCGTAGCTCTGAGTTCCAGTAGCTCTGATTTTTGGCCCAGTCATCCAGGCACCAACGTTGCCGAAATTCTAAATTACAATTACATTACTCGGCCTTGTTTTCCACTTTTTCTGTTATCTGCGCTTTCCCTCCATCTTCTTTCTTTCTTTCTCTTTTTTTTTTTTTGTATGGAAAAGCTAGTCATTTCTTATGTCGTTTTTTTCCCCACGTAAGCTGTTTTATATTTATCAAGAGTCTTGAGAGATGCATCTGCCTGAATTGAATATATCAGCCTCTTTTGTAGAGAGGAAAAAAAAAAGATTGTTACTAACAATTCTGCTAGTCTACACTCATGAACATAACCTAAAGAAGTTGTACCTTTTATAATGTATTTCGGGATTCAGACAATAACTCTGAAAGATATTACAGTTACCTTTATTGAAGACACATGAAATAACCAAGTGTAAAAAAATTGCCTCTGTCTCCTTAAAAAAAAAAAAAAAAAAACAGGCCATCGACGACATAAAAAATTTGACCATGAATGTATGTGGTAATATATTGTTCCTAGTAATTCATATTGATATATAAGAGCTAGAAGTGTTGATGGAGAGCTGTTGGGATTGTAGAAATGTGAAAGTCACCATAAAATGGGTTTTTATTTATTTTGCCGTTAAGAAACTGCTAAATTTCACTCAGTAATGGCTCACGTTACTTTCATATATAGAGCACAATCCTCATGCCAAATATTTTATCGACTATGCATGAAGTTGATAGAAAGTAATTTATAAATGCTTTATATATAAAGTTTCAAATTTTGATTTGTATTTTATTTTGTTTAAATAAAAAACAAAATCTAATTATAAATCTATTAGATATGGTAATTAATTAATAAATATTAATTGAATTAATATAATTGAATTTCCTCCCTCCCCCTCTTTGTTGTAGAAAATAGAATAAAATTAAAGATTTTGCGAGTTTGTTTTTATATATTGATAATTTTATTTTAAGTTAAATTATAATATTTAAATGTATTTTCCCTCGATTTTTTAAAAATCACAAAAAAAATTAGATAGGGGTTGTTTATGTGACATGTTTCTAAGAAGAACTCTATCACTATATATAAAAAAAACTTTAAAAAAGGTGTAATACCGTCTTACGTCAATCTATCCCCATTTTCTATAGCATAAGACAAAACCTGGATCGAACTGAGCAACAACGCTACCAGACAACTATGCAAATATCCCTTACAGAAACACGCGCCATCTATAAATAGGAAATAAAACTATTAAGCACGGGTTTTTCTTGTTCAATAAAACAAATATTATACTATCCTTACTACAATGATAAGAATATTGGGAGGACTTGGTTCATCAGCCATTTTACCCATTAAACCACCTGACCTCTTTTTTACTCTTAAATTCACTTAAGGACAAAGCTTAAGAAAGTTTCATATTTTGATGTCGCCTGTCGTCTTCTTTTTTTTTTAAGAGACAGAGGCAATTTTGTTCAAACTTGATTTTCTCGTGTGTCTTCAATAAAAGTCACTGTATATCAAATATCTTTAAGATATCAGCCATTTCACCCATTAAACCACCTAACCGCTTTTTTACTCTTAAATACACTTAACGATAAAGTTTAAGGAAGTTTAATATTTTGTTGTCGCCGGTCTTTTTGAAAGAGACAGTGACAATTTGTTCACACTTGATTATCTCGCGTGTCTTCAATAAAAGTCACTGTATATCAAATATCTTTAAGAGTTATTGTCTGTATCCCGATATACATGCTATTATGTACAACTTCCTTAAATCTTGTCCATGAGTATACTATCCTTACTGCAATGATAAAAATATTGGGAGGGCTTGGCTCATCAGCGGTTTCACCTATTTAACCCACCAGACCGCTTTTTAGTGCTAAAAGTTTATGTCCATATACCTTAACTAAGATTCCACTCTTCACAGTGTCTATTGTATAAGCAGAATCGTCCAATACAGAATTAAAGTTCTAAAATGCGTTTTATGAGATAAGCCATTTTAATATTTTTCATCGCAGTAAGGGCAGTAAAAAGTTTGATTTATTGGGAAAAGAAACAATAAATCGTGCTTATAATCGTTTTACTTCTTATACACTACCTACAGCATCAGATTCTTTACGCTACATTTGAACCTAAGATGTATTTCTTACAATATAAAAAATGACAGATTACGTTATTTAAGACTTTCCACACACAACAAAATGGTGACCTTGTATATAATGCCTACAGTATAAGATCTTTACGCCACATTTGAGTCTAAGATGAATTTCTTACCAAATATAAAAGGACAGATTACGTTATTTAAGACTATTTACCACAACAAAACGGTGACTTTGTATATACTACCTATAGTATCACATGTTTTACGCCACAATTAGGTCTAAGATGTATTTTTTACAAAAAAAAAGGAAAATATTACGTATTCAAGACACAACTAAAAGTCCGGAATTATCACAGATTAACATAAAGGAAACACAACAAGTTCGTTGAAGATGGCGACAGCTACTCATCCATTTGTTGAATAAATTACTCTCTTTTGTGACCTTGTGGGAAACAACTCGCTTCAATACACTATTTTACACAACTTGGATACAATTTCTCTTTATAATTTACATATACTTGGGGAATATATATATATGTTATATTAAAATTATATTTCATGAATTCAAATACTCTGTTAAATCGACCGCCAAAAGTCACGCTTCCCCTATAAAAAATAATTGTTGTTGTTTCCCGATGGCCGGCTCAAACCGTTTGTAAATTATGTAAATAAGTTTTTTTGCTTGTTCTACTCGCCTTAAGACAGGCAGAACTTTTCTCTAATTATGTTTATATTAATAAGCAAAATTAAAGCAATAATGATCTGAACTATTTTTAGCATTATTACCACGACTGCAAAACAATATCGTAAAATACTCATGGATACCAAAATCAAGCAACAGCTAATAATTCTGTATATTTCAAAGTATTCCAAAATCAGCAGAAAATATTTTTATTTATAATATATATATATATGAAAAAAAAAACAAGAGAAAAATGTTTTTTCATGTGTTAAGCGTATTCACGCAAGTTTGGGCCTTAAATACCCATTTCTTGGTTTGTCAAGAAGCCTCTGGGACCAAAAATCTTTTTGGTCGCAGTGGTACAGCTTGCTCCACGCTGACGAACGTCAACAGCGCGAAACGCGATCGTGGATGGCTTTTCTTGATTTATCAAGAATTGGGTTGGCCAAATATCAGGGAACAGGCTAAATCAATGTTTAGTTGATTTCTGTTCCACCAGATGACACTCAGCCTTCTGAAAAGCACATGTGCTCCTGGTCAGGATATGCCTACTTTGTTTTTAATATATATATAATAGTTATTTACCCTTTATATAGTTAAATTGGTTGAAATAAGCAATATTATTTGTTTTATTAGTTTGTAATTTTCTCTATTATATATGAAATATATATATATTGATGCGTAGAGAGTATATATATCTATTCTTTAGCTTTCTATATATTCTTTTGCTGTGAAAGATTAGGCATTCTATCAATAAATGTATTGAGTCATGGTTTTCTTTTATACAGAAGCAGCTAGGATCAATTGTTGCCCCGATTTTCGCCAGAAATTCTCAAAAACTACCATGATCCAAAATTACTATGGATCTCATTAGTTTTTTTTTTAAATTTTATTTCAACACACAAAACGCGATATCCCGGCTAGGGATAATTGCGTCGATTTACATTTATTTTTAAACAGAAACATATTATACATAAAAAAGTAATCGAAATAAAAAGAGAAACAATAATATATATTAGGAACCTGAACCTTTCAGGTTGAAAGAAAATCATGAATATATTTACAAAAATAGTTAAACTTGTGATAATTCTCTCTGCTATTTACAAATTGATATAGATCTACAACATTGTTTATTGTCTGTTGTCTAGCGGTGAAGAAGAGTGGGCATTCCAGCAGTAGGTGTCTCGAGTCCTGGAATTCGTTGCTATTAGATCTCATTAGTTTAGGGGATTTTACCATTTCGTAGCATTCTATGGGAGAAGTAACGGCCCAATCTGCAGAAAAAAGTGAAGATTTCAGGTAAAAATACAGAAGGATGGTAGGGAAGATTAATAACCATGTACGAAATGATTAACTCTACCTTCTAAAACACGTCAACAATGTTTATATTTTATAATACAATATAATACGACTTATGATTGTAGAACGACATTTGAAAATTATCCCGCATGTGTTTCTTTTGAACGAAAAAAATCGAAATTTATTTTAAGGAGAAATAACGATTATTTCTAACCTTAGGAGTGAAGTATGAAAGGATGAATTGTGAAGAGTAATGATAAATTTATAATAATTATAAATTCCCATCCCTGGACACTTTATTTTTCCATTTATCATTACTCTTCACAATTCATCCTTTCATACTTCATCCCTAAGGTTAGAAATAATCGTTATTTCTCCTCAAAATAAATTTCGATTTTTCGTTCAAAAGAAACACATGCGGGACAAATGTTGTTCTACAATGTCTATATTATTAGTAGGACAATAACTCGCCATATTTATATAAGAAAATAAAACATTTATCACGAAAGTTTTTTTAAAACACATAAATCAAATTTCTACTGTCCTAGGCGATATCGTAGCCAATGAGGACCTTCCGAGGCGCGATTATTGCTAGTTGAAAACTTTACCCAATACTGTCCTTACTGCAATGATAAAATATTGGAAGGTCTTTTTCATTGCAGTAAGGACAGTAGAAATTTGATTTTTGTGTTAAAAAGAAACTTTCGTGACAAATGTGTATATATAGCATAATAAAATAGCAGATTTATTACTGTATCAGCTTTCGAGGCATTGACCTTTCTCAAGTAGAAAAGTCGGTAAGTCACCGGAACAATATCCTGTCCCGACCCGATATCAGCGCCATGGTTCACTCACCTCTAAAACTGAGATTAAATCCTATTTATAAACGTTTTGTTACAGAATACTGACGGTTATGTAATCCTTCCAGTTTTCAGTAGGGAAATTATAGGGTGTAGAGTTCCGACCTTTGCTGCTTTTCTGGTGTTTTACAGTAAAACCTCGTTAATACAGTCTGTTGATCCAAGGATCAACCAAAATATCTGATTAAGGATAAAACCAAATATTATCCCTAGCTATCCCCGAAATAGTCCAAATATGTATTCAAATATATTTTGATCCAATATATACCTTCTTTATATATATATATATATATTTATTCATGGATGATTCTCTTTTCACAATTCAAAATCACATTAATAGGTACCGCTCAACAAGAGCAACCTAGTTCATGATAATTGAAACGGTGAATAATATGTGAAGGTTATTCACATATTAGACAAATTTTAACGCGGGATTCAATCCCGGTTCATGACTGTCGGGAATAGAGCGTATCTCTTTTCACAAAACTACATTTCTATATGTGCTAATTTATTAACATACATTTAAAGGATCTCGCTCAGTAATTTTATATAAATAATCGACAATACTTAAAAAAAAAAAAAAACATTTCCAAGGGACAATTAAAATTGGTCTAATTATATAATAGACCGATTTTTTATTTATTTTTTTTTAATATAAAAAATGTATAGTAAATTAAATGTAATTGCCATCTATCGTTAAAACTTTACACAATTTTGCGGAAGAGCTTTGCTCGATGCAATACCTTGAAATTATATGTATGTACCTCTACAGACCTATAAGCTTATGTCCATAGTTCACTAAACACCCCTAAGCTGCCTTCCATAGAAATACAATATAATGCCCTTTTATGTAAAGGTGTACACTCATGGACAAGGAAGTTGTACCTTCTAGAATGTATATCGGGATTCAGATAATAACTCTGAAAGATATTTGATACACAGTGAACTTTATTGTAGACACACAAGATAACCAATCCAATACAATAGTAGAGCGGTCTAGAGATTAATTTGGCGAAACCGCTGAGAGGGTTCACTACTGATGAGCCAAGCCCTCTCATTCAATAACTCATATCATTGCAGTAAGGTCTGTAGAGATAATATTTGATGATATTTAAAAGAAACGCATTGCCAGTAAATGTATTTGTGTAAAGTTTTATAAAAAAAAGGTATATTTGTAGTAATATTTTATGAAGTGTGATTATAATTATAAAGTTATTTTTGGTTGGGGTGTGTGAAAGAAACATTCGCGTCTTAATGTTTCCATTTGTTGCATATAGGTGGCGCACCATTGCTTCTTATATAGGGTTTTTCACACAATGAGTTTCTTAGAAATTGTATTAGAAATGCTAGGTTTCAAGTGAAAATTATTCTTTGACTGGTTTAATTTTTTTAAAACATTATTTAAGCATTATTTATTTATTTAACAGTTGGGAGAAACACGCCATATCCACAATTTGGATAATTGCGTGTATATTTTAAATTATATATACAATTAACACAATTGAACATTGGGAATCATGAAAATTAAACGTTCAATGTCAAATTTTGCATATAGTAATTTAAGCATGGTAAAGAGAGATTTTCGCTAAAGAAAAGCTAGCATTAGTAATTTAAAAAAGAAGTGCATGTTGTTAAAAATCTTTATAATTAAAAAAGGCAAATATCAATCCAATATAATGCCTTTTTATGTAAAGGTGTACATTCATGGACAAGGAAGTTGTACCTTTTAAAATGTATATCGGGATTCAGATAATAACTCTGAAAGATATCACTGTGACCTTTATTGAAGACACGCGAGAACCAAGTGTAAACAAAATTGCCTCTGTCTACTTAAATCGTATATATGGACGTCCGGCGATATAAAAAACTTACCACTTCTTAAGTTTTGTCCACGATTGTATGTATGGATTGCTCTAATTTCAAAACAATTTTAACCAGTTTTGGTTCTGAGGCTATTTCCCTAACAAAGAACAAAGAGAAAACCTCTCATTTCAATCAATATTTGGACGGTTTTGATCCAATATATGCCTTTTTTATATAAGTATTTTTTTTGGATGATTATTTTTGAAGAACATTTTTTTAGATGTCCTGATTTATTAAAAAATACATTAAAATGATCGCTCAGTATTTTCTAAATAATCGAAAATACGAATACTTAAAAAAAGTTTCCAAGGACTATCAAAATTTGTCTAATTGTCGCTATTGGCCGAATGTACAACTTTCCCGTCGAATATAATTGTAGGCAATGTGAATCTAACTAACATTGATGCTTCTTATTAAGAGATATAGGAGTAACCAAAAGAGGTTGTGAAATACACTCATGGACAAAACTTAAAGAAGTTTCATATTTCAAGCATAAACCACTCCTTATTTGCTCATATAACGTCAGATTTCCTATACATGTAAATTCGCAAACGTTCTCCAGGAGAAAAAATATATATAATAATAATAATAAATAAATATATACATGATAAAATATGCAACTTCTTTTAGTTTTTTACATGTGGGTATTGTAAAACGCAATATCAATCTGCAAGTTGGTAGAAGCTATACCTTGCAGGTAGTTTTTATCTTCTATTTACCAAATACCTATCTGCTAACTATAATTTATAAGGGGACAATATAGTCAAGCACTGATAAAAGATGAACAACTCTCTTCTTCTTTCTTATCTCCACTCAATCATATTAGGGTATCAAGTTTGTAAAGCTTGAGACTTGACAACCATCATGACTGGGTGAAGTAGAATGCGTCTGTCTTTGTCATTAAGACTGGGAGTACTACTCAGTGGTAGGCCGACTTAGCTCCAAAAAAAATGGCCGCCTCTGACATGAGGAAGAGACGCCATGTGCAGCCGCTCCTAGCATGGAGTACAAACGCTGCTCATCCTGTATACCTACACAACTCTAATTCCTATTTTATCGACGCTTAACGTCTTCAGTTTTTATGCTCGTGAGAAAGTCACTTTTTCTTCTGCTTCTCAATTGTTCTTGTTTCTTGACAATGGAAGCTTGGACACTTATATACCAACTGAAGTTTTTATAAAGAAATTTAAAACAATTTAGAGAAAAGACAAATGGAAAAAGAGGAACTAGCTAGCTAGAATAAACTATCAGAAAGAACAACTATCTTCATGTTTTAGAAGATGTTGTGTCTGGAATATAAGAAAAAGGTAGGATTATAGAATCTAATACGAGAATCTTAACGTTTCTTTATTTCGATGAAACTGGACTAAGAGCTTTGAGAACGAAAAGGATTTAGAGCCATAAATACGATTTAAAAAAAAAAACTGTTTTAGTGCATTAGAAAAAATATAACCACACCAACCAATTCAACTCCCGACGTTTAGTGACTTGCTATCATTCTTCTCCGGGGAAAGAAAATGCTTCTTCTCCTGAGGAATAAGGAATACATTTTCGTGGAAGTAGTATAGTAATATTCAAATTTTACTATTTGCAGTAATTTCATGCACTTTTAGAAGTCCTTGTTGAGTTTTTCGAAGAATTAAAAGTATTCGAAAATATTTCAGGTCTTGATTGTTATTCTTTGAATGCTTTTTTCGCGATGGCAATATCAAACAAAATACCACCTTATTCTCATGAGGAGAGTAACAGCAAGGTACTGAAACGCCGGGAGTTGAAATAAATTATTGGTTGGTGTAGCTGTGTTTTTTTCTAAATCAACTTCTAACTAACAAATGATCTTCGGAACGTTTTATTGTAGATATAGCTAATGAAGTAGATCTATTTGGCTTGAAACCTAGCTCACTCAATTTTATCTCAAAATAAAGAAACGCAAAATTATCGTATTTTAAAATAGCATCAGCGATTTCTATTAGAATCTCAATTGAAATGTGTCAAGTGTAAGGTAAGCCATGTCGACAAATACAAGAGAAAAAAGAGGTAACCCGGACTCCTGGTGCATAAATCACCAACTACCTGGGTTGTACAGCTACAGTCTAGAAGTCTAGTCATGGGGAGGACTGCGGTGAACCAGATAACCAGGTAGTTCCAGGCCGGCAAGGAGTCAGGAAGTAAGGACAGGGCTGAAATCTTGTACTCCAAGCAGTGTCTGTAGCCTGTGTAGCATAAAAACTGGACAAAAGAAGAGAAGGTGGTCCACAGTCTGTGATACTTCCCATCAGTGAGGACATGTTGGATCTCTATGCCAGAGACCTTCCAGAATACAACAACTGGCCCCAATAAGTAAGAAGAATTTAGAAACTGACACTGTGTCCAGAGAGGTTGTGTGTTCACTACGAACTCTAGGGAATATGTGGAAGAAATGAAAAGTATTGACCCATAAGTCGTGTTTACACACGTGTCGAAAACAGGTCGATGCCTTGGTAAAGTCTCTTTTGGTTACTTGACTCAATGCTAGGGGTGTTGGATCCATGTGATTAATTGATTTATTTATGCTTATGAGGTGATACAGCAGCGTATTTACAATTAGAGAGGAGACAAAATGAATTAAATCTAGAAAAAAGAAGTGAGGACATATCGGTCATTAAAGGCAGAGGTTGAATTCTGTTGATGTTTTGATCAATGTAGGCACGGAAATTTTCCCAGTTTGCTTTTTTTTTTTGATTAACTGAACGAGTTAAACTTACTTTTTCATGGTTTAATAGTTTTTTTTAATCCATTTTGAAAACGAAATATACGTTCTTGTTTAAGAGAGAATTTTTCCAAAGACTAAATCCTCTTCTTTTGCAAACAATCACAATAAAAGGTTTTACGTAAAATATAAAATTTGAGTTTTTATTCCTTTTGTATCTACACGTACATTACCTTCTGTATCTACACTTGTATATATAAAAGACCAATGTTTACACCAGTGAGTGGCATCCACTTTAGGTTGAACCTAAATGGTCCAAGAACAAACAAAAATCTTGGAATTTCAGCACAAATATTTGTGCCACAAAGTAATACTTTTAAACATGGTGCTCCTGCACTAACTATGGCTACTGAGCCCATGTGCGAATTATTGTATTTTCAGCAATAAATTTGTATTTACATAATAAAAAAAAATATATATATATATATATAAAAGACCATCTAGAAATAAGCGATTTAATCTTTTAAAAAACGATAGTTTTAACAAAGTTTCTATAGCGAGAGAGAGAGATCGAATAGTTAACAATGGAAGAACTTGAAAAAATCTCTTGGAAGATGCTTCTTTTGTGCCAAAAATATTGATCTTAAGTCGATTATCGAAATTATGGCCCTGTGCGTGTGTGTGTGTATGAATTAAAAAAAAAACTGATTTTCTCGAAGTTTTAGAATTAATTTAATATCTACATAGTATTTTCCTTGTCTATCAAGTATTCGCTTTTTTATATTCACTCATGGACAAAACTTAAGGAAGTAGAATGTCTTTGATGTTACCGGGCCGTCTATATATATATTTATATGTTAATTAAAAGGCATATTTTGGATCTAAAATAAAAAATATATATATTTAATACAAAATGCCAATATTTCAATAGGCTGTACGTCTAACTTTGTCAGGGCTTTTCTTGTTTATATATATATTTTTGAAGGAGACAGAGACAATTTTATTCATACTTGGTTATCTCGTGTGTCTTCAATAAAGGTCACTGTAATATATGTCAGAGTTATTGTCTGAATCCCAATATACATGCTAAAGATACAACTTGGTTTTCTCGTGTGTCTTCAATAAAGGTCACTGTAATATCTTTCAGAGTTATTGTCTGAATCCCGATATGCATGCTAGTAGGTACAACTTCCTTAAGTTTTGTCCATGAGTGTACATGGAATCTTGATTCCAACTTTGATTCTTCAGCCAGACAAAGAGAGTTGTGCTCGATAAGATGTTTTATCCCTCTCCTCTAAAAAAAAGAAACATTTCACCTCACAATATCCTCATTTTACTAAGGACATAACGGATGATTATTCCTTACATAAGAGAGCCAGGAATAACAAGGTTTTCTAGGCCATGATTATACGACCCCTATAAGTTCTAATTAACTATCTAATGAGGTTCATTAATTAGAGTGGTATCAGTAGATACGCAGAGTGTTTACCAACACTGTAGTAATTAGTAGTGACCTTCAATACAAAGAAGTGACAAATGACATTTAGGTGTGATGGAGTTACGGACAATTTACTCCTCTAATGACGTTCCTCTAATGTCTTTATGGACATTAAGAGAAAGTGGAGATCTTTCTTTCTCCCTATAAATAATTCCCTTGGCATTTAAACTGCTACATCCAATCTCTGTCACAAGTTCAAGTATTATATAAAACATATTTATCATATCAGCAAAACAGACTGTAAATATGTTTTAGGTAAAATCGAGGCTAGATATATATACACTCATGGACAAAACTTAAGGAAGCTGTACCTTTCAGCATGTATATCGGTATTCAGATAATAACTCTGAAAGATATTACAGTGACCTTTATTGAAGACACACCTATATACACTCATGGACAACACTTAAGGAAGTTTTACCTTTCAGCGTGTCTATCGGAATTCAGATAATAACTCTGAAAGATATTACGGTGACCTTTATTGAAGACACACATATATACACTCATGGACAAAACTTAAGGAAGCTGTACCTTTCAGCATGTATATCGGTATTCAGATAATAACTCTGAAAGATATTACAGTGACCTTTATTGAAGACACACATATATACATTCATGGACAAAACTTAAGGAAGTTTTACCTTTCAGCATGTATATTGGAATTAAGATAATAACGCTGAAATATATTTGATACACAGTGACCTTTCAATTAAATAATTCCTTGAATCAATGTTGAGTAAAAATATCAGGTTTCCAGGGAAAAGTATCTTTTCAAAAACCTTTTAATCTCTAGGTTTAAGGCACAAACGCCCTTCTACCTGAGAAATCATGGTATAATGATTCGCCAATAGAATACCAGTTAAAATAGTATTTGATTATATTGGCACGTGGAAAATTAGGGAAGACAAAAAAAAACTTCAGGATGAGACAACAATTTATTTAACTAAATTAAATTTAATTGCTCTCTATCGTTAAAATTTTACACAAATAAATTTACTGACAATGCGTTTCTTTTAATTATCATAAAATCTATATAGATAATATTTGATGATATTTAAAAGAAACGCATTGTCAGTAAATTTATTTGTGTAAAAAAAAATTATTTAAGGCAAGAAGAAACTATGGATGGTAAAACAAAAGATTAGCCACGAGGGAAATTTACAGAGTAGCAAAATATAAACATAAAAAAATGACCACTCTATATATAAAAATAATAAATACTTTATTACAATATTTTAACTGGTGTTCTATTGGCGAATCATTACACCATGTTTTCTCCTGTAGGAGGGTGTTCATGCCTTAAACCTAGAGATAAAAAGGTTTATAAAAATAAACTTTTCCCTGGAGACCTGATATTTTTACTCAACAATGACCTTTATTGAATAAACACGAGATAACTAAGTGTGAACATACTAGTAAATCTATACGGTTGTTGAGGTACAGCTTGCACCACGCTGATGAGGGCCAACAGCCCGAAACGCGTACTTTTTTAGCTTTTCTTGATTAATTAAGAATGGGTATTTGGCCAATTCTGGAATATTTAGAAATCAACGAGAATAGTTGATCTTTATTCCGATAGATGGCGCAAGCCATCAGCAACTTTCAGTTGCACGATAAGGAAATGCCTTTTTCATAATAAATCTATACGTTATGTAACATCGGAAGATGAAATCCTCTGAAATATATATATTTTTTGCCTATCCCTAGGATACGTGGTACAGGCCATGATAATCATGGTGGGTAGAAGTTGGCGACTGCTTTTTACTGTAAGTGCACCACATGTCTACACATGTGAAAAGCAGTTCGACTTTGCACTTACAAATATGCCAGAGCCCCGTTTGGTTACTTGCACTCGTTGGTGGAGTTGGACTTTTGCAAGAATTGGGGAGAACATTGGCGCTTTTTTTAATCAGAAAAAAAGTGCCCAATGCGGGAATCGAACCCGGGTCGTAGCGGTTGTAAACCAACGGTTTATACCAGCCTTCCACCGACCCCCCCCCTCCTCTGAAATATAAATTGTAACAATACACTGCCGCCTAGGATAGATTTCTTGTTTTAACGATCTCTCAAGCTTTCAGGTATCGCAAACCTTTCTATAGGAGTAAACAACCCTGTATACATCCCTGTATAGTCCTGTAGAAGGTTTTGTGATACTCGAATGCTTAAATGATAGTTTAAATAAAGCAAGATGCTTATCCTAGGAGACAGTGTATTGTTACAATCTATATGTTACGTGGCGCTGAGTTTATTGTTGATATAAATATGTTGTAATTGTTGGGAAAAAATTATAGATTCGTAGACGAAGAGAAAGATCCTTTATTACCTAAAGGTATAAAACTATAAAAGAAGGACAAAGAGATCAAATTATATGTACATCAGCAGCTCACGCCGGCTTGTCCTATCCAATAACCACTGGACAACCAACAAACCAACAAGGCCGCGTTATATAGACAGAGATGTCAATTTGCATAGATAATACTAAAACTATGTAAATATATGCATATCAAATATCGTAGAAATATCTGAAATTGTCAATTTCAACAGTAATACCTTGAAAAAGGTTGGCTGGGGTTCAGCCAACTGAAATATTGGTAAAATAAATGATATTTTGATCCAATATATGCTTTTTAAATAAATAAATCTATAATATATATAAAGTTGGCGTTCAGCCAACTGAAATATTGGTAAAAATAAATTATATTTTGATCCAATATATGCCTTTTTAATTATAAATCTATAGGTAATTTTTTATCAAACTTATATATATATAAACGCTATGGAATATATATATCCCTCAGAGAATATAGTTTGGAAATAAGAATTTATTCTCCGATAAAAGATAGCTCCATTGTATAGAAAGTATCTCCCGAATGTAAATTCCAAAGTGTGAGAAGAACTGCGGGCAAAATCTTGGAAAGAAAAACATCAAACGTCAAGTTGAGAGGGAAATAACTTGGGGGAATATTCCTTTTACTCTAGGTAGCTCGATTTTATATATTCACTGAGCACTGGAAACGTTACAACTTATTCTTGAATTCTTTAAATAAATGAATATATTTGTGTCAATTTTTGATATATAATAAAATATGATATATATATTTGTATTAATATATGTAGGCATATACAAAATATTATATTTCTATTATTCATAATATAATTAAAATTCTATAATCATAACCATAATATTTATTAAAATTGTTTTCCTAATATAACTAAAATTATAACTTAAATAATAAAATTTAAAATAAGAACTAAACACAGAGTTAATTTTTAAAATGTAAAGGAATCCTAAACAAAAAGAATATAACCTAATTTGCTTTTTTTTAGATAATAATAACGTAGTTAGTTGTCTATGTATGCAAAAACTGTTTGCTTTAAAAAATAATCAAAAAATAAATATAATTTAGGACAAAAGTTATTATTCATTTCCATCCACGACTGCATGAATTGGTAACGTAACTAGAATATACGTTTTTTTTATGACATATATATATATATGTAGGCATATACAAAATATTATTTCTATATTTTACTATGGTAAATAATATTGTTTTAAAAAAGGAAGAAAATTGTCAGTTTTTTTATACAAATTGATATATATATATATATATATTGTAATAGGTTTCATTTATATGTTTTTTTAAATATTATTTTTCGACATTATGTCTCGATTTAGACTCATGGACAAAAGGAAGTTTTACCTTTTAGCATGTATATCAGGATTCAGACAATAACTCTAAAAGATATTTGATACAGAGTGACCTTTATTGAAGAGACCAGATAACCAAGTGTGAAAAAATTTTCTCTTTGTCTCAAAAAAAGAAAAAAAAAACCTGACTGGCGAAATTAAAGAATCTCTACTTCCTCAAGTTTTGTCCATGAGTATGTGTAACTAATCATATAGACAAATTTATTATTATAAGTTTAATATGTAAGAATTCAAATACATATTATTATATTGTGTGACATACAGTGTGTAAGAGTAAAAAAACATATTTTTTAACAAAATACAGTAACCCAATACAGTTCATACAGTAAAACCTATCTTGAAAGTTTACATTTGTTTCCAAGAAAAAATGCACTTGCAAGAAACTCCTAAGACAGGTAGAATAAAATTTTGATTTGAAAATAAACCTAAAACTATTCTTTGTTTTGATAATTATTATTGGAGATATTCAACTGATTTAGTCTTTAGAGACTTAAACAATTTAGAAGTGGACAAGCTTACAGAGTCAAAGATACGCCTAGGAAAAAACTAAATTGAAAATTTAAATGAAATTGGAGAAAACAAGCTTCTGCTGAATTATCGACTCCTACGAAAGGAAAACTTTGAGACAGGTGACTCCTAAGACAGGTTATATAACATAAAGTTTCGGGAGGATGATATTCATGTATCAAAAGTGACACCTCTCCCTTTAAAAAAGCATTTAAACAATGTATTTAGGGTTATGATTCCACCACAAAACGTAAAGTAGGTCATAAGGAATAAACCATAACACCAGTTTTAACACATTCATACAAAAAGCCACCCTGTTGTGTGATTATAAACAACTTTACGTTTTGTTCTGTGGAACGTTATTGTAATATACCTTATAATAATATGATAATATACTCTGGTATATTGGATTGAACACTACTCTGACATAGGATACAAACAACCCTTCTGCTTAGACTGATCTACTTCAATCCTACTTCCTGGTCAGCCTTCCAGACTCGACCTCAGCATTGAAATGTCTGGTGAGCTTGTACAGTTTAGCAAACCTCGCTCACGCTGCGAACTGCATTAAAAACCATTGCAGTAAGGGCAGTAGAAATTGTTTTATTTTAAAAAGAATATTACGCGTTTAAAATGGTTTCGTAATTTGATAACAGATGGCGCTCTAGTACATCGTAATAATATACTCTGTTTAATTAATTTATTTTTGGTTGTTTGGATTTGGCAGCACTGTAATTGTTGTTGTTATGAATATATTCAAAAGTATATATATAGCATTACAAAGATATATAATTAAAATTTGTTTCCTAACTTGGTAAAGCATTTTTATATATTTAATCGAAGTAACATTACAGTTATAAATATATTAATACTGAGATATATATAATAATTTTTTTAAAATACAGAAATGGATATTGTATGTTTTTCTTCTGTATAACCGAGACAAGTGAATCCATATAAATATATATTTAATTTATAAAAATTTGAAACTATTATAGACGCGTATGATTCTTTTTAAAAATTAAACAATATCTACTACCCTTACTGCAATGGAAAAGTTAATGGGAGAGCCTGGCTCATCAGTGGTGAACCCTCCCAGCGGTTTCGGTAGATTAATCTGTTGTGGTAGTAATCTTGTAGTCGTTTGAAATTTCAACTGTGTAATCTACTTAAGTCATTATTGTGGTCATGTGAGATTTGATTATATAGAATGATTCAGTTGTTAAATTCTACCTTTAATCGGGTCATTTTTGTAGTCGTTTGAAATTTCAGCTGTGTATTCTACGTTTAATTTCAATGGTCACTTTAGATATAATTCTATATTTATATATTAAGATGCATTAGCGCGCCATCTGTTATCAAAATTCGTAACTATTATAGACGCGTATGATTCTTAAAAAAAAAAAAAAACAATATCTACTGCCAACAATATCAAAAATGACCCGATTAAAGGTAGAATTTAACACCTGAATCATTCTATATAATCAAATCTCACATGACCACAATAATGACTTAAGTAGATTACACAGTGGAAATTTTCAAAACGACCACAAAAATTACCTGATTGAAAAGATAGAATCGACAACAAATTCCTTACATATAATAAAATTTCACATGACTATAATAATGACCAAGTAAACGTAGAAGATTCAACTGAAAATTTTCACATTACCACAAAAATGATCAAATTAAAATAAACAACTGAATCCTTCTAATATAATCAAAATTCACACATGGCCACAAAATATAAGGTTGTCCCAAATGTTCGTGTTTTTCTTATTACGTGGCAAATAAGAGTATTACGGAAAATACATAATACAATTACTTTATACATAATACACAAATACATTATACATAACTGCGAATAATATTGGTATTTCATTTTTTTTTTGCAAGTGTTTACAAACTTTTGGGACAACCTTGTAACTTGAATATAAAGATAAAATGAATAACTGAATCCTTCAATACAATCAAAATTCATACATGATTATAACTTGAATATAAAGATAAAATGAGAATAACTGAATCTTTCAATACACTCAAAATTCACACATAGCCACAATAATGACTTGAGTAAACATAGAAGCGAAAAATGTACCAATATAACGACATTCTTCTATGTTTTTTCAATATATCTAACATAGTGAATGATTAGAAGAATTTCTGCCATCAGAAATTATAAAAAAGAGAGAGAGGGGATAAAATCAACAACTGAATCCTTCAATACAATCAAAATTCACATAGCCACAATAATGACTTGAGTAAACGTAGAGTAGCGAAATAAAAATGTACCAATATAACGATATTTTTCTATGTTTTTTTCAATATATCGAACATAGTGAATGATTAGGATCATTTCTGCCATCAGCTATATAAAAGAGAGAGAGAGAGAGAGGATAAAATCAACAACTGAATCCTTCAATATAATCAAAATTCACACAAGGCCACAATAATGACTTGAGTAAACATAGAAGCGAAAAATATACCAATATAACGATATTCTTCTATAATGTTTTTTTCAATATATCGAACATAGTGAATGATTAGAAGAATTTCTACCATCATCAATTATAAAAAAGAGAGTGAGAATAAAATCAACAACTGAATCCTTCAATATAATCAAATTTCACACAAGGCCACAACTTGAATAAACATGGTAGCGAAAAATAAAAATAGACCAATATAACAATATTCTTCTATGTTTTTTCAATATATCGAACAGTTGTGAATGATTAGGATCATTTCTGCCATCAGCAGTTCTAAGAAAAAGAGAATAAAATCAACAACTGAATCCTTCAATATAATCAAAATTCACATAGCCACAATAATGACTTGAGTAAACATAGAGGCGAAAAATGTACCAATATAACAATATTCTTCTATGTTTTTTTAAATATATCGAACAGTTGTGAATGATTAGGATCATTTCTCCCATCAGCAATTCTAAAAAAGAGAGAGAGGATAAAATCAACAACTGAATCCTTTAATATAATCAAAATTCACATAGCCACAATAATGACTTGAGTAAATATAGAAGCGAAAAATGTACCAATATAACAATATTCTTCTATGTTTTTTTCAATATATCTAACATAGTGAATGATTAGAAGAATTTCTGCCATCATCAATTATAAAAGAGAGAGAGAGAGAGGATAAAATCAACAACTGAATCCTTCAATAGAATCAAAATTCACATAGCCACAATAATGACTTGAGTAAACATAGAAGCGAAAAATGTACCAATATAACAATATTCTTCTATGTTTTTTCAATATATCGAACATTGTGAATGATAAGGATCATTTCTGTCATCAGAAGTTCTAAAAAAAGAGAGAAAAAGAGAGAGGATAAAATCAACAACTGAATCGTTCGAAATAATCAAAATTCACACAAGGCCACAATAATGACTTGAGTAAACATAGAAGCGAAAAATGTACCAATATAACGATTGTCTTCTATAATGTTTTTTTTCAATATATCGAACATAATGAATGATTAGGATCATTTCTGCCATCAGCAGATATAAAGAGAGAGAGAGAGGATACATCCAAAGATGCCAACAAAGAATATTCCTCCAGACGAACGAACCCAATTGGCCTCTACGTTACAAAATCGATGGTTGCTAGGCTGAAGGTCAAATGATAAATTGGGGCCGCAATAAACCGATGGATTCTCATATTTTATAGAGAGCTACTGGTTGCTTCAGTACCCTGGGTGTCAATGAGGGAAGGTGGTATAAACACATCTTTATAAAACGTCTTTTAACAAGTTTTACCCGCAAATGTTTCTTTTATACAGAACGAAAAATAGTAATTTAAATTATTTTAAAGATGAAATTACGACTATTCCTTATTGTTTTGAACATAGAGAAATCCATATTTCAATCTATAGATAATAAATTGAACTTTACACAATGAGATTTATGAGAAAATAGTAAAAACGTGAAATCGTACTGGGATCAGATGGTTAAATTAAGAAAGACACTTCCTGATTATCTAACTCTCAATTCTATGCTTATGCAACGTCTATATTTTAGTCCCAAAGATTGGCACTGCCATCTATCGGAATAAATAGGATCATCTATAACACACACAATTAAGAAAAATATTTAGAAAAAGGCATATATTGGATTAACACAAGCAATAACGCGCCATCTATACATATAAAATGAAAGGATTTAAAAGAACGAATGTTTCTTTTATACATAATACAAACTTCTACTGCCCTTACTGCGATGAAAAAATATATTGGGAGGGCTTGGCTCATCAGTGGTGAACCCTCCCAGAGGTTTCGCCAATTTAATATATTGGATTGGATAAAAATATTTGTTTAACAATATTTATATACCAATATATTATTTAGGTTGGCTAAACGCCAACCTTTGTCAAAGCATTACATTTTGTATAAACAAATGTGACGCAGTGACAATGTTTGAAACTTTTAGTTGCTATTTATTCCGATAGATGGCATTAATAAACTTTGAAACTAAGGCATATCGTGATCATACAATTGAGAATTACATGATCAGGAAGCATCTTTCTTATTTAACAACCTAAACCCAGTGTCACGTTTGTACTATTTAAATTCCGCCTTTGCCGGTCCCAAGCCCGGATGAAAAAGGAGGAGGTGGAGCAGTAACAAGCTCACTAAAAAAACCTGGGCTCAGCTGGCCCGGCTGATAGTACCCTGTAAGGGCTCCCAATCCAGGGATACAGGATGAGCAGTGTCTGTACTCCATATTAGGAGCGGCTGCACATGGCGTCTGTTCCTCATGTCAGAGGCGGCCATTTCTTTTGGAGCTAAGTCGGCCTGCCACTGAGTAGTGCTCCTAGTCTTAATGACAAAGGCAGACGCATTCTACTTCACCCAATCATGATGGTTGTCAAGATTTACAAGCCTGACACCCTAATATGATTGAGTGGAGATAAGAAAGAAGAAGACTATTTTATTTTCATAAATCATTGAAATGTTCAATTGACATTTATTCCGATAGATGGCATCAACAATCATTTAAACGTTTATTCCTATAGAGATGGCAGTAGCGATCTTTAAAATATTCAAACACACGAACGCTAAATCAATATTTTATGTAAAGCCAGTTATTTGTTTAAATAAAACCAAAAACTTCCCCATTTTTCTCTGAATAACAATAAAAAAACATTAAAATAACAATGGCAATCTTATTTTTATTATTTTGTTTTTTTAAACCAATTTCGTTGTGGGCCAATCGTTATATGTGGATCAATAAGTTGGTAAAGATTGCACAATAAATTGGTCAAATATTTTTATTTATAGAAATATTCTCTGAGAGGAAAATTAATCGAAAACTACAAATTAAGTTAATAAAAAGGGAAAACAATTTTTTTTTATATAATCTTCTTTTAAAACTTTTTTTAATTGGAAACTATTTTTTTTCTAATTTTTAAATAAAAGAATGAGAGAGATAAATAAAATACTGGGGAAAAGCGTATTTTTTTAATTTGTGTTTTCAGAGAGTTTAGCTTCATTTCTTTCTCAGCCCAGGTTGGTCAAATGCTAAAAAAATACTCCTTTTTCTGTTTCACTAGATTTAAAAAAAAAGCATCCTTAGTACACGTGGTACAGGCCATGATAATCATGGTGGATAGTTAGCGATTGCTTTTACTGTAAGTGCACCACATGTCTACATATGTGAAAAACAGTTCGACTTTGTACTTTAAAATGTGAAGGAACCCTGTTTGGTTACTTGTACTCGCTGGTGGGGTTGGACGTTTCACTAGATGAATGAAGCGACTTCACTCGGGCTTATTCAAGTTAAAGGTTTGCCTCTACAATCAATTATTTTTGAAAATAGGACAATCCATCAATATATCTTTATATAGAAAGATATATTTGATCAAAATTTGTTTATTTAACAATATTTAAGTTGGTTTAATGTTAACCTTTATCATGTAACAAAAACGTATTTACAAGAGAAGGAATCATCAGACAACATCTTGAAGAAGGAATCAAAGTTTATGGCGACGTGTTTCTTTTGCCGATTATACATAAACATGTATGAATATATATATATTATCCTCTAGTATCTTTAATAGTAGCCTGTTAAAGGACGTCATAGTCTGAAAGCTTGCCGATTATACATAAACATGTGTATGAATACATATATATTATCCTCTAGTATCTTGAATAGTAGCCTTTAAAGGACGTCATAGTCTGAAAGCTTGCCGATTATACATAAACATGTGTATGAATACATATATATTATCCTCTAGTATCTTGAATAGTAGCCTTTAAAGGACGTCATAGTCTGAAAGCTTGCCGATTATACATAAACATGTGTATGAATACATATATATTATCCTCTAGTATCTTGAATAGTAGCCTGTTAAAGGACGTCATAGTCTGAAAGCTTGCCGATTATACATAAACATGTATGAATACATATATATTATCCTCTAGTATCTTGGATAGTAGCCTGTTAAAGGACGTCATAGTCTGAAAGCTTGCCGATTATACATAAACATGTATGAATACATATATATTATCCTCTAGTATCTTGGATAGTAGCCTGTTAAAGGACGTCATAGTCTGAAAGCTTGCCGATTATACATAAACATGTATGAATACATATATATTATTCTCTAGTATCTTGAATAGTAGCCTGTTAAAGGACGTCATAGTCTGAAAGCTTGCCGATTATACATAAACATGTATGAATACATATATATTATCCTCTAGTATCTTGGATAGTAGCCCGTTAAAGGACGTCATAGTCTGAAAGCTTGCCGATTATACATAAACATGTGTGAATACATATATATTATCCTCTAGTATCTTGGATAGTAGCCTGTTAAAGGACGTCATAGTCTGAAAGCTTGCCGATTATACATAAACATGTATGAATACATATATATTATCCTCTAGTATCTTGGATAGTAGCCTGTTAAAGGACGTCACATGTAACAAAAACGTATTTATTTTATACACATCATAAGTGTCATAGAATAAAATAAATTCGTTGCTGTATTTTGTATATTTTATTTTTATTTTTTATTCAAAAATTAGATTTTTTTTTTCAAGAGAGAGAGACAATTTGACAATTAACATATTTTTATTGACATCTTGTCAATACATGTAAAGTTCACAGTCCGTACTAATTATGACAAAATGAGAAATTTACAATGAGGATGATGGTTATAATAAAAAATAATAAAAAATACAACTATGTACATGGTGCCTCTGCCACCGCTGCAGAGTTTGATGGAAGATCGCCAGTGGGTCCCCAGCGACACCGAGAGAGTGAGAAAAAAGTCAGCCTCGAACGCTTTTCAGGATGTTGGCCCTCGTCAATGTAGTAGAGGCTGTACCTCAACGACCAAATATTTGGGCCGAAGAGATTTCCTGAGAAATCAAGAAATGATTATTTAAGTCCAAATATGCGTAAATGCGCTAAACACTCGGAAAAATAATTGAAAAAAAGAAGAAAAAAGAAAGAGGAGATCAGTGTTGATATTAAAAACAAAACCGGCTCGTATTCAAACAAAATTTTTGCCTTAAATGCCTATATATCTCTCGAGATTCTCCACTAGGCTGATCTTATTCAATGTCTATTTAACTTGTATATGTAAATATGGGAACTATGCATCAGTTGAGTATTGCATCGTTTTGAGTTTGAGTAGTATTCCGGCTTTTGAAATATTGGTTTATTTACCTGAACATCTCTCAATGATTATTGACGTTTGAAGGAAATATTCCCTCGGGAAGACATTCATCTATACAAAAAAGTTAATTTCCTCAGCGTTAAATTTGAGGCAATATTTTTTTTAGTTCGTTACATGTACACACTTTGCGTACGTTATATGTAATTCTAATATAAATTTGACTTTATCAATATATACTGAAGATAGAATTTGACTGGCCGGTATTCATATTTCTATGAAAAATAGACACTCCGGCCAGTTAGAGTTTTTTTTTAATTTTCTCAACGTTTCGAAAAAAAATCATTACTTCTCCTGACAAAGACAAAATATTTTTGTCGAAACGTTAAGAAAATAAAAAACTCTAACTGGCCGAAGTGTCTATTTTTTATAGAAATTTATCAATATTGTGAAAAAATAGTACAAATGTGATATTGTACTGGGATAAGGTGCATGAATTAAAAGGAAAAAAAAGGCATCTCCTTATCGTACAACTGGAAGTTGCCGATGGCTTGATGCCATCTATCGGAATAAATATCAACAAATTTTGATCCAATATGGCTTTCTATATAAAGATCTCTTTATGGATTGTTCTAATTTCAAAAATAGTTGATCGTATGGACAGACCTTCACTTGGAAATATCCTGAGGTAAAGTCGGTTCATTCATCTAGTCAAACAGAAAAGGGAGAATTTTTTTGGTATTTGACCAACTTGGGCTGAGTAAGAAATCAATCTGAATTCTTTTAAATTCAAATATAAAAATACTTTTTCCCCCAGTATTTCATTTATTTCTCTTTTATTTAAAAATTAGAAATTATTTCCAATTTAAAAAAAAGTTTTGAAATGGATGCCTTTTTTTATTTCTTTATCAATATTGTTTTTTAAATACATTAAAATCGTAGTTCAAATTGAAGACATTTCGGCCAGTAAATCTTTTTATGAACTAAATATTTGTTTTTAACTCATGCTTTATATGTTGTACAAAATTTGAAATACCGCGTGAGAACGCCCTTGCAGCCTTAGAATAATTTCTAACGCTTTGCCAAATGTTTTAATTTTTTGTTCGCTCCTGAGAGACAATAAAAAAGATTTACTGACCGAAGTATCTTTTATTTGAAGAACTATGAATGCTGGCCAGGCAGCCTCTTATCTTTACGATAAATTAAAATAGGTATTTAGTAAAATAAATTGTTAATATATAGTTTACTTTTTAAAAGTTTACACAAATAAATTTAACACAAAGCAATAACGCGCCATCTATACATATAAAATAAAAGGATTTAAAAGCGCGAATGTTTCTTTTATACATAAAACGAACTTCTACTGTCCTTACTGCGATGAAAAAATATATTGGGGGGGGGGCTTAAATAAGCACTGCACAAATAAATTTAATAATATAGTTTACTGCAGGTAGTTTTTATCGGGGAAGAGATAGTTTAAAATTTCGTTATCGCACGAATGCCTGGCTATTGTTCCAGCTTGAAAAATGGGAAGTCAACTGAAGTGGTATGAAGCAGCAAAATATCGATTTTTGACCACAACCACGCCCGATAATGGTGTGAGTCATGATGTGGGTGGTGAAGTTCAAACCGTCGGTCTAGACGAAGTAGAATCCTGGTTGAACCCCGCCACGAAGACTTTTAGTTAATGGTTTCCTCAACTATATTATTTAACAAGTCTCCATTATTGAGAAAACGTAATCAAAAACAGTCATATAACACCATGTAAATACAGTCTTCGAACTGTTTTCAACATGTGTTTTCATCATTCCGAAAGCTTGTGTATCAGCAAACTCTCTGAGATATTTTAACATTATTTCAATAACGTAAAGATAGAGGCTACCTGGCCAGTATTCATGATTCATAAAATTAAAGATACTTCGGTCAGTAAATCTTTTTTTATTACCTCGACGTTTCGGGAAAAATCTTTTGTCCTCGTCAGGAGCAAATAAAATTAAAACATTTGGCAAGGCGTTAAAAATTATATTTGCTCCTGACGAGGACAAAATATTTTTGTCGAAACGTCGAGATAATAAAAAAGATTTCCTGGCCAAAGTAGCTTTAATTTGAAGAATCATTTCAATAGTCAACCTACACATTTTTGTAACTTATTTGTTTCCCCCGTGATACTGTATGTACTCATGTAAATAAGTATTGAAACCATGGTTATCATGTGTACTTGGGATAATAAGAAGGGTTTACACACTTAGGTTCAATCTTGCTTAGAATTCGATAGAAATTTGAGGGCAGCAGACTTGCGCCTTATGTAAAAAAGAACATTCACCTTGAATGGGTATTCTATATACAGTTACGAGCGTCATTCTTCATCTCCTTATCAACTCTGTCACCGTTTGCTTTTTTTTGGAATGGCGCCCTCCTATTGGTTGGCTACGATCACGCCACCTTTGCCCTAATATAACCCAACCTCCAGTAAGGGGACGGTCTCTTATTGGAGGTTCCGCTGAGCTATATAATAAATAAACTGAATAGAAGAACTACTAGGATAAGAAATTGTTTGATTATATGAGGGTTTAGAAGGTATAGTGAATACACAAGTTGAAAAAGACGAAAGAGAGAAATCTAAATAATTGACATGCCCTCGAATTGTCTCCCAAACTACCAGATAGAATAAGTGGCAAATAGTCTACCAGAACAAATATACAGGATGTTCCAAAGGTCAGTTTGCAGTGCAATGCAGTCAAACATTGATACAACTATTACAACAACAACAAATGCCTTTATTTAGGGCATTCCGCCCCATATAAGATTCGCCGTATTTACACATCAACAAGAGGAGAGGGAAGAGGAAACATTTACAGCAAAATAAAGTTTGTCTCACATTCAGTTACCTATTAACAGATAGGTCATCCTCCAGTATCCTTTGCCCTGCATTCTTTCTCATGCGCCCAGCTTCTGTGCAGAACTTACAGTATCTAACAATCAGTAGTTCATCATCCAGAGCTGAAGAGAGAAGTTGATATATGCGATGGTATCTAAATTGACTAAAGTTAGGGCTTGGGAAAATTTCAGTACGTTTTTCTGTTAAGAGGGGGCATTGGAAGAAATAGTGAACCAAATTATCATCCATGAGATCCTTACAAAGTAAACAGTTCCGGCCATTTTCTTTCCAGAAGTCTTTTCTTTCTTCCCTGAAAAATTGCCATAGAACTCTATGTTGTGCAACTAGTTGATATAACTATTATAACCATCTCCCGTAGATCTGGTAATGTCTGACTTTCATAATCTCCTTCTTTCTTATCTTCCCTCAATCATACTGTACTTATAGGTTATGGTGTACTTGTATTAGGGTATCGAGCATATAGGTTGAGAATTTTAATGGTGTCTGCTGGGGGTGAGTAGAGCTCATCAATGGATGAACCAATACAGTCAATGATGCGGTTTGACAACCATCATGATTGAGTGAAGTAGAATGCGTCTGCCTTTGTCATTAAGACTGGGAGAACTACTCAGGGGCAAGCAGACCTAGCTCCAAAACATGAGGAACAGATGCCATGTGCAGAAACTCCTAACATGGAGTACAAAGGCTGCTCATCCTGCATCCCTGGATCAGGAGCCCTTACGGGGGTACTATCAGCAGGGTCATCTGAGCCCAAGTTTTTTAGCGAGCTTGTTACTGTTCCCCTTCTCCTTTTTTTATCTAGGCTTGGGACCGGCAAAGGCGGAGTTATAATCTCCTAATTTGACTCTTCTAGATTTTTCTCTAATGTTCCATAAAGGGTAAAATTTGCGAAAACAAACCCGCGCATTATGGGGAGGAGTTATAATTACTGTACACGCGCGCGCGAAAATATAATGTTTTCACCTCTTCAGAAAGTATTAGACAATTTTATGTTTCACGTGGAAACCTGCATTTAAGTCATTGAGAGGACCAGTATTTGTTATAGGGTAATATATTTATCTAATAAAGTCAATTTATTCTGCGGTAATTTTTGGCTGCACGCATGGAACTATTGGACAACAAGTACTTCTGTTATTGGCCTCACGTCATCTGGTTTATAATCAGAACATCAGGGAAGTTAATAGCTCAATCTACAAATTACGTGAATCTATGTGACACTCTATTTGTCGCCCTGAATATATAAAAAATGAAGTTAGAGAGAGCGCATATAACAGAATAATTGGCAAAAATCGGGTCGAGAGAAGAGCAAAAACATGCTATCGACTTGGGACTTGTGCCAACGTTTCTGCTGGGCAACATTAAAATTATGCTGCGTAGTTGTGGGGTGACGAGATTTTTATGTCTTTGAGCTGGCCACCCTGTAAATATCGAACGTGTCGTTTGGCTGGAATTTTTAAAATGATTTTTTTTAGCCTAAAATGACATTATTTTTTATTATAATGCTGCTCTTATTTTAATGACATACAAAATGACGAGGAAAATTTGTGATTTTTTTTTAAATAGGAAATAACGTCAAAATCTCTTATAATGTTCGTTCATAGATAGACGTGCTACTTGGTCAAATCTTAATATATGTATTCTTTGATTAAGATCCTTCCAATTCCTTTTATTCGGCGAAAATAACATTTTTTAAAAATGAATTATTAGAAAAAAGGAAATTATTTAGATAGATTTGGAGTTTGGAATGATTGAAGAATATTTAATGGAGACTATAACTTTCTAAATGCAATAATAAAAAAAGAAATAAAAGCTTTCAGGTCCTGTACTCCGAGAATTATCAAGAATATAGGAAGAAGTAAACCAAGGAAGGATTGATTTGATATTCTAATAGAATGGAATCCCCGAAGAGCTGAAAAGACTTGCACAGAACAGAATGAAATGACGTTCCATAATGATGTGCTTCCATAGCTGAATGGCACTAGATAAGGATGAAGAATAGAAAAACAAGGAAATCATCTTATTCAGCAACTGTCTCCGTAGTCTGTAGACGCCACTGTAGAGGGTCGTAGGACGTAACATCGCATACGACATCCTAAAAAAGCCTTTTACACACGCACGCACAGAATCACTCACACACGTACACCGTAAGTTCTTAGAAAAACGCAACAATTTTACTCCCCCACAATTGTATTGAATATTTTGCTTTTAATGGAAATTCGAGCTTTGTACTTATCTTGGATAAAATAAAGGTGAATGAAGAAAATAATATGTTATTTTATAAAGTAACTTATTGCAACCTTTTTGACAATGTGTGGAGCTAATATAGAACAACCAGTGTTTAACAACACCAAGAGTAAAGGTGAAATTTGCCGCGTTTAAATAGAATTCAGAGCTTTTCGTTTACATTTTTAACGATATTATCCCGCCCAGAAGTTCAACCCCTCCTCTACGTGGCGGGCGGGAGAAGCAGCACAAGTAAGGGACTGCCCTGTAGTACGGTGTCGTGAACCCCGAGCTGCTACGGTAACCGTGAACAGGGAACTCTGAAATGTGGCTGACTAACGGGGCAATGGAACCCTCCCTCCTTTCCATGGAGCAATTTGATGGACAAGACACCACCACCACGATATTCTCAGCTTTTCTGCTTAACTGTAGAAATAGTAATACACTTAGACAATCCTTATACCGGCCAATGAATTATAGAAAAGGCTTGTACATATTTGGCTTATTACGATGATATACATGTGAAGCTCTGCCAATTTTTTGTATTTCTCCGTGAAGCCTGGAAAAATGAAGAATAGGATGAAACATCCTATCTTGAATTTTCGTCATCTCCACATAACTCACATTTTAAACGGCAGTATTACCTCCAATATACAACCATGGTATATGATTGGCATTTGAATATACCAGAATTTGTATTGTGGCTTTTTACTTGATCTTTATCTGTGAGATCTATCTCTCCGTGCATGTAAAGTTTTGATGCATTTTTTGTAGAGGACTCCTTTAGGTAGCCACATCTAAATACACTGAAATATTTGTAATAAATACACTCATGGACAAAACTTAAGGTAGTTGTACCTTTTAGCATGTATATTGGGATTCAGACAATAACTCTGAAAGATATTTGATACACAGTGAACTTTATTGAAGACATACTAGATAGATAACCAAGTGTAAACAAAATTGCCTCTGTCTCCTTCAAAAAAAAAAAAATATATATATATATGTAATATGTTCCGAAAGTTATTACACTGTAATATTTGATGTATTACACTGTTGTAGAATCCTGTCGACTTAACCGTTCTGTGGCAATATCGTTGCGGAATTTCTTGTTGTTGGATGCGAATGGTGAGATTTGGTTGAAGCGCAGTCGTTTGAGTGGAAGTTGCAGCATACAGTTTGGAATAATCAGGACACGTGATGGGATTTGAAAATGAAAGGCAACTGGATTGGAGGAAAGAAAGTTTGAGAAGAGCTGAGCGATTTGACTTATTAATTATCTGATCACATGGCGATGATTGGATTTAGATGAAATGAGCGGAGAGAGAGGTCTCTAGTGAGCAGACATTACCTTGGTGGGGTCGAGTCGATGACTGGGTCTGAACTCGGCGAGAGCAAGTGAACCACTCTAGGTGTTGTTCCTATGAGAGCGAAAACGTTACTGACCATTCTTGCTTTTCGATTTAACACCAAGACTCAGTTTCTCTCTGATTGGTTGAGAGATGATCACATGATCTTTTCCTATTGGTCGACCTATTTAGGTGCTGTCTTCTGATTGGCCCGCGGCTCTCTTTGGTGAAAGATATGGCCTGCCTGATATATCCGATTTCGTTAGGAAGTGTTGGGTAGCTTGACGCTTATAACTTCGACGGATATTAGATACGTCCTGTCTTTGCCGGAAATATTGAGTGCTTCGCGACCAATATAACTTCTGCGGTCACTAGAGACGACCGGTCTCTGCCAGGAAGTGTTGGTTTAAACTTAGCTCGCAGGGACCCGGGGTCAGAAGGTTAACTGCGACGTTATTAATAAATATGTTCTCCTCTAGATCTACTTCCTATGTCTTTTGTTACTTTCTTTCCTCCAGTTACCTTATTCTTTTATTAAATCTTTGAAAATCATACATGGTACATACATAGTGGGTCGGGGTTGCATTTAATTATATACAAATTATGACATATATATTTTGAAGATTGAGCAATCCATAATTAAAATTATATTTAAAAAAAGATGCATATATTGGATTTTTAAATGAATTTATTATTCCAATATTTCGAGGGGCAACTCGCCTCTCTTTATCGAGGATGTTTGTGTTTTGCACTAAAGCATGCGCGCACGCGTACACCACTCTCGTTCTACAAGGCCAATGAAAGAATTGTATCTTTGATTTAAACATTACATTCAGTATAAATTCAGCTAACAATTATATACAATATTACAGATAAATACCATTATTATTATTTTGTCTACACATTGTGCTTGAAATAGGGATTTATATACAACAGTGCAACCGCAAATAATTGTGTGCATACATATTCTAAATTAATGATAAAATTTTGAAGGAAAATAAATGAGCAAATTAAAAGTATATACATAGCTATTTACAAACAATTAGGATATGAATTCTTTATAAATTTCTGGAAAATCAATTTTTCTGTTTATACTGTGTTTATTTTTTTAAATATATATATATATGACATAATAAAAATATGATTTTTATTATTCATAAAATAATTAAAATTCTATAATCACAGAGTTAAATTTTAAAATGAAAAGGAATCCTTAACAAAAGGAATACAACCCAATATTGTTTTTGTTTGTAAATAGATAATAACATCGTTAGTTGTATGTATGCAAAAACTGTTTGCTTTAAAAAATAATCAAAATAATAAATATTTTTTGGGACAAAAGTTATCATTCATTTTTACCATCCACGACTGCATGAATTGGTAACGTAAATAGAATATACGTCCTTTTTTTATGACATATATATACATAGACGACCGGGGCGACATAAGTCTTTCTATTTCCTTAAGTTTTGCCCATGAGTGTACTGTAAGGAAATATTTTAAATCAACTCACGTAGCAATATTATTCTTTATTAATCAACCAGGCGCGCTATTGAAATATTTGCGCCTATTATAGAGGAAACAAACAAACAAAAAAAAACAATTTAAAACTTAGAATTAAATATTTACAAATGTATTAATCGACAAAGTTCATAAAATTTATATAGACAAAATGGCTGATATAAGAGAGTTAAATCATTCAGATCAGGGAACAATCGATATCTCACTTCTGTAAAGTTCGGACACTCGTAGAAGCAATAGTGGTACAGTCATTTCAACACCTTTCAGATTTAAGACTAAATCACATTTAAGACGAAGCTTTTTGGTCTCGAAATAACAAATACACACACAACACATATTTAATTCTAGTGAGAAAACTAACCAGAAATAAGACATCTAGTATTTAAGACTAAACAGTTAAAGACAAAGAATTCAAAGTCTCCAATTCGACATTTTTACTGATTGTATTCAAGGACATCTTTAAAAGACAACCTCAAAGGTAAACAGAAGGGGTTTTTCTCACAGCCCCAGCGATTATATTCACACCATTTCACACACTTACTTAACAACCGCCGTCACTCCACATAAAAACCCATTAGCCAACATCAAAGTCTCCAAGCGTGAAAATTCTCTCCCTCTCTCTAGGCAAGAAAAATGTTTTTATTTTCAAAGAAACTTCTCCGCGTGATATATGGAAATTTGACTTCGTTTTGTGTATGAAAATTTCACCAAATTTTGTAAAGAACCTGCTGGTTTATAATATGCTTAGTATCCACTTCAGTGTTAAGTGAGCAACATTAAATTGGTTCCTACTAATTTGTGTAATTTGAATGTTTTAGTGATGGCTTCATTAGGTTGTGTTGACCTAAATTAACTTCCAACAATCAGCAACGTGGGGAGATATGTTTTACCACCAAAGCCTTAGTGAAGATATTTTCAAATCATTTCAAATTTGATTTGAGAAAGGTGGGAGATACTTGTATGTTCTGTTTAAAAACTTGCATAATTGCATTCAACAATTCTACTTTGCTAAATTCACTTCAATATGAAATATTGTACGTTTTGTGTAGAAGTCTTGTTGAATTTGAGAATTAGCATTTGTTTATTACCAATGGATATTTTTAATATATAAGATGTATACATTGTATAACACGATGTTTATTAATCAAAAACGACATATTTTGAATAAAAAATATTTTTTATTAATTTCAAAATAATATTTCGCTAGGCTGTATGTCTATCTTCGTCAGGATCTCTCTTTATTTTGAAAATGTTTTGATTAATCACGCGATGCCTTCACGACTTCATTCCTTTTTATCGTAAAAAATGCCCAAAATACTTTTTTTTAATGTAAATAATTTCGATTTTTTTTTTATGTGAAGCGCGCAATCGTTTTATTTTTTCAAGAGTGAATTCTGAAATAAGAATAATATAGAAACTCCCATGAAAGACCACCTTTATAAAATTAAAAATAACGATCTGACACCTACCCTAATCTCCGATGAGAGACCTACTACAAGTTGAAGAATGACGTGTCAAGATGACAGCAAGTCAGAAGAATGGTAGAAAAGAATCTTGACTTCTCAGCAGCAGCAGATTGGAGACAGGAAGGTCTGATGGAGATCGATCGATTGTTATATAATTCCCATCAAAAGACGTCCTAGCTGATCGTCTGACTCCATCTCAAAGTCGTCTGAGATTCTTTTTCTTTCTACCCGTCTCCAACATCGGTATCCTTTTTAAAACCCTGTCTAGTTAGACAGTGTCATTATCCCTTTTTTACAGTTGAACTCTGTCTAGTTATATATACTATAGTTCTATTATCCTTTTCCATTTATGCTTAAGTACGATTAATTTTAACATAAAAACAATTCGACAATTAAAAATATTTTATTGAAATTAGTCAATAATAATTATAATATAAGTAAAAGAAAAAGACAAATAAATATGATGAATGATAATATTTTTCATTATGCCATTGTAGTGTTATACAAGGGGTCATGGAGATTGAAATAATGGATTAAATTTAAGATATTTGGTAAGGTTGTAATATAAGTACTGTCTTGAAGCTCCCATACATTCCAAGAAGTGGTCTGGTGAGGCCTCTTTGGTCCTGTATATGATACATTGTGGGAAAACACCATCCTGGAAAAGGAGCGGTTTTGTATGGCCAGTTTTGAGCCTGGAAATACAGATAATGAATAATTCTATATACAGTTACGAGCGTCATACGTTCTTCATCTCTGTCACCGTTTGCTTTTTTTTTTTTTGGAATGGCGCTCTCCTATTGGTTCTACGCCTACGGAAGCCAACAGTACATAGACAGATAAAGCACATAGGCTATAGTTATTAACTAATATATGCATTTATTTAAGGCGCCAATTTATAATTATAACAAATAGTATTTGAATAAAAACATTCAATCGGGTAAAACACGGGCGTTAATGATCCAACAGGTCCACGTGTCTAAATTAAAACACGGGCGTTGCCCGGGTCATTCGGCTAGTACTATATAATAAGGGGTATGATGACACATATTTACAGTTTTCTTCAGGGAGGGAAGTTTCTCTATTTTGAGAAAGTCTTCTTTCATACAGTGAGAGGTTCTACTTGAATACCTCTCGGTTTTAAAGTGAGGAAATTCTTATAGAGGCTCGTCTTGGCAGGATGACCAGGGTGTTGTCATCCAGGCCTCGTCGAACCCTTGCAGGTCAGGTGGCCGCTGGATGATGGTGAATCCCTCCCAGGTGAGAAGATTGACGAACCGGCAGGACCTTAAAAGAGATGGAGAAAATAATTTAAAAACGATAAAATTATTAGATTTTGTTGAAAATAGTTTAAAAAAAAATGTTTTTAATTTTTAACACATAAATAACATTCTTGAATGTCGTTATATGTAAATGCGTATCTATACGAAAAGTCACAAAGTTGTGGATTCAGTGAAACCTTTTATATAAGTGATAATTTTCCTGAGAGATCACTTTGGTAAAATCAAAAAGATCTCATCCAGCCTCCAATGAGCGGCCACCTTCTGGAGAGACCAGGAATATATTAGGTGATTGTGTTTCATGGGAGGTTTCTATACTCTATTTATAGCGCTATATTTCTAATTTTAGCCATCAAATCAGATAGAACTTATCTATTGTGTTTATATATGTTTCTGGGGGTTCTACGTATGTATTCACCTGAGAGGAAAGAGCCAGATTGAAGTTCAGCAGACAACTACATAAGTTTTATATATAGGATGTTTATTAAAAGGATTGATGAATAAAGTTCTAAAGGGAACAAACGAATGCGTGTATTTGGGTATGTGGAGAGAGAAAGTGAGATAATAAGAATTCGACTGATGGGAAAGGCTACACTATGAAACAATTAGAGAAGAGCTCAAGATTGAGAATCTTGGTACCATTGGAGATCAGAACCTGCTCGTTTGTAAAATCTGATAATATTCTTTATTTTTATCTCCGTACCAGTTATTTTGATTTGCGTGTGTGGTTCCTTCCACTTGTTAAAATCTCTCTTTCTAAAGCATTGAAACTATTTCTCAGAAAACAACTCTTAAAAATATTCCATCCCAACAGAACAACGCGGAAAAAGTTTAAACCATAAACCTCCTAAATGACTATAACAAACAACATTTTAACATAAAAATAAGAAATATAGAGATGAACAGGAGATATTACTGTAAAAATATGGAAGTTGGACACCAGACCAATCTCAACGTGGAGAGAAAAGATTCCAGGAGAAAAACAAATAAAATCGAATAAGATGATATTTACAACAGAGAAGGAATTGGTGGAAAATAACGAGCGACAATGAAGAATGGAAATAAAGGGGGTGAAAGGTCTTCGTCCAACTCTACAGTCATATACAGTACAGATAACAGTAATGAAGAAGTATTTTTTTAGAGAGTACAGTATGTAAAGTAGTTACACATTGTATAAATGTAATCACACACACACAAAATGAAATGGCCACGCGCATGCGCAGCATTGATTGGCTACCGACAAGTTGGAAGAAGCCAATCAACTAACACTGACGTCAGAGAGCTATACATTATGACTATTAAAGCCTAAGATATGCTGTGTATGAGCCTATAATTATATATATGTATTCTACATGTTAAAAAAAAAAGAAGAAGAAGATTTGTGTGCAGGATGAGTGCCGTGTATCGAATTTTCCACAGGTAATTGATTACAAAATAGCGTGAAAGCAAGTTTCTTCGATGAAATTAAAACGTAAGAGGAACGTGATTCTGTACTTTCTTTCACCACCCTAATCTATCATCCATAAATCCAAGCTATTTACTAACTTTAAACGCTATTACCTCTGCCCAGTCAATTAATGGGGAGGACTTGAAATTGGATTTCATTCACTCCGAGTTTTTCCTCTAATTTAATTCACTTCCCGAAATCCAATAAAAGTCGCTCCGTTTCTATGAAAACACCTCGAATCCAATATGGCGCCTAGCCTAATATTTACAGAAGATTATTTCATTTGTTCGTCTGCGAGGACATTCTAATTTATTTATTTGCGTCCTCTTTTACTTTGATTTTAATGAATGAGTTTGGTGAAATATAAATTAGTAATAATGTGTGAAAGCAAACTATTTTAGTTTATTTTGAAATTAGTTCGATGGGTTGTGATTGGATAGATTTGGTATTTAGATTAGTGATTTAAATATTATTTCAAAAATATATAAATATTTAATAAATATAATATCAACATTATAGGTTATTTAAAATACAATATAATATAATGCGGCTTGTGATTGTAAAACGACATTTGAAATACTATCCCGCATGTGTTTCTTTTTCAGCGAAAATTCAAAATTTATTTCAAGGAGAAATAACGATTATTTCTAACCTTTTGGATGAGGTATGAAAGGGTGAATTGTGAAGAGTAATGAAAAACGGAAAAATAATATATATATATAATTATAGGTTATTTTAAGAAAAAGGCATCTCCTTATCGTGCAACTGAAAGTTGCTGATGGCTTGCGCTCCGTTGTACGATAAGGAGATGTCCTTTTCTTAATCTATCCACCGTATCCCAGTACAAGTTCACATTATAGGTTATATTCAGTTTTATATTTATAACCTCCCTCTACTAGAGAAATAATACCTCGGGTTTCTGAAGCGCAGAATGATAACTATGATGTTCCTTCGATTAAATAAATAAATATTGCCACGTGGAAAATTAGGGAAGACAAAAACTTCAGGAGGAAACAAAATTTATTTCAGGCAAGGACAAACTATGAAAGGTAAACAAAAGATAAGCCACGAGGGGATTTTACAGAGTAGCAAAATATAAATATGAAAATGACCACTATGTTAATAAAAACAATAAAATGAATAAATACTTGGTTACAATATGCTTTACCAAATTAAGAAACAAATTTTAATTATATATCTTTCTAATGTCAAACATACACTTTTTTAATAGATTCATAACAACAACAATAATTAAAGTTCTGCCAAATCCAAACAATTAAAAATAAATTAATTAAACAGAGTATATTATTACGATGTACTAGAGCGCCATCTGTTATCAAATTACGAAACCATTTTAAACGCGTAATATTCTTTTAAAAAAAAAAAAAAAAATTCTACTGCCCTTACTGCAATTGTTTTTAATGCAGTTCGCAGCGTGAGCGAGGTTTGCTAAGCTGTACAATTTCACCAGACATTTCAATGCTGAGGTTGAGTCTGGAAGGCTGACCAGGATGTAGGATTGAAGTAGACCAGACCAAGCAGAAGGGCTGTTTGTATCCTATGTCAAAGTAGTGTTTAATCCAATATACCAGAGTATTAAAAATAAAGAAGGCATCTCCTGACCACGAGCACATGTGCTTTTTAGATGGCAGAGCGCCATCTAGTGGAGCAAAAATAAACTAAACGTTTATTTAGCTTGCTCCGAGATATTTGGCCAACCCAATTTCTTGATAAATCAAGAAAAGCCATCCACGAACGCGTTTCGCGCTGTTGGCGCTCGTCAGCGTGGAGAAGGTGGTCAGGAGATGCCTTCTTTATTTTTAATATCAACACCTGACCCACTTATCTTTTATTTTTTTTCTATTGTTTTTTTCATACCAGAGTATATCCTAATATTATTATAAGGTATATTATAATAACTACTTCGGCTGTCTAGTTTACAAGTACAATCTAGTATAAAGCAATAACGCGTCATCTCTATGTAGGAAATGAAAGTATTAAAGCATGAATGTTTCTTTTATACATAAAACTAAATACTACTATCCTTTTTGCGATGATAGTACAAACTAGTGCCTTGCAGTTCGCAGCCTGAGTGGGTTTTGCTAAGCTGTACAAGTTCACCAGACATTTCAATCCTGAGGTCGAATCTGGAAGGCTGACCAGGATATAGGATTTAGGTAGATCAGTCCAAGAAGAAGGGCTGTTTGTATCCTATGTCTCAGGAAAGTGGAATAGTTTGTAGATATCAATGCTGAGGTAGAGTCTGGAAGGCTGACCAGGATGTAGGATTGAGGTAGATCAGTCCAAGCAGAAGGGCTGTTTGTATCCTATGTCTCAGGAAAGTGGAATAGTTTGTAGATATCAATGCTGAGGTAGAGTCTGGAAGGCTGACCAGGATGTAGGATTGAGGTAGATCAGTCCAAGCAGAAGGGCTGTTTGTATCCTATGTCTCAGGAAAGTGGAATAGTTTGTAGATATCAATGCTGAGGTAGAGTCTGGAAGGCTGACCAGGATGTAGGATTGAAGTAGATCAGTCCAAGCAGAAGGGCTCTTTGTATCCTATGTCTCAGGAAAGTGGAATAGTTTGTAGATATCAATGCTGAGGTAGAGTCTGGAAGGCTGCCCAGGATGTAAGATTTAGGTAGATCAGTCCAAGCAGAAGGGCTCTTTGTATCCTATGTCTCAGGAAAGTGGAATAGTTTGTGGAGAAGGTGTTAAATCCAATTTCGAGATACCCAAGGTTTGCCAGGACAAGACTGGTGACCTCTCCGTAGCGGATAACCTTTACCAACTTGTGATCGATGAGACAAATTATACTATCCCTCGAGATCTCCATTTAATAGCGTAGAATTACCTCCATGTAGCGTGTTATTTGGCCAGTATTTCTTTATTTTATTAAATTATTCATAGTGTGTTTGTTATGTTTTTTTTTATTAATATTTATATAAAAGAATAGTTCGCGCGTGCGAAAAATAAAAGACAGGTTAACACTCAATTTATTACGGCCAGTATGCTCGTCCCTATTTACGATCACCTCTTTGGCCGTATGGTGCTTGAGATAGGATGCTACATGGACAAAACTTAAGGAAGTTGTACCTTTTAGCATGTATATCGGGATTCAGACGATAACTCTGAAAGACACACTCATGGACAAAACTTAAGGAAGTTGTACCTTTTAGCATGTATATCGGGATTCAGACAATAACTCTGAAAGATACACTCATGGACAAAACTTAAGGAAGTTGTACCTTTTTAGCATGTATATCGGGATTGAGACAATAACTCTGAGAGATACACTCATAAACAAAACTTAAGGAAGTTGTACCTTTTTAGCATGTATATCGGGATTGAGACAATAACTCTGAAAGATACACTCATGGACAAAACTTAAGGAAGTTGTACCTTTTTAGCATGTATATCGGGATTGAGACAATAACTCTGAGAGATACACTCATGGACAAAACTTAAGGAAGTTGTACCTTTTAGCATGTATATCAGAATTAAGACAATAACTCTGAAAGATATTACAGTGACCTTTATTGAAAACACACGAGATAACCAAGTGTGAACAAAATTGCCTTTGTTTCCTTAAAAAAAATAGACGACCAGTTTCAAAGACTTTTCACTTTCCTAAGTTTTGTCCATGATTGTAGGCTAACTGATCTGGTTGTGATATATTCTAAGGATATAGGGCGGAATTTAATAACAATGGTACATGGAATGCCATAAAACTTGTATGAATCAGAAAATTCTAAATGAGACAAATACAAAGTTGGAAATGCCTCAACACGGGCCAACTTGTTAAATGATAAATACTAGCTGTTGTGTAAAAATATATATTCCTCACAAAATATTAAAAAAATAAAATATTAATTATAAAATATAGTTTAAAAAGATTGATAAATAGATTTAAATTATAAATGTCCATTATGCGCACTGTTAATATATTTCACAGAAATAATCAGTGATATTTAAGAAAAATTATATTTGACCAAATCGATGGGTAGTTTTCATTAGAGGGATCACCATATTACATGTAAACGGCAGAGTCTAAGCCTAACGTATTTATGCAAGGTATAATATTATACGACTCAATTGTTGAATAAAACATTAAATCCCGCGAGAATTCCATTTCGAAACATTTGCAAACACAGTTGGAAATGTTCAATTTTGACCATTTCCCCCCTTTTTTTTATAGAATTTTCAGAGATATTTATTAAAAATTGAAATTTTATACACTTATTGATTTTGACTTGTCGACTTCTATATGACTTCTATCTCTCTATGACATTTAATTTACAAGTCAATAAATATTGAAATAGCTCTCATGATTTTTTAAAAATGATTATCTCTTTGTATATAATTCTACAAGGTGATGGAGCCTGAATTCATAGATTAAATTTACAATATTGGTAGAGTTGGAATATAGGTCCTGTCTTGAGGCTCCCATGCATTCCAAGAGGTGGTCTGGTGAGGTCTCTCTGGTAACACTATACTATAGGGGGTCTTGTTCATTATTGCACTAGGAGGAATTCTTAGTTATTTAAAGAAACTCTGTACACAATCGTTGTGAGGACAGTATGGATATATATAAGATCATATTTTAGAAATCTATATGATTTTTCCTAATGTTTTATGTTGATCCTTTGATCCTGCAGATGATACATTGTGGGAAGGTCTTTACACTATCCTGGAAGAGGAACGGTCTTGTATGGCTGCCAGTTTTGAGCCTGGAAATACAGGTTGCTGCCTGTCGGTTCATCCCACATTCCAGAATAGCTCCAGGCTTTTGGTTCAGATAATCTCATGATGAATATGGCCATCTAGCGATTTATTGTCTTTTGAACGATAATAAACAATGGCAAATCTGTTTTCTAAATAACTCTTCTATTTCAACCATTTGGGGTCAAAACAATTGTAGGCTTGAATTTTTTATAGTGTGCCATTCATTCTTAATGAATATAAAATGTTTTCTATATATAATAACCCACGCACCTCATTAAAAATGAACAATAAACACTAAGAAATCTGCGATTTTTCGATGACAAGATATAAACCATTTTTTAGTCTCTTCAATTTTAAACTCATTGTCGCGGACGCAACCTAAATTTACTCGGAGAAGTACTGCGTCGCGAACCGGAGAAAAACGTAGAGGTTCGTAAGACCCTGTTTCTTAAGAAGATATTCGCACGACGAGCCGGCAAAACTTCTTTATTGCGCGCGTTCTAAAACAGCAACCTTATTGAAAATTTTAAAAATGCAAATATGCTAAAATACAAAATTTTAAAAAGGAAAACTATATATTTACGTAAAAATGAGAAACATTTCTAACACTCATAATTGGAACTACAATGGAACCTCGCATGAGACACCGCACAATAAACAGGATTCCCTAACCTTTCAAGGAGGGTGGTGTTCTTGGAAGGTTGAATTACACTCATGGACAAACCTTAAGGAAATGGAAAGTCTTTGAAGGAGTCTTTAAAGGCAATTTTGTTCACACTTGGTTATCTCGTGTGTCTTCAATAGTAGTCACTGGGTATAAAGTATCTTACAGAATTATTGTTAGCTTTTTTATAAGTTGTTTTTCATAGATTTATATTTTTGACCAGATGACCGGACTAATTTGCATGTATATATTTGGTTTTAAATTATGTAAATTAGTTAGTTATGAAGGTAAATTAAAAGTATTAATTTCTTAGAGGTGTTGGTGTTTACTCTGCTCGATGGTAGACTAGGGAAGTCTTAGATCCTAACAGTTATTGTCTGAATCCCGCCATACTAAAAGGTACAACTTCCTTATGTTTTGTCCATGAGTGTTCAAAAAATTATTCACGGAATAAATATCAACTAATAGTTGATTTTTTAATTATTCCAGAATTTGCCACCACGCTGACGAGGGCCAAAAGCCCGAAACGAATACGTGGTTAACCAAGAAATGGTATTAGGCAAATTCTGGAATAATTAAGACATCAACGATTAGTTGATATTTATTTTGACAGATGGCGCAAGCCATCAACAATTTTAAGTTGCACGATTAAGAAAGTTACCTCTTTTTTGCCCCTGATTTATTCACCTGATCCCAGTACAATTTTGTACATTGTTCAGGAGATAGAAGCTGCCTGGCCGGCATTCATTTTTCCTAAAAATAAAGCTACTTCGGCCAGTAAATCTTTTTATTACCTCGACGTTTCGACAAAAATCTTTTGTTTTCGTCAGGAGCGAACAAAAATTAAAACATTTGGCAAAGCGTTAGAAATTATTCTAGAATATTGCCAAATGTTTTAATTTTTGTTTGCTCCTGACAAGAACAAAAGCTTTTTGTCGAAACGTCGAGGTAATAAAAAGATTTACTGGCCGAAGTATCTTTATTTTTAAGAAATATTGTTCAGAAGAACCAATGTCAGATGAGTCGGCAGTTCTTGAGACAGAAACCTAGGCATCATGTCAAATGCCAATCAAATTATGTCCCGAGAATTACTGTAGCGAGCGTAACTTATCAACCCCGTCAGCATCTTTTGGTTTGTTACATTTTTTTTTAATGCCAAAAATGTAGATAAGTGAAATCTATTTTCCCCGTTTTTAATTTTCTATCCTATATATTCTTTATTTCATTATAAATCTTCATTATAATGCTAATCCGCTTATAATGATTTCTGGTTTATAATGCTTTTTTCAGGACATCTCTCTCTCACTACAAAGGCACGTTTTCTCCTGATCAAATTTATAATTCTTACATACTAGCCGAATGACCCGGGCAACTCCCGTGTTTTACCCGATTGAATGTTTTTATTCAAATATTATTTGTTACAATTATAAATTTGGCGCCTTTAATAAATGCATATATTAGTTAATAACTATAGCCTATGTGCTTTATCTGTCTATGTACTGTTGGCTTCCGTAGGCGTCTCTTACTGGGAAAAAGAAAGAGAGGATTCCATTTAGTTATTAACTAATATATGCATTTATTTAAGGAGCGACCCGCTCCAACACAATAGTTACAAAAACGAAAAAGCGAGTGGGGGGGGGTGGGGGCGTGATCGTAGCCAACCAATAGGAGGGCGCCATTCCAAAAAAAAAAAAAAAAAAAAAACGGTAACAGAGATGATAAATGATTAGGAGATGAAGAATGACGCTCGTAACTGTATATAGAATTAGCATCTCTCCAGTAAGAGAACACCTCTCCCTAACAGACACTTTGTCTCTGCAACTAGGTGTTGTCCTTTACAGATATATATTTTCTTGAAGATGAAGGTTGCCTGGCTGGCATTCATAGTTTTTAAAATAAGAGGTTCAACCAGAAAAGTAAATTCTTGACGTTTCGACAAAAATACTGTGTAACTCTTTCTCGCTTAGATGGGTATTTTACCGGGAGGTTATCGATCTAGGAATAGCCTTAAAACCTCTGCTCCATCTGGTGATTCTCTCTACAATCTACTGGTCCTGCAGCTCCATCAGGCCCCTCATACGGGAGGTCTTCAACATCATACAGCCGACCTGCAGGTCTACTGGCTCTTCGGACAAGGGCTGGATGACGACGCCATCCTCGGGTCTGCCAAGTCATCAATACACAGGTTCTTTCTGAGTTTTGAGATGAGGGGAGAACATGACTTACTGTCTGGAGGAGGACTCTTTGTCTCCTGGACTGTACATAACTGTATATAGTTTACTCTTTTGTTTTATCCCTCTTTTATTCTATCCCTCTTTTTATGATTATTATTATATAATACTACCATTGACTTGTGTATGATATCAATAACATATTTTTAAATCTCAAAAATCTCTCTACAATCTAGAGGAATGGGGTCGGTGACAAAGCACAGGCTTTGGCAAATTCAGAATGCCTGGAGATCGTTGACAAAATCTGAATTATACATCAAATGGAATATCTAAGTAATGGATGGACGATAGCTCGAAACCATAGTCTCCAACTGGGCTTTCTAAATTTTCCAAAACTGATGTTGTAGATTTTTCACTCATCCGAATCTAATAGTTTCCAGAAGCGGTCAATAGTTTTGCTTACTTTTTTGACGGGAGAGGTGATTTTTCTAGTTATCTGCTTGTTCCCTTGTAATTCTCCAACGTCTGTATAGAGGTAGTGTGCATTTAAAATAAAGTTCCAAATCTTTACCTACCCCATATCAATATGGCATGTATTATGTCTACTTGGGATAGTGCCATGTGAATCGCATGTATATCTTTTCTAACGGTCCTTTCTCGTTTCAATGTTTCCCGTAGAAGGGTTTAAGATACCCGAAAGCTTGAGGTATACAACTCATGGACACAATTTAAGGAAGTGGAAAGTCTTTGATATTGCCGGTTGTCTATTCTTTTTTTTTTTTTTTTTTTTTTAAGACACAGAGATAATTTTTTTCACACTTGGTTATCTCGAGTGCTTTTAATAAAGGTCACTGTTTATCAAATACTAGACGAATGGCCCGGGCAACGCCCGGGGTTTACCCGAGTGCGAATATATTCTAAAAACGTTGACTTGGGTGGTCGCTATTAACAGGGTGGTCTGTATAGACAGGTGGATGTATCACACAGCTGATAACAGGGTTGTCTAGAGTGGTCGCTATAGACAGGGTGGTCTGTATAGACAGGTTTATGAGAGAGGCACAAACTTACAGGTTGTTGACGCCGCAATCCCCAGAGAGAGTGTTTTTTGTTGCATCATGCTGTGACTCACACGACGACCCAAGGTCAACAGGGGTGGAGCAGCAAGCTTAAGCCTATCACCGTCTGGCGGCGCTGCTTGCGAGTTATATCTACAATTCTGCAAATAACTCTAAGGATATTCAAGATATTCAAGAAATTATTTTTCGAAAACCTTTCCGGGGACGAAAATCTCTCTATAACGAAAAACATTTCTCTGTTCCTACAACGAAAATCTCTCTATAACGAAAACAATTATTCAGTCCCTACAACGAAAATCTCTCTATAACGAAAAACATTTCTCTGTTCCTACAACGAAAATCTCTCTATAACGAAAACAATTACTCAGTCCCTACAACGAAAATCTCTCTATAACGAAAAACATTTCTCTGTTCCTACAACTAGAATCTCTCTATAACGAAAAACATTTCTCTGTTCCTACAACGAAAATCTCTCTATAACGAAAAACATTTCTCTGTTCCTACAACTAGAATCTCTCTATAACGAAAAACATTTCTCTGTTCCTACAACTAAAATCTCTCTATAACGAAAAACATTTCTCTGTTCCTACAACGAAAATCTCTCTATAACGAAAAACATTTTTCTGTTCCTACAACGAAAATATTTCTATAACTAAAACAATTACTCAGTTCCTACAACGAAAATCTCTATAACGAAAAACATTTCTCAGTTCCTACATCGAAAATCTCTCTATAACGAAAAACATTTCTCAGTTCCTACAACGAAAATCTTTCTATAACGAAAACATTTCTCAGTTCCTACAACGAAAATCTCTCTATAACGAAAAACCTTTCTCAGTCCCTACAACGAAAATCTCTATAACGAAAAACAACAACATTTCTCTGTTCCTACAACGAAAATCTCTCTATAACGAAAAACATTTCTCAGTCCCTGCAACGAAAATCTCTCAATAACGAAAAACATTTCTCTGTTCCTACAACGAAAATCTCTTTATAACGAAAAACATTTCTCAGTTCCTACAACGAAAATCTCTCTATAACGAAAAACATTTCTCTGTTCCTACAACGAAAATCTCTCTATAACGAAAAACATTTCTCAGTCCCTACAACGAAAATCTCTCAATAACGAAAAACATTTCTCTGTTCCTACAACGAAAATCTCTCAATAACGAAAAACATTTCTCTGTTCCTACAACGAAAATCTCTCTATAACGAAAAACATTTCTCAGTCCCTACAACGAAAATCTCTCTATAACGAAAAACATTACTCAGTCCCTACAACGAAAATCTCTCTATAACGAAAAACATTTCTCAGTTCCTACAACGAAAATCTCGCTATAACGAAAAACATTTCTCAGTTCCTACAACGAAAATCTTTCTATAACGAACATAATTTCTCTGTCCCTACAACGAAAATCTCTCTATAACGAAATATAAGGAAAATCTCTTTAAAAGCGAAGCCAGTTTTGCCAAAAAACTCTTCACAACGAAACCAAATTCTCTGGCCCTTCAATTTAGAGTTTAAACTATTGTTTTTAGAATATCCTAGTTTCAAAAAATCTATAATATTCTTATATGTATTGTGTGTATAAGTAATTTATTAGAAATAATCCTTTAAAAAATATATTTTCCTACATTTTTTTTAAAAGGTATATTTATTATCTTGTGTTCTATGATTTTTTACCCTCGGCCCTCTTTGATGAATAGCTTGTCTGTACGAACTAATATAACAATGTTGCAAGTTTCTTTTCTTCCTTTTACTCCTTCTATGAAAAAAAAAGATAGGAAAAATATTTTTTATTGTAAATTCCCCTATTTATCTACACCTCACGAAACTCTTCGATTTTTCTCTGATTTTTTTTCTATGAATAGAATTATTCTTTCTTGACTATATATTGCTTTGTAGATATCATTAATCATTTGTAATAGTTTATATTTTAACGTTAATGTTTTCTTTTTTATATAGTTGTCTATATAGCGCAGCGCAAATCACATTAATCTTTTATCAGATGAGAGAGAAATATGTGTTTTTTTAAATGAAATTTCTTATATTCAGGTTCCTAATATATATTATTGTTCTCTATTTATTTTTGTTTACTTTCTTTTGTAATATGTTTATAACTGTTTCTGTTTAAAAAATGAAAATCGAAGCAATTAGCCGGGATATCGCGTTTTGTGTGTTGAAATAAATAAATAAAGATTGACTATATTCGAAATATATTCAGATAAGTATTTGTAAGAAAAGAATTGGGGAAAATCTTGAAAGAGCGCGTGTTAATTTTTAATGTACTTTGTTTATATATATGGTATTGAACTTAATTTTAAGGAGATATATACACTCATTTGGATAGCACTTAAGGAAGTTGTACCTTTTAACATGTATATCGGGATTCAGACAATAACTCTGAAAGATATTACAGTGACCTTTATTGAAGACATACGAGATAACGATGATAAGTGTGAGCAAAATTATCTCTGTCTCCTTCAAAAAAAAAAAAAAAACACGATAACGATATCGAAACATGAAACCCTCAAGTTTTGTCCATGGGTGTATGCTTTGTAAAGCATGGGTGCATTGTAAAAGCACCAGACTGACCGACCATCTAGTAGAATCTTAGTTCGCGAGTGGATCCTAGACCTGTGTTGTGCGCAGGGATGCAGCGAGCATGATGGCGTCGGCACTCCGCAAGCTGTTCCGATCCGACAAGGAAAAGAAGAAGAGCAAAGGCGGGGAGTCGCCTAGCAAACAGCCGCGGGCGGTGAGCGCAGCGCGGCGGTTGTTCGGGCGGAGGCCCGAGAGCCCCAGCCGCCGGGATTACAAGGTCAGCCCCGCGGAGCCCCCCAAGCCCCCGGCCCCCTCTAACGGCCCCCTCAGCGAAAACGTCGCCAAGCACAACCAGGCCGTACGTGCCCGTCGCCTCATGCGGGAGTACCGTGAGATATGCCGGGGTACCGCGGGCATGGAGAAACCTCCCTTCGCCGTGGAGCTGGTGAACGACTCGCTCTTCGAGTGGAACGTCAGGCTCTTCCAAGTAGACCCGGAGTCTGACCTCTACCGCGACATGGTGGACACCCGCACGTCTTGTATCCTCCTCAACCTGACGTTTCCCGACAACTTTCCGTTCGCCCCGCCCTTCATGCGGGTGATCTCGCCGCACATCGAGAAGGGGTTCGTGATGGAGGGAGGCGCCATCTGCATGGAGCTGCTGACGCCGCGCGGCTGGGCCTCGGCTTACACCGTCGAGGCCGTGGTGATGCAGTTCGCCGCCTCCCTCATCAAGGGCCAGGGCCGTATCGCCAGGTCCGCGGCGGGCAAGGAGTTCAGCCGCAAGCTGGCCGAGGCTTCCTTCCGTAGTCTGGTGAAGACCCACGACAAGTACGGCTGGGTCACTCCGCCCCTCACGGATGGCTAACAGGTCAGTACCACTATTTTTATACATCGACCACTCTCTATCAAACCTGTTTTGAGATTAAACTGAGTGGTCTGGTAGTCCCTAAGCTTTCCAACTCAGCAACCCGTGTTTGGGAACAGTATTGAAGTCGTTATTTCTTTAAGTTATAGCTTGCTCGCTTCAATGGAGGGACACCCTGGATTTTTCCACAAGTCAAACCACAAGTGTACTTGGGATAACTTTAATGAAAATACTAAAATGAACTAGAAAGCGTGCCTTTCTATAATTGATTGAGATTTGGTTGTAGATGAGTCGCTCTTTTATATTGAACAAAGTACAATTTTAACTGCCATATTTTTTTTTGGGGTACACTACAGTTTTAGTTATAGTATGAACAAACTATATATATATATAGTTTTAGCTTGACTTCTTGTTACTCCCCAGGAATGTAATTGTAGATGATATCTTGATATTGATCTAACTACAATTATATATACAAATTTACCAACATGAGGTTAACGAGTGTTATATCTACCACAATATAAGTTACATTTAGACATGGTGTGTGTACTAGACTCCTCCTTCTATATAGAGAAATAGAGTAAATTACAGTTAGAGAGACGGCTCCTGCTAACTCCAGAAGGAATTGAACAAGCCTCAATTTATAAAGTTTCTGTATGTCTCCAGAAGGAATTGAACAAGCCTCAATTTATAAAGTTTTTGTATGTCTCCAGAAGGAATTGAACAAGCCTCAATTTATAAAGTTTTTGTATGTCTCCAGAAGGAATTGAACAAGCCTCAATTTATAAAGTTTTTGTATGGCTCCAGAAGGAATTGAACAAGCCTCAATTTATAAAGTTTTTGTATGTCTCCAGAAGAAATTGAACATCCTCAATTCATAAAGTTTTTGTATGTCTCCAGAAGTTGACTAAGAGCAACACCCTTAGATTACCTAGGTCCTTAGGTTGATGGCCTTTTGTGATATCGCTGCGCTAGGTAGCAGAATATCGTGATAAGTTTAGCTCTTCGCCAAACCATGGTACTGATTAAACAACCATCCTAGGATTGCCATCAATGTCCAGAAAGGGAGTGGAGGGAGCCAAGAGCAAGCACCTGGTGTTCCCAAGGACTGACTGAGCCCATTCAATTTCACTGATCTGACGGAAACCGTTGTTTTCAACGTCGTGTATGAGAATGAACAGTGTCCTAGGGTCATACGACCACTCAGAGCTAAAAACTCCAAAAGTCAGAATGAATCTTTCCTTCTGCACCATTGAGATCTACATTGCCTGAGAGACAGGAGGGTTTATTGGTTAAATCTCTCTTTCTGCACCATTGGGATCTCTACAATGCCTGAGAGACAGGAGGGTTTATTTGTTAGAATCTTTCTATTTCTTCCCCATTGGGATCTACAATGCCTGAGAGACAGGAGGGTTTATTTGTTAGAATCTTTCTCTTTCTTCCCCATTGAGATCTACAATGCCTGAGAGACAGGAGGGTTTATTTGTTAGAATCTTTCTATTTCTTCCCCATTGGGATCTACAATGCCTGAGAGACAGGAGGGTTTATTTGTTAGAATCTTTCTATTTCTTCCCCATTGGGATATACAATGCCTGAGAGACAGGAGGGTTTATTTGTTAGAATCTTTCTATTTCTTCCCCATTGGGATCTACAATGCCTGAGAGACAGGAGGGTTTATTTGTTAGAATCTTTCTATTTCTTCCCCATTGGGATCTGCAATGCCTGAGAGACAGGAGGGTTTATTTGTTAGAATCTTTCTATTTCTTCCCCATTGGGATCTACAATGCCTGAGAGACAGGAGGGTTTATTTGTTAGAATCTTTCTATTTCTTCCCCATTGGGATCTACAATGCCTGAGAGACAAGAGGGTTTATTAGTTAAATCTCTCTTTCTGCACCATTAGGATCTACAATGCCTGAGAGACAGGAGGGTTTATTTGTTAGAATCTTTCTATTTCTTCCCCATTGGGATCTACAATGCCTGAGAGACAGGAGGGTTTATTTGTTAGAATCTTTCTATTTCTTCCCCATTGGGATCTACAATGCCTGAGAGACAGGAGGGTTTATTTGTTAGAATCTTTCTATTTCTTCCCCATTGGGATCTACAATGCCTGAGAGACAGGAGGGTTTATTAGTTAAATCTCTCTTTCTGCACCATTGAGATCTACAATGCCTGAGAGACAGGAGGGTTTATTAGTTAAATCTCTCTTTCTGCCCCATTGGGATCTACAATGCCTGAGAGACAGGAGGGTTTATTTGTTAGAATTTTTCTATTTCTTCCCCATTGGGATCTACAATGCCTGAGAGACAGGAGGGTTTATTTGTTAGAATCTTTCTCTTTCTTCCCCATTGGGATCTACAATGCCTGAGAGACAGGAGGGTTTATTTGTTAGAATCTTTCTATTTCTTCCCCATTGGGATCTACAATGCCTGAGAGACAGGAGGGTTTATTTGTTAGAATCTTTCTATTTCTTCCCCATTGGGATCTACAATGCCTGAGAGACAGGAGGGTTTATTTGTTAGAATCTTTCTATTTCTTCCCCATTGGGATCTACAATGCCTGAGAGACAGGAGGGTTTATTTGTTAAAATCTTTCTATTTCTTCCCCATTGGGATCTACAATGCCTGAGAGACAGGAGGGTTTATTTGTTAGAATCTTTCTATTTCTTCCCCATTGGGATCTACAATGCCTGAGAGACAGGAGGGTTTATTTGTTAGAATCTTTCTATTTCTTCCCCATTGGGATCTACAATGCCTGAAAGACAGGAGGGTTTATGAGCTAGAATCTTTCTCTTTCTTCCCCATTATATCTACAATGCCTGAGAGACAGGAGGGTTTATTTGTTAAATCTCTCTTTCTGCACCGTTGGGATCTACAACGCCGAATAGACAGGAGGACGTCTGGCAAGAGATGGTATTGGACTACACAGGGAGAACTGGAATATGGCATGGCAGCTAATTGTTGGATCTACAGATGGATATACACAGAGAACGATGAATTAAATTTAAATTTTAGAGTGATTGAGAATAGAAGACAACTTTAGGTGCCTACAGTAGATGACTGTTGTATCTGCCGTTCAGGAAAGGACAGGATGACCAATAACACCTTACTACCGCCATTTGACTAAGTGATATCGAGGGAATGGATCATGGTGATCAGTTGGTGATCACAGAGTAATTCTTTGATAAACTGAGCCATTACTCTTTCAAGCCCTCTAGGAATAGTATGTTTTATTTATCCTTGCTCTGTTTAGTTCACCCTATCGAACTCTTTCTGTTTGTTTATAGAATTCTTCTTTCTGTTTATTTTATTAGAACACGTTATATCTATTTGATCCCCTGTAAGTACATCTTGAAAAATACCTTACAGTCACTTCTCGATTCAAGACCGAGCCACCGGATCAAAAATAAATGAAAGAATCATTTTTACACCAAGAACAAACCTTCACGTCCGGCTCACTTTTTACGAAAAACAAAACCGTGAACACCTTCTGATAAACTGTCCGTTAACTTCTGATCTAAGGGAAGAAAACCAACTTTACCTGACAAATACAAAACAAGTTGTTTACACAATAAAGACCAATACATCAAGTTTAATAGATTCTGCAGGCTGTATATTTTAAGGCGAAAGTATTGACAAGCTACTATTTATAATTACTATATGCAAAATTTGACATCGAATGTGTAATTTGCGTGCTTCCCAATGTTTAATTATGTTAAGTTCAAACGATGAGTTGATTTGTATTATAATTTCAGATTTACACGCAATTATCCTAATTGTGGATATGGCGTGTCTTTGAAACTGTTAAATAAATAAAAAATAAACAAACCTTCAAGTACAGATATGCTATATAAGCAGAATAAACACTAAAATAGCAAAAAAGATAAAAGCCAGACTTTTGATCTCTGATAATCCCCTATTTTTGAAGCCTACGGAGCCTTAGTTGTACTTGGTGCTGCCTTGGTTCCCTCGCAAGCGGCGCGCCCTTCCTGAAGCTGCGGGCTGTTTGCATGTGTCGTCCAGATGTTTTTTGTCTGAAAAAGTCCCCCAGAGACTTACAGCGGATGAGGATAATTTCAGAGAAACATTAAAATAGCCTAGAGCTGGTAAAGTAATTGATGGAATTGTTGAGAATATTCATCGCTGATAAGCAAAGTTTTCCCAAATATTTTCTTCTTTCTTATCTCCACTCAATCATATTAGGGTATCAACAACAACAAAAGCCTTTATTGAGGACCTCTCGTCCTATAAAGGATTCGCCAGTTTACAGAGTAATTGAAGAGAAGAGAACTAAGAATACAGAGAGAAACCTATAAGTAGTAGGTATAGTATAGTATTTTCTACACTGTGACTATATACAACAGCTGCAACAAGCCTTTTACTGGAATCAAAGTCCCATACAGGATTCGTCCTAATATATTAGGGTATCAAATTGTGACCCTTGATGGTGTCTGTTTGACAACCACCATGACTGGGTGAAGTAGAATGCGTCTGTCTATATTTTTTTCTTCAGTCAACTAATTGTAGAAATTTGTTTATCATTTAAAAAAACATAACTGTTGAGTATATACTCCCATTTTGAATATAAATTATTTACTATATGTGCCATTTAAAAAAACAAACTGGCAATTACTACTCTTCAAGATTTTGAATTGTTTTTAAAAATGTGACAGATTTTGAGAGAGAGAAAAAAAAAAGTTTCAAAGCTTTCTTTTCTTGCATCCCTGTCTCTCTTTCACTCTTACTTAATTATCTCTGTTTATCAAGGAATTTTTTAATAAAAAATATTCTGAAGCTCTCCACTTTTATAAAGAACTAAATCATCCCGTAATTTAAAAACCTTGCCTCTCTCCAGGGAGAAATCTTCATTAAAATTCGACGTCCAAAATCTATCGCAGACTTAATTAAAGCGTAGCGTAACTTGAAAAATGTTTTAATATAAAGTGAGGCGAGCAACCCTGTTTTTTTTTTTTTATCAGACGATTCTATAATGTTTTTCTCCCTTCTACTTAGAAAATTTACTTTCTCAAACTTTTGCGATTTATGTAAATGTTAGAAATGATTATTTTCGTAAATATTTAATATTTTTATGGACATCCATTCCCCCCTATCAGGCGAGCTGTGTTTCTAAATGATTTTTATTGATTTTTATCTTCTCGAATATCTCTTTTTTTAAGTGAAGTTTTAATGTTTTGTGAAAAAAAAGTGTTGATGATTTCTCTTACATAAATATTTATCGTTTTTAATATCAGAAAAAAAAAGGGCTTCTACTTAAATGATTTTTATTGATCTTTCAGTATCTATATATAAATATTAAAAGATGTATATATATTCTATTTAAATATTTTAAATAGCATATTATTTTTAATGATCTAAAATATGTATAATAATTACTGCTATTTATTTTAAAGCTCTCTCTTTATTGAAAATCTATCTTTTTATGTCGTCTTAGATTTATTTAATATTTGACTTTAGGCATTTTTAAGGTATCTAGAACATTCTTATATTACAAGCTATAATCTCTCTAAACATATAAGGAATTTTATTGATCTATTTAATAAATGTTTCTAATTTTCTATTTTAATAAATTGTATTAGTTATTTTTCGTATACAAGTTTTCACGGTATATTGAAAATAGCATATACAATATTTAAATTTACATATTCCTTTGTTGCTCTCACAAAATACATTAGAATATTTTAAAAATTCATTGATAGTTTTTCATTTATAAAATCCTATATACACCTATCCCCCGATTTACACGGTAGATACGTTCCTGAGAAAAACGTGTAAATCGGGGGATAGGTGTACACAGAAATAAAAATAAAATGCATTGACAGGTTAAAATATGCAGTCAGCACATAAGCTCGGGATTCCTCGTGAGATGTGTACACAGCGCATGTGTTCAATCACAGTAGCATTTAGTATAGTGCGATAAAAACAAAACAAAAAAACGTATTTGGAAAACCGTGTAAAAGCGAAAACGTGTAAAACAAGTACCGTGTAAATCGGGGGATAGGTGTATTTCAATTTTTCAATAGAAAACACTTATTCACTAAAAATATTTTATATCTAGCTTTGTATTTTCTTTTTTAAACATTAATTTTTAATACAAAACCGGTAATTTTCTACGGAATACAGACAAACCTGTTGTATGCTACTAAAGCCATACAGTCACGTCTTTGCTTAATACATGAACCTGTATAGGATTTTTCTTTAGCGACTGGTAAATGTAGGTTTTTTTGTTAGCGGATTTATATTTATATTCTCTCTCACAGTGATATATAGAAGCAATGGGCGCTTCTCTCGTCAAAATAAACGTCAGAATCTGACGCCATCTATTGACCGTCGCCGCAACTAGCGGCCTCGGGTCGGTGACAAAGCCACAACACCAACTTTGGCAAACTGATAAGCGTCCACCTAGAGACCATGATTTCGGGTTAATGGCCCTCGTCAGTCTAGGGCGGACTTTATTCCATGAGATCCACACGGGAACTAATGGAATCCTCACAATCTACCAAAGATGTGTTTTGCTGGCAATGTGATGACGTCAGATTCTGACGTTTATTTTGACGGGAGAAGAACCCATTGCTTCTATGGATTAATTTCCTCCCGGGCAAAATTTCCAACAGTGATATATTTTTACGGGTAGAATAGAGAAATTTAAAAATAATGAACTTCCAGAATATGTGGATTCACATAGTCCCTCTTATGTGTTTGGTGGTCTTTCATTTGAGGTTGGTTTCGTCTTTTTTTTTTTTTTTGGTTTTAAGCAATTAGTGACTAAGAAAGGTGGTCGCTCATCAGAGAATTCGATAATGGGAGATTTGACTACATTCATGGACAAAACTTAAGAAAGTGGAAAGTCTTTGATGTCGTTTTTTTTTTTTTTTTGAAGCAGACAGAAGAATTTTGTTCACACTTGGTGAACTCGCGTGTCTTCAATAAAGGTCACTGTAATATCTTTCAGAGTTATTGTCTGAATCCCGATATACATGCTGAAAGGTAAAACTTCCTTTAGTTTTGTCCATGAATGTATATTGGACTCTTCTTTATTCTATTGCACAATCTTTTGTTTACATGCGCTAGGGAAACAGACTTCAAAGTAAAATATATTTCTGGAGAAGAGTTACGCGCTGATTTTAGGTTAAATGTCCATCAGGCTTGTATAGTTGAGAGAACTTTTCTTCATAATGATCGCAGATTCCCAAAACAAATATAGAATTAGTGTTTTATCCGATAAACATTCATTTCGATATTTGGTAGCATAACTTATTTGATGAACAATTATATTACAATGCATAGCGCGCCATCTGTTATGAATATTCGGAACTATTATAGACGGATTCTTTTGAAAATTAAACAATTTCTACTGCCCTTACTGCCCTCCCTTTAATTTTTCCATTGCAGTAAGGGCAGTAGAAATTGTTTAATTTTCAAAAGAATCATGCGCGTCTATAATAGTTCCGAATATTCATAACTATTTGATGAAATGAAGATTTCCCAATAAAACATCTTGTGTCTAATACCAATATCGAGATATCTCTATGGAGACCAACATTTGCAGCTATGTGTCTTTATAAAGAGGAACCATCTGTGAAAACGTACAGACAATAATAAGAAAGCACTGTGAGTGGAGTATAAACAGGTACGCCCATGTTATTTGCTAAGGCCAATATCCCTGTCTCTAGGGAAAAAAAATGTGGGATGCAATAAGCCATAGGGAGACAGGCTAAATTGCATGGTCAATCTTGTTAGGCTCCGGGTTATTGATTGCCTTAACGTCGCTACCTCAGCCCTCGTATCTTCCTTCGTTCTCAAACCTTCCTGGGGTTTAGATATAATCTCTTTTATCTTAAAACCAAACAGCTTCAGCTAAGAAAAGGTCTAAGAATAAAATAGCAAATTGTGCAAGGTGCTGCTTTTTATTGTATAAATTGACTTTCAAGTTAAACTATTGCTCAAGTTTCCTCCAATAACTTCAGTCGTAAGTTAAAAATAAAGTTATTTAACATATTAAATGTTCTTCTACTATTGTGTAGGGCGGGTTTCTATAATTATCAAATAGATAAGGCATTGGGAAGGGTTGACTCTTTAAGTGGTGAACCTTTCTTTGGTTCCAGAAATCTCTCTCCACTTTTCGCCAGTTTACTAGACCTCTACAACTATTGTATTGTTTACCAGACACCTCTATAGCTATTGTGTATTGTTTACCAACCCATACAACTATTTTATTGTTTACTAGACACCTCTACAACTATTGTGTATTGTTTACCAGACACCTTTACAACTATTGTATTAACACAAAGCAATAACGCGCCATCTATACATATAAATGTAATTCTACTGTCCTATAAGCTTATGTCCATAGTTTTCTTGAAAACCATTTCTGAGATTCCACCCTTCAGTGCTGCGTATATAAGCAGAATCGTCCAATACAGTATTAGAGCTCTGAGAAGCAGTCTGGTGGATTAAATTGGCGAAACTGCTGGGAGGGTTCACCACTGATGAGCCAAGCCCTCCCAATACATATTTTTTCATATCAGTAAGGGCAGTAGAAGTTTGTATTATGTATAAAAGAAACATTCGTGCTTTTAAATTCGTTCATTTTATAACTATTGTATTGTTTACCAGACCTCTACAACTATTCTATTTTTTACCAGCCCTGTCTCTAACGATTGTAGTAGGAGGGCACTTTATTGGTGGAAGAGCCACTTAGGGTCATACCTATAAATAATTTTAACTATAAATTGTTATATATTATATATATTTCTCTCTCTCCCTCATGTATCTACCGTATATCTTTCATCCAGATAACGTGAATTACTGCGTTAAACCTAACCAATGTAGTGTTATCTACAGAACCAGAGATAGTTGTGGACTAGCCAAGGAATCAAGACATAAATAGAAGCGGCCTTTATGTAACCGGCGTTCTTATATATTAGGAAATACACACACCCACACAAAGCTTTATTAAGACCAGCGGTCTTATACAGATTCACCACAGGAAGAAATAATAGATGGAGCTCCTATACTCCAGGCAGCGCAGCACCCAACAACAGCCTCCAGGTCCGATGCATGTCCAGTGGCCACACGTTCCTTTGTGCATATGTCATGGTTAGCGAATCACTGAACAGGCTAGTGTGGAGATATTAGGAAATAGTGAGAATGGATATACAGACTAGATAGTGTAAATGGCCTAATGTTGAAATGGGGGGACGACCATTCAATTGTTTGTAAAGACTTTTAAATAATGAAACAATAGGATTGTGTCTTAAAATTGATGATTGTTTTGGATTGTCAAATTCCATTGACAGTTAATATTTGTAAAGGTTTAAATACTGAAAGAGAACAGTATATCCTAAAACTGAATATCGTTTTAAATCGTCAAATCACAAGGATAAAATCAAATCTTGTACATTACTGTACAATTAAATGCACGTGTGTATTAACCTCACAAGTTAATACAGACGATTTATCCAATTTCTAAAACAATAATATCAATTTATATGTAATTCTGTTGTCTTAAAAGCGTATGTCCATTGTTTGCTTGAATACCATTTCTGAGATTCCACCTTCAGTGTAGCATATATAAGCAGAATTGTCCAATACAGTATTAGAGTTCTAAGAGAAACGGTCTGGTAGATTAAATTGGCGAAACCGCTGGGAGGTTTCACCACTGATTAGCCAAGCTCTCTCCTAATATTTTTCATCGCAGTATGGTCAATAGAAGTTTGTTTTATGTGTAAAATAAACATTCGTGCTTTAATGACTTAATTTCTAATGTATAGATGACGCGGTATAATTAATAACTACAATTATCTATTTCTTAACATAAAACTGTCGAAAGTAAACAAACAAAGGAAGTTGGTCTGAAGCTTGGTCAGACTCGATGTACAACCAGCTCTGTTCTGCTGGTAAAAGACGCGGCGGTGTGCGGAGGTTTCTTTGCCCACGTCTACAAGATGGAAGGAAGAACCCCTCGGGTCGATGGAAGGCTTTCTATAAATACAAACCTTCTCTCGTGGCCAGGAACATAAAGCCGCGTAATGGAGGGATTTAGGTCAACCCAATGTCCCTGAATGAGTTGTTTCAAGTCAATTACCTTGATGGTATCTCCTTTATTTAGATAGAGCTGTGTACATCTCTCTTGATACACTTCTGCTCTCAAATGACCTTCTTTATTCAGAAATACCGAGATGTAAGACGAAGATGTCTCGTATCTTCTGGATTATGTTTTATTGGGGTGTTGGTGGAAGAGAGGTACAGACTGTCGACAGCCATGACCTGGAAACGAATTCCGCATTTGATCCTTTTATCTCAAGAAAAACTTGCTTCTCTCTTTCTCTCAATCGTCCCCAAAATTTGCAAAAGTTGTGTAAGCAAACAAACGGAGCTCTTGTATCTTGTAAGTTCAAAATTTGAACTTAATTCAAGATGTGAACTCATCAAATCTCAAAACAGTTTACAATCCGATGTCTCAGCGATTCTCTGCCTCCTTTCTCAACGTGGAAAGTTTTAAGCGAAGATTGTTTAGAGGGTAACAGTCGTTTAAACGTCAGATAATAGACTTTATTGAGAGTTGATGCAGTATACAACTTGTTCAAACCTACAATGATGGCATCCTCTATAAAAGTCGAACTATTTACTACATTTGAAGACGTGTGATGAAATTGTAGTAAAAGCAGTCGCTAACTATCCACTATGGTTATCATGGCCTTATCAAATGTACTAGAGATAATAAGAACTGTTTGTATCGAATTGGCATATAGGATGAATTTGTCAAAAGTACTCCAGCTGAATCCACAAGAAAATTAGCGTTTTGAGCTGTTAGAATTTTTTTTTTCGTAATAGTGTGTGGTTTTTGTGTGAAAGAGACGTATTTTATACAATCGGTTAAATCTCATTAAATTCACATATTGTTAACAATCCAATACATTTATTGTATTCCACTTGTTTCATGATGTTACACTGCATACCCGGAGTTAGTTCTCAACTTTTCTCCTTCACAAGCTGTACATTTCAACCAAGAAGATATCCTTTTGTGGCTGTAAAATTTATACGATATATTCAGTTTCGAACACAGCTATTAATGAATAATAAAAGGTAAATGCAGATTGACACACAATTTTATATAATACACTGCGGCTTGTGATTGTAAAACAACACTTGAAGTTACACCGCATGAGTTTCTTTTCAATGAAAAATCAAAATTTATTTCAAGATGAAATATTGACTATTTCTAACCTTTTTGAATGAGGTATGAAAGGGTGAATTATGAAGAGTAATGATGAACGGAAAAATAAAAGGTGACACAAGATGATAGTTCTTTATTTGGTCTCGCTTATATACACATGTATGATGATGATAAATAAATAAACAATAAGTCAATGACAACAATACTCTGCTGTCAATACTAATACCTTATGTAGCAGTAATTTGATCAATCTGGATATTTGAGATGTAGATACCAATAAAGTGTATCCTATGGAAATTTTCTCGAGAGGATATTGATCCGTAGGTTATCTCTACCTTCAGAACAATCATTAAAACAAAATGTCGCCTATGGCCTCTTTGGAAAATTTATAATATTATTTGAGACTCTTATGGACGTTACTAATTCAAAGCCTGTCCTGAATTTACGGAACCATAGCCAGAAACCACGGTCTTCAGCTGGGTGTTCTGAAATTGTTAAAGCTGATGCTGTGGCTTTGTCACCGACCTGAATTAAATATGATGGATAGATGGCGTTTATCGTATACATCTATTTTGGCAGGAAATGTTTCTTTTATAGATGCTAAAATCCCTTGTTTTAACGCCATTTCAAAATGGAAGGGCAATCTTATAAAATTGAATAGCATTATTCTGAACAAAAATTGTAAAATATAATCGAGCCTTCCCAAAGCGATTTACAACAACCGGACAATAATGGGCACTTTAGAGAGTTTGGGCCGCTCTGAGGAATAAATTAATAATGGAATATACTCAAGAATTGGAATTCAGTATATGACACAAATTAGCAGAGAAAATAGAACAAAAAACAGAAATTTAAAATAATAATTAATATCTCACTTTCGGGAAGTTCATTTCTTTGAAAATTTCGTTTTACTATCGGAAAAAGTGGTCGTTTTATACCATCGAGATGGGAAAGTCTTCGAGAGGTCGTTGTTTTTTTTTTTTTTTTAAGAAAATCAGTTGTTTGTCAAATGGAGGTCGCTTTAGAGAGGAAGTCAGGAAGGTTTGTATTCAGGAAGTTCGACTGTGTGTATTCTTTATTTATCATAGAGAGAGGGAACTAATTTTATTATTAATTTAGAAAACAAATCTCCACTTTGCAAATACAATAAGTTTTTTTTATTTGATTTTCCTCTTTGAGTGTTTTACCCCAAAATCCATTATAAGTAGATTTCTTCTGCTCTTCTCTCTTTGTTCCCCCTTTCCCCATTCAACTAAGTTGATTGCGATTCTCTTTGTCTCTTGTCACATTGTTCCTTCTGAACTATCCTAATTAAACAGTTCCGTTGTTCTAACTTCTACCCAATCCTCCATTTATTGTGATGCCTAGATCCTCAAGGTTCTATTCAATATACAGTTAAACCTGTCTATAGCGCCCCCTCTAAATAGCGCCTCCATCTCTACAGCGCCCGATTTTAAATACGTAGTACGATGCGATTTACATTAAAAGTGACCTGTCTATAGCACTCCCTCTCTATACCACCCTATTTTGGTGAGTCCCAAGAGTCCCTATTACACGTTATCCCTAGCACACGTGGTACAGGCCATGATAATCAAGGTGGGTAAAAGTTGGCGACTACTTTTACTGTAATTACACCACATGTCTACACATCTATTCAATATTGAAAACAGAAAGTGGGACTTTTTGGTGGTTCCTCCATCGATTTCAGATAACTACGACCGGGTTCGAATCCCTCAATTGTCACTTTTTTTTCTGAAGAAAAACTTGCTTCAATAGCCCCCGATTCGAAAAAAGTTCAACCCCACCAGTAAATGTTAATAACCAGACGTAGCTCTGATAATTGCATTAGTCAAACTGTTTTATTTTTTTTTTTATTTGTGTAGATATACGTGGTATACCTAGAGTAAAAGCAGTCGCTAACTACCCACCATGATTATTATGGCCTGTACCATGTGACCTTGAGATAGATAAAAAAAAATAAAAAAGATATTTCAGAAATTACACTTATGGACAAAAATTAAGGAAATGGAAAGTCTTTTTTCTATCTCCGGTCGTTTTTTGTTTGTTTGTTTTTGTTTTTTAAGGAGACAGAGGCAATTTTGTTCACACTTGGTTATCTCGCGTGTCTTCAATAAAGGTCAAAGTGAATCAAATACAAGTACTTAATACAAATACTTGTATCTTTCAGAGTTATTGTCTGAATCCCGACATACATACTGAAAGATACAACTTCCATAAATTTTGTCCTTGAATGAATTTATTTTTTAAAAAAGGCATCTCCTTATCGTGCTACTGAAAGTTGCTGATGGCTTGCTCCATCTGTCGGAATAAATATTAACTATACGTTGATTTTTAATTATTCCAGAATTGGCCGAATACCCATTCTTGATAAATCAAGAAAAGCTAATCACGTACGCGTTTCGTTGGCCCTCGTCAGCGTGGTACAAGCTGTACCTCAACGACAAAAAAAAAAAACTGGTCATTCAGGCATCCTGAAAAATCATGAAACAGGTAATTAAGGCCAGAAAATATGTATGGATATATATATGTAATAATGTGTTGGGGTTTGGTAAGCCTGTTGTAGAACCTCGTCGACTCTCGCTATAAGTTGTGGCAACCGAGGGTCAAACCTGTAGTAACCGAGAGGGACAGCCAGGGCGTGGAGAGTTTTCCAGTACCTCTCTGCACCTTGTAGGACCTTTAACAGTTCTCACAAAGTACAGGCAGTCGTGGTCGAGGCAGAGTGGAAAAAGCTTGGGAATGTCCACACACACAAAACGAAGCGACACAGTTGTCGAAGGAAAATTCCTTGAATAGATAAAAAGCGAGCCAAGAGCAAAGATGGAGATCGAGAAGGTTTCTTACTGTTTTACATGGTCGATGAGTTGGTCCTTGGAGACGATAAGGGGTGACGCTGACCGGAAGACTCACTGGAACTGAACTGGCTGTTGCTACGTGGGGTCCTATTTATACAACTCTTTTGGACCAGGAAGGGGACCAGGAAGTATTGCCTTTCTGCATGTGTCCGTTAATCGACACTGGCACTGGTCTGTCGGCTTCCCATCTATCTTTAGAAGTTACTTTGTGATTCTCTCAATCTTGCTTTTAACTCAGTTTTTAATCTATTATATAGTTTTATTTATTCATCCTCAGTACATTACATATGGGGATACAAGGACACACGTCAATTATGCGTATAATTAGTTATAGTTTATAATTAGTTCTATATACAACATGACAATCTTGTTATACGTATTACATAATATAGGGTTATTGGTTTAAATTATCATATATATATATTTTAATATCTCTGCATGTATTCTTCTATTTTTCTAATCGTAGGAATCTGGTAAAATATGAACAGATAAGTCATCCTTGTTGACAATGCCCGCTTCGTCCCGTCAAGAGTGTCGAAAGTTTATTTTTAAATAGCGCACAAGGTCTTGTCGGGTTGTGTCCGGGTGAAGGCTTGGCCCCAATAAATACTGAAAAATTAGGAAAGACAAACTTCAGAATGTTGTTGTTGTCATGTCCAATAAAGAGCCTCAGATGTCCCTGTGTGTGTGTGCATCTCTATCTACCAATCGCAATGTCCTCTATCTTGGGTATGTAAAGCTGCTGTTCTGGGTCCATTTTTTGCAGAATGACACAGCAATTTATTTATGACAAGAACACCTCTCTTGAGGTAACCCGGATTCCTGGAACAATCAAGAACAAATTAATAAAATACTAGAGAGGCAATGAGGTAAATTTATAGGGTAGGAAAATATTATGAACCACATTTTCAGCTACTGACTCCAGGATTCCACCGCTGTGTTAAAGCCAAGACTTCCCTCCAAGATGACAATATCCCGATGAAGATAGACGATACGACGACAAAGCCGCTCTTCACACCGCAAGAAATAGGAAGCTAAAGTACTAGGGACAAAATTCCAAGATTTTGATGGAATCCTTGACAGAAGCACGTCAGATCCATGTCAGTAGCAACAAGATTTGCATGCTGTGGGTCACAGCTCCCACTTACAGTAAGAGACAACTGCTATCTACTAACCCATGATTTTTATGGTCTGTACCACGTATATATGGGATAGTAAATAAGGTTTTGCTCGAGAACTTATGCATTTTTCTGCAAATAAATAAGTTTCCCGTTAGTTCGAATATCGGTAATTTGTCAATTGTAAACAATTAGTACCCGGAAGTGTCGGTAGATGGCACTGACCTGAGCCCAGATTGATTGAGGCGCAATGACCGCCAGACGAGACCGGAAGTATCGTGTCGTCTGCTCATTTCACCTAATTGATTTCCCGAAACAAAATCTCTACTCTGCACCCGGGAATCACTTATTAAAATATTTATGACTTTTGACTCACGGCATCCTCAGTCTGTGTTTCCGAGTTGTTGCTGTGGCTTGCCTTCAACACCTTGTTGTCGTAAATAACAAAGTTATCTCCCCCCGTCAACATTGGGGAAAGGTGAATTAACGCGCTACATCTACTTCCTTGTAGTGTGTGTACATTAATTACAAATACTACACTGAGAAAGGGAAGGTTAAGAAAGCTTAGTTCATCAGGAAAGGATATTCCCAGTATTTTCTACTGTTTTATGCGAAGTTCTGTTCATTTATACTGTACATACTATTACCCACCATGATTATCATAGCCTGTACCATGTGTGTGTACTATAGGTATAATAATGATTCTATATACAGTTACGAGCGTCATGCGTGGCCTCTGTCACGGTTTGCTTTTTTTTTTTGGAATGGCGCCCTTCTATTGGTCGGCTACGATCACGCCACCTTTGACCCCCCCCCCCCCCCCCCCCCCACTCGCTTTTTTATTTTTGTAACTATTGTGTTGGAGCGGGTCGCTCCTTAAATAAATGCATATATTAGTTAATAACCAAATGGAATCCTCTCTTTCTTTTTCCCAGTAAGAGACGCCTACGGAAGCCAACAGTACATAGACAGATAAAGCACATAGGCTATAGTTATTAACTAAAATATGCATTTATTTAAGGCGCCAATTTATAATTGTAACAAATAGTATTTGAATCAAAACATTCAATCGGGTAAAACACGGGCGTTGCCCGGGTCATTCGGCTAGTAAATATATATTGAGCAGATATCTAGCTGAACACTTTTTTTATTAGCAAGTTCTGTTCTTCTTTTTGGTGCATTTGTATTGTTCCTTCTATATTGTCACACACACACACAATATGTTCTATGGCTTCTAAAAAAGGTGTTAAGAAATAGGTTGAAGCTGGCAAGCATCTGGAAATGGACACTCACATCAGAATGGCAGTAGAAGGCAGTTTTGTACTTTAAAAGAACCATAGCCCTTGTTTGGTTTACTTTCACCCTTTGGTGGGAGTAAACTTGTGCAAGAATCAGGGAACTATTGAAACAGAAAAAGGGTGCTCAAAGTGGGATACGATCCCTCGTCGTGTTTGTCGAAAATCGACAGTGTGTAAAAACTCTTCAACTAACAAACTCATTAATTTGGTAATTACCTTTATTATTTATCTCTCTGTGTATCTATTTGTTAATTTAATTAACCATTGACTGAGAGGCCATGCTGGTCTCAAGTTATACCGATATCACTAGAGGTTACTTTTCTCATGGACAAAACTTAATGAAAGTTGTAACTTCAGCATGTATATCGGGATTCAGACAATAACTCTGAAAGATATTACAGTGACCTTTATTGAATACACATGAGATAACCAAGTTGTGAACAAAATTGCCTCTGTTTTCTTAAAAAGAAGAAAAAAACACTGTCAGCGACATCAAAGACTTTTCACTTCCTTAAGTTTTATCCATGTGTATAATTAAAACACGAAAACTTATGCGTTACTTCACTTTTAATAGGATAATCCCCTAATAGTATGTTCAAATCAATAAGCTTGAGGGATAAGTCTCTTTCAAATAAATTTATTTCAAGCTTTCGGGCACAACCGCCCTTCGACAGGAAACAATATATTAGCTACTAAAGTTTTCGGATCTAATCTATATATATACATATATATGCGCAGGAAATGACAGTTATGCAAAAACGGATTTACATAGTGACGAACACAATAAACTAGAATTTGCTATTTATAAATATAGAGAGAATTTGCATGTGTAAAATATGTACTGATATGAATAGGGCAAATAATATGGCATATCTTGGAAACTCAGGAATACATATTGAAATCGTGATCGCAGAGTTCATGATACAGAGGGGGGTTGGGTGGCTGCAGGGAATATTACATTGTAAATTTCAGGTAAATCAATTTTTCTATTGAGGCTGTGGAATTTGCTTGACAGGAGGGATTCTATTTTACTTTTAAAATATAATTATATATATACATGATACTATGTACAAACGTTCTTCCCTGATTTATAATATTATAAAGAAAATAAAGTCTCCAGGGCTAAGTTTCTTGTTCAAATTTTATTCTCTAGCTTTCGGACCTGTCAGTCCTTCCACAGGAGTGGAAATTGAGCAAGAAACTTAGCCCTGGAGACTTTATTTTCTTTATAATATTATACTATATGTACAATGAATATGGCGCCTCTGCCACCGCTGCAGAGTTTGGTGGAGAATCACCAGTAGGTCTCCAGCGACAGGATGATTTAGAACGAAATAAGTCTTTTTTTAACTTTACGTATTTCAAGTAATCCATTGCGAGGGGGTAATTACAGAAAATATTCTAAACTTGATGAGAATCAAGTGTTTTCAGTATATAATATGGAGGTCGGTGGAAGGATGGTCTAAACCGTTGGTTTTCGACCGCTACGACCCAGGTTCGATTCCCTCATTGGGCACTTTTTTCTGATTAAAAAAAAAAAATGCTCCAATGGCCCCCGATTCTTGCAAAGGTCCAACCCCACCAGCTAGTGCAAGTAACCAAATGGGACTCTGGCACATTTGTAAGTGCAAAGTCGAAACTCTTTTCATATGTGTAAACATGTGGTGCACTTACAGTAAAAGCAGCCGCCAACTTCTACCCACCATAATTATCATGGTCTGTACCACGTTTACTAGGGATAAGCAAAAAAAAGTATATAGTATTAAAAAAGCATTTGTGGAAAACCCGTGATTTATAAATCTTTACTAAAGTTGCTACTCTTAGAGAGGTTTCTATTTGTAGAGTAGAACTTCACGTGAGAGACAGCTTCAAAACATTAAAAAAAAAAACATTCGCGTCTTAATGTCTTCATTCGTTAAGTATAGATGGCGCGTTTTTGCTTTGTATAAATACCTCTGGTTTCTTTTGGAGGTGGTCTCTCATTAGAGGTTAGATTGAAACAGAACAGGTTGATATTTTACTAAAGTGGCTGCTCAGAGAGGTGGCCGCGACATAGATGGCTCTCCATTAGAGATTCTATCGAAATTGTATCGCGTTTTGTAAGTGTTAGAGCAAGAATTCTCCGCTAAACCACTCCGCCATCACCAAAAAAACACTAAAAATATTTTCCACAGACAACTTTCATTAAATTGTAGGGGGATTAAAGTCCTGTTGTTTTTGACCCGAGGAGAAATATTGGTCACAGGGGAGATGTAACTTTTCCATTTGTTGTGTGCTAACCTTTAATTAAAGTGTTCTCACTTAACTATTAACCGAATAGTTAGCGAGATAGTTTAGATCTAGGATAAATTTATACCCATTCTCTGTTTATATATTTGTTTTACGCCATCGTCATTTTTTCCCCGCAAAATAAAGAATAGTGAAAATGGGTTGTAATTGTGGACAATTATTGTTGGAATGTGGTTCATTAACTGTATGTAGTTTATTATCTTTCTGGAAACAAACATTGTATCCAGCTTTGGATTGTACTACTTGTCTAAATGTCTTTATCAAAATAAACAGGAGATAACATGTGTCTATTTACAAGATGAACTTATTCATTTTAAGGTAGTTTTACCATTTTATTTTCATTCTGAAAGTCATTAGTCGAGAGTAGTTCTTCTTTTCTTCTCTTCTTGGATGTTCTGCTAACAACAGGTTCATTGTCGACAGTAGTTCTTCTTTTCTTCTTGGATGTTCTGCTAACAACAGGTTCATTGTCGACAGTAGTTCTTCTTTTCTTCTTGGATGTTCTGCTAACAACAGGTTCATTGTTGACAGTAGTTCCTCTATTCTTCTTGGAGGTTCTGTTAACAACAGGTTCATTGTCGACAGTAGTTCTTCTATTCTTCTTGGATGTTCTGCTAACAACAGGTTCATTGTCTACAGTAGTTTTTCTATTCTTCTTGGATGTTCTGCTAACAACAGGTTCATTGTTGACAGTAGTTCTTCTTTTCTTCTTGGATGTTCTGCTAACAACAGGTTCATTGTCGACAGTAGTTCTTCTATTCTTGGATGTTCTGCTAACAACAGGTTCATTGTCGACAATAGTTCTTCTTCTTAGATGTTATGTTAACAACATGTTCATTGTTGACAGTAGTTCCTATATTCTTGGATGTTCTGTTAACAACAGATTCATTGTTGGAAGTAGTTCTTCTATATTCTTATTTGATATTCTGTTAACAACAGATCCATTGTCGACAGTAGTTCGTCTATTTTATTATTTGATGTTCTGTTAACAACAGGTTTTTTCATTGTGTGTGTCGATAACAATTTCTCTAGACTTATTTAATGTTTTTCTATCAGCAGGTGCATTGTATCTAAGTTAATTCCTAATTCCTACCTCTTCTTCAAGGTTTTCCAAGCAGAGTATATGTTTAAATAGAAGTATTTTCTACCAACTCTTCCACATGATATGCGTATAATACACAATATCTCTCCATATATGATTCACTATCTTGGTTAGTTTGTATAATAGACTTGACACAGGTCCGTAGAAATGGCTTAAATATCTAGTGTTAGTTCAGATCACAATTATATAAACTTGCGTTTTCAAGAAACACAATATAATCTCATTATATAGATCCTGTCTGTCTGTCTATATATTGGGAGCATAGACTTGAAGGTTTGTAACAAATGTCTGTGATCTCGTTTGAAACCAAAATATAATATTTCAGGTTTCTATATCAAACCGCTTTGGAGAGCTATGAGCATAAATCAATCGCATGTGTATTGTAGACCGTATTGCAGTGATTTATCCTTTGACTGGCCAAACTTAACTCAGAAAAAATTCTAATTGTGATTCACCATTTGATCGGTTAATTCGACTATTAAAATCTAACTCTTATTTATTATTTGATTGATAAATCCTCAAACTCAGCAACTGATTAGACCTTTGTTTGGTAAAGTCGGACTCTGCAGTAAATATAGATGGAAATTTTGCCGGGAGGATATTTATCTAAAGAGACAAGGGTCGCCTCTCCTGTCAAAATAGACGTCAAAACCAGACACCATCTATTGACCGTCGCCGCAAACGCAAACTTTTGACGTCTATTTTAACGGGAGAGGCGACCCTTGTCTCTTTAGATCTGCATTAAATGTTAGCCATGAGTTTTATTCTTTAATTAACCCTATATGACTCAGAAATTAAAATCGCCGTGATTTAAATTTTGAATGGTAGATATGCAAATAAAAGCTAATCGTATTGTCTAACCTGGATCAAAGCTATCTAGCCCGACAGCCCTGCCCCTACTTCCTGACTCCCTGCCGGCCTGGAACTACCTGGTTACCTGGTTCACCTCAGCAAACTGCCCTCCCCCTCCCATGACTAGACTTCTCCTCTAGACTGCTGTACAGCCCGGGTATTTGGCGATTTACGCTCCAGGAGCCTGAGTTACCTCTATTTTCTCTCTTAAAGCTATTTATCTATTTTAATCAGGCGATATGTTAAGATAATATAATATTTGCTACAGAAGAAGAAACACAAGTCAGGGAGATACAGTCGTACAAGCTTTTGGGCAAGACGTCCTTCTATGGATACAAAATTCCTAGTTAAGTTTGGCCAGTCAAAGAGTAAATCATTGCAATACGGTCTACAATACACATGCGATAGATTTCTGCTCAGAAATACCCAAAAAGGTTTGAGATAGAAACCTGAAATGTTGAGATGTCGGTTTCAATTGAGATCATAGACATTTATTACAAAACAAAAAGCAAACAAGTTTATTCTCAATATATAGACAGATAGATAATCTCTCTATTGGTTATAGAATAAGAAAAATTGGTCAGGGAGAAGAGCTTCTTCTTCTTCTTTCTCTTCTTCTTTCTTATCTCCACACTGGGTGGAGTAGAATGCGTCTGCCTTTGTCATTAAGACTGGGAGCACTACTCAGTGGCAGGCCGACTTAGCTCCAAAAGAAATGGCTGCCTCTGACATGAGGAACAGATGCCATGTGTAGCCGCTCCTAACATAGAGTACAGACTCATCCTGTATCCCTGGATTAGGAGCCCTTACAGGGTACTATCAGCCAGGCCAGCTGAGCCCAGGTTTTTTAGTGAGCTTGTTACTGCTCCCCCTCCTCCTTTTTCATCCGGGCTTGGGACCGGCAAAGGCGGAGTTCATTTAGAGATTCTTATACAAGTGGACGATAATACAAGTTTTCTGGCAAGAAGCCCTTCTGCCTATACAGAAGCCAAGAAGCCCTTCTGCCTATACAGAAGCCAAGAAGCCCTTCTGCCGATACAGAAGCCAAGAAGCCCTTCTGCCTATACAGAAGCCAAGAAGCCCTTCTGCCTATACAGAAGCCAAGAAGCCCTTCTGCCTATACAGAAGCCAAGAAGCCCTTCTGCCTATACAGAAGCCAAGAAGCCCTTCTGCCGATACAGAAGCCAAGAAGCCCTTCTACCGATACAGAATTCTGAACTTGTGAAAGCTTGTATGATCGTTTTCTTATATAAATAGCTCTTCTCCCCGACATGTGTTTCTTCTACAAGAGATACGTGTATTAAGGTGGAAAAACATCAGGCTTTTCCAAGGATAAGTTTCTTTTTAAAAATTTAATTCAGATCTCTAGCTTTCGGCCATATGGAAGCCCTTCTACAGGAGAAAACAGAATACAATATATCGCCCAATTATTCCCGGAAACCTGATGATTTCACTATAATATTGACTGGTACAGTGAAGTGGACCCAGGATGAGCTTTGAACCTCAGACAGCATCAAACAACACTAACAAGATTTAGAACAGGCCATCTCAAGCCTTTGAAGATAGAAAATAACAACAAAATCTACCCCACTTGCCCAAAATGTAGCTTGACACCTGCAGCTCCAGAACACATTTTAGCTTGCGTTAGATGCACTGAACAGGACCTTTGGGAGAGGCCGCTGCTTATCATAAAACAGCTTGAGGAACATGAACTCATGGAATTCGTGTAAACTTTACACAAGGGGATAAGAAACAGCAACAACACTGTCTATAAACAGCTGGAGAAGCATGGACTCATGGAATTCGTGTAAACTTTACACAAGGGGATAAGAAGCAACAACAACACTGTCTATAAACAGCTGGAGGAGCATGAACTCAGGGAATTCGTGTAAACTTTACACAAGGGGATAAGAAACAGCAACAACACTGTCTATAAACAGCTGGAGGAGCATGAACTCATGGAATTGGTGTAAACTTTACACAAGGGGATAAGAAACAACAACAACACTGTCTATAAACAGCTGGAGGAGCATGGACTCATGGAATTGGTGTAAACTTTACACAAGGGGATAAGAAACAACAACAATACTGTCTATAAACAGCTGGAGGAGCATGGACTCATGGAATTGGTGTAAACTTTACACAAGGGGATAAGAAACAACAACAATACTGTCTATAAACAGCTGGAGGAGCATGGACTCCTGGAATTGGTGTAAACTTTACACAAGGGGATAAGAAACAACAACAACACTGTCTATAAACAGCTGGAGGAGCATGAACTCATGGAATTGGTGTAAACTTCACACAAGGGGATAAGAAACAACAACAATACTGTCTATAAACAGCTGGAGGAGCATGAACTCATGGAATTGGTGTAAACTTTACACAAGGGGATAAGAAACAGCAACAACACTGTCTATAAACAGCTGGAGGAGCATGAACTCATGGAATTGGTGTAAACTTCACACAAGGGGATAAGAAACAACAACAACACTGTCTATAAACAGCTGGAGGAGCATGGACTCCTGGAATTGGTGTAAACTTTACACAAGGGGATAAGAAACAACAACAACACTGTCTATAAACAGCTGGAGGAGCATGGACTCCTGGAATTGGTGTAAACTTCACACAAGGGGATAAGAAACAACAACAACACTGTCTATAAACAGCTGGAGGAGCATGAACTCATGGAATTGGTGTAAACTTTACACAAGGGGATAAGAAACAACAACAACACTGTCTATAAACAGCTGGAGGAGCATGGACTCCTGGAATTGGTGTAAACTTTACACAAGGGGATAAGAAACATCAACAATTTTGATCCAATGAATTATTTTATTAAAGACATGTGTATAATTTCTTTATGGGCCATTAAAATATTAATACTTCATCTTCAATATATTTTATAATCATTTATTTTATCCCTATAACTTTTCTATTAATTAATATTTTAACTAATTTTATCTTTAAAATGCGTTCTTATCTTGGAATACCTCCCAAAGATTGGTTTGCTTCAATTGCACACTTCATCTTTATTTTTAATATTTTTCAATATTGAATACATATATATGTTTATTTTGAAAATAGAGCAATAGATAAAAATCTTTAATTAAAAAGGCATATATATTGGATCAAAATATAATTTATTTTACCAATATTTCAGTTGTTAACAAAATATTTTTAAAACTTAATTCTGTTGACGTTACGTGTCGCTGAGTTTGTTGTTGACACACATTAAATATGTTATAATACCTTGATAAAGGTTGGCGTTCACCCAACTGAAATACGAGGTGTGTTCAAGAAGTATCGCGACTTTTGTGTTTTTTCAAAAAATATTTATTTATTCATGAATACCTATTTTGTCCCCTTCAAAGTAATCCCCATGAGATATTATACACTTGTGCCAACGGTTTTTCCAATCTTCGAAGCACTTAAAAAAAAATTTTTTTTTTAATCTTTTTCAGGTCCTCCTTCGATGCCGTCTTTATCTCGTCAAGCGTAGCGTAACGTCGTCCTTTCATGGGCCTCTTCAGTTTAGGAAACAAGAAAAAGTCACAGGGGGCAGATCTGGAGAATACGGTGGCTGCGGCATCATTAGTGTGTTGTTTTTGGCCAAAAAGTCGCGCACAAGCAACGATGTGTGAGCAGGGGCGTTATCGTGGTGCAAAAGCCAATTTTTGTTATTCCACAAATCCGGGCGTTTCTAGCGGATTGCTTCGCGCAAATTGCGCATAACTTGCAGATGATATTCCTTATTGACCGTTCTACCCTGTGGCAAGAACTCATGATGCACAACGCCCCTGCAATCGAAGAAAACTGTCAGCAAAACTTTCACATTCGACCGAACTTGGCGCGCTTTTTTTCGGTCTTGGTTCGTGCGGCAGCTTCCATTGAGATGATTGAGCTTTGGTTTCCACGTCATAACCATAAACCCACGCTTCGTCACCAGTTATGACCCTCTGGAGCAAATTTGGGTCGTCGCGGACAGAGTCCAACATCTCATTAGCAATGTTCATGCGATGCTGTTTTTGGTCGCAATTGAGCAATTTTGGTACGAATTTCGCGGCGACCCGTCTCATGCCCAAATCATTCATAAAAATCGAATGGCACGAGCCAATCGATATGTTTAGGTCCTCAGCAACTTCTCTAACGGTGATTCGACGATTGGCCAATATCATTTTCTCCACTTCATTAATTTTTTCGTCTGTTGTTAAAGTGCTCGGGCGTCCGGCACGCTCTTCGTCGTTCACATCTTCTCGGCCTTCTGAGAACATTTTGTACCATCGATAAACGTTGCTTCGGTCCAAGGTAGCTTCTCCGTATGCCACAGTCAACATTCGGAATGCATCCGCGCACTTAATTTCGTTTTTCACACAAAATTTGATGCAGGTTCTTTGATCCATTTTTTTTAATAGGTAAAAATCGAAGACGATCCAAAACACCTGCAAGCAAAGCAGCTGTCAACAATTAAGTGAACATTCAAAATGGCCGAGCTTGTCGGCATAAGTAAGAGACATGAGTACCAACATAAAGCCACAAAAAGATCGAAATTCGAATATACGTAACCTGCGACAATTCAAAATTCGCGATACTTTTTGAACACACCTCGTATTGGTAAAATAAATTATATTTTAATCCAATATATGCCTTTTTAATTAAATATATGATTATATAATAAAAAGGCATATATTGGATTGCATAAAATATTTATTTGCTTTTATTTCGGTTGGCTGAACGCCAACCTTTGTCAAGGCATTACATTTCGTATAAACATTGGCGTTCAGCCAACCGAAATATTGGCAAATAAATATTTTATTCAATCCAATATATGCCTTTTTATTATCTAAAGATTTAAATATGGATTGCTTTATATTAAAAACGATATTTCTGTTTATGTGTCAAAAACTGTATTTTAATATGGCTCAAAATATAATTTGTTTTAAGTTTAATTTTATGAGGGTATATAGGTATATGAAAAGGAACGCACCAAAATACGTTTTTTATAGAGAATCTATAGTTTTATATTTTTCTTTTGCCTTATAATTAATTTATACTTTATTTTGACTCGCTGTTTTAAAGTAGTTTTCGGAAAAAAACTCTGTTAAAATCTCATAAAAGTATAAAAAATATTTTTCCCTAATTTTTTTTTTTTTGGTTATTAAAAATATTTGAAATCTTTTTTTAACATAAGCATTTGGTAATAATTTACTTTTCCTATTAAACCATTATAAAACAAAAGATCCTTATTTTTAAAACCGGTCACAAAATAATTAATATTTTTTTATTATTCAGTGACACGTAAAAATAGAAATATCACAGAGAAAAGGTGTAACAAAACACTCCACTTTTATAGCCGCCATAAATATTCTTCTCCCTCCAGCTGGCAACGCTGCCGGCTAAAATGCCTGCCAGACGATATGTGCTAAAGTTCAAACGAACCGTGACGTCACGTCACCATGGTTACCGGGCTCGATTGTAATGGAAAACGTCACTCGTGTCGAGGCTGTTAGCGTTCGACGAAGGAAAAAAAAAAACTTCACTGATGGGTCGTCTAACTCGACCAAACGAAAAATATAAAAAAATGGCGGGAAAATGTAATTTTCAGAAGTGAAAAGAAAGGAGAGAGATACATTTATGTAAAGATTACTTGATCGACGTGATTAATTGAGAGGTAACTAATTGGGAGAGAAGCATCGATTCATCATTGAAATTTGGCAACACTGATCGATAACCGATATTTACAGAGTTGCCAGATTCTATTCCTATTATTAGAATACCAAATTACTAATAGCAACGTCTTATACGAGTAGGTATGTTGTTGAAATAATATGTTTTCTTAAATTGCGTATGTTTTTCCTATTTTATTGTAATATAATATTGTCGCGATGAAAAATAATTAATTAGGCCTTCGAATTACTTCAAATATTTATTTAATTAGTTATATGCGAGAATTCAAATATAAAATAAGAGTTACTATTTACATGAGCCAAATCGACCCAGCCGTTAGAGCAAGAGGGGAGAACTGAGATCTTTCCTCCTTTTCCTGTTTACCCCGACCGGTCGGTCCAGATAAGAGGGAATACCAGGAAACTGTCCTCCTGACAATATATTCTTCTACTATTAGGATATTTAAGCGAAAATTCAAGGAACCGAGGTATTATGATAATATAATATATGATAATAGGTATTATATTAATATGATTTATCTATGACTGTCAGAACTTTACAGAAGTGAGACATCGTTTGTTCCCTGATCTAAATCATTTAACTCTCTTACATCAGCCACTTTGTCTATATAAATTGTCTGAATTCTGTCGATTAATATATATAAATTTGTAAATATTTAAGTTTTAAGATGTTGTTTTGTTTGTTTCCTATGTAAAAAGTTTTTTTTTTTTTGTTGCTTATAGTTTGGTTGTTATAAAGGGATCTGTTGTAGAGAGGTTTCATTCTATTTATTACTAGCCAATGTACCCGGCTTCGCCCGGTTTTTACCCGAGTAAAAGTTTGCCTAACGAACATTTGTTAAAACAATTCTAGCAAACATCCAATCCCTACTGAATCTATACTTGTCAAGATAACTTTATGTTTGATACTCTGCTCCACCTAGCTGTATCCGTTCACACGTTGCTGTGTTTGAACAAAAAGGCAGTTTTGATACCTTACACAGTCCTCCCCACAAAGGAATGCTATTTTTGCCGCCTTCATCCCAATTCAATATCACATTTGTACTATTTTTTCACATTAAGAGAAATATTTTTATAATTTTCAGAGATAGATGACGCTGATTTGATAATGATGTATAAGAAAATACATTTGTCGTTTCAATTTTTTTTTCAATCAGTGTAAATAGCATAAAAATCTCTCTATAACGAAATACACAACCATATCTTTATAACGACAAATCTCCATAACTTTATTATTAATATCAATGACGTTCTACATATTTTCACTGTTGTATTGTGTTCCTGTGAAGAAGCTGAACAAACTGCATCTATGACTTTTGAACGATCAGTTGTTGGTTCGAAATAGGGTGCTATAGACAGGTCACTTTTAATGTTATTCGCATCGTACTATGTATTTAAAATCGGGCGCTATAGAGAGGGAGGCGTTATTTAGAGGGGGCGCTATAGACAGGTTTAACTGTAGCTACAGCAACCAATTATTTAATTGGAATTTGAATGTAATTCTACTGTCCTATAAGCTTATGTCCATAGTTTTCTTGAAAACCATTTCTGAGATTCCACCCTTCATTGCTGCGTATATAAGCAGAATCGTCCAATACAGTAGTAGAGCTCTGAGAAGCGGTCTGGTGGATTAAATTGGCGAAACCGCTGGGAGGGTTCACCACTGATGAGCCAAGCCCTCCCAATATATTTTTTCATCGCAGTAAGGGCAGTAGAAGTTTGTATTATGTATAAAAGAAACATTCGTGCTTTTAAATCCTTTCATTTTATATGTATAGATGGCGCGTTATTGCTTTGTGTTAATTATTTAATTCTCGAAGTTTCAGTAATTCACTCTGAGGAGTAAGGAAAGTGACAGCGAGTGACTGAAAAGTCGAGAAATAAACAAATAATGGGTTTATCTACGACTGTCCGAACTTTACAGAAGTGAGACATCGATTGTTCCCTTATCTAAATGATTTAACTCTCTTACATATCAGCCACTTTGTTTATATAAATTTTATGAATTCTGTAGATTAATATATGTAAATTTGTAAATATTTAATTCTAAGTGTATGGCAATATAACTACAATTAACATAATAAATTAGCAGTTTCTTAAAATATATTTTTTTCTATATAATTTGAAATATAGATGTATGTATATAGATTATATCTTCTCTAGTTTCTTGTATTTACATGAAAAATTCCAGAAATACTTATATAAAAGAGGTCTATCAGAAACACCAAATTGTTCCTGCGGAGAAACTGAACAAACTGCTCTTCATCTTATCTATGACTGTCCGAACTTTACAGAAGTGAGACATCGATTGTTCCCTGATCTAAATGATTTAACTCTCTTACATCAGCCACTTTGTCTATATGAATTGTCTGAATTCTGTCGATTAATATATATATATTTTTTCTATTTTTCTATTCTTAATTCTATTGACGTTATGTGGCGCTGATTTTGTTGTTGACACACTTTAAAATGTTATAATACCTTGATAAAGGTTGGCGTTCAGCCAACTGAAATATTGGTAAAATAAATGATTTTTGATCCAATAAATGCCTTTTTATTTAAAGATTTATTTATGGATTGCTCTATTTTAAAAATATATATATAAATTTGTAAATATTTAAGTTTTAATATGTTGTTTTGTTTGTTTTCTCTGTAATAAGCTTATTTTTGCTTCTCCCTAGTACACGAGGTACAGACCATGTTAATCATGGTGGGTAGAAGTAGGCGACTGCTTTTACTGTAAGTACACCACATGTCTACACATGTGAAAAGCAGTTCGACTTTGCACTTACAAATGTGACAGAGCCCCATTTGGTTCCTTGCACTCGTGGTGGGGTTTGGACTTTTGCAAGAAACAGGGGCCATTGGAACTTTTTTTTTATCAGAAAAAAAGTGTCCAATGCAGGAATCGAACCCGGGTTGTAGCGGTCGAAAACCAACGGTTTATAACAGCCCTGGCAAACCTAAATGATGCCACGGGCCGCACGGAATCGTAAACTAGGTCTAAAAACTTTAACTATATCAAAATTTTAACTTTAAAATGTATTTAAAAAATACTTAATACTTCCTGGATGCTTAATGTTTTTATTTATTATTTTTTGGCTGCTTTTTTTAAATAAAAATAATAATAACAATTTAAAATTTAAAAAATATTTCTCTATTAATTACCATCATTCCTAACTTTTTTCTTCCTTTTTATGGAATCAAATATGTATTTTAAAAATTGTGGGACATATATATTTAAAAAAAAAATATTATAATAATTTCAATATATTTTCTGTTTTTGAATATACAGACGAGAAATGAAGTTACAAAAGAAATATAAAGTTAAATGGAGAGCCGCAAATTTTTTTTACGGCGGGCCGCGGGTTGGCCAGGCCTGGTTTATAACATCCTTCCACCGAACCCCTAATAAAGTAATAATCATAAATACTTTAATATCGCGTTTTGTTGATTAATAAATAAATTGAAAGTTTGAGGTTCAATCAGAAAAAAAAATCAAATTTAAAAAATAGAATATCCTTCGTTTACCTGATCAAAACGAGACAGTTGCTGAAGAACGGAGAATCAGTTAGGTTTTTCTTCCTACCTACTTTTTAATTATCTCTTTTTTCCTATTTTTTTCTCTCTCCACTGAAACTTTGGAGAAAAAAATACATAATTAGCTAATGGTAATTAGGACCTGATTTCCTTCTTTTAAACTTTTTTTTTTTAAATCAACTTTGTTTTTTCCTCATGTTGGCAGGGCAACACCTAATTTTCTGGTAAAACTGAGAGATCTTCTTTTGTGGAACTTCTTTATAAAATCGTTTTTTCACCTCTCACTATCTATACATCAAGCCTTATGGAATAACAAATACCTTTTAAAGGAATACAAAAAAAAGGCTTCTATATATCTCTTTATAATTAATTTTTATTTATATGTGTTTCTTCCAACATCATATAATAAAAAGGCAATATTGAATTGAATAAAAATATTTATTTACCCTAATCATTAGATTATAAAATTTATACGAGTATATTCGTATCGTATATCTATATATATATAAATGAATGTTTGTTTGTTTGTTTGTTTGTTTGTATGTCCGGTATACAAATTCGCAGTAGTTCACTAATTCAAACCAAAATTTCCATACATATGTAAAAAAATACGGGGAAGACGATAGGCTATTTTAAAAAATATATAAATCAATTATTAAAACTATATATTCAAATTATTCTACTTAGCTCGCGAGCAGCGCCTCTAGCGGTGAAGATGGGAGGTAATATAAGCTGACCTAATGTACATGTAAAGTTTGGAGCGGGACGTTTCACAAGAGTGACATCCACGGCGCCAATTTATAATTGTAACGAATAGTGTTTGAATAAAACATTTAATCGGGTAAACCCGGGTCATTCGTCTAGTTAAAAATAAAAGAGACGTATCCTCACCGTGCTCACATGAGCATCTCTAGATGGCAGAGCGCCATCTAGTGGAACAAAACGTTTATTTAACTTGTTCCCTGATATTTGGCCAACCCGATTTCTTGATAAATCAAGAAAAGTCAACCACGTACGCGTTTCGGTGTGTTGGCCCTCGTCAGCGTGGTGCAAGCTGTACCTCTACAACCCAATATTTGGTCCCAGAGTCTTCCTATGAAATCAAGAAATGGGTATTTAAGGCCAAGTTTGCGTACATACGCTTTTTACATATTTATATATATATATATATTATATTTATATATTTTTCACATATCTATATTAATAAAATGGAAATTTCATAAGTGGTGTTCGCTAAAAACTTTCGTTACAATGCATCAATTTCGACCAAATTTTCAACATTTATGTAAAACGAGATGGAGCAGGTTTTGCTTAACATCAAAATATTTTTCCTAACATTAACATGCGTAACTTCGGTGTCATCGATTAAATACAAAAAAAATCAACAGAGTTAATTTTATTTATATATAAATACAAAAAAAATTCAACAGAGTTAATTTTTTTACATACTAGCTAATAATCTCAATCTAAAAAAATATTCAAAACAAGCAATTTTAAGATAACACCATATGTAAAACAGTCGGCCAAGAAAACAACAACGATATTACATCTTTCTCACATATTCACACACAATCTTGATTAATAATTAAAACTAATCTTTAACATTGTTTATTATACTTCATAATATATAATATTCGTTAGGCAAACTTTCACTCGGATAAAACCCGGGCGAAGCCGGGTACACATCCGCTAGTTTATTTATATAATTATATTATCATAAATTAGATTATATAAATCATTAGATAATAAAAAGGCATATATTGGATTGAATGTAAAGATAAATTTGCCAATTTTTCGGTTGACTGAACGCCAACCTTTCTCAAGGCATTACATTTTGTATAAAAAATCTCAGCGCCCTCTATTTATTTATACAAAATGTAATGCCTTGACAGAGGTAGGCATTCGGCCAACCGAAATATAGGCAGATAAATCTTTTATTAAATTCAATATATGCCTTTTTATTATTAAATGATTTAAATATGGATTGCTCTATTTAAGGAAAATAGTATCCCCATTTGAGAGTTTATATAAAATAGATGCATATAGTAATTTTGGAGTATATTATCTATTTTAGTGTCAATGTTTCTTTTTTTCCGAATATAAAAATCTTTCTACTGCCCTCATTGCAAATGATTAATATATTAGAAGGGTCTGGCTCATCCATTGTGAACCCTCCCAGCGGTTTGGCCAGTTTATACCTTTATCTTTGTAGTAAGGGTACAGTAGAAGGTTTGTTATATTTGGGAAAAGAAACATTCGCGCTAAAAAGTTCAAATTTCGAAATATAGATGGCGTGTTATTTTTATTTATCACCAGTTACAAACAAGACACGCTATATCCGATCTGGATAATTGCGCGTGAAACTATTTACAATAATTCATATTGTAGTAGAGTATGTTACAGAATTATCAAAAAGAAAATAAACAATTAAGAAAAAGAGCATTAAATAAACATATACATTAAACAAATAAGCAACAACAAAAGCAGATAGAAGTAATCGCAAGATAGTTATTTACAATATGTTAAGCAATGATGGAAGTTGATTTAATCAAGTTATCTGTAATAATTAGTATCGTGGAGAGAGAAAGTTGATCAAGTTGAGCTATTTACAATGAGTTATATTCTAAAGTAACTTATTAATTATTTACATTGATGTAAATCAAGTCGCATAGTAGTGTAGTTCCTCAAGCTGCATGAAGCAGTCTATTTATAATAAAAAGTCTGCAGAACCTATCGAATTTCGTATATCTTTCTCTATTATAAACTATTTGACCCAGATAGGTTCTTTCCATCTTGCTCTGCTGTCTTAGGTTTGACACCAGTGGGCATGAGTTCAGAATGTGTTCAGGGGTTTCTTCTTCTTCCGCTCCACAAGAGCATCTGGGCGAATCTATTTTTCTAATTCTGAAGAGATATGATTTGAAGTTACCATGACCCATTAAGAATTGAACATTGTAGAAGTTTGGTTTGACAAATTTTGGTATTTTTGAGGAGGTGAAAAAACGTTTGAAATTATTGTTGGATTCTTCATAGTATTCCTGTAATTTTCTTTCATTATAGTTAGCAATTTCTTTTCTGCTTGATAAATTAAATCTATTGTAGCCTATTTCATTTTTCAATATGTTGGATTCTATGTAATCTGTGAGTTTTGGTATTTGTGTTAATATATGTGTACAGTTTGACGATGTTATGGTATAGGCCTGTATGCAGTGTTTTTTTAATATTATACTGCAGGGAATTTAGTTTGTCTTTGGCTTTCTTGCTTATAAATGGAAACCATATTGTTTGACCATATGTTATCGTACTTCAGAATATTGTCTTGTATAAAGTTAATTTTCGTCTGCATTCTAGACCTCATGCTTCCTTTATTAAACTGAGTAGGTAACCGCTAGCTCTAGCTGTCGACGATTCCATTAATGTGTGGCATGAAGTCCAGCTTGTTCCTGCTTCGATGATTTTTCAAGGTCAATCCCAAGATCTTAAGGGTTTCGACAGGTCTAGCTATATTGTTATTATGGAATTTTGTTTCATTTTTGCAATTATATAAATATAATATTTTCGTTTTGTCCTTTGATATCTGTAATTTACTGTTTTCACACCAGGTATTAATTTTACTAAGTACATTGTTAATGGTTGTCTTTAGTTCGTCATGGCTTTTGTTCCAGCATATTATAGTTATGTCGTCAGCATAGCCAACTGTTTCACTGTTATCATCTAGATTGGCGTTAAACAATTCTTCAATCAGTATGTTCCATAATGTGGGAGATAGTGGTCCTCCTTGTGGACATCCTTTAGTTAGTTTTTTAGTAATATTTATAGAGGAAGAATATCTGAAATTCACTGTTCTGTTGTTAAAGAATGATTGTATTAGTTTAATAATCGAAGCGTGGACATTGTCTTCATCCAGTCTCTTTATCACTTTTGGCCACCAGGCATTGTCAAAAGCTCCTCTTATATCAACTGTAATTATGGCTGTGTATTCCTTAATTTTATGTTCGAGAGCTATTTTCACTATTTCAGTTAATGCCGTGGTAGTTGATCGTGATTTTGTGTTGATGGCGTGTTGCTGCATCATGTTTAATAAAGCACATTCATGGACAAAGCTTAAGGAAATTGTACCTTTTATCATGTATATCGGGATTCATATAATAACTCTCTGAAGGATAATTGATACACAGCGACCTTTATTGAAGCCACACGAGATAACCAAGTGTGAACAAAATTGACTCTCTCTCTCCTTCAAAATAATAGACGTCCGGCGAAATCAGAGACTTTCCACTTCCTTAATTTTTGCCCATGAGTGTAATAATGTACATGTATTTATAAGGTAGATTTTTGAACACACAAATTTCAGACATTTTCGTACTAAAAGTATTTGCTCAAAGTCAAAATTTCGAAAAGGCTGGAAGTCCATCGTCTTAAGGGACAGCTCATCCACCAGAGTGACATGAAGGGAAGTTTTGGAATAAGCAGCTAGGTGGTGTTCAAAAGATGGAATTTCGTGCCATCAGGGTAAAGTGATCTTTAACCCCCCCCCTTTTAACACCTCTTTGGCAGATTCTGGGAATTTAATGAATCCCATGTCGATTTCATGAAATCAAAGCCCTGGACTGACGAAGGCCATTAGCCCAAAAGCATTGTCTCTATATATATAGGTGCACGCTCCGTATTTGACAAAGCTGGTGTTGTGGTTTTGTCACCGACTTGAGTCCGATAATTTGCGGAGACGGTTAATAGATGACGTTTGGTTTAATCGTTTATTTTGATCGGAGAGGTATCCTTTCTTTTTTGTAATTTATTTCAGATAAATCCTTTTTGTAGTCAAGTATCACATGGGGATTATACACCGAAAGATATGTAATACTATTTCTTTGCAAGCCGAATAATAGCAGCGTTTGGACATCGTGAAACCCGTCTGTCTCACCAAGTCGTATCTTTCTCTTGTTCAGCCAGAAGCTTTCATTGATTTCTCAGCGAAACACACAAAGTAATCCAAGTTACAAGGGTCACTCCAAAGGTTTTTGCAATCAGTATTAAATATTTAAAATATTCAAAAATAAATTATACCATTAAAATCTACATTCCTTATTTACCTAACATAAACCTTTTCATAAAATAGTAACAACAATGACTAATAGAGGGAGCGATTTTGTTTACAGCGGCAGCGGTAATTTCTAAACATTGCATCAGACACAATGGAGTTAATTAGAGGAAGTTTACGAGGCATGATCTTTTATGATTATAAAAGTAATTTAACTTCTAAAGAATCCCATGAAAGATTGATAAAAGCTTCAGGAGATAAAGCTCCTTCTATTAGAACAGTTTTTTAAGAGGAGAAATCGCAGAATATAATTTCTAAGAATGGATAAAAAGTTAACTAGACGTGATTATTTGTTGTTGTCGTGTCCAAAGAAGAGTTTCAGATGTCTCCATGCATCTCTATCACAGCAGCAGCAATATCCACTATCTTGCTCTTCATTGGAAAATGGGTGCCGTTGCCACGTTAGTCACCTTGGAAACGAACCAGAATTTGGTCGAATATTCCAAAGGTCCAGGGGGGACCGCAGGGAAGTGTGGTCGGACTTCTCCCCCCCCCCCCCCCCCCCCCACGTGATTATTTATTAAAGAGATATAACTAGAGATAGTTTTGCGTTTCTTGTATTACAGCCTGTTGAAGTATGTTATGTCTATAAGCTCGCCAAACTTATGTCTCTTTATAATACAATAAAATGCGGCTTTTGATTGTAGAACGACATTTGAAATTTATCCCGCATGTGTTTCTTTTGGGAGAAAATTCGAAATTTATTTTAAGGAGAAATAACGATTATTTATAACCTTAGGGATTAATTATGAAAGAATGAATTGTGAAGAGTAATGATAAACACGGAAAAATGAAGTGTCTAGGGATGAGAATCTCGTTCCTGTTAACATTATTCCTTCTTAGAGACAATGTAATCATTTACTGGGTTTATATAATATTTCATAGTTTCCTCTTTGTGGTGTTCCTGTGACCTTGCTTATCATCTTATCATACGGAGTAATTGGGTGTGTTTCCTGTTGATGGGAACATCTGAGGCACACAAAGGTAGGACTGTTGGATCGTTTTTGAAGACAACTCTCAGATTTATAAAATTATTTTATTAATCATTAAACATTTTTAGATATATATAGAAACGAGTTAATTATCTCGTATTTAAGGCAACAAAAGATTCATCTAATTTTTATACATTTTCTAACCAGATTCAACTTGTGAAAACAGACGACAAAGAAAAGCATAAACAAATTAAAGATAGAGGGTAAGTTCCTATTTTTTTGCAAGCTTTCACACTCAAAGAATATTTAACTTCTTGCTTCAAGGACTTTGCTTATTAATACTTAGCTAAGTAAGATATCCTAGGAATATATGACCTCACAGACTTTTCGGCCCATAATCCCGCGGCGTATGACAGCAGCCTTCATGCCTAGGGTACTAGGAGTTACAATACATACTGTCTTGCCCAGAGTCACTTCCCCGCCATGTTGAGGCAGTTAAGAGGACTTAAGGAAATATATTATGTAAATAAAGTTACATAGATATAGAAGAAGGAAAACAAATCGGGGGAAAGAGCTTTTCTATATAAGACAATGATCGTACAAAATTTCGGGTGAGATGCCCTTTTACGGGTATAAAATTACACGAGTGGTTTATTGCGCCACGTGTCGTTTTATACCCGTAGAAAGGCGTCTTGGCTGAAAGCTTGTACGATTGTCATCTTATATAAAAAAAACTCTTAGACGACAAGACGAAATAAAAGAAGAAGAGTTTCTTTAATAGACATATATCGAAGCAAGCTTTCGGGCAAAAAAAAACCCTTCTACAGGCGTGATTACGGCGACAATAACGTTATAATGTCACGTTTGTCGCCGTAATCACGCCTGTAGAAGGTTTTTTTTGCCCGAAAGCTTGCTTCGATATATGTCTATTAAAAGAAACTCTTCTTCTTTTATTTCGTCTTGTCGTCTAAATATTACCGAGAAGATTATTATAGTCGTTATCGCTAAAGAAACTCTTCTTCTTTCATTTCGTCTTGTCGTCTAAATAGTACCGAGAAGATTATTATAGTCGTTATCGCTAAAGAAACTCTTCTCCACGATTTGTGTGCTCCTTCTTCTATAGTGAATAAGGAGTTTGTCCTTGTCTTAGGAGTAAATAGATAAAGTCTTATATAAATCTCTCTCACACGCGCTAAAGCCGAATTTGCATATTTCTGAGTCGATATTTTGAGTTTGACAATATCACAACATGAACTTACAATGCGTATCTTTAATTAAAAGTTAAAAATGAGCTATCTTTAGAGCTCCTGAAGCTTTTATCAATCTTTCATGGGATTCTTTTGAAGTTAAATTACTTTTATAATCATAAAAGATCATGGCTCGTAAACTTTCTCTAGACAACTCCATTGTGTCTGATGCAATGTTTAGAAATTATCGCTGCCGCTCTGTAAAGAAAGTTGCGCCCTCTATTAGTCATTGGTGTTACTATTTTATGAAAATTTTTATGTTTGGTGAATAAGGAATGTAGATTTTAATGGTATAATTTATTTTTTAATATTCTAAAGACTCTTCGACTTAAAAAAAAAAATGTTTTTTTGACCTTAAAAAGACACGTGTTTTAAAAAAAAAAACAGATAACAAAGAAAGCTTCGTCGATCAGAAAATTCATACCTGTAACACACGCGTCCCTTGTCCAGCTAGATAAACTTTGCGATAAACATGCAAAGCTTGATGATGTATGGGTGAATGCCAGCTTCTGAGAAAGCAACAAGAGAAAAACACTAGAACAATCCGATATATTGATTCTCCCCCCACAAAAACATTCCTTCCATCTAATTAGCCAAATGATGCTCCAATTAAAAAGAAAACTTCCATTTGTTTTAGCTCTTCAACTAATTAGGGATATTAGTTAATAAATAGACTGAAAATTAAACTTTGTGGTTAAAAACGATGGGTAAAAATAGCCGATTTTGTAACTAGAACGGCTCTCAAGGATTCTAAGTTTTTCATCTATCTCATTAGTTTTAATTAAAGTGGGGACGTGGGTGGTGTTACATAACTGATGGCCTTAGTAATCTGTTCCAACTCTGGATTTTATTACATGTTTGTGTGCGTGTTTTTTTATTTAAAGTTCCTTATGTAATTGCTCTATTGATAGTATTGTTTCAAAGATTTAATACTAGTTTACAAACATACTATTTTGTTTGACTGGTGGGTTATCATTTCTTTCTGTTTCCATCATTGTCTCCTTTGTTTCATTTTCGCCTCAGTGTTTGTTTCTTTCTGTTTCTACCATTGTCGTTTTAATGTTTGTTTCTTTCTGTTTCCACAATTGTTGCTTTTGTTTCATTGTCGTTTTAGTGTTGGTTTCTTTCTCGTTCCACCATTGTTGTTTTTGTTTCATTGTTGCTTTAGTGTTTGTTTCTTTCTGTTTCCATCATTGTTGCGTTTGTTTCATTTTCGCCTCAGTGTTTGTTTCTTTCTGTTTCCACCATTGTTTCTTTTGTTTAATTGTCGTTTTAGTGTTTGTTTCTTTGTGTTTCCACCATTGTTGTTTTTGTTTCATTGTCGTTTTATTGTTGGTTTCTTTCTGTTTCCACCATTGTTGTTTTTGTTTCATTGTGGCTTTAGTGTTTGTTTCTTTCTGTTTCCACCATTGTTGTTTTTGTTTCTTTGTCGCTTTATTGTTGGTTTCTTTCTGTTTCTCACCATTGTTGCTTACTTTGTCGCTTTAGTGTTGACTTCTTTCCGTTTTCACCATTGTTGCTTTTGTTTCATTGTCGTTTTATTGTTGGTTTCTTTCTGTTTACACCATTGTTGTTTTTGTTTCATTGTGGATTTAGCGTTGGTTCCTTTCTATTTCCACCATTGTTGCTTTTGTTTCATTGTTGATTTAGTATGGTAGATTAAATTGGCGAAACCGCTGGGAGGTTTCACCACTGATTAACCAAGCCCTCCCAATACTTTTTCATCGCAGTAAGGGCAGTAGAAAATTTTGTTATTATGTGTTAAAGAAACAATCGTGTCTCAATGTTTTCATTTCCTATAGATTGGACTTCTGTTCTATCTTCACTGCCACAGATTGGATCCATCTCAACTGAAGAGATACATTCTAGAGCTCTCAGGTTGTTATACGTTATAATAGTGAGCTTTAGTTCGAACTCCTGTGTCGAGCTTGTGTCACGCCAGAACCTAATCAAAATAAGAACAGCCCCCGCCAAACAGGAAGCAACCATCCACGCATGCGTAATGGTCGAAAGACATCGTTTAGCATTCTGAGCGTGTTAAGGACGCCAGGTTAGGCTTTATGGCTCTCGTGAAATATTAAAGGATTTTTGGCGCTTCTCTTCGCGCTGCCATTTTGTCCATTGATTCGTTTTCTGGGGATGTTTACCAGCATTTCTTTTGAAAGAGGTTTCTTTATTTATTTCTCTTTTTTTAACATTTGAAAATTAATCTGTGAAATTCTGAATATTTATTTACTCTATGCCTTCTTTATATGTATTCTAATCTGACTATGTGATGCTACCTGTCCCCCATGTGTCACTGAAGTTGTGTGCAGAATCCGTTTGCCCTCCCCAAGTGTCTTCCACCTCAGGTTTGAAATGGACATCTGCCAATGGGGACATTTTGATGACACATCCTGTGTTCTCTTCTTTATTTAGCTCTTTTATTAAGTCGATTGTTTTGACACGAAATAATTCGGTTAAATCTCCCGTGAGCGACTTACCTGCTTAGTAACCATCTTCCTTTATGGTCACTCCGGACTCTTGATCAAAGAAGCGCTATATGAAGTTAGCAAATAATGATTCCAAAATATAACAATTTGAATATGTGTTATTATCTTCAATTATAATTGATATAGGAGTTCCATCTTTGCTTCCTTCCTGCTATTAATATGAATAAGATAGTTGGTCAATAAATCTGTATATGTGTATAATTCGATGATTACAAGATTTGAAAAAGAAGAGGTATGAAGGGAAAAAGAAGCATGGATGGGATTGAGCAACGCCTGATATCTCGTCCCTGGCGTATACAATCTTTAGGACGATACTGATCTTCCTGAGGAACCATCTCTCTCTCTCTCTCTCTCTCTCTCTCTTTGTAAACTTAAAAAAAAATAATAATAATAAAAAACTTGAGCTGACCTAAACCAACCTCCAATATATTCATCTCCTAGAAAGGCAAAAAGTGTTCGTTTTGTGCAGTCGCTCATTGTACTGTAAATTCATAAAATAATTTCGGAATGTTTAATTTCTTCAGCCTAACAAATTGGCCTTTAAAAATAAAACTAAAATCACGTACACATCCTAAATCGATGTAAAATATATGGCACTATGGTAATAGTCTTGTAAATTTTTGTGTGTATATTATATGTTCGTAAAATTGAAGAGAAGAGAGAGGACTAATCCTAAAGCTACTGTTATATTGATAAAAGGGTAAGATATATATGAGAGACTATTCGTTCTAAAAGGTAAATATGCAAATATCCCCGAGATTGAGAGATTTCAGAAAGACAAATTGTTGATCATGCTAAGAGTCTGAAAATTCAAATTATTGATTGGACACTGAAAGTTATTTTGTTTGTGTGTCATATTTTCTTTAGTGATATAATCTCTCCATCAATGGATATATCTGAACTTATTCGAGAATCAATTTTGATTTATATATACTTTTTATGAGTTATTTCCAATTATTGTATCGTAAGAAAAAATATATTCAATCTGCATATGAAGTAATAATAGCATATATAACATGTATCTTTATTATTTAATACTTTTCAATTCTATTATTGTTTGAATGAGTTTTATCTTTGAATTTTTGTTGACAAATTACAGGTGGTGTTTTTTTTTTTAATTACATAAATTATAATTTTAAAAAACACCAACTTAAAAAAAATTAGATCTATTTATTTTCATATACATTCTCTTTTCGTTAATGTCAATTCTGAAAGCCCCAGCTTTTGTTTAAATTCTTTCAGTATAGTGAAAATATTTTATTATCTAAATTTCACTATTTTTTCCTCAAAATATCATAAATAAAAAACTCGATTATTTATTAAGAGAGAGTATTTGTTGTAATATTTACATTAATAAATAAGCAAATGCGATCAACAAAATATCCCCTTTGGTAGATGGTTTAAACATTTTAAAGGATAAAAATTAATAATTTAAAGTGTTTACTAAAATTAAACTTTAAAAATATATTCGGATGAATTCTCTAAAAATTGTAACTACTTCAAAATTCTACCTCTCTTATAAATGCTAACCAAAATATTTTTAAAATTCACAGAATTGAAAAAAATCATCATCATAATATACTTGCTATAAACAAGTCAGTTATAATGGTCAAAAACGAGATGAAAGAATGTTGATTTATAAAAATAAAAATAATGATAAAAAAACGTAATGTTTTCCATATTAATCAAAATGTTTCTCCTATTTAATTATTTAAGTTGTAAATAAATGTTTTTATTTCCACACATATATATATAGCCCATTATGAATTTATTCTAATCTTGAATATAGAGAATAGTTTTTTTTATTTTTAGAAAAATATTTGTAGTCCCTTATTTTGTTATGTAATTTTTATTTTTACTAGAAATTTTATATTTTTTTAGATATATTTTAATCATTGCATTTAATTCATTTTATTTCCCCCAGGGGGCATTAGAAACTCGTTATTGTTTTGATCTTAAATTTTCTTTTTTTAAATATGAAACTGTTCCCCTATTGTCGGATATTACAAATTAATTTATAATATAATGGCCTAATAATAACGAGTTTCTAATGTATATATATTTAAATTTATTTTATTTTTTTAATATTTTAGTTATATATATATATATCTCGGTACAAATTTTATAAATGCGTTTCACTTGTATTTTCATTTAAAATGGAACTGCCAAAATAATTAACTTATTATAAATGTAATAGAAAAAAGCATGTTCTAGTCGTATTTTTCTCTAATTAAAAATATCAATATATTTTTTTATTTTTCATAGGAAAAAAAATAAACGACAGGTAAATATTGCCCTCTTTTCTTATCATTAAAACTATAAATGAGAATATTTCACTTTGGTCGATATTATTAATGAAAATCATCTTTAGGTTTAATTTTCTTTATTTTTTTTTCATATATACATTTCATAAATTTGCCCAATGAATATTCTGTTAGACTATGTTTTTACATACGAGTATACGCGCATATATGAATATATAAGGTACAATATTTTATATTTTCACAATTTAGGCTTGAACTTCTTTTGTACGTTTTCTATGCCGATTTGAAACATGATATAGTGACTGGAAGCAGATTGTTGAATGATCTGGTATATTTTATAAAGAAATAAATTATTTTATTTTAATAAAATGAAAAAAATATTATGTTGAAAGAGAGAGCTTATGAGATAAAATATTATTTATAGATCGGTGAGATTATTACAAGAAAAACTACTTAAAAGAATTTTATAAATGTTTATGCTTTTTTGGGGTTCTATAAATTATGCAAAAGAAAGTATTGTTTTAGGCTAATTCTAGCAATATTTTTTTATTTAAATTGTCAATTAAAAATACCCCTTTCTCTGTTTCTACTTAAATATTTCATGCAAGATATATTTATATATTGAATGTGTATAGTGTAAATGAGAAATGAATAAATTTCGTTTTTATTTTTCAAAATGAAAACTATTTTGCTTTTAAATTATGATTGTTTAGTGCAATATAAAAAGCTAGTCTGCGTTGTTTCATAATGTCACAAATACTTGTGTTTGCAACTATATATAATATAACCCAAATATTATTAAAATACTCGAGTTTCCTAAAACCTATTAACTATTTTTTCTATTATATAAAAAAATGGTTGCAAACTAGTAAGTAAAAAAATCAAAATATTTAGCAAAAATTGTAGTCAACCAAAATATTTGCCAAAGATATTACGATTTTTTTTTCACTATAAATACTATTTCATATTCTCTTGTGAGATATTTCAAACATTGTATATTAACATATGTTTCTATTAATCCTTCTTAATTGTATATGTGAAAAAAAAAAATAAAATTTAGTAAAAAAAAATGTATATACGTTTAGAGAACGAAAAAAATGCTATTATTATTATTTAAAGAAAACGTGCTCTCATGCTAATTGAATTTGTGGTTTTTAAGTATCAAAAAATAAATAAATGTTGTTGACAAATCATTTGATGATCTCTATGACTAGAAATTAAGAAAAAATCACTAAAAATCATCTTGAAAATACCTTTGTTATTGTGTTGGGCGATAAATAATGTAAATACTATTTTCATTTTTTGGTGTATTTATTGTGTGTTAGGTACTAGCCTATGTGTATTAACAGTATTATAAATCGCTGCATGACAATATTGTATATTTTTAAATCTTAGTGCTATGTTGATAGATGTGTGAGTATTAGTTTTAATTGATTTGCTTCTTGTAAATGCTCTGTGAGGTATCGTAGTTTGTAATAAAACTATTGATTTGATAACCCGGTGTGTACGTACTGCATGGTATCTCCCTGTATTCAATCTCTTTAATTCCAACATTTAATTCTTCTGTGATTTTTCTCTCTATCTTATCAATGTAATGGCCATTATACAAATGTTAAATGATGTTTGGTGTGGCTAAATAAAAAAAAATGTTTTTTGACTTTGTGATTTGTGTTTTTAAAACCCAATACGCATAAATCAGTTTATTAAAGAAGTGTCTTATATACAAAAGCTCCTTAAAAATGAGCCAGAAGGTAAATAAAAGCAAGGAGAAAATTATGAAAACAAAACATTATGAATTTTTTTATTTGCATATAAAAAGACAAAAAGGATATTGAGTCTTCATTAACACGCATCAGTTGTTTCCTGCCCATTTCTGCTTTATACAAACTCTTTTACTCTGATCTTGTACTTTAGAAGAGAGTGATATTTGATAGTTTTAAATTTATTTTATTGGCGTATTTTATACAATATAGAGTCAATGGTTGCAAAAAAAAAAAAAAACTAAAGTACAAAAAATATATAAATAGGGGAGAGGAAGAGGATACTGTTTACAGTTAGGTAACGTCCAGGAAGCTCCCCCAACGACAAAGAGTCCTTCTCCAGACATTGTGTAAGGGGGTTTTAACGCTCTCCCCTTAAGGCACAGAAAGAACCTGTGTATTGATGACTTGGCAGAGATGCGAGGATTGTCATCCAGCCCTTGACCGAAGAGCCAGTAGCCCTGCAGGTCGGCTGTATGATGTTGAAGGCCTCCCGTATGAGGGGTCTGATGGAGCTGCAGGATCGGTGGAACAACGTCAGGTCGCTAGAACCACAGAAGATGCTGGTCTCTCGAGTAGAGGCTGGATGTGCAGGATGGTAAAAAGCATGGAAAGCCAGCCAGAGAGAGGTTTGTGTGTGTGTAGATTAGAATCTTGTATATTTTGTTTGATGGTTATATTTAATGTCGTTGGATTCGTAAATAAGTCATCACTAATAGAGTTGTAATCAAATAGGCAGTGAAACAGCTCAGTTTATATATTTTGTATTATATACCACTTAGTATGGCAACTCTTCTCTGAAAAATTCTCAAAATATTGCCTTATATTAATTGTAAAACACTGTCATCTAAGAGCATATTTGACACTGATTAATTTTTGATTAACCAGAACACAATTTCGATTCCACACTAAAACAAATGTTTATATATTTTGGTACATTTTGACTAGGTTTATGAATATACAATAATAATGGCAAAAGAAATTCAAACGTGTTTCAGGCAGACCGTCAACAACCTTCCAAATAGAGGGTTAGCTAACCTTAATATATATCTGTTTGTACCATATTTCCATAGTGACAGACCGACAACTCTATTAGTACTTCGGGGACATCTTGAAACATAGCTTCCAGTCAGGATCTGATTGCCTCTATGTTGTTATGCAATTAAAATAAGCAAGATGGATGAATCCGTAACCAATTTAACTTTACATATTATTTATTATTAATAGCAATTATACAAACCAAATCTTGGTGTGAGCATGAAAACAATAAAACATTATATACATACAAGGTCCTTTTCAAACTCAGTCTCATCTATAGCCATTGTTACTCTGTAATATTCCAACATATTGTAGCGTAGCAGAAAGGTAGAGTCGGTGATCCACAAACGAAGAACGTTATTTTATTAACCAAACAAACCGAGGTCAAAAGAAGAACAAACGAGAAATATGAATGAATTAACTAATTATAATTGATTGATATCTAGAAATAGCAATATTTAAAATAGTAAACAAAGGAGAGAGAGCAAAGAATAATGTCTCGTAGCCACGCGGCCTCGCAGGGGTAACCTCCACAGGAAGTGACGCCAGCTCCAGGGTTACTGAGCCAGCAATTTCACTTCGCTACAATATGATGTTTTATAAAGTGATTGTTTTATAAACCAGAGAAAATATATAGAGCCATCCGATTTTATAAAAAATGTCTTAAGCGTTTGAGTAGGAATATGAAGAAAAAGCTTCAAGAAAACTTCCAATTATTTCGTCACAATATACATCAATTTTAAGTCATTAATTTCAAATACATGTTTTATTATGGACTTTTCGTTTATTTTGATACATTGCTATTAATTATATTTTCATCATTCGAAAATCAATGAGTATTATTAGTACAGTCACACTTAAATAATTCAAAGCCCAAGAGACCAAAAATATAAACCTAAAAACCTTTTGAATAAAAGGGACCAAATTCTAGTGACAAGATAAATATTCGAATTAAAGATGTTTGAATTATCCAAGTTCTATTGTATGTATTTATAGATCTATATATTCGAAATTTATTCAATCCTTTATCTTTTCTATAAAATTATCTTTTGCCATTGTTTAAAAAAGTTTCCACGAGACAGGTAGTTTATAAACAATTTTTATTGATCTATAATCTGTGAAAGAAGGAGTAATCTCTTGAAATATTTTAATTATTTTGACTTTTTTTTATATTTCATAATAGATCCAGGTACGTTTTATTTATTTTATTCAAAGGCAAAATTATAAGATTTAAAATATTTGTGCTCCACCGAAGTACTGCGCAAATCACATCCAAAGATGTATGTCATAAAAAAAAAACGTATATTCTAGATACGTTACCTTTCATGCAGTCGTGGATAAGAAAAAATGAATAATAACCTTTTATGTCCTAAATTATATTTATTTTGATTATTTCTCAAAGCCAACAGTTTTACATACAAAGACAACTAACGACGTTATTATTATTTAAAGAAAAGCAAATTCGGTTATATTCTTTTTGTTTAGCATTCCTTTACATTTAAAAAATTAACTCTGTGTTTAGTTCTTATTTTAAATTTTATTATTTAAGTTATAATTTCAGTTATATTAGGAAAACAATTTTAATAAATATTATGGTTATGTAATTATTTTGTTCTAGAATTTTAATTATATTATGAATAATAAAAATCATATTTTTATTATGTCATGTATATATACAAGTTAAAGTCAAAGTTAACATTAAGCATAAATAGTAAATATACATATATATATATCTGATAATTTAAAAGCCCAGTCATTCTAGTCCCTGCATATGTTCAACCACCTTGTACTCTGTACCAAACTTATAACTACTGTATAACATGATGTACTGTTAAGAGCCAAATAAAGTACGGACTGTATGTCAGACAGACAGAGAAAAACAAGGAGATAATACGATTATAGATATTAATAAACGATTGCAGTTAGGCCTAGAGTTAAGAGGAAAAATTCCCATCACGCATCATTAGCGCTAGGTCAACGACACTTTTATTCCAGAGAACTCTAGGACAAAAGACCCCGGGATTGAATTCACTAAAAACAATTTTATTTGGGTCAATGCTCCATCCTCACATTTTCTGCTATAACTATCAAAGATGGCTTCCCCAGTCGTTCGGACCAATCAAGGCGATTATTCACCTTCCATGATGTAATGACCAATATAAACCTCAATATAGGTCACGTGATACCACCCGACAGGGGAAGTCCCAGTAGCGTCTCCGAGTCTCACCCGTACTAGACGTGTCTCCTGATCCAGCGTAAATCGCGGGGCGTAAGCTCACTCTTCTCCTATGTTCTGTCAGCATCGGTTCCCTTGACCAACCTATCCTGTGTCCTCATCCATTAATCACGACTGATAATTCATCCCAATCCAATCCCAAACTTCAAGTTGACAGCACCTTAGCTCTCACAACTATCACAGGGTAAACAGAGAGTCGACATGATTCGACACAAGTTTTTTCGCTGAAAACAGCGAACAGTATATCCTCCCATGAGAGACCGCTCAAATTTTATATAATTCATAATTTATTTTTCAATCCTAAAAGGTAATTGTTCGTAAAAATCAGGGAAGGATGGAATTTACAGATTAATTAAATGATTTTTTTATGGAAATAAAATGGTTCATTCATTTATAACTATGGAAATATGAAGGCCCCAAATATGTATGTACATAATTATGAATGAGATATCATATAATATACTATTGATCCTCGAGGAAGCACCCCGGCAGTGATTAGAGAATTTATTGCGTTATAACATTCCACCATTAGCACATTTTTGTAGAAAGAAGTTTACTTTTCAAACATGAATATTTTTCTGCGGCAAAATTTAAATGATCTATTCTACAATGGATCGTTCAACGAAAAGTTCTGATGACTTACGCCATCTGTCGGAATAAATATCAACTAATCATTGATTGTTTTATTGGTCCAAAATATTGGCCAAATACCCTTTTTTGATTAATCAAGAAAATCCAACCTCATGAGATTTCAGGCTGCTGGCTCTCATCAGTGCGGTGGAACCTGTACCTCAACAACCAAAAAGCTGATCTTTGAGGCTTCCTTAAAAAATCAAGGAATGAGTATTAAAGTCTGTAAATGGGCCACATGGCTTCTCCATATCTCCCTCCTTCAGTGCCTTCCTCTACTGAGGGTGAGCCAAATGGTCTCTCCATATCTCCCTCCTTCAATGCCTTCCTCTACTGAGGGTGGGCCACATGGTCTCATAATATCTCCCTCCTTCAGTGCTTTCCTCTACTGAGGGTGGGCCACATGGTCTCTCCATATCTCCCTCCTTCAGTGCCTTCCTCTACTGAGGGTGAGCCAAATGGTCTCTCCATATCTCCCTCCTTCAGTGCCTTCCTCTACTGAGGGTGGGCCACATGGTCTCTCCATATCTCCCTCCTTCAATGTCTTCCTCTACTGAGGGTGGGCCACATGGTCTCTCCATATCTCCCTCCTTCATTGCCTTCCTCTACTGAGGGTGGGCCACATGGTCTCCCCATATCTCCCTTCTTCAGTGCCTTCCTCTACTGAGGGTGGGCTACATGGTCTCTCCATATCTCCCTCCTTCATTGCCTTCTTCTACTGAGGGTGGGCCACATGGTCTCTCCATATCTCCCTCCTTCAGTGCCTTCTTCTACTGAGGGTGGACCACATGGTCTCTCCATATCTCCCTTCTTCAGTGCCTTCCTCTACTGAGGGTGGGCCACATGGTCTCTCCATATCTCCCTCCTTCATTGCCTTCTTCTACTGAGGGTGGGCCACATGGTCTCTCCATATCTCCCTCCTTCAGTGCCTTCCTCTACTGAGGGTGGGCCACATGGTCTCTCCATATCTCCCTCCTTCAGTGCCTTCTTCTACTGAGAGTGGACCACATGGTCTCTCCATATCTCCCTTCTTCAGTGCCTTCCTCTACTGAGGGTGGGCCACATGGTCTCTCCATATCTCCCTCCTTCATTGCCTTCTTCTACTGAGGGTGGGCCACATGGTCTCTCCATATCTCCCTCCTTCAGTGCCTTCCTCTACTGAGGGTGGGCCACATGGTCTCCCCATATCTCCCTCCTTCAGTGCCTTCCTCTACTGAGGGTGGGCCACATGGTCTTTCCATATCTCCCTCCTTCAGTGCCTTCCTCTACTGAGGGTGGGCCACATGGTCTTTCCATATCTCCCTCCTTCAGTGCCTTCCTCTACTGAGGGTGGGCCACATGGTCTCTCCATATCTCCCTCCTTCAGTGCCTTCTTCTACTGAGGGTGGGCCACATGGTCTCTCCATATCTCCCTCCTTCAGTGCCTTCCTCTACTGAGGGTGGGCCACATGGTCTCTCCATATCTCCCTCCTTCAGTGCCTTCCTCTACTGAGGGTGGGCCACATGGTCCCTCCATATCTCCCTCCTTCAGTGCCCTCCTCTACTGAGGATGAGCCACATGGTCTCTCCATATCTCCCTCCTTCAGTGCCTTCCTCTACTGAGGATGAGCCACATGGTCTCTCCATATCTCCCTCCTTCAGTGCCTTCCTCTACTGAGGGTGGGCCACATGGTCTCTCCATATCTCCTTCCTTCAGTACCTTCCTCTACTGAGGGTGGGCCACGTGGTCTCTCCATATATCTCTCCTTAGAACCTTCTTCTACTAAGGATGAGCCACAAAGTTGAACTGCCTGTGTGAACATGTATAAAACTATTACAATGTACTAACCATTATGAATATCATGGGCTGTAACATGTGATAGTGTCCATCAAGTTGACTTTTGGTGACTATATGGCCAAATACTCTCCAATTTGATCTATTGTGATCCATCACTCTCAGTTTGGTCATCTGTACTTGGATTTAAAATATATATATATTTGTTGTTTCTTATCCCCTTGTGCCAAGATTACACCATGCTCCTCGAGCTGTTTTATGATAAGCAGCAGCCTCTCCCAGAGATCCTGTTTAGTGCAGTGCATCTTATACAAGCCAAAATGTGTTCTGAAACTGCAGGTACCAAGCTACATTTTGGGATATATTTTGTTATTTTCTATCTTCAATGGTTTGAGATATGGCCTGCTGTTGTTAGTGTTGTTTAATGCTGTCTGAGGTTCAGAGCTCCTCCTGGGTCTGCTCCACTGTTACAGCTGTGCTTAGGTGGGATCCTCCAGTTCTTGTTTATTTTATCTACTGTCTCTATTTCTTTAAAAGTAAGTTTAAATGCAAGGTAATAAGACCAAATCCAAATAAATAAATAGTGTGTGATGTTTCAGTAACAACACTGTTACCGAAACGTCACACACTATTTATTTGGATTTGGTCTTATTAACTTGTGACTTGTGTTTATAATCTATAATCCAAATTGTGCCTTAAACACAAGGTAATAAGACCAAATCCAAATAAATAAATAGTGTTGACGTTTCGGTAACAGCATTGATACCATCTTCAGATAAAAGTACTGAATGTACTTTCAGTGTTTTTATTTGTACTCATTTACTCATTCAGTAATTTTGTCTGAAGATGGTAACAACGCTGAAACGTCACACACTATTTATTTATTTGGATTTGGTGTTATTACCTTGTGTTTATAATCTATAATCCAAATTGTGCCTTTTCAAATTGTGCCTTATCATTAAAAGTAACACAAAGCAATAGCGCGCCATCTATACATATAAAATTAAAGAATTTAAAAGCACGAATGTTTCTTTTATACATAATACAAACTTCTACTGCCCTTACTGCGATGAAAAAAATATATTGGGAGGGCTTGGCTCATCAGTGGTGAACCCTCCCAGCGGTTTCGCCAATTTAATCCACCAGACCGCTTCTCAGAGCTCTAATACTGTATTGGACGATTCTGCTTATATACGCAGCACTGAAGGATGGAATCTCAGAAATGGTTTTCAAGAAAACTATGGACATAAGCTTATAGGACAGTAGAATTACATTCAAATATTTGCATCGAGCAATGCTCTTCCGCAAACAATAAAGACAAGGCCAGTTAGGCATAAATTAACACAAAGCAATAGCGCGCCATCTATACATATAAAATTAAAGAATTTAAAAGCACGAATGTTTCTTTTATACATAATACAAACTTCTACTGCCCTTACTGCGATGAAAAGTATATATAAGTTTATTATTATTCAATTTTTATTATTAATATTCAACTCTTTAAAAAGAGTTATAGCAATAAAATTCAAACTGATGTTTAGCTGAAGAATTGACCATTATGACACACATGAAAACGTACAAATATCAATTTATTCATGTCAATATAATACAAAATGTACCAACACACAGAGGTATGATAAATATTCTATTTTACATATTATACATATTTACATAATAGCAGAGCAATACTTCCTGGACACAACACAACATGGTGTTAGGAGATAAAGACACCAAATTAGGAAGGAATGGGTAAAAATGTTAATTCAATCTGAAAACACAATGACATATGACAAAAATTAAATAATTAAAAGCCTTAATTGAAAGATGATGAAATAATAAAAATTTTAGCATAATACACTCATAGACAAAACTTAAGGAAGTTGTATTTTAAAAAATAATTATACTATACAGTAGAGCCTCCCAGTAAAGGACAACACCTAATTGCAGAGGCAAAGTGTTCTTTAAAGAAAGGTGTCCTCTTACCAGAGAGTTTCTTTATAGCAAAAATGGTAATTTTGTAAATGAAAATTGTCCTTTGTAGAGAGATGTCCTCTAACAGGAGTGTCCTCTCATGGAGGTTCTACTGTATATGTAAATTCAACTGTCTCCTTTAAAAAAAAAAATTAATAAAAATAAGAATAAAATAAAAATAAAATATATATATACAGTTAAACCTGTCTATAGCGTCCCCTCTTGGGACTCACCAAAATAGGGTGCTATAGACAGGTCACTTTTAATGTAAATCACATCATACTACGTATTTAAAATCAGGCGCTATAGAGAGGAAGGTGCTATTTAAAGGGGGCACTATAGACAGGTTTAACTGTACATGCTAAAACTTTCTTAAGTTTGGTCCATGAGTGTATTATTTGAGAGTGGAGATCATACCTTGTGATCACTGACTCTATTCCTACACCTGCTACCAGATGTGGACCAGAGAGGAGGGCTGGGAAGGCTGCGAGGGCCAGGAGACGGAGGTGTCCCCCCCGGCAGTCAGCACCCCGCTGGGCACCAGGTCAGTGCCTCCGATGATCCTGGGAAGTCTGCGATAAACTGCAGGAGTCACCTGTCACAGACAATCCCTTTTGTGGCCAGAGAACTCAGAGAATTGTCTTTGCATTGGATTTCTAAAGTAATCTTCTTTCTTATCTCCACTCAATCATATCAGAGTATAAAGCTTGTAGAGATTGTGATGATGTCTGCTGGGGATGAGTATTAATTCAACACTTACTTTAATTCAACCAAAAGCTCTCTCCTTCTTTCTTATCTCCACTCTATTACATCAGGGTATCATTAAGACTTGATGATGTCTGCTGGTGATGAGTAGAGCTCATCAATGGATAAGTCAATACAGTCAATGATGTGGTTTGGGGTTGCAGGTTGAGAATTGCACTTAGTACACAGTACCCAATCATGATCGTTATCTAAAGTTATAATTCCATTTAGCACTAGAGATGGAACCGCCTTTGCCGGTCCCAAGCCCGGATGAAAAAGGAGGAGGGAGAGCAGTAACAAGCTCACTAAAAAACCTGGGCTCAGCTGGCCCGGCTGATAGTACCCTGTAAGGGCTCCTAATCCAGGGATACAGGATGAGCAGCATTTGTACTCCATGTTAGGAGCGGCTGCACATGGCGTCTGTTCCTCATGTCAGAGGCAGCCATTTCTTTTGGAGCTAAGTCGGCCTGCCACTGAGTAGTGCTCCCAGTCTTAATGACAAAGGCAGATGCATTCTACTTCACCCAATCATGATCTCAAGCTTTACAAGCTTGACGCCCTAACATGATTGAGTGGAGATAAGAAAGAAGAAGAAGAAGCACTAGAGATGGCTTATATTTTACCACCATATGTAAATCTTAAAACTTGTTCAAGCGGCATTAAAAGAAGGGAAGGCATCTTTGTTCACAATAATTCCACCAACAACATTCTTACAATATATTTTAACCTAAGATTGGCCTGACCACTTCACCAGCTGAAACAACCTCTTTGGCAGATTACATTATGTAGGATATTATGAAATCATAGCTGCTCCTGTACTGAGAATGGCCCTAGCCAGACACAATAGTATACATGTTGTTAGCTTTTGCCTGGATTTCCCAAAACTGCTGACTTAGTCACTGATCTGAGTGTTCTGCTCAGAGAAGATCAAAAAGGAACACAAGGCAATAAGACCAAATCCAAATAAATAAATAGTGTGTATTTTTTTTTGGATTTGGTCTTATTTATTTTGTATTATTTTCATTTATAATCTATAATCCAAATTGTACCTTATCATCAAAAAATAATGTTATTTTATACATTTGTTAAAAGGAGCTTCTTTTGTTATAAGAAATGTTATTGTTAATTCAGTATACGATGGAAATATATCAAATACTTTGTGGAAACACCTTATTTTGGGCAAAACCATCAAACTTTTGTCACCTAAAGATAAAAGAAATGCAAAGAGAGTGTTGAATAATAAATGGTGAAAGAACAGATATGTGTGTATTTGGTACACTTTGCATAAAAACAATTATTCTTCTAAAATATTTATAATACCTTGTCATAGTTATTATTCTAACAAGGACAAAGGTTTTGGTAAAAAATGTCAATACATATACAATAGTCTTTATTGAGAGTCTATAAACACGGCTAAACCTCCAGGAGGTGGACATTCATCAAAGACTGTTTCAGTTGAAATACTCCACATGACTTGGCCTGATATGACAGAGACCACCTCAGGAAGAGATAAGTTTTTGCCATATTTTTCATGTGTTCCCTCATGGGAGACTCTACTGTATAAAAATAAATGGTATTGGCCAAATTGTCTTCCGTTTTTTTAAAGACCATGTAGACAGGTTCCATATTCTAGTTCCTGCATGTTACATACATCTATAGGTATTTCCTCGGCGTGGAACTGAGGAGTGAAGACCTTGTCTGGAGGAGAACTCTCTCAAGGTGGGGAAACCTTCCTTACTGAAGAAATTTGTACATATACACAACTATATATATTCCCCTACATTTTATCTACCCTTTATTTACTATTTTATTATATATTTTTTCCACCTTTGTAACAATAGTTGTTGTTTCTTATCCCCTTGTGTAAAGATTACACGAATTCCATGAGTTCATGCTCCTCGAGCTGTTTTATGATGAGCAGCGGCCTCTCCCAAAGGTCCTGTTTAGTACATCTAATGCAAGCCAAAATGTGTTCTGGAGCTGCAGGTACCAAACTACATTTTGGACAAGTGGGGTAGATTTTGTTATTATTTTCTATCTTCAATGGCTTGAGATGGCCTGTTCTAAATCTTGTTAGTGTTTGTAACAATTGATTATAAGAATCAATAAAATTGTCAATTGTCTAGTTCCCAAGTTGAGAGAGACCCAGTGAAATAGAGGAAAATGGTGTGAAGGTGTTTTACCTTCTTGAATGCCTTGAAGTTTTTGACAGGGGAGGAGGAAGAGCTGACTGAAGTAGGAGTGGATGGAGGTCGACAGACAAGGTTGACAATCTTGATGTTGGTCAGGTTGTGGAGGATCTCTTCCTCTTCTTCAGTGTTCTCATCTTTCACTTCCCTCTGGAACAACACAAGTGACACAATGTAGAGAGGTATTCTCTAGTGAATGTACCCTCTCATGGAGATTCTGCTCTTCCAATAGATTCCAATCATATAACCCTTGTATCAATATTACGGTGAAAGAAATCAGACTTCTGGAGATAAGTATATTTTTTTTACACAAGGTAATAAGACCAAATCCAAATAAATAAATAGTGTGTGACGTTTCGGTAACAGCGTTGTTACCATCTTCAGACAAAAGTACTGAATGACATTCATACATGACATACAAGTACATTCAGTACTTTTGTCTGAAGATGGTAACAACGCTGTTACCGAAACGTCACACACTATTTATTTATTTGGTCTTATTACCTTATGTTTATAATCTATAATCCAAATTGTGCCTTATCTATATTTTTTTTATTTAACTCAGATCTTTAGCATTCAGTCATGAAAAACCTTTTATAGGAGTGATAAGACACAATTTGGATTATAGATTATAAACACAAGGTAATAAGATCAAATCCAAATAAATAAATAAATAGATGGTAACAAGGCTGTTATCGAAACATCACACATTATTTATTTATTTAGATTTTAGTCTTATTACCTTGCCTTTTATAGGAGAAAACACGATACACTAAATTGCCAATAAGACACGAGTTATAATAAATTATAATAAATGACACACTTGATAAAGCACAATCTGTATTATAGATTATAGATACAAGAAAATAAGACCTAATCCAAATAATTTATTAGTGTGTGACGTTTCAGCAACAGCATTGTCACCATCATCAGACAAAAGAATAAATGACTTTCTCCTCATTTTTTTCTTTTGTCTGATGATGGTGACAATGTTGTTGCCGAAATGTCACATACTAATAAATTATTTGGATTAGGTCTTATTTTCTTTTATTAAATGACACTCTCTTCAAGGGATAAGTTTCTTTCAAGGAATTGAATTTAGATCTCTAAATTTTGGGCATGAAAGTCCTTCTACAGGAGAAAATATGGTACAATAAATCAGCACTAGAACATAAGATAAAATTTATTAAAACTTGTGTCCTATTGCGGAGATTTCTTGTGTTTTCTCCTATAGAAAGGCTTTCAAGCCAGGATTCTAGAGACCTGAATTAAATGTTTTAAAAAGAGATTTATCCCTGAAAGCCTTATATTTCCACTTTAAAGTTCAGTAAGTTGTTGTTGTTGTTGTTTCTTATCCCCTTGTGTAAAGTTTACACCAATTCCATGAGTCCATGCTCCTCCAGCTGTTTATAGACAGTGTTGTTGTTGTTGTTTCTTATCCCTTTGTGTAAAAATTACATGAATTCCATGAATTCATGCTCCTCGAGCTGTTTTATGATAAGCAGTGGCCTCTCCCAAAGGTCCTGTTTAGTGGATTTAATGCATGCCAAAAATAGTAAGTTGTTGTGAAATGGTGTTGTCCCTTGCAGTGAGAACAACAATCACTAAGTAGGAAGGGAGGGAACCAACCTTGAGAGGAACAGAAGACTGGAGGAACTGTGGCTCTTCTGGAACAAACACATTTCTCTTTTGTTACATCACACTGGACATTTTTCCTTATGTATATATATAATAATCTACCCTTTTTTGTTTGTTGATTGTTGTTCCTATGTAAGATCCTGTTGACTTACTGTAGGATTGGTGACTTGTGGTGGTTGATGATTGATGGTGCAGTCGTTTGGTCGAAATGGTAGGGTTCCACAGGGGAAATAACGAGACAAAGACCAGGATGGGATTGAATCTAAGACTTCGTGAATAAGGGAGAGAGTTTGTAACTAAATGGGGCACTTTCCTATCACATGATTGAAAAGAATGTTACCTTTGTGAGAGAGAGAATTGGGCACGTCTTGCTCCTAGTCAGGTCGCCTTCCTTCTGTCTAACTTTGAGTCCGAGATCTTCCTCGTTAACTCTCTCAGTTTCTCATTGGATGGGATTGTCCTGAGAGTTACTTCTGATTGGCTGTTAGTTATTCATACTGAACTGTGATTGGATGTTGGTACTTCTATTGTCTTTCATGATTGCCATCCTCCAGGAAGAAGGTCTTTGAACTTTAGTTTTATGGTTCCTGGGTAGTGACCTTTACTTCCTGGATGATGCAATCCTGGTAATTGCTGTTCTCTCTTTTTCGCGAGGCCTAACTTTTATTAAAATTTTTGGACGATACATTGCATAGGTTGTGGTGGGGTTGCATATTGTTATATACAAATTATTACATATATGTACTGGAGAATACATCAACAATAGACTTCACCAATAAGCTTTCCACCTTTTTAGAAAAGGGTGACAGTGGGTTAGTGAAATGTCAATGGACAGTAAACCTTTACAAAAATTAGGGAAAAAGCATCTCCTTATCGTGCAACTGAAAGTTGCTGATGGCTGGCGCCATCAATCGGAATAAATATAAGGAAATGTCTTTTTTTCTTCATGATATTTATTCCGATAGATGGCGCAAGTCACCATAAAGAGATGCCTTTTTTTCTCAATTTATTCACCTTATCCCAGTACAATTTCACATTTGTACTATTTTTCACATTTTCTAAAAAGGTTGAGATGAAGTCTTTAATTTGAGTTAATATTTTTCTGGGCATATGGTTCATGGTTTGTCTTATGTAAGCCTTGTCTGAGTCAATTCTTTGTTGAATCCTCTCTAGAGGTATCTACTTCGATTAAGATCTTCAATTCCACATTGGATTCCAGTTTTTAGGTGTACCACAGCATATATAATCAAGGTGAAATACACTCATGGACAAAACTTAAGGAAGTTTCAAATTTCAAACATAAACCACTTTTTATTTGCTTATATAATGGCGGATTTACCATACATGTCAATTCAAACATTCTCTTTAACAATATATATATACAATAGTACTTCCCTCTAAAGGACAACACCTAATTGCAGAGCCAAAGTGTCCTTTGGGTAGAGGTGTCTTCTTACTGGAGAGTTTCTAAATAGTAAAAGTGGTATTTTTACAAATGAAAACTGTCCTTTATAGAGAGGTGTCCTCTAGCGTGAGTGTCCTCTCATGGAGTTTCTACTGTATATATAACAAATATGATAATAAAAATACACATCATTGACTGTATTGACTCATCCATTGATGAGCTCTACTCATCCCCGGCAGACACCATCAAAAGTCTCAAGCTTTACAAGCTTGATACCTTAATATGATTGAGTGGAGATATGAAAGAAGAAGACGATAATAGAAATTAAAAATATGTACATGCTAAAGGGTACAACTTCCTTAGGTTTTGTCCATGAGTGTATGTTATGACAGGATATTCCCTAACTCAACGCGCAGAGAGTGTTGAGACAACTCACCGCCATCTTGAGGAGCCGTGGAGAAA